>OX463236.1:104681430-105881430 GCA_949820135.1 Sylvilagus floridanus | reverse complement strand
ATGGGTTTCAAGAGACCCTAGAAACCAGAAATAATGGTCATCTGTGTGGTAACCAACAAGAGTAGAAAATCAGAGGAGCTATCCAGAAGTACATTTTATGACACGCCTAGGGTTTAACATAATTCTCTGGAGTAAGAAAAATACCAAAATAATTTATCTCAGTTTCTCAGCAAGACTACTAGACTAATGTTCTTCATCAATCTCCACTGAGTTTAATCAGATTAAAAGAAAATTTAAAAATAAGACATCTCTTGCAAATTTGAATTTGTGGATATCTTATAGATGCTACACAAAGTTGTTCCTCTCCATAAATTCAGCATTTTTGATGATTTCTCGACATTCACAAGGACCAATGAAATAAATTTAGATTTTATAGTTTTTATCTAAAAAAGATCTCTTCCTTCTCAAAGTACAATTTGAATAAGTTTATATCTTACACGCTCTTCATAAACTGTAATAGCTATTTATTTCACTAAAGGAAAGTGAACTTCTGCAATTTATTATACCTAAAATATCCTAGAGTTCCCCCATCACCCTTTGATATGACACATTCATCATATTTGCTGCATCTATATATTTAACAGCTTTGGCTTTTAAGAATTTGAGTATTTTAGAGAAAAGACATACTCAACGCAGACATTAATGCTTTATGCTGTGAAAAATATCTAAATCAATAAACATTTTAGAAAAAATCAATACTGCCCAAACTCCAGTGAGCAGAAAATGTCCTGTAATATATAGATAATTGCTGAAAATCTTATGAGGCGACTCATAACAGGACTGATTTCAGATCTGGCTTTGTGAAACAGCTTAGCTGTCCTTATTATACACTACCACCATCCCCTTTTTTCCTAAACTACCTATCCAGGATCTATGTGCACACACTTATTGTGTGAACTTGAAGGACAACTGAGATCATTTGCTTCAGGCTGTGAGGAAAAGACTGTAAGACAAAATGTTAAAAGTGATTGATAGATTGGTGATTCAGTTTTTTTTTTTTTTAATTTTTAGGGCCATAGAGAGGTATGGAATTTTTACCTCCCCTGGAGAAAAGGGAATTTCATAAATTATTGAGTTCCAATTTCTCAACAACAGAACAAATCAAGGCCCTCTATAGTCCTCCACTGAAATTCAATTCAATCCAAATAAATAAACCAAACACTTCTTGAATATATAACTCAAAATGGTAGTGTAACTAAAGTATAACTAAGTAGAAAAAAATGGAGATATAGTCCCATTATGCATGATCCTGAGGATCATATTTAACCAAATATTTTGAAATGCAGTTACAGAGAGAGAAAGAATGAGAGTGGTAGCTTAACCTGCTACACTACACTGCCAGCTCCTAGCCAAATGTTAATATAATGTTTTAATATTTTCTGTACCATAAAATCAATTGCTTAAAAAGTTAGACTTCCCCAATTTCTCAAGCCAGTGTTGCTGTATGTGTCAATTTCAGTTACACTTAGAATCATCTGGAGCTTCACTTGCATTTCTTTTTGCTTTCTGCTTTGGACTGAATTCTTCTCTCCAAAAATTTTATATTGAAACCATAACTGCCAACAGGACTGTATTTGGATGTAAGAGGCAATTAAGTTTACATGAGGTCATCTGAGTAAGATCTAATCCCCTGGGATCCATGGCCTTTTAAGGGAAAGAACAAGCACTTGAACAGAAAAAAAAAGACTGTGAGAACAAATGGCGAGAAGGTGGCTATCTGGAAGTAGGAAGAGTATCTTACCAAAACCCAACCATGCTGACACACTGACCTCTGGCTTCCAGGATGAAGAACCATGACTTTGATTTAGTACGTTTACTGAATCCTGAATGATGATACTACATCATTGCAGAATATTTTTCTAAGGAGTGGCAAACCTTTTATCTGTCAAGGGCCATTTGGATATTGACAAGATAATTAATGTTCCATACAAAACTGTCAACTTAAGAAAGCTCTAGTCCTGCTTTCGGTTGCCCTAGCAGTGAAACTCAAGGATTTCAGGGGCCATTTATGGCCCATGGGCTGAATGTTTCTCAGGAGCAGCTTATCTCTTTAGTATTCTATCCCTGTATTGTGAGAGACCAGCTTGCTGCTAATGTTTTCTTGATATAACTAGCAGATCCATCCTTATGGGCCCACCGTTGCATGCAGTTAAATGAATCTTTTAGTTGAACACTTACAGGATGTGTAATTTAATGCCCATATAGAGTTAAATACATGCCTTAACCTCAAGGATATTAATGCTGACTGCAGTTTTCTAGCAATGAAAAGTAAATCCATACTTGGAAGAAGTCTCCATTTCTGTGATGATAAGCTTCTGGCTCTTTCAGAACAAAAGAAACCCACTATACATTTTTTAAATCAATAAAGGGATGCTTTATTTATTTAGTTACTTCCCAAAGAATCTTTTATTTAATGAATAAAAATTTCATAAATACAACTTTAGGAATATTGTGATTCTTCTCTCCCATACACCCCTTTCCACACCCACTCCCACCCTGCCTCTTCCTATCTCTCCCATTCCCTGTCCCATTCTCCAAAGATTAATTTTCAATTAAGTTAATACACAGAAGACCAATTCAATACTAAGTAAAGATTTCAACAATTTACACACACACATACACACACATTTTATTTGAGAACAAATTTTATAGTTAATTCTCATAATACAATTCATTGAGGACAGAAGTCCTGCATGGAAGTAAGTGCAAAATGACTCCTAATGTTAATTTAGCAATTAACATTTACGTATGATGTCAGTGATCACCTGAGATTCTTGACATGAGCTGCCAAAGCTATAGAAGCCTTTTGAATCCACAATCTCTGTCAGTATTTAGATAAGGCCATAAGCAAAGTGGACGTTCTCTCATCCCATCAGAGAAAAGTACATCCTTCTTTGATGGCTGCCTCTTTCCACTGGGTTCTCTCTCACAGAAATCCTTCATGTAGGACATTTTTTTTTTTTGCCACAGGGTCTTGGCTTTCCATGCCTGAAATGCTCTCATGGGCTTTTCTACCAGACCAGAATAACTTAAGGGCTGATTCAGAGGTCAAAGCGCTATTTAAAGTGATTATCATTCTTTGAGTCTGCTGTGTGAACTGCTTTCCATGTTGGAACATTCTCTCCTTTTTAATTCTATCTATTATTATTATAAGACATGTGATCTTATTTATATGGTCCCTTTAACACTTAATCCTATCTATGTGATCACTTTAACACTTAATATGGTCACTTTAACACTTAAGATGACATTTTTACCATCCAGCATAATGGGATTTGGAATCTCATGGTAAGTTTTTAAGCTGTACCCTTAGAAATATGTCCATAAGAATGTATGCAGGACTACCACTGTAATTAACTTTAAACAAGTGATCAGTTGATTCCCTGAGGTATAGTCTTATATGGGAAGCTTAGTGCTTCTTCTTTTCTTTTTCCTTTTTTTGCTGATATATTGAATATTCATGTTCAGCAAGTAGTCCTTTGAGTGATTTATGTCTATGCACAATGGCTCTTCATTTGTATATTATTCCAATAATTGGTGCTTAACGATGAAACCTGACTAATATTGATTGGAGTTTCTTAGTAAATATTGCAGGTGAGTATTGTTAATTTGTGACACAAAAAGTTTCACACTTGGCTCTCACAGTTAAATGTCCACTCATGCTTCTACCACAGAGTTATCTGCTTTGGATCTTCTAGTCTTATTCCTTCCAGGCTCTTGAGTATATGGCAAGGACATTGGACACATATTATCTCGGGTGATTTCTCCTTTCACCTTCCATGGAGAATAAGGTGTATCCCTCTCAGATATAACATTTAATAGGGTTTTCCCTGCCTGCTGTTCATCAAGCCTATTCCAAAATGTAGCTCTGCTGAAGTCACAGTTTATTTTAATTTTGGTCATATATCATGCTAATTTAGTAAACCAAGATTTAGCTCTCTTTCCCACTCTTTCTGCTTTCCTTTTAAGATGCCGTGCTTCTCCTCTGAGACCATAGGAATGAACTGAAGGATGGTTTCTTGTGCAATCATAGGGTAGTTGGACTATCTGCTTATGTAGCTTCTTTTTTCTCTCTGGTCCTCTAATCTCAATAATATGCATTTCACACCTTTTGATAGATCACTAGTGGTATTCACTACCTTCATGATGATGGATACAACAGAATCCAATTTATGAGAGGCAGTTCTAGACACACAGTCAGTTGGTACAGAGTCAATGGTCAAGTATTTTCTATCAGTAAGAAGTATGGATTGCTTTTATTTTGGGCTTCACATAACTTTAATTCTCATGGACAATTCATAACAAGATAGTGAATAAAATGTGTACATTTGATAATATAAGACCTAGGGGTAAAATGCTGAGATAAATGCTAGGTTTTGGAGATGGAAGGTGACCTACAATTTTAGATAGATCAGAGATGCCAAGCCCAGGACTTCTATCAAAAACAAAGTTATTTCTGTTATCGCCAGTCTTTCTACAAAGATTGTTAATTTTAAATTCGTTGCACTTTCCGTGTATTAGATAGTTCTCTCAAGTAGAAAGCAAACATGCAACAAATAAGATAATTATCAGAAATGCTCACCCTGATATCACTAAATACATATTGAACAAATATGAATATATAAGGAATATCAAATGAAAGAGATATGAAATTGGTTTTCTTCCCAGAGTGTTTGCAATCTGATGCTATGTATATTTCTATCCTTTTACTCCATCTTGAGTCTTCCCCATCATATCTCTGCTGCTGTGCTCCTGTATCTTGGTTGTTGGGTATATGATATTTTCGGTAGCTATCACTTTCTGGGTTTGCATCTGATTTTAAATGTTTTAAAAATCTACCTTCTTAGCATGCAGACTGACAAAATAACTATCAAACTGGAGCTGTGCCATCCTGAAAAGATTTGTCGTCTTGGCAGATACATAAAGGTTTTGTGCTTCAAAGCAAAAATGTCACCAACTGCTTGGTTGTGCTTTGGCACCTTAATGTATGTTTCCCCACATTAAAATATGTGTAAGAGTTTTCAATCTTATTCTTGAAAGTTTTATAAAAAATATTATTTAACAAAAACAAGACATTTTGTTATATTTGTTTTTCAATTTTAATGTGTCACGTGCTAATAAATATTTAGTGTTGAAAACAAATCCTTCCTAAATTTGTGCTGGTTCAACTTGATGAAACATTCTGTAAATTATTGTTTTGATCAAGGGTTTCTTGTCACTCCATGTTCAAATTAGCTCTCACATTTATTGGCTTTAAACTAATCTAAGCATTTGTCTACAGCTTTTTCACTACTTAATGTTTCCTCCATATATAGTTTTTTTTTTAATTTTTTTATCTGTCTGTGAAAGCTAGTTTTTCATTGGTCACTTTTTCCCTTCAGATAAATTTTCTCTTTCTTCCATGATACTTTGAAGATTTTATTTACTTGAGAAGGGGAAGGGATGAGAGAGAGAGAGAGTGAGAGACAGAGAAAGATGAGGAGAGAGAAAGAGAGAGAGAGAGACTTAATCCACTGAGTCTCTGCAAATGCTGCCAGACAAAGCTGGGAGCTAGATATTCAATCTGAGTCTCCCATGTGGGAGGCAGGAACCCAGTTACTTGAGCCATCACTACAGCTTTCTAACAACTGCATTAGCACAAAGCTGGAGTCAGGAGCCTGAACCAGACACTGAATCCAGGTATCTGATACGAGATGTGAGTGTCTTAATCAACATCTTAACTGCCAAACCAAATGCTTGCTATCATATATTTTAGATTTTTGGATATTTTCATTTTCATTTTGGATATATAAGTGATAATGTACATCAAAATTTCATTATGGTAAACACAATTTGAATTAGTAACACTAACATGTATAGATATTGTGATTTACTATTTATAAACATTATATTTATAAATATACAGTATTTTATCACAACTTTCTCTGAATATCTGTTTAATAATTTTAAATATTTTGTCAGTGAAAGATATATCTGAAGAAACGATTTAGATTCCTTAAGACATCTAGAAGCAGTGTTGCATTTAATTTCAAGTAACATGACTAGAATTTCATTACTGTATTATCTTCTTGAATAATGAGAGAATTTAGGTCCTGAGGAAAGAATAAAGTTTAGGTAAAATTTCCACTTATCCACTTCTTTATCTGTCATTTGCTCTACAGTACAATTTATTATGGGCTTTCCTTCTATCATTCAACATAGTTGCCTTGGTCAAATTCACAACTGCTTTCTAAACCCAATGAATATTTAGCAATTCTTTTTAACTAATAGGATTTAGGTCACAAACTGAATATTCCTCTTTAGGAATCAGTGTAATATTTAGCCTCCATGATGTTACATTCAATTGTTTTTTATTCGGTGGCTCTCCTAACTATTGTAATTTACTCACCATTTCTCTTTCACAGAAACATGTTGCATTTTCCTATAAAGGTTCATAGTTTGGTGTTGTCCAGAACTACAGCCATACCACTCTGAACCTGCCTGATATTGTCTAATTTGGTGTTGTCCAGGAAGCTGAAATTGGAAGTAGAGACGGGACATCGGACTTGAATCCAGGCACTCCGATATGGGATGAGGGCGTTCCCTGCACATCTTAACTGCTGTGACAAACACCTAAACTTTTGTTTTGGTTTTAATACAGAAAGTTTGTTACTCTTAGAAAATTTTCATTTTATGACCTATAGATAATTAGCATCACAAAAATGAACATACCAGCTAAACATGACTGGAATTAGCCAGATGACAGGGTGACTTAGAGCAGTTGCTTAATCAGAAGCAGTAAAAGGTTCAGGAGGAAGACACTGAATTTCATTTTGGAGCTAAGAGATTTGTGAAAAATCTAAATAAGTAGTAGACAGTCTGAAATTTGTCAAATGGTATTAGTAATTTTACCCAGGAAAGTAACTTTGTCTCTAGATAATAAATGAAGAAATGAAAACAAAAAGGTCTCAGAACTTTTCCTCTAGGACTTTCAACATTTAAAGCTTTGGCAGAGAAAATGGAACCAGATGAAAATGTTAAGGGACAATTAGAGAAGTAAGAGGGCCACTATACTATCAAAAACTATTACAGAACAAAATGCTTGTTCAAACAGAAAGTTTTAAACTATATTGATTTCTGCTGAGAAGTAAGATAAGTTGTGGGAGCAATAGTGTCTATTGGTAACAGACATTACATTACCAAGAATAGATCAGAGATGTTCTATGGATAGAAACAAGAATAGCATAGACTAAAAATTAAATACAGACAAAGTTAAGGCAGTAGGCATAGATTACCCTCTCTGATATTTTTCTAGGAAAGAGAACTATGACGAAAAATTATTATGTCTGCCACTTGCTTTATGTTTTTTAATTGGAAAGTCATTTTTCTTTTTTCCCCTAATAATATGAGGTAGTTGAAAATCTAGATGTAGGGCAGGTGCCGTGGCTCACTTGGCTAATCCTCTGCCTGCGGCACCAGCACCTTGGGTTCTAGTCCTGGTTGGCGCACCAGATTTTGTCCTGGTTGCTCTTCTTCCAGTCCAGCTCTCTGCTGTGGCCTGGGAAGGCAGTGGAGGATGGCCCAAGTCCTTAAGCCTTTCACATGCATGGGAGACCAGAAGGAAGCACCTGGCTCCTGGCTTCGGATTGGTGCAGCGCGCCGGCCATGTCTGCCATTTGGGGGGTGAACCAATGGAAAAGGAACCTTTCTCTTTCTCCCTCTCTCTCTCTCTCTCATTGTCTAACTCTGCCTGTCAAACACACACACACACACACACACACACACACAAAGAAAATCTAGATGTGGAATAGCTAGCTCCAAGACTGGGTTTAACCCCACCAACTGCTGCTTAAATTTTAGTGAACCTCTGAGCCTCAGTTCCTCACATGTGAAAATGGGGAAAGATCTTTGGCTGACTCAGCCCCTGCTGATGGGGGCATTTGGGAAATAACAGATGGCAATCTCTGTCTTTGTCTCTGTGCATTTTAAATAATTAAAAAGGAGTTAGAATAAGAAATGACTCAAGAAAATATGATTGGAATAGACAAAATGCTTGTAAATATTTGAATCTGAAAGAGAAAATACTAAAAAATACACTGTAAAAGAAGCATGCCTTGTGAAGAAATTTTAGAAATTAGTTCACTTTCATTGTGTATTTAACTTTGGTGCTTTGCTTTTATATTTTGTTTTGCTCTTCTGTAATAGAATTTTTCTCCTCCTCTTTTCTCTTTCATTGCTATTTTGTCAAGGAGTAGAAACACTTTGTGCTATTTATTTTCCCTTTGCCTTTCTGACGCTTGAGCTTTTCATTGATCCATCCTGCACTTGATTGTAGATATCCTTACATCACGTTTACAATGATACAAACTACAATTCCTCCGTGACACCAAGTCTCTCTGGATATGTAGTTATTTTTGTTATCTGTACTCTATCTCTTGGGCACTTACTCTTTGATAGAATATACTATATGTCAAGCACTTTCACGTGTGATACATTTCTTTTTTTATTTTTTTGGACAGGCAGAGTGGACAGTGAGAGAGAGATAAAGAGAGAAAGGTCTTCCTTGTCCGTTGGTTCACCCCACGATGGTCACTGCGGCTGGTGCACCGCGCTGATCTGAAGCCAGGAGCCAGGTGCTTCTCCTGGTCTCCCACGCGGGTGCAGGGCCCAAGCACTTGGGCCATCCTCCACTGCACTCTCGGGCCATAGCAGAGAGCTGGCCTGGAAGAGGGGCAACCTGGACAGAATCCGGTGGCCCAATTGGGACTAGAACCCGGTGTGCTGGCACCGCAGGCGGAGGATTAGCCTATTGAGGTAAGGCGGCACCAGTATGTGTGATACATTTCTAAGATAGCCTATGATATTATTGGTATTATCTTCATTTTATGAATGAAGGAGCTATGGCAATAGTTTATTTGCTGAATATACATGATTACTAAATGGTAGAATCACTACATTCTGTAGGTCCATAGTCCCTTGTTGTAATTCCCAAATCCAGAAGTTCTTAAAAACAAATAATCTTGTAACTCATTTTCCAGCAATAGAAACTCAATCTTTATATGACCTGATTCAGGAGCTTAAGCTGGCCGTGACTTTAAAATACTTTTTTTTCAACAGGACCCAAGCATATATGCAGGCAGCAGGTAAAGTGCTCAAAGAAAAAAAAAAGTTATTTTGGGCCAAGTATATTTAACAATATGTGTGCTACTAGACATTGTGCTAGGCTCTGCTTATACAGCGGTGAATGCGACACCATCTCTGGCCTCTTGGAACCTATGTGAGTTAGGGGAAGGATATTGCTATACTGAGATTTTAGAGAAGACAGGAGATGAGATCTAGGCAGGTTGATGTATATAGTTCCTGTGCACAGACTTGTTAAGGAGAAATTAATAATTGTCAAATGTTCTAAGACATAATAAACTGAAGACAAGTAGGTTACACTAGAAGATCTTAACTTTTCACTGAAGTAGGAATGAAGTCATCAGATGAACAAATACTGCATGCTTTTGATTTCTGCACAGTAGTAGCTCCTACTATGTTTCTACATAATATCTATTCTAGTCAGTGTGTATTAAATACAATAGGCACCTTTTCACTTCCTGTCCTATTTATCTGAGAAGCCTCCCAAATCTTCTAAATATATCAGCTTCCTCTTCCTACCAACCCACCTTGAGCCAGTAGCATTCTCATACAAATGCTTTTCTTGTAATTTCTATGGCAACCTGTACCAGTGTAAGTATTCTATACTTAACAATAACAGAGATGCTGGAGCCAGATGCCAGTGTTTCTAACTCTGAAACTTAATATGTGATTTTTGAAAAAGTAACAAGCTTTCTGAACTTGATTCTTTGTTATAAATTAGAAATGTTGATAATAGTGTCTGTCTCAGAGATATTCTTGGCATATGTTAAACACCTTTTAAATGTTGGCATTGCCTTTTATTAACTAGTCCATGCTTTCACTCAGCATATGCTACTTGCTTGAGTTATTTTTCTGTGTATCTATACACATACATACATGCACATACACACGTATACACATATGAGTTCTTATCACATTTGAAAGTGATGAATAATAATTGCTCAACTCAATCTACCCTAGATAGCTTGCTGCGGGTCAGTGAATATATTGTGTGAATGATGATATGGCAGTTTTCCATTTTATACTTTTTATTTTGAGCCCTGGGCAAAATCACCTTCATAGCTGCTTTGATAGACTCATTTTTAGGCTCAGAAGAGAGAATAGTGCTGTGATAAGAAGAAAAATGAACCTAGAGATGAAAAGCTCTATTTCAGGGTTTGTGAAATTCAACACTATGGACATTTGGAGCTGGACAATTAGTTGTTTTAGATGCAGTCCTGTGCATTGTGGGATGTTTGGCAGTATTCTTTGTGTTTATATATCAGATGTCTTGCTGTTGTTTGTCCTGTTGTGAAAATCAAAAATACCTCCTCTTAACATTACCAAATGAATGCCTTTGGCAAGGCAAAATTTCCCCTGGTTGGGAATCATTGGTCTACCTACTGATCCACGTATATTATATTTGAGATTCACTTTTTTTTTTTAGCTACATGCAGTCTTGGGTACGTCATATCATTACTTTAAACCTCAGATCATTCATTTGTAAAATGTGCATAAAATAATAGCTATTGTGCACAGATGTTAACAGACTGAATTACATTTTGTATTGTAGATTCTGTGCCTGGCACAGAATTAATCAGCAATATTGATTGTTAATCTGTATAAATCTATATTTCAAGTCTCCATGGCATGTCCAATTGGAAGAAGAGAAAATGCTAAATGGTGTAAAAAGGTGTAAAAAGATCTTACTTTCTCTTACTAACTTACTTTACTCTTACTTCTCTCCCAGTTAAGCATCAGTTTCTACTGGATCTGATTCACGTTTGCTGTGGAGCTAAAATTGGTACTGTGTTAAGTAAACTTCATGCACCACCTGTCTTTTCTGGCAACGCAAACTTAAAGAGAGACAAGTTAAGAGTGGAAGAGAAAATAGAACCCAACAACCAAAACACACCAGCATCCAGTAACAGGATTTGGTTTTGTAGTTAAAGCAAAATGAATTCTTCTTCTCTACAAAGTATAACATATTACCTAGGTGACTTCACAGCAGATAAGTATGAAGATCAAACTTAAGGGATGCTATTTTTAGTATTTGAAAAAGAATATCTCTTAACTGGGTAAATAATCATTATTATAGATATGTAATGCTAAATATTCTCATTATACTTCAGTAGATGAATAAAATAACTCTGCATGTGGAATGAAATTTCTCTTAAGAAATTGGGGACGGCATTGTGTTGTGATTGGTAAAGATGCTGTCTAAAACACTGGCATCTCATGTGGATGCCAGTTCAGATCCTGGATGTTCCACTTCCAATCCAGCACCCTGCTAATGCTCCTGGGAAAGCAGCGGAAGATGGTCCAAGTACTTGGGCTCCTGCACCTATGTGGAAGACCTGGAAGAAGCTCCTAGCTCCTGGCTTCAGTGTGGCCCAGACCTGGCCATTGTGGCCATTTGGGGCATTAACCTACAGATGGAAGATCTCTCTGTTTATCTTTCATTGCTTCTGTAACTCTACCTTTCAGATAAAGAAAATAAATCTTTTAAAAAAAGAAATTAATACAGCAAATAAATGCTATCTTGTGGCATTGTAACTATAAACAAAATATTGTATACTGAAATGATAGTGAATTATTTTTAAATGTTAAAACAACATTACATATGTCAAAGGGTACAAATTGCCAAAGGATACTGCGGTCTTAGAAGGAATGAAAATTATGAAAACATGCAACAGAATTGAGCTGTTCTACTTAACTTGTATGTTTTTCTTGGCATTGGTTTTTCAAAAAATAAACTCCAATTCTAAATATATATGCTGCATTCTCCTGTTTTCAGAAGTAAAATGAGAGACTTTCCACCCCAACACAGCATTCTGAAATGATGGCAGTCTTTGGTCTCTAGAAGAATAAGTAATGAGGTAGAAAATATTGAATTGGATATTCACTTATCCAAAAGAAACATATGGAAACTTTTTTGATAATAAGTTCTTTTACACTTTTGTTTTATATTGATCCTATTGCATAAGAAGGCAAGTTTAAAATTAGCTTAGATAACATAGATTTTATTGTACTAAGTTGATCACTTCAGAAATTATACTATAAGCTTATCTAGGGTTCCTACTGAGGTCCTAAATTTCTGAGCTGACATTAGAATATTTGTCTATTATTATAGTTAGGCTGGAATCCCCAGGAATTCTTTTCATAATGCACAACATACCATTTAATCCCTTCCATCCTTCCTCCCTCCCTTCTTCTCACTCCCTCCCTCCCTTCCTCATTTCCTTCCTTCCTTCCATCCTTCCTCCCTCCCTCTCTCCCCCTCTCCCTCCATCCCTTCCTCCCTCCTTCTCCTCCTCTTATACTCCCCTCCTTCATTTGTTCCTTCCTTTCTCCTTTCCTCACATACTTTCCAGCATTCCTATTATGGTTCATGACCAGCTCTCTGCTATGGCCTAGGAAAGCAGTAGAAGATGGCCCACGTGATTGGGCTCCTGTACCCATTTAGGAGACTCTGAAGAAACTCTTGGTTCCTGGATTTGTATCTGCTCGTCTTGTGCCACTGTGGCCATTTGCAGAGTCAACCAGAAGATGGAAGACTTCTCTCTGTCTCTCCCTCTGTCTGTAATTCTGTCTCTCAAATAAATAAATCTTTTAAAGAATATATGCTGTAATACGTATCTAGCTATAGCTATTACTCACTTCAGAATCAGAACTTAATTAAAAAAACCTGCAACACAAAATAATTTGAATCTATTTCATTTTGCTTTGTTTTAAATATGCCTTTCTTGGCTTCAAAGGAATTCAAATGAGATGAATTGATTGGTTTCCTCCTTGCTTATATATCTTCACCATGAGCCTATCTCATCCATAAGATTGTTTATTAGATAGGAATTTGTTTGAATTTAAATGTTTAATTAAAAAATTATTTGCTAATTGTTAAATATGTGTTTTAATATTCTGATAAAAAAGGCAGGCCAGGTTCGCAGCTAACTAGGCTAATCCTCTCCGCCTGTGGCGCCGGCACCCTGAGTTCTAGTCCTGGTTGGGGTGCCGGATTCTGTCCTGGTTGCTCCTCTTGCAGTCCAGCTCTCTGCAGTGGCCCAGGAGTGCTTGGGCCCTGCACCTGCATGGGAGACCAGGAGGAAGCACCTGGCTCCTGGCTTTAGATCAGAGCAGTGCGCCCGGCCGTAGTGGCCATTTCGGGGGTGAACCAACGGAAGGAAGACTTTCTTTCTGTCTCTTGCTCTCACTGTCTAACTCTGCCTGTCAAAAAAAAAAAAAGGCAAAAGTTTTGTGTGTGAGTCAAAGTTCTCATCTTATGTGATCTAGCTATTTGCAACAAGCATCCCTTCTTTATTTCAACTGCTCATCTTTATTTAAGTGTAATCTTACAATTGCTTCCCTCATGTTGCCATGGGACTTGAATTCTTTGATCCTTTGTGTGAGAAATGAAGTATGAATTATTTTTTTTGATTTTCCTATTTTATCTCTATTTTTCTGAAATTAAAAAGAAGCATATTTGGAATGTATATCAAAGATGAAAATAAATTTAAAAAATTACAAGGATTAATAAAAATAATAAGTGGGAATTAAAATAGATCTAAAAATGCCCCTAATTAATTGTGCTAAAAATATGATAAGGTGTATACACACTTCAATTATGTTGTACTCACCACACACAAACTCCGACATCAAGGTGTGGTGAAAATCTAATGAGGTTTCACACATCTTACACATTATATCTATATATACTATTGAAAATTTGTATTACATTTCATATATATTAAAAGTCTTTTTCACATGATTTGATTCTCAAAGAATTTTCTCTCTGCTTGAAAAAGAAAAAGGTAAACATTTCAGTTAGATAACTTGTGTGGGGTCTCATTAAAAAAAAAAAAAAAACAGCATCGAATCTGAACCTAGGCTCAGTAGCTTTTGATTTCTAGTTCAGCAGCCTTTCCACTGCATCTATTGCTGAGCGGGGTATTGTAACCCTGCTGAAAGTAGAACTCATGAAATTAACTTGTTTGCATACAGTTAGTTGCATTGTGAATAATCAATGTAAAATAAATAGTGTACTCTGATGTAGTACACTATTGATTTCCATTTTGTGCTTATCTTTTCAAATAAGGCAGGTTAGCAGATTTCCTTTTACTGCTCCTTTCTGAACACTAGACTTTTGGGGTTTAAATCCAGTCTGTGTCCCTGTTCATTTCAGCATGCCATCCCCTTTCCTATCAAGCCCTTATTTTTACCACTGCTTGACTTTTTCTGGTAAGTTTTCCCACGTTAGGTTGTGCATGTACACACAGGCACACATTCCTTTTTGTTTATCACTGTGTACTCCATCCTAGATTCTATGTTTGAGTGGAGTATTTCATAATTTGTAGTTGTTAATGTTCTCATGAGAACGCTTTACAAATAGAGTGAGATAGTCAAGGATGACTGCCATAAAACAGGTAGACGGAGTGGCTAATTATTTATCCTTGCATTTATAATCCTCCTCTCCCCAAGCAAAAATAAAAGATGTGTGAGTTTAGAAAACACAGACAAGGTGAATGCAAAGCACTTGCCATTCTGAGACAGGTGTCAGTGAATCAACTCAACTCAGGAATAGCTATGAAATATTCAAAAAGCCATTGTGCTGGAAAAGCAGAAATAATATCCCCATGGGTAAAAGCTTGAAAAAACAGTGCTTCTTATACAAATTAACTAATGCTTCTCTAAATACAAGCATGTGTGATTTGAAATCTGAGGCAGAAAAACAGTGTTTATCTTAAAAATTGAAAGAGAAAATGAGCTAAAAATTAAGATAAGAAATTTTTTTTATTTATTTACTTAATGAGACAAAACTATAGAATTTTTATAATTTATCAAACAAACTCTAAGCTCAATAGAAAATATCACTATCCTCTCTAAATTTGCTGTTACATTCAAAAACAAAACTGAACAATTTGTGTTCTTGACCTAGTCCTCAGTTTGACTTCTGTTCTAGAGGCCATAATTGGGGATCACGTTTCCGTAAGTCATATTATTTCTGAACAATATATGTTAATCATGATATGAGTGTGCCAGGGATTTTTCATTTAAACAAGTAATTGCAAATTACATTTAGTTTTAGTAAGTATGGGTTATATTTTTTTAAAAAAATAATGCCCTGCAAAATACTTGAAGAAATTGTTGGTTCCATGAAATAAAGTATCTTGCTTTTTTTCTCAAGATGATCAATATGATAGACTTAAATTAGTGATCTGGTAAATCTTGCCTAATCTCCTAGTAAAACACAAAAATTTGCCCTATAAACAATGTCATTTTACATCTCCAATGGAGAATACCTGGCACTCATGAAAGTTAACAAAGGAGTTTTCTAGGAATGTTTTTCTTGCTCTTATCTGCTTTACTTTCCAATGACTTGTGTTCAAATAGAAAAATGAAAAACCAGCCAGCAAATATGTCAAAACCTACCTTCTGGAAATAAAGCCCATACATTATCTAATTTTAAGGAATATAAAGCACTTTAAACTTGATATTCATGAACAATGCATTCCTTTTTACCCCCTCCACTGTGAGATAAAAGCAAAAAGAAATAAGAACATTATATGATATTGCAATAAAACACCTCATTTATTTTTTTTCATGCCATGCTTCCTATCAGAGTGGTCATGGTATCAAGGATTGCTATAATCACAGGAGACTAATATATCAGTCACATCCCACACTTACGCCTTCTCTGAATAGCCAAGATCTTGATGAGTCAATTCAATAAAATGTGGAAGACATCTGTTGCATGTCAGGTACTGGGTGGAAATTCACATTAAAAGGTGCTTTTGAGTCAATGACAATGTAAAAAGTAAACCTCAAAGGAAGGAAGGAAAGTAGGAGGGGAGAAGGAAAGACCTTGATTGTGGTAGGTAAATGTTGAATGTAGAAGTAGCTCTCATTCATACAGAATTACAGAAGGCTATGAGCTCTGATTCTCATGATGTATAAGCTACTCTGACTAGAGTTCTAAAAGGCATACTTTTTAGGAATTAGGAAAATTTTAGGTCTCATAGGTGACCTACATCTGCTTGGTTATTTGCATCTTCATCTCATACATCACATGTGCTATTCTCTTGCAGTTTGGAAGTTAACTGAAGTGGTAGCTATTATGCCAGATGAGAGTCTTCATTTTAACAGATATTCTGAATGAAATGGATCTTTGTGCTCTACTTTTTCTCATGGTTTACTAGGTGCTCCTGCATTCAAAAACATTTATTCTAAGTATAAATAACTTGATAACAGGAAATAATTTTATATTTCCTGTTCAGTTTAAATCTAAAGTTTTTATTTTATTTATTTATTTATTATTTATTTATTTATTTTTGACAGGCAGAGTGGACAGTAAGAGAGAAAGGTCTTCCTTTTCCGTTGGTTCAGCACACCACGCTGATCTGAAGCCAGGAACCAGGTGCTTTTCCTGGTCTCCCATGCAGGTGCAGAGACCAAGGACTTGGGCCATCCTCCACTGCACTCCTGGGCCACAGCAGAGAGCTAGACTGGAAGAGGAGCAACTGGGACAGAATCCAGTGCCCCGACCAGGACTAGAACCTGGTGTGCCGGCACCGCAGGCAGAGGATTAGCCTATTGAGCCGTGGCACTGGCCCAAATCTAAAGATTTTATTTAGGATAATTAGATAGATTTGATAAGTCAACATTTTTCAACCAATTTAACTGCTTTCAATTGATTTTGCAATTATTACACATGAATATTAACTATCAGGTACTATTTATAAATATTTATAACTGTATTCACCAGTTTTCTCTTTCAGTGTTATATTATTTCTTTTTTAAAATACAAAGAATCAAAACAGCATAGAAACTAAGCAGTTCAGCTTCATATTTTATAAAAAAATATTTATAAAGGCAATGAAAGAGACAGACAATGAAAGAGAGTTGAATCTTCCATCTGCTCATTTATTCCTCAAAATGTCTTCAAAAAACAGAGTCAAAGTCAGGCTAAAGCCATGAGCTAGGAATTCCATCCAGCTCTCCCATGTAGCTGGCAGGGACAAAGTACTTGGGCAATCATCCACCGCTTTCCCAGGAGCATTAGCAAGGAAGTGGATTGCAAATGAGGCCTCCAATCAGCCCAGGGATATAGAATGCCAGTGATACAAATGGTGGCTTAATTGCTTCATCACAATGCCATCTCCTTTTGCTTCAGGTTCTTGATAAGTTAGAGGTATATAGTGCTTAGCAAACTGAAATTTGTATCAGTACTCTATTTAGAAAAATATTTGCTAGGTCAAACTTGAGCAATGAACTCAAAATAAGCAGCAAAACAGTAACAGATCTCATGACATATGACAGGGATATTGCAATCAAAACAGCATGATCCTGGTATAAAAAATAGACACATAGATCAATGTAACAAAAGAGAAATTTCAGAAATAAATTATGTCATTTACAACCAATTTATCTTTGAAAAAGTTGCTAAAAACACTCCCTGGATAAATGATAATCTCTTCAATAAACAGTGTTGGAAGAATTGGGCTTACATAGGCCAAAGTCTGAAACATAACCCCTTTCTTACACCCTTTACAAAGTTCAAAATGTCTGAAAAATCTAAATATACGACTGAAACGTGGGAAACACTAAGACATTGGAATAGCAATGATTTACTTTGAATAAGACCCCAGAGCACAGGTATTCAAAACAAAATAAACAAAATGGATTGTTTTCACTAAGAATCTTCTGAACAGTGAAGGAAAACCACAACATAATCAAGAGAAAGCTGACAGAGTGGAAAAAGGTATTTGTAAACTATGCATCTGATGAAGGACTGATGTCCAGAATATATAAGTAGCTCAAGAAAATCAACAACAAACATACAATCCAGTTAAGAAATTGGCAAAGAATCAGAGTAGTTTTCAAAAGAGGAAATAAAAGTGGCAAATAAATGTGAAAAAAATGCTTAGCATCACTAGTCATCAGGGAAATGCAAAAAAAAATCCATAATGAGGTATCATCTTACTCAATATATTAATGCGTTTTACACAAATCTGATATGCTGAGAATAATATGGAGAAAAGGAAACATTGATAGTCCATTGATAGGAATGCAAATTAGTACAACCAAAATGAAAAACACTATGGAGATTTCTCAAAACTATTATATGAATACTTATTCCACTTCTGAAGTCAGTATATGAAAGAGATACCAGAACTCTTAAGCATACTACAACACTATCATAATAGCAAAAAATAGAGAATCTATCTAAATGTCCACCAATTGATGAATGGATGAATCCACTGTGTAGATGAACACACAGTGGAATATTACCCAACAGAAAAAAGAATGAAATCCAGACATTTGCAATAAAATAGATCAAAATGTAAATATTTTTCCTAACTGAAATGAGTCAAATAAAGATAAATACCACATATTTTTTCATAGGTGGGGGTTAATTTACATACATGTTAGAAAGTATGTAAACCATATTATTTGGTATATATTTATAAAAGTTGCTTTAACTTAATTAAACATGTTAAATAATAATATAATCTTTTTTCTCATTTTATGATCTTTTTCATAAACCTCATGCTATATAATATGATTCACTATTTTCACTATTTCAAAAAATAATGTGCAAATAAAAATATAACATTTACATATGAAGTAACTGGAAAAATATAAAAAATTGCTAAATATATAGGTGTTCTGTGAACTCATAGTACTTTTTTATATTATTGGAAATACATCAAAATACAAGACAATAAATTAATTGTTGAATTTTTATGTATATACACAAATTATTTAAAAATAAATAAAGCAAAAAGGAGAGTACATAAACAAATATAACTTGTAAGAGTGAACCTGCCTCAGTATTTCATCTGCTGTCATTTAATCAGACATAAGGAATCAAATCATTTGTCCAAGACAACAAAGCCATTAACCATGTCTGGCTTATAACAAAAAAATTCTTTCCAAATCTTTTTTACAATATCTTCCCGTTGTCAAATAGTAGAAATAGATCCAACATTATATTCAAAAACCTTTTGGTCACACAAAATCTGAAAGCCAACCTGGACAAAGACAAGGAATCTTACACCTGAAACAACATAGTCATGGCTAAGGGTAATTGCCTCCTTTTCATTAAGATAAAGTACAGTTTATATAGATTCACTAATTAAAATAAGTATTTGCATCTGCTTGGGTGAGGTATTTCACACACCTTGGGAAATGTCAAGAAAGGTCAAACATAGCCTTAGTCACTATATAGATTTCTCAAGAAAATCTAAATTCCAAGAACAAATTTTAAAATTTAGTTAATTATATTTTAAATACTTAATGCAATATTTGCAGTTGATTTTCTATCAATTCTGGAATATTGGTTTTTTGCCAAAATCCTGTCAACATTTGGCATTAATGATTTTATGTAAGTAGATAATTGTTAAATATCTACCTCAATTCACCTGAGGCCACAGCTAGTCTATGTAGACATGAAGGATCTTCCCCGTGACATATATATTTCTGTGAAGATATAGAAAGGACTCTGGGACATTGATAGTAAAAATTCGCCGTTTTGGCAGATACACTCTCATGGACACACTGTTTAGTAACAGAGCATTGGTTGACTTTGAACCACTACTCAGAACCTCAACTGACACTTTTGAGAACTGTCCAGTGTACATGGTGGTCCTGAATACACCCTGCTCTGTGATTATTGCCTCCATTCTCACTTCAGAAAAGTTCTTCTTTAGTTTAGTAATCTCACACATTAGTAAGAGAAACCTGTTGATCAATGGATTCTATAGCCTTTAGACTGAAATTTTGCAGCTTCTGGATAAGAAAACTGTTAAGAGATGACTGCTGAATATAGAAATTTAAAGAGAAAAAGGCAGCAAGAATCACTGGTAAGACCAAACAATTGAGACATTTAAGTGTTTTAGTTTAAATTCAGTCCCATGAGGGAATTCATGAAATATTTATACTTTGATATCCCTAAAATAGTTTAATCTATTCTGCCAAGTTATAGCTACAGCAAAGTACTGTTTCCCTGGGTCAAGCCATGTGCTGAACTCAGCAGAACAAGGGTAGTTTCTGCCACCAATGCATATTCTGCAGGTTATGGTGAACAAGTTATCACTTTAGCAATTCTTTTGATTGTTAGCCACAGAACCCCTGTAGAAATGTTGAAGAATTGTCTGCTTAAATTTCTGGATATATTGTTTCTTAACTGATACTATCAGTAGAAGAGACAATTTCTGCAAAGTTGTTATATAATTGCAGCACAGGTGCATGCATTTGTACACACATACACATAACAAAGTAATTAATAAATTGTTCACATTCTTAGGACAATTTATTGCTAAGGCTGTAAAGTTCATTCCAGAAAATTATACATTATTAATGTCTAATAATGAGAAGTGTTTGTTAAGATGGAAGGATGGCACAGTAAATCAATCTTAATTGATTTATCTGTTACTCAGAATAACACCATGATAAATAATTATCACCTAAACCCAACTGGTTATATCATTTCCTTGCAATTGATATTTGTGACATATCATCAGAGTACACAGCTTAAAAGCTTACATATGTTTTTCCCATCCATGTAATCTAATCAAAGGTGCAAACTTTGGATCTATGCCAGTACAAACCTTCCTTGTTACATGGTTGCAGTCTGCATGGTCCATCTGGAATTGCTGGTCTGCTTGATGTCACATGACAGATCCCACTGGCATGAAAGATGAAAGGATGTTCAGGCCACGTGTCTGGGGATGACAGTTTTCTTTGTGATGAACCACAGAATCACAGCTTGTTAAATAAGCCTGTGACAGTGATAAAAGACAAAACCATCAGTTTGTAGCAGAATATGGCCTATCTGCCCATGACAAACCAAGCTATCTCTTCTCACACATGCTGGCATCTCATAAAGCATTCCCACAAGTGGTTGCCAGAAATAGTCTCTGAAGACAGCCCCACAAGAGTATAATAGCTTGCTCCTTATCTTTGAGCAAATGAATGGAAAAAACCTGGAGTGCACAATGTAGTTCTCTTAGCTTCACAGATGAAAGTGACTTTCTACTTAGGACATTTTGTATGGCAGGCCTATTTCACATAACATTAAAGTCCTGTGCAGTGACATAAAGATGACTTCTCGGTCTCTATTTTCAAAGGCATGCCAATTTTAAACTGTCCTCCTATTGTTTCATAAGTTCTCAGGTCTGCCATAAAAGACTGCTTCTGTTTATTCATAGGCAATTGTTTAGGAACCAAATGATAAAAAACAAAAAACAAAAAAATGTTGGCTATCATTTAGCTGATCTGTACAACATGCTAGGAATAATGCTGATTACATAATATACAGAATCTCAAACAATATTCATAACACATAAATCACCTAAACATAACTGGATGTGGTATTTTGTCTCAAGCATTGGCATTATTTTACCCATTTTGTAGATGAAGAAACCACCATCCAGATAAATAAAATGCTCTGGCTAATCAATGGTTGGATTGACATTTGAATGTGAGATTCCTGATTTACCATTTCCACTTTATTCAAGTAGTAAGATATGTATAACCAAAAATAGATGAAAAATGTAAGGTCTATGTTCTGTACATCCATTCTGAGTCACATCTAAATTCATCAATGATTTAAACCAAAGCTGAGATTGAAAGATTTAGGTCACTATCTCAATGTTTCAGAGAGTGATATCTCCTCAGACTTTTTGTTGCTGCATGATAATTCACAAAAGGGAAGCATCTATTTTGTAATAACCTATGGCATCTTCTTATTCTTAGTTTCTGTTTTCTTCCTCCCGTTCTCCTAGTTTCTCTCTAACCATCTTACTTCAGAACACCCTGTTTCTGTTCATCTGATTCCTTCACATCTTAGACTATCCATGAATCCTTTGAAGAGTCGTCCCTTCTCTTCTTGATGAGTCATTTGAAACACTTATGCACACATGTTCTGGTATTGTTATATTTAATCTTATGATGCTTTCATACAGTTCCATAATTATTTTGTGAATGCAAATTTTCTCCTCAGTCTTTCCAACAAATGTCTGCAGAATGAAAATGAGCTAAATATTTCTCTGTATTTATATCAAACTTTGTAGAGTCATGGTCAGCTAGAAGCAACTCAATGAATATTTATTTGATTGAAGTAGCTTACTTTGTTAATGGTTTCAAAGGCCAAAGAGAAGACTAAATCCATAATATTAAGAAGAGTAATATCTACCGAATTCCAGTCTTTAAAAATAGTTATTTATTTATTTGAAAGGCAGAGTTACAGAAAGGCAAAGAGAGAGAGAGAGAGAGAGAGAGAGATGGGGAAATCCTGCATCCTCTAGTTCACTCCCCAAATGTCTGCAACAGTTGGAACTGGGCTGATCCAAAGCCAGAGCCAGGAGCTTCTTCTGGGTCTCTCATGTGGGTGCAGGTGCCCAAGGACTTGAGCAATCTTCCACTGCTTTCCTAGGCCATAGCATAGAGTTGGACTGAAAGAGGAGCATCCGAGACTCGAACCAGTGCCCATATGAGATACCAGCACTGCAGGTGGCAGCTTTACCTGCTAAGTCACAGTACCAACCCCAAATTCCAATATTGTATAAGTTTCTGAGTAACAAAATAAGTCTGTTTTTTTTAAAGTACTTTGGTGCTGGCATTGTGGCATAGCAATTAAAACTTCAGCGTGTGTTGTCAACATCCCCTATGGGTAATGGTTCTAGTCCCTGGCTTCAGCCTGACCCAGCCCTGGCTATTGTGGCCATTTGGGGAGTGAACCAGTGGGTGGAAGATCTCTCTCTCTCTCTCTCTCTCGATCTCTCGATCTCTCGATCTCTCTTTCTATATCTCTAGCTCTAGCTCTAGCTCTCTATATATTTCTGTAACTCTTTCATATAAATAATTTTTTAAAAAAGTTTTACTTTTTCTCACCCACCAAAATTAAAAATAAATTCTTTCAGTCTAGTGGTTCTTTTCTGCTCTGATGGGACTGCTTAAATCATATTGCTATTTTGGTTTTGCTGGCTAACAAAATTTTAAGTGCAAATAATAGTCTTTTAATATAACTTCCATACATGGTAAAATGTAAATATAGGTACTGAAAAATTCATTTTAATTATAAATTAAAAATCGGTCCATACTAGATTTGAACTCAAATGTCACTAAATAACTGGTCATCAAATCTAGCTTCACCTTTGAATCCATTGAGATATATACATACAGAAAAACACATATACACACACAAACACACTTATCTTAATAGGTTATTGGTTAAGGTGGGAATTAGAATACCAAAATATTTTTTATTAATTTATTTTTTAAATTTTTAGGTATACAAGTTTCATATATTTCACATATACAGATTTAGGAACATATTGATACTTCCCACCATTCCTTCCCTCCTGCCCATGCTACAGCCCCTCTTCCTCCTCCTTTTTGTATTCATACGCTTAAATTTTACATAGATCTATTTTCAGTGCACTTTATACTCATAAGGTTAACCCTACACTAAGTAAAGAGCTAAAAAAATAGTATGAAGAAAAAAAACACTGCTTCCTCAACAGTAGAGACAAGTACTGTAACAATCATCAAATCTCAAAATGTCTATTTCACTCCCATACATTACAACTGTAGGTACTCTATTAGTTACCCCATATCAGGGAAAACATTATATCTCTCTTTTTGGGGTTGGCTTATCTCACTAAGTAGAACAGTTTCTGGTTGCATCCACTTTGTTGCACAAGAAAGCCTTTTTTTTTTTTAACTGCTGAGTAATACTTAATAGTGTATACACCCTTAATTTCTTTATCCAGTCATCAGTTAAGGAATATCTGAGCTTATTCCATATCTTAGCTATTGTGAATTGAGTGTCATTGAACATGGGGTTACAGATAACTCTTTCATCTGCTGATTTATTTTCCTTTGGATAAATTCTCATGACTGATATTTCTGGGTCACATGGTAGGTCTACATTCAGATTTCTAAGGTATCTGCGTACTCTCTTCCACAGCAGCTGCATCAGATTGCATTTCCAATTCCCAACAAGAGTGGCTCAGAGTACCTTTTTCCTCACATCCTTGCCAGCATTTGTTTATTGATTTCTGTATAAGATCCATTCTAACTAGTGTGAGATAAAACCTCATTGTGCTTTTGATCTGCATTTCCCTGATGGCTAGTGATCCTCAGCATTTTTTCAAGTGTCTGTTGGCCATTTGAATATCTTTTCTTGAAAAATGCTTGTTCAAGTCCTTTGCCCATTTCTTATTTGAACTGTTTGTTTTGTTATTGCTCAGTGTTGGTTGTTCACCAATCAGAATTAGACAAAGGTCAACAGGGTTCCTTGTCCATATGTAAAGAGAATTTTACCAAATTCTATTCATGATCATCTCCCCTTAACAAAGGCAAAACAATATTACATGGTAGAAAAGAGAGCAACAGATTCAACTGAAAAGAGAATAGTTACCTGGTACATTATTTGGGGAGTTTGGCCAAAACATTTTGCTTAATTTTTATCTTCAAATGACAGAAGAACGATAGGGATCTGACTGCCCATTTTTGCATGTGTGTGTTCTTTGTTATTTAAGGAGATTTGAAGGCTTGATGAAAATTCAGTACTATCAGATTAACAAATATTTATGGAATATATATATATAATAGACACTGTTACAATAAAAGTATAGTAAAAAACAGAAGGACTGACCAATGTATGTTGAGAAAATTAGGCAGACTTGTTGAAGATGACCAACCAGTTTTGAAAAAGGGCAGAAGTAGCCTATAGATGCAGATAAAGTAGAAAAACTGCTAACATTTGAGGGGAATTGTGACAGCTATGAACAACCAGTGAGTGATTTCTTGATGAATTTGAGCTTGGCCTCCTAAAGAATTACACAATTGGGAAGACAACCTTCTAAATGACTTAATAATGCTGAACAAATTATCATGACCTCTATCTCCTCCCATACTAACAATCATATTATTATTCCCCAAACTGAAATTAAAAGGAAAGGTGGGAAGTATAATATTATGAGAGGAGGTTTATGAACTTCAGCTGTAGCATATTGAAGTCTGAAGAGTCATAGGGCAAAGAAGACACCCTGTTAGACATAATCAAACATTAAATATTCTCTTCCCTGCAATAGTAAACCACATAAGCATGTGATTAAATTTAAAAAAAAGTTCAAATAGAATCATACAAGAGTTGTCCAAAGATTATATAAGATTAGTTGAACGATGATGAATTGTTCAGATACTAATTAGGAGTCTCAGAGAGGTTTGAAAGGTTAGAAAATTCTGGAGAGGAACCTGGTGAAAGTGTGTGTGTGTGTGTCTGTGTGTGTATGTAGGTGTGTGTAGAGAAGCTGACATTCCAGGGGAGAAGCATTATGTAATTAAATGCTAAGATACAGAATGTTAAGATCATTCAATTAGGAAAAAAAATTAATTAGATAAGAGTGAGATTTCTGACAAGACAGCTTGATTTAGATACCTGAACACATGCTGAGTAATTGAGGCTTTATTTGTTAAACCATGGGGCTCCACAGAAAGTTTTTACAGAGTGTAGTTATTTGTCATCAAAATAGGTTTGAGAACAATTGACATATAATTCAAATAGAATTAATTGGAAGAAAGAGAGAGGGATGGGAGATCTGAAAAGCTTTCATGAAGTCTTCACAGTACAGCAGACGGGAAGTACTGGGGGTCTGAACGTAGGTCACGGCTATGAGAGCAACAGAAAGAAAAGGTCTGATGCTGTTTTCCCAAATAGAGAAGTGAGAGTATGTGGCAACTGCTTCTTATTAACTTTAATGCTTATACAATTTAACTTTGATCAGAAGTCTCAAGTGAGTCGATCTGATGAAACATTAGCTCAGTTGGAGTGTGTGACAATTTACTACTTAAAAGGTCACATAAGTCAAACCTGAAAGCTTCTTATTTGGATGAAATTATTCAAATACCATTTGGAAACATCTTTTCACTCATATTCTGCCTACCAAAATTTAGCTGGTCCCCTCAATTAGGTCTTTTCATCTATGGAACTTATCCAAGCCAACAATGTTCCTTGGCCTCTGGTGTCCTTTCCAAATCATATCTGACAGGGAAAGAACCCTCTGTCTGTTCTGAAGACAAAAAATAACATTAAACTCTACAGCAATTCAGGCTCATTATCATTTAAAAGGATTTTGAAAACACAGAGGTTATAAATTTGACCATATGAAAGCTCCATTTAGCTTGTTGGCACTGAAGGTGATAGTATACAGAGAGACCAATTTTGAAGGTGGCAAAAACAATAGTAATAACAAAAACTTCAAACATTTTTAAACTATAAAAATCTAAAGAAATGTCTTATTTTAGATCTGGCTTTTTTGCTTAACTGAATATTTTCTATGTAAATTATATTTATAATAGTTGAATAACCCATACCTTATTGCCTAAATGGAATAGATTTCGGAGGGCTGTGTCTCCTAAATATTTTTTAAATGTTTGTTGTCAGAAGATATAGAGAATCTATATTTTTGTCATTTGCATTGTACATTCTTTGGAAAGTCCCAGGTACACAAGGTATTAGCTTTAATTCATTCATTCTTTGTCAGTGAAACATTCAGTACCTTCTTCTATGTAGAACATGCTAGGATTATGCAGGGATCTCCAGCATATTCTATAATGATAATACTTCACAGAATCATGACATCTTAAATTTGGAAAGGCTCTGGAAATTATAAAGTCAACCTCCCACTCATGATAGAAATACCTTCCCCGACTAGGATATCCCTGACAGATATTATCACCCAGACTCTGTTTGAATGCTTTGCAAGTATTTCATTCTACAGCTTCTACTACCAAAAAAAAAATTCCCAAAACAACTTTATCCTACATACTTATCCAAGGTATTTATAAAGTTGTTGAACAAAGCAAAGCAAAATGCTAACTCCGCAGCACCAGAGAACTGGTAGAAATATCACCTGTTCCTTATTTTCTATATTTGACCTTATTTCACCATTTTCCCACAATTATGTAAGGCTTTATAGGATTTAAATGATTAGATGCTTTAGAAGCAACAGCATTTCCAAAGGGAAAATTTTAGGGACTGCATCCAGGCTATTCTCATCAATGAGAGAAAATCCATTTAAAAGGCATGACTTGTGTTCTTCGTGACTCCAAAATGCGTTCCAACCATCACCACTTTATTTTCAAAGTACTTACGAAGATTTAATTAAAAATTTATTGTGAAATTCTTCCAGGACTCAATGTTAAATTCACCAGAATATATGTTTCTGATATAATTTGTTGATTCACTCAGTTTGACAAACATATATTAAAAACAGACCATATTCCACACACAAGGCAATGTTCTCATGCTGTGGTGGTACACATATTAACTACCTATAGCCTATATATATATATATATATATACACACACATATATATCTACATGTAGTAAATTTATATCTACATATAATATAGTAGTATAATATAGTGGTATATCTACATATAATCTATTTTTATATATATGTAGTCTAATGAGGAAATTATAAAATAGTTTAAATACATTTCTATAAGTGATAAGAAAGGGAAAATAGAGAGATTGTTTTCCGGGAGAGTTTAGATCTCAAATGAGACAAGTTCAATAAGAAGAAGTTAGATAAAAGCAGAAATCATCAGTGCAGAGGAATCATCATGGTTTGAGGTCCTAGTGATAGCGAATAAATTCATTATACATAAAGGAGAGGATATTGAGCTAAGTTGGGAAAAAGATGTCAAAGAAATTGTCATAAGAATTGAGACTAAAGAGGACAGTTTGCAGGGGAACTCTGACATAAAGGAATATTGTGAGTGTGTGAGTGTGTGTGTGTGTGTGCGTGTGAAATAGAAGTTACAAAAAGGGTAGAAGGAAAACCAGGGGAGTCTGATAGCATGCAGCCAAGGGCAAACCATTATTCAAGCAAGAAAGAGGAATCCATTTTACCATGTGTAAATGTATTTTATTGAATCAAGAAAAATAGAAGAGGAAAGTATGCATTCAGTCTAACAGCATATGTAAACATTATCAGTGGAGTAGAAATTGCTATATCCAAATTGTTACATGTTGAGGAGAGGTTGCAAGGAAAGAAAATACAAGACACTGCAAGTGCAGAAAACTGTATGTAGAAATTTACAGTGAAAAGGGGCAATGAAGATATTGAGATAATTAAAAACAAATATCAAGAGAGAATTTTTTAAGTTTGGACCTGTTAGAAATTTTTTTTTTAAATTTGGCTACATATAGAAACAGGTAAAAAATAATTTATAAGTCCGAAGAACTGGCCCATGCTGTGGTGTAGTGGATTAAGCTACCACCTGCAGTGCCTCCATAACCACTATGGGTATCAGTTCAAATCCTGGCTGCTCCACTTCTGATCCAGAATCCTGTTAATGCACCTGGAAAAAGCAGTGCAGGATGGTCCAAGTGCCTAGTCCCCTGCCAGAACAGATGAACCTCCTGGCTCCTGGCTTCTGTCTGGGCCTGCACTGACCATTATAGCCATCTAGGAAAAGAAACAGTGGATTAAAGATCTCTCTTTCTTTCTCACTCTTGCTCTCTGTCTCTCTCTGTGTGTCTCTCTGTAACCCTAAATTTCAAATAAATAGATCTTAAAAAAAATCTGTAGAGCCAGGAGAGAATCAAATCAAATCAAGTAGAGATTCACCATAGATAAAGATACTGCTTTGATTTTAAAATGAGAAATACAAAAACTAATGTGTGTGTGTGTGTGTGTGTGTGTGCAGGGAATGCTCTTTGGTTGGTGTTAGCTATAGAAAATCAATAAAATGATTTTCTTATCACTTCTACTTTCTGCATATCACCAACAGGTGCAATGGAAACATATCTTTAAATTGAAAGATTAGAAGAGTAAAGGCCTCACAGTGACTTTCTTTCCAATTTTTGCGGAATTTTTAAAGTGACTGAAGTGTGCAAGATTCACACAATTGTGATTACTATATCATTATAGTGTCTGCTGAGCTAAAGAATTAGGTTGTGCTCTACCAGATTGAAGAATGTGTCTGTTCAAATAGAGTCACGTCAGATTATAGAAGTGAAATGTTTACTAGGATATGACTGTTTTTCTCATTACCGGTTTCAATAGAGTAGCCTGCCCCTGACTCCCTGACCCACTCAGATGTTTCTGACAGGTATTCTTCCAAAATAATAAATACTTCCCTTCAATGAGTGACTACTATGTGCAACTAGTATATACTTACACTTACCAATAAGGTAGGAAGTACTTTTACTAAAATGTTACAGTGAAAACAAAACTTAGGGAAAACAGGCAACCTGTTCAGGTTCACAGATTCTTTTCTCTAAAGCTCATGCCTTTCTGTGATCGTGAGCCAATTCCTGATTCTGTCTTTTTTCCCCAATTCCAACGCATCAGTTTCTCTGGAGATGGCTTCTGGTCTTTGTGTTTTTCTTTGTTGCCCTAGTTGGATAATATGTGCAGTTTCCTGGAGCTTGCTCTCAGCCTCTGTACAAAATGCAAAAATATGGAGAAAAAGTATGTAACTTCACTGCTCTCCACGTAAACTAGAAATTAGTCAGGGGTCAAATAGTTGTTCTCAAGAAAGTCTCCTGTAGAATCTTAGAAGACAATTAAACTTATAAATTGAAAGTGATAAGAAATGAGCCAACTGCCATTAAGTTTTCTTTAAAACTCTAACATTCCCTGTGAAATATAAGAGTGGGAATAAGAGAGAGAAGAGATGTACAATTTGGTTCATGCTCAATCGGACTTGCCCCAAATGGGGGAGTTAGAAACATGCAGGGGGATTCCAATACAATCCCATCAAGGTGGCATGTACCAAGGCCATCTCACTAGTCCAAGTGATCAATTTCAGTTCACAATTGATCACACTGATAGGTCTAAGAGTCAAAGGGATCACACAAACAAGACTAGTGTCTGCTAATACTAACTGATAGAATCAAAAAGGGAGAGAATGATCCAACATGGGAAGTGAGATACACAGCAGACTCATAGAATGGCAGATGTCCTAAATAGCACTCTGGCCTCAGAATCAGCCCTTAAGGCATTCAGATCTGGCTCAAGAGCCCATGAGAGTATTTTAGGCATGGAAAGCCAAGATGCTCTGGAAAAAAAAGAAGACCTAATGAAAGATCTCTGTGAGTGAGATCCCAGTGGAACGAATGGGGCCATCAAAGAAGGAGGTACCTTTCTCTGAAGGGAGGAGAGAACTTCCACTTTGACTATGACCCTGTCGGAATAAGATTGAAGTCAGCAAACCCTACAGGCTTCCATAGCCTCAGCAACTCATGACTAGACACTAGGGAGATTACTGATGCCATAAACAAGAGTGTCAAATTGTTAAACCGACTTTAGGAGTCACTGTGTACTTACATCTCATGTGGGATCTGTCCTTAATGTGTTGTCCAATGTGAAGTAATGCTATAACTAGTACTGAAACAGCATTTTAGACTTTATATTCTGTGTGGGTGCAAACTGATGAAATCTTTACTTAGTATATACTGAATCAATCTTCTGTATATAAAGATAATTAAAAATGAAAACAAAATCTTGGTGTTAAATTGGAAATTGCATAGAAAATTAATCAATTTTAAAAAATATATCATATAGGATTTCTGTCCTTAATGTGCTATACATTGTGAATTAATACTATAACTAGTACTCCAACAGTATTTTTCACTTTGTGTTGCTATGTGAGGGCAAACTGTTGAAATCTTTACTTAATATATAGTAAACTGATCTTCTGTATATAAAGAGAATTGAAAATGAACCTTGATGTGAATGGAAGGGGAGAGGGAGTGGGAAAGGGGAGGGTTGCAGGTGGGAGGGAAGTTATGGAGGGGGAAGCTATTGTAATCTATAAGCTGTATTTTGGAAATTTATATTCTTTAAATGGCTCAACAGGCTAATCCTCCACCCTGCGGCGCCGGCACACCGGGTTCTAGTCCCGGTCGGGGTGCCAGATTCTGTCCCGGTTGCCCCTCTTCCAGGCCAGCCCTCTGCTGTGGCCCGGGAGTGCAGTGGAGGATGGTCCAAGTGCTTGGGCCCTGCACCCCATGGGAGTCCAGGAAAAAGCACCTAGCACCTGGCTCCTGCCATCGGATGAGCGCGGTGCGCCGGCCGCAGCGCGCCGACCGCGGCAGCCATTGGAGGGTGAACTAACGGCAAAAGGAAGACCTTTCTCTCTGTCTCTCTCTCTCACTGTCCACCCTGCCTGTCAAAAAAAAAAGAAAAAAATTAAAAAAAAAAACTCTAACATTCCCTGATTCTGTGATCTAAATATAGGGCCAACACAATCTTATTCTCCAAGTTGTTCTTGACTACTGTGAGATTCTTGAATTATAATCTCAAGGATCTATCTGTGAATTCAGCCTTGTTTTTTTATGAGATGACAGAACCCATAACAACTTAGTTGTGTTTTGGAAGCCTACAGAGTTTAATTGGCAAGTTACTTAAGATGAAAAGTAAAAGAAAAATGTGTTTAGATGTGAAATAAATCATTTAGATGCTCCCAGAAAAATTGACATCATCATTCACTTTATAAGTATTTTTAAATTGTTGTTAATTACAAGAAAGTTGGGAAGACACAACAAAAGGTCACACAAGAATACAGCTATAAGAAAGATTTTTCCTCACTAAAAAAGGGTATGAAAGTAAATAATAAGAGTTTGTGGAAAATCTTATTAAGGTATTTGCAGTTGCAACATAAATTTAGCTGTAATATTTAATTCTGATGATGTAAATTCTAATCACTATTCTCGTTTCTTCATACACAGCTTGTTACAAGAAACTGGCAGCAGGTCTTCTGAGGAGATAAATTAGAAAGAGTTAAGGATAGAATGGAATGTTTGTCAGAAGCCCTGGGTTTGGGAGGCATGCACAATTGTTAAAAGCTTCCAAGAGATTAGGATGTATTACTCCCCATCCGGGTACAAACAAACATTTTTTGAGGGTTTCTTGTTTAAATAAGCAGAAGTTATACCGATCTGCTTCATTACATTTGGCTAGAGTATCTGACAATTGAGTGACCATCATTCCATTATTGAGTTTGAAGGCTCAGGATTTAAAGTTTACTGATTAATAATTCTTTTATTAGTTTCCCAATATATTTAATTAAATATAATTTAATAATTATTCATATAACAAAACAATTTGTTCCTTTGTAAATAATTCTAAAATGCCGATAAGATTCTGGGTACGTCAGGTAAAGTGATAAGAATTTTTAATTAAAAATACAAAGTGAATTTGTATAAGTGTAAGCTAAATAGATGAATAAGAGCATAAAAATCTCACTTGAGTGAGTTTTCAATTTTATGTTGAAAAACAAAATCTTAGTTCCAGTGTTAGTTGCTATGGATTTAATAAGTAGAAAGTTACATCCACCACATGTAAGACCATGTAGTCTTATCAGTTCCTTTAGGAAAAGTGAAGACTAGAAAGTTCATGAAATGTTTGATTCGAGTAAGGGGAGAATGGTTCAGTAAATGCACATGTGGTGGCATGTTGGAGGCTGGTGTGATAGGAGAAGAAGAGTTGCAATGATCAAGTTTTCAGCAGAGGAGTCCTGTGTCTAGAAAGGTGTTAAGTTGCACATACTCATGCAACTATGTAAAGCGTCCAAGGAGTTCTGTAGTTATCATACTAGAGTGTAAGCATAGCAAGTATGTTCAGAGAGATTCTCGGTGTCACCTCCAGGTGAAAAGACAAAGCAAATCCACAATTTCTAGTAGTTACCAAATAAAAAAAAGACCTTTCCTGTATCTGGAAGTTCCATTGTCTCTTTCTCTTTTCTCACTTTTTTCGCTTTCCATTTTGTATTACTCTTTTTAGTTCAATACTATTAGTCACATTTACTGAATCTAGCATGTGTTGTATAGTTTATGACAAGACACGAGAACAAAGAAAAATTTGGCCCATAAATACATACATACACACAAATGTAAAAATAAAACAATATGATGGGAATAAAAATCAGATGATGAATTATGAAATGAAAAGTATCGGAACTGAGGAATTATAATGAAATGCATCTATGTCCTATTGACAATATGAATAAAATGTAATTTATCTTGTAGTAAACATAAATAATACATAGAATAAAATAAAACAAAAGCATAAAAAACATTTCACAAAGGCACATAATAAGATTTAAAATCATGAAGGTTATTAAAATGTTATAGTAGTAAAAATTTTAAAGCAATCTATTCTGGATTGGATAACTTATTAAAATAGGTAAAATTATTAGTTGTAGTACTATTAGTATGTAAAATCATACTTTTTTCATTCTCTTTTCAAAATGTTCAAGGGTATAATTGCTTTAACATCATGTTAAATAATTTTTGGAAGTATTTCATGAAATCACTAGACAAACGACCAACTTGTTCAGTAAAAAATATCCAAAGAACATAAACACAAAATGCAAAGAAAAATAAACATACATACGTATGAAAAATATGTTATTTCTTGCAAATAAAAATAAGTATTTGCTTCTTCAGGTTAACATTTAAAAGTTCTAACACTTTATCTTCTGAGCCTATGAGGAATTAGCAGTGTCCGTTACTACTAGTGCAAGCAGAATCCTGCATCATGCATGTGACTACTCAATCCTTCCTTAACTTTCAGAAAGGCACCTGAATGAAATCATCATAATAATATATAAATATTATAATATGTATTGACTGATTTATAATATTATAAATATATTTACATGTTTATAGATTAATTTATAATATTATAAATAAATTATAATAATATAAAATCAAAAAATACATTTATGTATTTTGGGGTGCCGTATTTAACACAGAATAGGCCACCAATAAACATTTTAATTGGCTAAATATTGATGGAAAAGTGAATAATTATGGATAACTAATTGTAATATAGCCTTAAAATGAAATACACTATATTTTATTTATTGATATAGAGAGCGGGGCATAATATATCAATAAATTAGACAAGACAAAAAACTCAAAACAAAGCAGCAAGGTAATATTAAATGTTTATGTTGCTGAGTGCAATAAAGAGATAAGAGCAAGGAGGCAATGTAGCACAGTGAGGTCAGACATACCTGGATCCCACACCAGCTCTGCCACACTCACAGGCTGTCTGATTCCGGACGACTTACTTAATCCTTCTAGGATCTCTTTTTCTCCTCCTTGAAATGGAATTAAAATACCTATTCCTATGGATTGTTGTAAGAACAACTTTGATGATATATGTAAGTCACATGGTTCAATTCACATTCACCCATGGAAATCAATGATTGATCATGTCGTTGCAAAGATATAAACATGTGAATACATAATGTATTTATGCATATATTGATTAAATACTCCCGCACATACTTGTCTGTAGACTGTTCCATCAGAGTGGAGCTTTCCTTTTTAAAGATTTACTTATTTATTTATTTGAAAGGCACAGTGACAAAAGGAGAGACAAAGATACACACGTACAGAGAGAGAGAGAGAGAGAGAGAGAGAGATCTTTCAACAGCTGTTTAACTCCTCAAATGGCAAATGACTGCAAAAACTTGGGTTAGGTCAAGCCAAAGCCAGGAGCCAGGAAGTCCATCTATATCCTCCAAGAGCATGGCAGGGCCCAACTACTGGACATGTTCCACTGATTTCCAGACAGATTAGCAAGAAACTAGATTTGTAAGTGCAGTAACCAAGGATTAAACTGCACTATGACAATGGATGCCAGTGACTTAACTTGTGCCACATCACCAGTCTGTATTTTCTACTTAAATAACTATTTTAAAATTGCAAAGTGTTTACCTTTTTTAAAATATGGGACTGCTGGAAATGTCACTGTGTTCCACTACACACACATATGTGTGTGTGTGTGCATTTGTAAGTAGAAACATCTTGACAAATACCAGGTCTGGGGAAAAATTAAAATCCTATTATTTGATAATCTCTGCGATGTCTCTTACCACCCTCTCGCAACATACAAATGAATGGAAAATCATATACTGCATTGGGAGAACCAGGTATACTTATTTTGGTACTCCACAATATGCAAATTACTAAACATTCCTTTACAATTGCATTCATCCTAATACTCTGAATTCATGAACTGCTTTGGAACTGAAAAATAACGTGTAGAGTCCAACTCAAGACTGATTGCCTCAGGATAGACGTGCTCTTCCATTCCATTTCTGTGTGTTGTTCACAGTACCGCTTGCCCAATCCAGAATTCTGGGACTGTTTGGTTGATTAGAGACAAGCCTCATTTCAGTGCATTACAAACCCCACTGATAGTAAAGTCACACACAGCAGTGTCACAAGCTAATAACACTGTGCTCCAGAGTCTCAAAAACAGGATAACGTGGGAGGAAGGCTACTTGAAGGATAATTCTCTTTAAACTTTTAAAGACAGCCAAACGCAGGTTGAATACTCTTACCGTTGTCACCAGCTAAAGGAGGTATCAACATCTCTATAAACTCCACTATTTTAAAGCCTTTTTACTGCTTGCTCTATTTTAATCTAGAAACAACACAATCCGAGTGCAAGCATTACTTCTCCTTTTCATTTGCTTCCAAAAAGGAATTTGTGTATAATCTCTTAAGATGCAAACAAGTATCATTATCTCCTTACATTTTTATCTATGAGATACACGAATCCTAATATCTTTATATTAATAAACATTTTAAAGTATACAAATAAAAATTGCTTTGAGTTGACAAAATGTCCTCAAATTTTGACCTAGATTATTTCTCAAAAACGTTTGTAAATTTGAATTTTCTAAAACTAGAACTTCAGATCACACTTTCCAGGATGAAGGAATCTTTCCTAGTTAATTTTCTCCAAACTGAAGTGTAGGCAAAATGCTGCTTTATTTCCAGTGAAGACGTGGAGTTCCTTAGGATATTGGTTCGTTTAGTTAGAAAGTCAGCCACATGACTGAGAATTCTTGCCCTGGTTTTGTGTTACCCTGGCTACACTGAAAACTGCTCGCTCTTGGAACTCCAGAATGTAAGATTAGTGCCCCCAGAAATTGAGCAGGCTTGGTGAGAAAAATCACAGCAGATTATGCCAGTATGTATAATACATTTTTTGTAACACTTGTGTCATGAGGAGTGGTGAGAAACCAAAGTCCTTCTCCTTTTAATGAAAGTTATCTTGAAGACAGTACATGTTGTCTCAGCTCTAAGCACCAGAATTAGAAATCTTGAGTGATCCCTCAGAGATCGTGTTTCACACAGAGAGATGAAATTAGATATTAGGATGATATTGCTTTGGCTTTTTATTTTTGGAAAATGACTTGCCATGCTTTATATGAGATGCTTTTCACTGTAATTTTAGAGACGCTTCACTCATTAGAGACTGATGAATAACACAAATATGCCACTGCACAAGGGGCTGTAGAAAGCTAGGGTACCTTGGGCTCTGGAGTGAGGCCATATAGTAACTGAGGCATAACTGTAGGAAGCCAGTTGTTTATGGTACATTAACATTTGGATACAGTAGACTGTTGTCTGAACTGCAACACCGGTGTATATACCTTGAATGTACTAAGCAACTGGAATTAACTCTCTTCCACTATCACAAATAACTTATACTGGGATTTGAAATATACTGCATATATTTGGGGCAGAAAATTTATCTCAGTAATCAATAAAATGAGTCTTCATGTCTTGAATTAAGAGACAAAGATTTTAAAAGCTGATGAATGGCTAAGAATCATTCAGTTGGATCTGAAATCTTTGACTAGTTTATCTCCACAGTGAATATGGTTGAAGAGTTGTATTTTGAAATTCTTTGAAGAAAGGTAAAATTTGAAAATTTTATGTAATAGTAATTAATAGTATTTCAGTGACATTTATGGGTAATTTAGAGATCAACTCATGTAGCCTCCTAATACTACCTTTGTGAACATTAGGTAAAATACGTTGCACAACCTGTGTGTATCTATAGCCAGTTTTCTATTGTAGCTGTGACAAATTACTTAAAACATATAGGTTTAGAACCACATGATATATTATTTTGCAGATATGTAGGTTTGAAGTTTGACTTGGGTCTGACTGGGCTAGAAACAAGGTGTCAGCAGGGCTGCATGACTTCTAGAGGATACAGGGGGAATCTGCTTCCTTCCCATATCCAGATTCTTAACCCTGCTCCCATTCCATGACTCTTGGCTTCCTTCCTCTATTTGCAGATTCAGCAACTCTGACTCTTATTCTGTTCTCACATTTCTGCTGTTTGGTATTCAGGACAGACTCTCCATTTTAAGGATTCATTCTTAGATTGTGCTCACCTGAATAGTCCATGGTGGTCTTCAGAGCTCAAAGTCCTTTACTTGGATCATAACAGAAAAATCCCTTTTGTCATGCAAGCTAAAGTATTCGCAGGCCCCAGGTTCTGGGGTTTTGGCTATAGGCATCTTTGGGAATCCCTTATTCTGAGTTTTGTGTGCTGTGTCTGTGCTTGTATGTGCACATGTACTTATATTTAGTAAAATTTCACTAGGCTATTAGTTTGATCTGTACTTTTGAACAACTTCTGAAGTGAAAGATTATTTCTGGATTCCATTCTGGATTCTGACACTGGGTAAGGATAAGAACACATTCAAATTTAATGTCTACCATCAATTTTTCAGTTTTTGAACTTACTTGTGTTCCTACCCAGAATGCATGCAAATTTCTAATGCAGTGCAGCCTCTCTAGTATTTATTTTTAGTCCTTATCTTTTCTTATAGGTGGTACTGTTTTGCTACGATTTTGATATGCAATTTTATCTTTATTAAAACTTAGTTTAATGCTATGAGCATGAATACAATTTGAATTTCACTGTATTATTTGTTGTCTATTGTGATGATTATCCAATGTCTTTTGTTTTTATCAAATATAATGTATTGTACTGATGGACTTTCAAATGTAAAAATACTCCTGATTTTCTGGAATAAATTCTGCTTACTCATGGAATGTTCCTTTGTTAGTATCACTGAAATTCCATTGCAGTGTGTTTTAGTTAGGGTATTTAAGTTAGATTAATTAAAGATATTTGCGAGCATCATTATGAGAGCTTCATATCAAGGCTATCCAAGGTCCATCCAAAGAGTTAGAAAATATTCCTTCTGTTTTCTGTCATATTTTGCATAGTATTGGCATTTGGAAGAATTTGTGTCTTAGTCCCTGAGATCAGGTTTTTTTTTGTGGGGGGATTTTTAAAATTCTGTTGATTTCTGTAAAAGATTTCAGATTACTCAGACTTTTAATATTTTCTTATGTATCTGGAAATTTGAATTTTTTAGAAAAATTTTCCATCTTATTGAAATTATCTAGTGTATTGTTTTAAATCTGTTCATTTCCAATTGTTGTAATTTAAATATTTCCATAATTCATACCAGAGAAACTTCCAAAACTCTTGATAAGGGAGTTATTCTTTCTGTTTTAATCAGTTATTTGTTTTTCATTTTTATTAGAATTTAAATAAAAACAAATACTAGATGATTTTCTCGATATGTTTATTTTTTATTTCATTAATATATAATCTTATCATTATTTGTTTCTCCCTCCATACCATTTTTTCTGATTTGCACCATGATTTCTGTAGTGACATATGGATTACATCAATTCTTCCAGCATATGGGATTATTATATCTTCTTTTTATTTTCTGTTTTAGCTTAATTCTATTGTCATGAGAGATTACACTCTAAATAATTTCATTCTTTTAATGTTTTGGAAGGCTTTCTGTGGTCTATCTTATGAATAATTTGGTGAATGTTTTTGTGCTTCAGAAAATGGCAACAATATCATTTTTGCATACAGTGCACTATATGTGAGCTTTGTCCCATTTGGAGCTTGTGTTTTTTTTTTTTTGATGATAGAATGTTTTGTAACTGTGTATATTTGTTAAAAGTTGTGGAACTTCACATTAAAGAGAGTACAGTTTATAATATATACATATAATATCTCAATAAACCTGATTAGATTTAAAAAAGTTAATGGATGAATTCATAGTCCATAAGAAGAATTCATCTACTTGAGGAAACACAGCCAACAAACATACATTGATTTGTGTTCATTATTGACAGCAAGCTGGGGTGCAAATTATAACAACATCGTGATACTCTTTTACTTCTTGCTCATGACTAACAAGGTTTAAAAAGTGGGCATTTGGCACAGCAGTTAAGACATGTCCCATATCCCAGTGCCTGGGTTCGAGTCCCAGCTTTCCTTCCATTTCTAACTCCTGTTAACACACACCCTGGGTGTCAGCAGGTGATGGCTCAAGTACTTGTTTGCCACCCATGTAGGAAACCCAGGTTGAGTTCTAGGCTCCTGGATTTCAGCCTGGTCCTGCCACAGCTGTTATGGGCATATGGGAAGTGAACTAGCAAAGATTTCTGTCTCTCTGACTTGTAATAAAATAAAAAAAAATTATAGAAAATATAAGACTTACTGCTATTGAAGTTGCAGTAAAACTGTATTATTTGGGCCGGTGCTGTGGCTCAATAGGCTAATCCTCCGCCTGCGGCGCCAGCACACCGGGTTCTAATCCTGGTTGCTCCTCTTCCAGTCCAGCTCTCCACCGCGGCCCGGGGTGGGGGAGCAGTGGAGGATGGCCCAAGCGCTTGGGCCCCGCACCCCATGGGAGACCAGGAAAAGCACCTGGCTCCTGGCCCCGGATCAGCGCGGTATGGCGGTCACAGTACGCCGGCCAGAGCGGCCATTGAGGGGTGAACCAACGGAAAAGGAAAGACCTTTCTCTCTGTCTCTCTCTCTCACCATCCACTCTGTCTGTCAAAAAAATTGTATTATTTGTTGTGGGTTGCATTGTAAACTGGTAAAAATTTGGATGGAACCAGCATAGTGCATAGGAAAATTCATAACATTTTTGCCCCCAGGATTTTTTCCCAATAAAGTTAATTAACAAAGATGTTTAAAAAATTTTTTTTGACTGGCAGAGTGGACAGTGAGAGAGAGAGAGACAGAGAGAAAGGTCTTCCCTCTGCCGTTGGTTCACCCCCCTCAATGGCCACCCCAGCCAGCGTGCTGTGGCCGGCGCACCGCTCTGATCTGAAGGCAGAAGCCAGGTGCTTCTCTTGGTCTCCCATGCGGGTGCAGGGCCCAAACACCTGGGCCATCCTCCACTGCACTCCGGGGCCACAGCAGAGAGCTGGCCTGGAAGAGGGGCAACCGGGACAGAATCTGATGCCCTGACAGGGACTAGAACCCGGTGTGCCAGCGCCGCAAGGCGGAGGATTAGCCTGTTGAGCCACGGCACCGGCCAAAATTTCCTTTTTTTATCATGAGTGCTCTTGCCTTAAATCTTATATTCTATGATATTAACATAAATATAGCAGCCTTCTTTTTGTTTCAGATTTACTGATGCATTTTTTAATTTTTAATTTTAATTTTAATTGTGTTTTTATTTTTTGACAGGCAGAGTGGAGAGTAAGAGAGAGAGACGAGAAAGGTCTTCCTTTTACCATAGGTTGACCCTCCAATGGCCGCCGCAGCTAGTGTGCTGTGTCCAGTGCATCGCGCTGATCCGAAGCCAGGAGCCAGGTGCTTCTCCTGGTCTCCCATGCAGGTGCAGGGCCCAAACACTTAGGCCATCCTCCACTGCACTCCCGGGCCATAGCAGAGAGCTGGCCTGGAAGAGGGCCAACCTGGACAGAATCTGGTGCCCCGACCAGGACTAGAACCGGGTGTGCCAGAGCTGCAGGTAGAGGATTAGCCTATTGAGCCAAGGCACCGGCCTTACTGATGCTTTTTTAATAAATAAAAATTATTTATATTTAGGGTATAAAAACTATGTCTTGTGTATATATATATATATATATATATATATCAAGTTTTTTTGGTCATGAGTGCACTACGATGTACTTTTTAAACAAAATCAAGCGTAAAATAGATTATTTTTAATTACAGTCACTCTGCTGCAAAATAGCTCCATTATTCATCTTTGTGCACATTAATCAATATTTTCACTCTTCCTCACCTTCAATTCCTGATTATAAACTTTCTACTGTCTGTTTCCATGAGTTTATATATATATATATATATATATATATATATATATATCTCAAGTTTTTTTGGTCATGAGTGCACTACGATGTACTTTTTAAACAAAAAAAAGCGTAAAATAGATTATTTTTAATTACAGTCACTCTGCTGCAAAATAGCTCCATTATTCATCTTTGTGCACATTAATCAATATTTTCACTCTTCCTCACCTTCAATTCCTGATTATCAACTTTCTACTGTCTGTTTCCATGAGTTTCACTTTCTTAGATTCCACATATAAGTGATATCATACACTCTGTCTTCCTGTGCCTATCATTCTGCCCTTAATATAATATCCTCTAGGCTCATCTATGTTGTCACAAATAACAGGATTTCTTTTTTAAAATATTTATTTATTTATTTAGTTATTTATTTGAAAGAGCTAGAGAGAGACAGAGATCTTTCATCTGCTGGTTCCCAACACCTATGGAGGAGATGACTGGAGCTGGGCCAGGCTGAAGCCAGGAGTTGGAAACTTCTTAAGGGCAAGGGGCCCAAGCTCCTGGGCCATCTTCTGCTGCTTTTCCCAGACCATTAGAAGGAGCTGGAGTGGAAGTGAAGCATCTGGGACATGAATGGCACCCAAATGGGATGCTAGCATTGCAGGAGGAAGCTTCATCTGCTATGCTACAATACTGGCCCCACAGGATTTGTTTACTTCTAAGGTGGAATGAAAATTCCTTCATAAGTGTAAATCACATTCTTTTTATTCATTCATCTACCCTAGGACACTTAAGTTATTACCATATCTTGGCTACTGTGAATAATGGCTTCAGTGTTCATGGCAGTGCTGGTATCTTTCTGAGATAGTGAATTCATTTACTTCTTTTGGATATACATCCAGAACAGGAATTGATAGATCATGTATGGTAGTTCTATTTATTAGTTTTAAAGAAGTTTTCAAATTATTTTCCATAATGACTATGAAACAATTCCCACTGACCATTCACAAGGATTATTTTTCTCTACAACCTTACTAATGTTTATCTTTTGCTTAACAGATGTGAGATAATATCTAATTATGGCTTTGATTTGTAGTTCCCTAATGGTTGGTGACTTAAGCATCCTGAGGGTATCCCAAGAGCTGAATTTTAGCCACAAAATATTTTATTGTGTCATATTTACCCTTCTTCTTCTGATAATGTGAAATCATACAATGTCTTTTTGAGAAAAGGAATTTAGGTCAATGACATAAGGCATTATGACATGATGTTAAGGCTACCTATGTAGGAGTTATTTGAATACAAGCACTATAGTATTATAACAATGGGTCTGGCTATAACCTAATAGCCTGGTAGTGTATAGAATGGGAAATCATTTGACAAATGCATGATTCACATCTAGGGCAGTGCAGACCAAGAACGCATAAGATTTTATTACACAATCCATAATGGTGTCCACTTAAAAGTGAATATTTGTTTATTTCTGGAATTTTGCATTAAGTTTAACTCTAGGTGGTCCTGGCTTTTCTCTTCGGAGAGATGTTGTATTACAGATTCATTTTTCTAAATTATTAAAGTTCTGTTCAGATTTTCTCTTCCTTTATGATGTAGTCTTGATAGTATGTATGTTAAAGAATTTAACCACTTTTTCTTGTTTACTCAATTTGTTGGCATCGAACTGTTCATAATATTTTCTTATGACCTTTGGTATTCCTTTTGTATCAGCTATAATGACTTCTCTTTCATTTCTGGTTTATTAATTTTAATAATCCTCATTTTCTTGTTTTTTAAACAATTTTGTTTATCCTTTCCAAAAACTATTGATTTCACAGGTTCCTATATTTCTTTCTTTTGTTTATCACCTGTTTAATGTTCTGATATTTGTCACCTCTTTTCTTGTGTTGAATTTTGTCTTCAATGATTCTTCATTATCTAGTTCCTTGAGATGTAGCATTAAATTGTTTATTTGATATTCTTTTCTTACCATAGGAATGCATACTATCAATTTCCTTCTAATAACTGGCTTTCCTTCATTTCACAAGTTTTGAAAGTTGTGTTCCATTTTTTATTTGTGTCGAAAAACTGTCTGATTTATTTTTTGAGTCATTGGTTTTTTTAGGAGTGTGGTTGAATTACCACATATTTGTGAATTTTCCAGTTCCTCTGTTGTTTAATTCTAGTCTATTACTGATTAGTGTGGAAAAGAGTATAAATTAAATTAACTCCTTTATCTTTCATACCTCTGGTGTAAATTTTTACCATATAAGTACTATGGAGCTTAGGAAAAATGTCTTATGTTTACAAAATTTTGCATTTGTAACAACTTAATTTCTGTTAAACAAATAAATGCACATTCATTCTCCTTGGTCACATTTTATATGCTTGATTTCACAACTTTATTTATACTGTATATACATTAACAAATTATTGCAGCTATAGATATTCTTTTTTTTTTTCTATTTTGACAGACAGAGTTAGACAGTGAGAGAGAGAGAGAGAGAGAGAGAGAGAAAGGTCTTCCTTTTTCCGTTGGTTCACACCTCCAAGTGGCCACTATGGCTGGGGCTGGTGCATTGCGGCCCGTGCTTTACACCGATCCAGGAGCCAGGTGCTTCCTCCTGGTCTCCCATGTGGGTGCAGGGCCCAATCACTTGGGCCATCCTTCACTGCACTCCCAGGCCACAGCAGAGAGCTGCCCTGGAAGAGGAGCAACCAGGACAGAACTGGCGCCCCAACCAGGAATAGAACCCGGTGTGCTGCTGCTGCAGACGGAGGATTAGCCTAGTGAGCCGCAGCGCCGGCCAATAAATATTCTTAATACTTTTATCTTTAACATTAGTGCTAAAGATATGAGTGATTTGCACAACACCACAAATGCATTGGAATATTCTGAATTTGTCAGTGTACTCGCATTTACTGATGGGTTTTACACTTTTCTGTGTTTTCAAGTTATTGATTAACATTCATTTGTTTCAGCTTAAAATATTTCAAACATTTCTTACAGTATTTCTTATAAGGCAGGTCTGATGGTGATGAATGATGTCAGGTGTTTGGGAAAATCTTTATCTTGCCTTCATTTCTTCAGGACAGCTTTGCCAGTTACAGTATTCTTGGTTGACTGTTATGTTTGTTGTTATTTAATTATTTTTTCCATTCAGCATTTTCCAAAGCTCTTCCTGTTCTCTTCTGGTCTTCATTGTTTCTGAAGATAAAATTCATGATAGTCTATTTAGAATTGCCCTGTAAGTGAAAATTATGCTGTTTTCAAAATTCAAGTATTTGTCCCACTAAAGTGTTCTAAGAGTATGCTTTAGCTACTCTGCTGGACTCCTGGATTCTTACAGTTACTTTCACATGTGGGTGGTCATATTGTGTGTACTGTGAAGAGATGATAATAGAAAACACTTGTTACAACATCCTGCTAATGTCCCCAGTATTATTTTTATTAGTATTTTATACTTTTCTTCAATCCCAACCACTTATTTCACATCTGTATACTTACAAATGTTTTATTCTTAGTAGAATACAGTTATTCTTTATTTCAATCCAAAAAGCAAAATAGTTTAATTAACATATCAAACCCATTTATATTTAATGTAATTCCTGATATAGCTGTGTTTAATATATCATTTTATTGGAATGATACATTTCTCATTGTTCTGTGTTTTCTTTATTCTTTTATCTCTCTTTTTTAGCCTTTATTGAAGTCAGGCTTTTTATTATTCCATTTCCTCTCTCTCTTATCTTGTGAATTATACATTATTTTAGTGCTCACTGATTAAAATTTATTCATGGATTATTAGACTCTCAATCAAGTTATTAATAATGTCACTTCCTTTTAATGGTAGATGATTTTACCTGCAAGAACCCACTTTTTATGTTTGCATCATCATTGCAACATATTTTAAGTGTATGTTTATTTTTCCAATTTAATAAGAAATTACAACTACTGCTTTACACAGTCAATATATTTATATTTACATAAATATGTATAATTTCCAATACATCCTAATTTTTTTGGATATTTCATGTATTTTCTGCATTTATTTCTCTTTAACCTAAGAATTGTCTTTTAATATCTTGCAATGAATATTCATGATACACTCTCATTTTTCATTTGCTAAGAACCTACTTCATGCTTATTTTTGAAAATATTCAATTATATCTAGAATATTAGCTTATAATATTAGCTTAAGAATTATTTTATTTTTATACCTTTAAAGATGTACAACTGTTGGCATCTCATATCTTTTCCTTCTGATAATAAGACATTTGTACGCTTTATTTTTGTTCTTTGGAAAATGTCATTTTGTCTGATACTTAATATCTGTTTGCTTCTTTTGCTGAATTTCTGATAGCTTTGAATAGATAACTTTCATATGTTCCAAAATATCTTCAGCTAAAATTTCTTTAAAGATATACCCACTTTTTACCATTTGCATGAATGCCAGGTTATTCCACAAAGTCCTCCATGTCTGTTATGCTCATTTGTTATTCTTCCATGCCTCAGTTTGGATATATTCCAATAACATTTCCTCTACTTTGGCTAAGTTTCTGTGAGAGCTATTCATCGATGTCTTAATTTCAGATTCTGTATTTTTCCTTCCACAATATTCATTTTATTTTGTAGCTCATTGAACATCTCCACAGGCCACACATTTTTTCATGTTTTCCTCTAATTTCTTTAGTATGTTAACCATAGTTAGTTTGAAACCCTTGACTTCTATTTCAGTATCAAGATTACCTGAATTTCCTCTTGGTTATTAACACAGTCCCATCTCTTTACCTACATAATGACTTTTTACATAAAGATGATCGATATACACAGAAATTATGACGGTTTTAGCTGTTGATGTTATTTTTCACTGAAGAGGTGATAGGCAAATGAGACAGAGCAAATTTCATTTTAATCCAGTCAGAAATGCTGCCAGCGCAAAGCCATTTTGGATTTTTGTTGACAGTCAATATGTCTCTACATTGCCTCCATTCCTAGAGTATATCACACTGAACTATTTTGAGAGTTTGCAAAGCATTTGCTTCTTACTCCTGGGAGACTGTAGGTATTTCTACTCTTCTTTCAGAGATTTTCAGTTTCATCATGTCCTGTGCAGCCCTTGAATAGCAACGATCTTGAGATGGAATCTTTTACTTTTGATTGCCAACAGTCCTAGTTGTTTCTTAGTTTCCTGAAAAATCCTTGTCAATAGCTAAGCCTGCATTTCACCTCTAGCTGTATTCAGAATAGGAAAGTATTCCCAGAAAGAAAAGCTAATAGTAGCTTGTCAGCATCAATTTATCAACCCATCCAGGCTCTTCAAAAATTCTGTTTTTATGGTCTTTTTCTCTAGAACAGAGACTTCAGTATTTCTCCTCTGATTTTCTAAAATTTGCAACTTAGTTCTTCAACCACCCACTCTGTCCATCTATAAATGAAGTTACATTCTTTGGGGAGAAACTGGTCATCTGTTTTAGGCAATTTAATCTTCAGTCCTGACTGCTAAAAGCTCTATGGGCTTATTTGTCTCTTCCCATTGGTTCTTTCTGAAAGAAACTCAGATGCTCACATTCTCCCAGGAAAAAAGCAACTGCAGATCCTGAGCTCAACTCTGACTATTTTTCTATAATGTTCTCTTAAATTTAGTCCTTCTAATCTACCTTGCATCCATAGCCCTCTAATGCCTTTAAAAACAAGATTGTTAAGATTTACTTAGTTTTCGTGGGTGTTCTCATTGGAAGTGTTATCTTCCTGCAAATTACTCTACCCTATTTGAAAGTAAAAGTCTCCATATATAGTTCTTCATTTTTATTTTGAATGCTAACAAGGAGAGAACTTATTATTCAGTTCTCTGAAGTTTTCACTAATCTCTATGTCATAAAATACACAGCCTTGTATAATGTAGATAATGTTTGTGAGCAGTAAGCAAAAAGAAACTGGTTTTTCATCGCTCTGCCTATTCAGTGCTTATCAGATATTTCCTAAGGTTCCATTCAAACCCAACTCCCATGGGACATTTTATCTGAATAACAAGAGATATCTATTCTCAGTAAATTTTTTGACACTACTGTCTTTATGCCAATGACCTCAGGAATAAATGTTTATAAGGAGCTCTTGTGTTGCAAAAAATACTTTTTATGACCTGTAATCATTTCTATATGGGTGATGGGCAAAAGAAGAACGGATTTTGATGCTTTCCAATTCTATCTCATCTTTAAAAATGAAGTGATTTTAAAAGACGTTAATAGATATAGATTACATGGATATAATAAAGGTTGTTTGAAGAAGCAGTTCTTTCAGTACTGTGATAAATATATTTTATAGGTCTCCCTTGTACTTTACTATCTCTGTGATAGGATGATACACTAAAAAAATGAAAAGTAAGGTATATACAGAAGTCAGTTGCCCTTGATAATACCATAAAATTTATTTCCCTGTATCTGACTATAAAGTTGCTCAGTTCAATATTCTACTTCTGGCTATTCTTAAAATACTTCAAGCTTCAGGGTTGGGTGAAAAAGCCAACTATGCTGCTAATCAATTTTATTTTTCCAGTTTCTGTAAACATATCTCTCTGGATCACAAAGAAGACCATCTTATACCTTGCAGCATGCAATTATGTATACAGTTACCAATGTTAATGAAGGGATAGCTCTTATTTTTGAAAAAACAAAAAGCTTATAGCAGTGTTATTGATATTCCAGGAGTGGCATTTGAAAATCCAGCCACAATACCTTGATATTAGATTCTTTATTCAGCAGTATACATTTACCAATATGCCATCATATGATTTATTCATACCACTCATTCAATGTCCTCTGGTATTGGTCTCATGTCTGTTTTTTTGTTTTGTTTTTTGTTTGTTTGTTTGTTTTTTTCTCTATAATGAAAACTCTAGAGCTTAAAATCCTGAACAAATGTGATCACTACAACAAATTGGAACTATGCATTCATTAGGGTTAAGGTAAGAGAAATAGTTTTTTGGGAAGCTGCACCCCCAAATCTTGCCTTGAGGTAATATTAAGAAAAAGAGAAGAAAACTCAGTGAGTCAGAGGCTTGGTGTCATATTATCCTCATTAGCATAGATTGAATTTACCCTTCTGAACTATGCACTCCAAATATGAAAAAAAAATTCAACTTTATGAATAGTGGAGGGTTTTTATCTAGGATATAACTTTTCAAAATGTAGTTACGATGGAAAGTTTTTAAAAATATGTTTACAATGAAACTAAGATGAGAGTCAGCATAGAGATATTAAAGTCAAAACTCCACTGGAATGCTTCGTTAGACACATTGTTAAGTGCTTAGAAAAGAGGTAGTTCTGGACTGGATAAGTAATATAACCACTTGTAATACGGCAAGCTCTGAGGTATGACTGATATTTTCATAAGCACAAAGAATTTTTAAGATTCTTCCAAGAAATCCACTGTAGTATCTCTGATTAAGTCATTTTTGGTAGGTAAATTATTAACAAAACTCAGTGTCATTCCAGGCTACTGGTTATATAGTGGGTTGCTAGAGGACAGAGAAATGTCATATTCTGCTTTTTGAAATAGAAAAAAAAATATGTAATTTCCCACTTTTCTTGACTCAAATGAAAATCTCCCTAAATCTATTTATTTGAAAGGCAGAGTTACAGAGAGAGAAGGAAAGACAGAGAGAGAAAGACTGATCTTCCATCTGCTATTTCATTCCCCAAGTGGCTGCAATAGCCAGATCTGAGTCAGGCCAGAAGCCAGGAGCGAGGAGCTTCACCTGTCTCCCATGTAGGTGCAGCGGCCTGCCTGCTTTGACCATCTTCCACTGACTTACCAGGCACATTATCAGGGAGCTGGATTGGAAGTGAACCTACTGGAATTCGAACTAGTGCTCATATGGGATGCTGGCATCACAGATGGTGGTTTAACCCACTGTACCACAACACCAGCCCCTAATGGTCGATTATTGAGCCAACCTTGCATTCCCAACATGACCCCACCTACTAACATATATTGTTCTTCCTATCTACCACCCCCATGACACTTTTTGCCACACAGGAGTCCTGCTCCTGAATAATGGGGCTTTATTGTCGCTATTCTGTTGACATTATGCTATGATTGTGAATGACTTTGAATCTGCATGATGACAGAATGGAGAGATTAAAATAAAGAAGATTATTTCCACTCTTTTGAGGCCAAGGTTGCTCTGAACAGAGAGGAGGGTGCACCTCTCAGAGTTGTCAGTGCTGGACTGGCTGCCAGTCCCATGTTGCCTCACAACAGGAGAGAGTGGTTGAAACAAAACCCCAGGGCACTTCCTGAGTCCTCAGAGAAGGAGCAGAGGCCTTCCTCTGGTGCTTTTGCTCTGCATGTTGCAAGCAGTTAAGGCTCTCAAGTTTCCTTGAGTCCAATTTGCAAACTACTGGGAGAAAAAGTAAATGGAAAATGGAACAGCAGTATTGTGGTACATCAAATTCTGGCTTCCTTCACCAATCCATTTGCTCCTATTTATTCTGAAGAATCCACAGAGGTCTTCTCTATTCATTTTACCCAGAGATTTTGAATTGCATTCTGTGGAAATGCTGTTATTCCATTTTGCCTAAAACTGTAGCTGACATAGATTTTATGGTAAACATAATAAATTAAATACCCTTCATGCCCTTCATAGAACGTACCTAAAACTGCTAATATTTAATTTTGAAATGCATTTTGATCTTACATAGTTCAGATGGTCTTTCTGCTGTTTAAGCGAACTATACAGATTTTTAAAATTTGTATTCAAAAATTATAATAGATAAAAAGACATGTTATGGATTTTTGAAAACTCAAACAGAGCCATAGATTAGAGTACATATATAACAAAAAGTTGGCTGCTTTGTAATTTAAGAGTTTGAAATAATAGCATGTCTCTGCGTTCTCATTAGTAAGATGCAGTTGTTATTTGGAACAGCTGTAGGAGTCTGCAATCAGATACAGCTCATTACGTGGCCTTGAAGTGCTATCATCCACACTTACTCAGCATAATTTATTCAGAGGAGGGTGGAACCATGGCATTGCCATCGTCTAAGTGCTTTATGTGGAGTAATAGAATAACGGTGGGAAGAGCAGTATGTTTGGTGTGTGAGCAGACACATAGACTTGAGTTTCCCCCCTTGAAAGGAGTTATTTCTCATCTGACACTTTTTAGCTAATAATATTAGATGCCTGTTTTGACTATTACCTCTGTTGCTGAACCCTAAGTAAAGAATCATGAAGTTAGGTATCTGCAAATTTCAGGATTTCTATGTTGACGGGCATTAAAAACAATTTAGGGAATTGTCTGTTATGCCTTTGCCCAGATGCTCTGGGATCTACAGCATGTTTTGGGACAGAACTTCCTGCAGTTTGCACAGCACAAAGAGCACAAGACAAATCCCCAAACTCTTGGTGTCTAGATGTAGTTTCCCCCTAAAAGAATGACTCCCCCTTATATATCATGGCTTAGGGTTTCCTACCACTTGCATCACCTTTATCATATTTCTTTTGCCCAACCCTTCTGGTTTCTCAGTTTTAGGGTTGAGAAGCAAAGAGCCAAAGCAGTTAAGGTCTTCTCTCTGTTAATGGAAGATTCTTTCCACATGAATGCCTCTAGTCAATGGTGTTACTAGGTGAACCAGTTTCTGTTGACCTATAAAATTAAAGACTTTTACCCAATTTTTTCAAGGTCTTTCAAGTATTACTGAGTCACATTTATATATTTTAGACATCTATCAAATGATTTCTTAGGAAAGTGCATTATTTTTTGCAGTTTCTAAATCTATAAATGTCTCAAATTCTGTCACCAAAATAGAAAGCCTTTCCTCTGATCACACTCCAATGCATAAGCACTGACTGTGGGTAATAGTAGCATATGTTTTAGGATAGTCAACGAGCATAAGATTTTTTCATTGTATTTACAGAGCCATTAAATTTTTAAAATTTTGATCTAATTTAAAGGCCATTAAATTTTGTGGATTCTAATGCATCTAGTTTGTCTCATTAATATAAGAATAACATAAAGGTAAAGGATATGAATAGACAATTATTGAAGAGGAAATGTAATTATATAACATAGATGATAATTATGATAAACAGACAATCTCACAAACAGCCAAGTAGGTGCAGATTTAAATGACTGGGTATCATCTTCCACATTTCTGATTGAGATGTTATAAAAAACATAGTTATGGCCGGCACTGCTGCTCAATAGGCTAATCCTCCACCTGCGGTGCCGGCACACAGGGTTCTAGTCCCAGTTGGGGCACTGGATTCTGTCCCGATTGCTCCTCTTCCAGTCCAGCTCTCTGCTGTGGCCCGGGAGTGCAGTGGAGGATAGCCCAGGTCCTTGGGCCCTGCACCTGCATGGGAGACCAGGAGAAGCACCTGGCTCCTGGCTTCAGATCAGTGCAGTGTGCCGGCCGTAGTGCACTGGCCATTGGAGGGTGAACCAAAGGTAAAGGAAGACCTTTCTCTCTGTCTCTCTCTCTCTCACTATTCACTCTGCCTGTCAAAAAAAGAGACATAGTTATAAAACATATAATGATAGAAGGTATATATGGAAATGAGAAAGTATATTACTATATTATTTTAGTTAATATTTGTTAAACCCTTGATAAAGTGTCTGGAATATAGTAAGCACTTAAAATTATTGTTAAACATCAAACAATTAAATACGTAACTTAATTGTTACTACAAATATGAATTCTTTCAAGTTTTGTATTACATTATCTGGAAATACATATAAAATGCATCTAGCTTTTGAACAAGCATTGTTACTTTTGTCTAATATCTTATAGAAATAAAAGCACTAGTATTCAAAAATTTATGTAGACAAATGTTTTTTTTCAGCAAAAATACTGAAAATAAACATAATCAGAAGACCATTGAACGACTTTATCAATCAGAGTCCCAAGGATACAGAGAAGTCAAAATAATTTGAAAAATGTTTATTCACAGAAAGAGGATATTTTTGTGTAATCAGTATTTAGTTAACCACAAGAATAATTTCAGCAGCTAAATTTTAGTAGTAGAGGAGTTATCTTCCCTAAGTACAAAGGGAAAGTTTTGTTAGGAGAGCTCAGAAGGAAAAAGCAAGGTAAAGGAGGCCTCCTGGAGAGAAGTGACCTTCAATCTAGGGGCCCAGCCAGGCTGAAGCAAACTTGCATAAAGGGAGCCATGGAATAAAGATCTTGCCCAACCAGAAACCAGAGGACAAAGGAAATCATGGGGATCTACCCACCAGATGATGGAGTAGAGATGAGAGAATGGCACATCTGAGTTTTTGAGCAAAATGTACTAACAGGATGCTCAAGTCAAGTGGATACTGTGGAATGGTACACAACTATTGAAAAGGTATATGAACTTAAGTGAATGACCATACATGATACATATTCAGAAAAATGGAATGGAGTTAAACATTTGTATATAATCTTATTTTTGAAAGGAAATACATATGCATGTGTGTGTGTTTGCAAAAAATATATTTTGTAATTTTTTATGAGATAGTAAGCTAGGGACACAAGAGGAGACACAAGGAAGGCTCAGGAAAATTACAATCAGATTTATATACTATATTCACAAGTCCTATAGATAGGAGGCACAGCATGCCACACTGGGTCCCATGTAACAGACACCTAAGAGGTCAGGAGGCCAAAGGCAGGAGTGACAGGAAGATTTAGGTATTGCCTTTACGGAATTTTCCTTCTGAAGACAAGGCAGGAAATACTGAACAGTTTAGGGCTGGCTGATCTGAATAAGCTTTATGGGGTTTGGACTATAAGGGTGGCCCTCAGCTTCTGGTACCTGGTCCTGGGATAATAAAAGCACACTGTTCATGAGGGTGTTTTGTCTAGATAGAGGAGGTGTGACTCTGGATTGATTGATTTCCATATAAACTATGTGTGTGTAGGTTTATTATACATGTAGATGAAGGGTTTGTATGAAAAAATGATATCAGGAAGATTATTTGTCACACTGAACTGAAAACACTGGCTATTTGGGGCATGTGTGGAAGAGGAGCAAAGCATAGTGTGGAGAAGATTATTGAGTATTTTCTGACATATCTCAGTTGTTAGAGTTCATAGAGGGTGCAGTCCCTTCTTATTTAAAAACCCAATACATTTTAAATGTCATGAGAAAAGCAGGAAAATAAAATAAACATTAATTCATTGATTGACTTAATATATAAAACTTTGATAAAAATATAGTCCAGATTTCCCTAAAATCTCCTTTTTACAACACAATACCCTTCATCAAGAATCGGGTGAGTCATCCTGGGAAGTGGAAAGTTTTTTTTTGCTATAATGTGTGTGTGTGTGTGTCTAGTTTTTCTGTAGTTCTTCATGAGGATTGTAATATGTTGTGGAAATGGATGTAATAAGTGTTGAATAGACACTCAGAGCACTGTTGCTGAGTAACAGTGATATACAGGACCCAAGTGAATTAACACAAATGCACATAAGAGATATACTATTGCTCATATTCTGAATTAGCTCCCAAGAATTCTACTTTTCAAATTTTCATAAATAATCATCCATTCTAGAAAATGACTATTATCATACTACATTAACAATACATAATAAATATAATGCTTTATTATTATTACAAATGTGACAAGTGATACACTTGTTGTGACAAAACATAAGATTGCTGAAACATTAAGTAAATGATTGTAAGATCACATTTTCAATATATTCCAGTATTTTAAAATGCCTTCAATATCCAATTAAAATTATTATTGAAATAAAGTTTTCAGTATTCTCATATGGTCCCAAAAGACTTTAATTTTTATCCTAAAAACGGGAATTGTCTTTGTGGATGTAAATTCTTGAGTACTGTGATATTTGGAGGATGATTCTTCATTTTGGATCATCAACTAAGAGTAGAAGAGAACAGTTTCTCAAAATTCTTGAAATATTAGAGTAGCTACACACATAAAGAATTCAGTATATTGCTTCCACCATAAATGAGACATGTTGAGAAAATGATTCTCTGTTAATACCACTCAGAATGTAATGGATTGAAAACTAAATTACTTCTCAAGGATGTCAAAATCCAACTATAATTTAAAGTCAGAAAGGGAAGGGGAAGGTGACACTTGTTTATCCGTTCTTGAAGAACAGCTTCCCAACTCTCAACTACAAGTATTAATTAGCTGCCTACTCTCTGCTCAGTCCCACTTTTGGGTAAGCGTTGTAACTGGAATATACATTCCCTTTCGTTGGCAATGTTCAAGTTTCTGTCTAGACTACATTAAAACTAAAATCTAAGTGATTCTTGTGAGTCATGGAAAAGACATAGTTTTTATTTCTCTTCTTGTGTGAATGACATTTGTAATTGGAAAATCACTTACAAGTTATATTTGCTTCCATTCAGATGGACTTATATCTAATTTTAAAATGGCAGCTGTGTGAAATGCATTACCTTTTTATTTTAGTGTTTCTCTACCATCCTTTGAAATAACAGGATAAAATGCCCTAAAGATTTGGATAGTGTTAACTGTACTTCATGTACTCATGGTAAGTGATGGGTAACACAGATTACCTGGCTGAGATGGCTGCCATTACAATGATAGTTGTTTGTGATTTACATAAACTAAACATTGTAATATAAGTGAGAAGAATAGAGTGCGCAGATGAATGAACCATCAGAAATAGAAGATGTCAATTCTAGTTTTTTCTCTGATCAGCCTCATGAGTAGAATTTAAATGGAGCAAAGCACACTGGGATCTGACCTACTTTTGAGATAGGAAAATATAACAATCATTTGTAGGCAAGTCTGGTGTAAGGGAATTAAATATCTGTGTATATAGCACTTTATTTCCATTTTTAAAGTATTTTCAAACGTCATTGACTTTCAAATATTACCTCTCACAAAGCAACTTGCAGACCTTGTTGTTTTAAAAATACATGCCAGACTTGGACTTGCTACAGTTAACACACCACGCCTGCACAGCTGTTTCATCAGCCTTTTCAATTTTCCAAACTCCAGGGCAAGACAGTAGTCCCACAACCAAATGCCTGGAACACAGCCAGTCTCACAGCACTGAGTCAATACAACATGTAGACAGTGAGTCAAAGCTGCATTTGGTTCTTGGGTCTATAAGACATCAAACAACCGGCTCTCACTCTCTCTCTCTTGCGCCTTCTCTTTCTTTCTCTTTCTTTCTTCCTGAAAGAAATAAGAAATACAGGTGCTTTGATAATATAGGTACAAGATATTTTAGGAAGAGTACAAAAGAGAAACAAGCATTCTGTGCAAGCCACAAGGATATAAATGTAAGGCATATTTTCAAGAATGGCTACAAGTGTGGAGAATATCAAGGATAATGTTTCAACTTCAAGTGTGAAACACAGCATTACATGGACACTTCTTAAAATGCAAAATTCATATGTAGCAAAGAGTTTCCTAAAGGTTATTAAAATTAATTTTACTTTATAGCCAATGGAAGTGGAGTCCGGATTTCAAGACATTTTCTTAGCACATGAATAATTGACTTATGTACATTATTCTGAAGAACAATTACATTAGATTTAAATTATGATTATATAAAACAAATTACCTACAGATAGAAATTATACCCTAGCTATTGAAGAATTATGTCCTGAATTAAATAGAAATTATTCCCTGTGAAACTAAGTAGCTTGTCATTAGTAAAACATGAATGGAATGTTGTTTTAATTATAAACTCAATATAGCAAATTGATATAAGTAATGTAGCAACAGCTAATCTCGTAATAATAATTCTGTTTTAGGAATTTATCTTTGTAACGATGGTTGCTTAAAAGTGAGTATAGGTTGATGTTTATAAATCTGTATGGAGGGGCCAGCACTGTGGCCCAGTGGGTTAACACCCTGGCTTGCGGTGCCAGCATTTCTTATGGGCTCTAGTTCGAGACCTGGCTGCTCCACTTCCAATCCAGCTCTCTGCTATGGCCTGGGATAGCAGTAGAAAATGGCCCCTGCACCTGCGTGGGAGACCCGGAGGAAGCTCCTGGCTCCTGCCTTCAGCAAGGTGGGGAGTGAACCATTGGATGGAAGACCTCTCTCTTTCTCTCTCTGCCTCTCCTCTCTCTAGGTAACTCTGACTTTCAAATAAATAAATAAATCTTTAAAAAAATCTGTATGGGGCCGGCGCCGTGGCTCAACAGGCTAATCCTCCGCCTTGCGGCGCTGGCACACCGGGTTCTAGTCCCGGTCGGGGCACCGGATTCTGTCCCGGTTGCCCCTCTTCCAGGCCAGCCCTCTGCTGTGGCCCAGGAGTGCAGTGGAGGATGGCCCAGGTGCTTGGGCCCTGCACCCCATGGGAGACCAGGAAAAGCACCTGGCTCCTGGCTCCTGCCATCGGACGAGCGCGGTGTGCCGGCCGCAGCGCGCCGACCGCGGCGGCCATTGGAGGGTGAACCAACGGCAAAGGAAGACCTTTCTCTCTGTCTCTCTCTCACTGTCCACTCTGCCTGTCAAAAAAAAAAAAAAAAAGAAAAAAAAATCTGTATGGAAATATTAAAAATTCACTGAAAATGTGTATTATGAAAAAAAAAATCTATGCCTGGATCTCAAAAAGTTTTGCATCAAAATAAACCAGATAATATGATAAGCCTTTTTGTGAAACATGACTTAAAAGACTTAGAGGTTAATACCATAGTTAGGATGTTGGCAAAAAGGGATTTACCTGAACAGGAATTTTTCAACAGATTTCCAGGTACTTGGCTATCCTCCGTTTTTTGTTTTTCTTCTTTCTTCCCACAGTGTTTCCTGTAGAGAGACGATACAAGGCAACAATTTTTAAAATGTCAGGTCACAATATGTTTGCAGATTGGAATCTAGTTAAAATATTTGTTGACTAATGCTAAATTTTTACTGACAGTACATACCTCAATAATAACTTATATAGAAAAATGATTTTCTTTTGCTTGCACCTATCATCCCCTACTCTACTACCTCCACTGTCCCCACGTTGTAATGGTGCTTTGAAAAACTAAAAGTTTGCTACCCAATTAGGGATCCTGTGAATTCAAAACCCAAACTATGTGGGGTGTGTGTGTGTGTGTGTGTGTTGATGGGAGAGAGAGAGAATTGTAGGGGAAATAGAGTTCCATACTCCTGTACTTGGTTGATATGCCTATTCTGTGACCCATTTCTAAATCTAATTCCTTCATGTGCTTGTAGATGAATTTTTTATTTAGTTTCATATTGGGTCAAGTGGTCAATGATCTCTCAATGAATTTCAATAATTAGCAAAAATCTTTAATATCTGTTGAGCAAGTGCTAAGTTACAAGCCTTTTAGTAAACATTTTATTCTAATAATCATTCTGTGAACTACAATAGCATTAATCAAATTTAAGATGTGAAGGGGCAAAAGCTCAGAAAAGAGGGTAAATAAATTACTGAGACCAGGGTGATGGAGGAAAAATTCAAAGGTGTCGAGCCCCAACAAACACTCTGCTGCTGTTTCTGCCATTCCATTTGCCTTCTGCATTGCTCCTAGTGCTTTATATTATAATCTGATTTGGCTCAATTTAGAGAACCTTTCATTCATCTAAGATTCAATAAATGTTCACTGAGCACTATGCTGGGTACACTGTTACTTCCTGAAGTTTTGCTGAAATTGGAGCACCAGGGAACTTGAGTTTGGAAGAAGAGTGAATTAAGTGGCTGCATGTTGACTAGCAGAAGTGTAGATGGCATACCTGGGGAGGGACACTGCAGACATCATGGGCTAAAAATTAGAGAATGACTAGTTTAGCAAGAGTAAGAATGCAATAATTTCACCTGGTTTGAAAGATCTTGAGTGTGCCCTTTTGGCTAGCTAGAACTACATTTCTCAGAGTTCCTTGCATGTTTCTGGGTAGAGGGGAAGGTAATCAGAAATATTTTCAGAAGAGATTTAAAGGACAAGAGTGAAGCTGCAGATGTGTTGTTTGTCCTTAAGTTGAGGCAGGCACTTTGGCTCATGCTTATTGTCACTTAACTGGTAGCTCACTTTGTTGGGGTAGAGATGCTAGCTGTTAACATGTCAGTTAAGATGCTCATGTCAAACACCAGCATGCCTGAGTTTGAGTTCCAGCTCTAGATCTCAATCTTAGCTTCTGGCAGGTCCAGGAAGTAATTGGGTCCCTGCCATGCTCATGGGAGACCTGAATTGAGTTCCAGGCTTCCAACTTCCAGACACAGTTCTGCCCGTTACAGTCAGTTGAGGGGTGAACCAACAGATGAAGACATCGCTCTCTCTGTCTCTCTCTCTGGATCCGCTCTCAAATAAATTTTATATCTATCTATCTATATATCTATCTATCTAATATTAATGAAAAATGCAACTATTATTTCCACTATTATTTCTATTTTCATGAAGTTTGCTCATACCTGTCCTTCTAGCCAAGGATGCTATTAAATACTCTATTATTAGTATAATAAATAAATCTTTAATAGTAATAAATATTATTTAAGATTTAACTTCTTAGTAAGTCTTCACAGTAAAGAATTATCTGATCCAAAATGTTAATGATGGGGCCGGCACCATGGCACAGCAGGTTAATCCTCCAGTTGTGGCGCAGGCATCCCATATGGGTGCCAGTTCTAGTACTTGGTTGCTCGTTTTCCAATCCAGTTCTCTACTACGGCCTAGGAAAGCAGTAGAAGATGGCCCAGGTGCTATGGCCCCTGCACCCGCATAGGGTATCTGGAGAAAGCTCCTGGCTCCTGACTTCTAGTAGGTGCAGCTGCAGCCCTTGCGGCCATTTGGGGAATGAACCAGCAGAAGGACCTTTCTCTTTGTCTCTCCCTCTCACTGTCTGTAACTCTACCATTCAAATAAATAAATAAAATCTTTAAAATAAGACTGAGAAACTTTGCTAAGTTTATATGTGTATATGCACATAAAAATCATACCTCTGTATATAAATATATTCTTACAGTTTCTAGCACTGTGGGACAGCAAGTTAAGTCACTATTGTGATGCTTCTAACCTATATGAACACTGGTTTGAATCCACTGGAAAAGCAGTGGAAGATGGCCCAAATACCTAGGCCCCTGCCACCTTTTGTGGGAGCCTGGATGGAGTTCCAGGCTCCTGGGTTTGGCCTGTCCCAACCATAGCCATTTTGGCCATTGCAGTCATTAAGGGGATGAAGTATTGGTTGGAAACTCTCTGTGTTTCCCTCTCTGTTTCTGCAAGTCTGTTCTTCAAATAAAAATGAATCAAAAAAGTTTTAAAAACATATTTTCTTACGTAATCAAATTTCTAAGTTCTTGCATGTCCCATGATTTTCATTTTCTTCTCATACGTGATTAGCAATTTGTCTAGGAATGGAATTGTAAACTTAGAATTGAAAAACATTATAACATTATCTTCTATTATTCAGCATTCCTGATGAAAAGTCTGAGATAAATGTGATTTTCACTTCTTAATATGTCAGTTTATTTATTCTCCCTCATTCTCTCTCTGAAATCTTTCATGATTTGTCTAGGTGTTTGTAATTCTCCCCTAAATGCTGTGGACCCTTTCATTATAAATATTTACACCATTCTTCAGGAAATTCTCTGTTTATTCTTAAAGGTTTCTCTGCTCTATTAATCCTCTTATCCACATATTCCTAGCCCACCCTCCACATATTCCTATTGTAACTCTCTGACATACCTTCTTGCACTTTATTTTTTATTGTATGGTCCAATGAACTCTTTTCCAAGTTATATATTTATTCTTCAGTCATTTTATCCATCAAGAAGCTTATTGTACTTATTTTAAAATTTATTTTAAGCTTCAAGAACTGTTTTTATTATTCTTTGAGTTTCTCTATCCTGACAGTTTTGTTTTATTTTAAAAATCTAATATCATTTGAAAAATCTCTGAAGATTTTAATTACTATTTTAATTTCTTTTTTTTTTTCCTCTACTCATTTGTTTCCTAGGAGGATTTGTTATTTCTGTCACCTATAATGCTGGTCATCCTCAACTCTCCAGTTAAGTCTTGGTTGCTAATAATAATTAATGAGTGACTAGATGGACTACTACAGGCAAGGAAATGGCTCCAGAGGTGGAGCTGGATAAATTGTTTCCCTGAGGAACAGACTGCAGGTCTGGGTTCCCCACTGTTACCTATTGTGGCAGCTAGGACTTGTCCAAAACTCTAAGTTGCTTCTCTCGGGATTTCAAACCCTCCCCGGGCAGATAACAGCTTTCTTTAACTTATTCCATGGTTTTACCCTGAAAAATCTTTACTTATTAGTTACTCTCTTCTGCTGGGGTACAAAGGAGGGATTTACTCTCTCAGCTACTGTATTTAACTATTTAGTGGCTTTTTCTGGTGGTCCCAGAACTCACCTCTGTTCTTGGAATTTATTGGATTTTCTTTGGCACTCCTTTAGGAATCATTTGGGAATACTACACATGCATATATATCATAGATGCTGTTAGCAGGTCTCTCTGAATGTTTCCATTCAGTTGTCATTCCTCATATGTCTGCATGAGTGGAGACCCCTTGAGTTGTACAGCACACGGCTGAAAACTACTGTTCTAGTATTTTATCTGATTTGATTTCTTTACCAGTCAGCCTCTAAATCCTAAAATGTCTCATCATTCTTACCTTTGTGGTTTCTCAACGATGTCATTGTTTTATTCTCTTAAAGATATCGTTAGGCATTTCGCTATATCTTTGTCAGGAAGAAAAAGGCAAGTATGATCATCCCAATGCATAAACCAGAAACCATGTTCCATGAAGCCAGCACTGTGGCGTAGTGGGTAAAGCCACCACCTGCAATACCGGCATCCTATATGGGCGCTGCTTTGAGTCCCAACTGCTCCATTTCCGATCCAGCTCTCTGCTATGGCCTGGGAAAGCAATAAAAGATGGCTCAAGTCCTTGGGCAACTGCATCACGTGGGAGACCTGGAAGAAGCTCCTGGCTCCAGGCTTCGGATTGGCCTAGCTCCAGTCATTACGGCCATCTGGAGAGTGAACCAGCAGATGGAAGATCTCTTCCTCTTTCTCTGTCTCTGCCTCTCTGTTACTATGCCTCTCAAATAAATAAATAAACCTTTAAAAAAAGAAACCATGTACTAAGTTTACTTATGTTATTTTTGATGGATATCTATAATTCTACATCCTTCAAATATTGTCACTCCAAAACACATAGAAAGAGAAAAAGGCAGACTTATCACAAAAGGTATCTATAAATTTTTCAGTGTTACTTATGAAAAACTACAGCTTGCACAGAATAACACAGAAATTTCTAAGAAACTAAATTTCTTGGAAATTGTCTTTATCAGCCTCTGGTTCCTTAATTGTAGAAACTCTTCCAATAAAGGTGTGTGTATATAAGTGATAGAAGAATGGAAATTATTTTTAAAAACAAAGAATAATATTTTTTTCTTTTTTTTGACAGGCAGAGTTAGACAGTGAGAGAGAGACAGACAGAGAGAAAGGGCTACCTTTCCATTGGTTCACCCCCCAAATTTCTTCTAGGGCTGGCGCGCTGCGCTGATCCGAAGCCAGGAGCCAGGTGCTTCCTCCTGGTCTCCCATGCGGGTGCAGGGCCCAAGGACCTGGACCATCCTCCACTGCACTCCCAGGCCACAGCAGAGAGCTGGACTTAAAGAAGAGCAACCGGGACAGAATCCAGCACCCCAATCAGGACTAGAACCCAGTGTGCCTGTGCCACAGGCAGAGGATTAGCCAAGTGAGCTCAGGGCCAGCAAATAATAATATTTATTGGCAGAATTTCCTGTACTTAAAAATTGTCGGTTAGATAAGTAAATTTGATTCAATGGAAAAAGGATTAAACAGTCCTTAAATTTCTAATTCCAGCAGGAAGAAAACAGAGAATAGAAAATAAATGACATCGTTGCCAATCTCTTCCTTTTTTATTACAACCCATGGAAAAGAGTCAGTTGTGATTTTAGCTTAATTCTATGTGCCAACCAGACTAGCTTTCACCTCCTAAGTAGATCCTCCAAAGGCTGACAATTGAGAGTCATGTCATCACATTTTTCTCAACACCAGGAAATAAGTTTCTTCATGAAAAGGGATCTGGGCAATCTATCACACATCAGTCAAAATCGGACTTCTCAACCACTTGGATTCACTTCTTATAGATTCCGGAAGCATTTTCCCTGTTTTTGTTTTAAGTGGTCTTAGAAGAAGAAGGATAGTAATATAACCTAGTCTCAGCTACTGAGTTGCAGTAACATCCAAGAAGTTCTTTCTTAAAGGCCTTGAATTTCCACTGCAGGTATCATTGTCTTGCTTCAGTAGCCTAACGATCTGTATGAGACTTTCCCCTAGAGCTTGCCATAAAGTCCATATGGCTTCCTTTCTGACCACAGATCTTCTGTGTCACATGATCACAACCCAAGTAACAATGTTATTTGCTTAGTTCTTCCCTCCATCCGGGTTCCCTCTAAGCTAAGTTTGAGGTCAATGAATATATCCCCAAGTGTGAAATATGATGTCTCCTGGCCTATCAGACATCGTGCTTTGCTCTTTTTGTTGGGATACACAAGATAAAGCAGATTGTCCTTTACTTTGGAGAATATGTCCTAATGTGTTGGCCCTTTAAAGTTTTTAGTAACACAGTAAGCCCCTGAATGTTCATGCAGTACATCTTGCTTACTCTGAATACATGCAGCTGGGACCATAGCAATAATTGGGGCTACTGTTTCCTTGAGTTTATAGTAATTCCCAATGTCCATAAATAATTGTCTGTTTTGCTTTGCTTTATGTCTCAGGGAAAAGACTTGAACATTATATGGTGATATAATGGTATCCACTATCTCTGCATCTGTTAGGTACTTAAGAATAATGTTTATTTTTATGATTTCCCATGAATGAATATTTTGTTTTATTTACTTTCTTGGCTAAGGGTATGCTTAGAGCAGTTTCAGAGATTTCCACTTGGATTTAATAATTCCTAACCCCCAGGAAAAATCCAATGTATAAGAAGGTGACAAGTAGTAGTTATAATCATCACATATTTAGAGACGCTATAAATGGTTACTTGGTGAGTCTTTCAATGCAGTGGACCTACTGTAAACTAATCCTGAATCAGGACTCCATGTATTATCTGTGAGCTTATTATCCCACCATATCAGGGGAGCATGATCCATGTTATTCAGATTTCTGAATCTCACATCATGTCAGTTTTGTGTCCAAAAGCTGTTGAAATGTTTGGCTAACCTCTTTCTACCCTGTAGCTGCTTCAGTAAACAACTGAAGGTACCTTGAGAAATGGTTTGAGAGTGGGTCCCACTCAGGAAAAACTGCCGTAGCTTTGCAGGACTCTTCCTTTTGGCCACCCAGGCTCCTCTTGATTCAATAAATAGACATTAGTTCCAAAATCAGGCTCTGAGGTGGGAACTGAGCCTGGAATTATGATTTCTTATCTGACACTATTCATAACCCTCAGCTTTCTGATTATTCATCGCTGGTTTTATAGACTGAGTAATAAAGTTTTTTGCTACCTATTATTTCCTTCAGGATGTTATCCATCTCCACAGCATTCTGAGTTGGACTTTTGGATCCCTTAACTTGACTCCAGGCTTGATACTCATTTATTATAATCATCTTCCTTCTGAAAGTCAAATGCTTTAATGTAACCTCCCGTTTTAGGTACTATCATTCCAGAACTATCAATGATCTCAGTTCTGCATTGCTATTATCACTTACCTGGCCTAAAGAGGAGAATAACACGTGAACTCTGTGATATGGGACCAGTCACCACCATATTCATTATGCTTGTGGTAAATGCTATATCCTCCTGGATATCATTTCGAATGCAATAGAATAATCTAGTGAGTTTTCTGATCTTATTTAGTACATCTTTTCTGACATACCCATGTCTCTGAGTCTTTTATCACTTCTTCTCCATTTACAAGATGGCCATCTCACTTAGAATGGTCCAACCAAGCAGCATGCATTGAGGGGCTAGCCAACTGGTGTGTTCATATCATTTCCAGGTACCTTTAAAGAGTGATTACTGCTTCGTCTTTCAAAAGTAATATCTTAATATATATTCTGTCAATTCTATCACATTCTCAGAGTCTAGTCCCTGTCACATTCTTTCACCTCATGCAGGCACATGTTGATTAGGTACAAGTGCTTCATTGGGATATAATTTCTTATTTCTGTTAACAAACCCAGGACATCCCTACTTATATTTTCAAAAAATTTATGTCTAAATCATTTTCCTGGTGGCCAGAGGGAAAGGAGGAAAGAAGGCTGATGCTGAAGGGGAATGCATGTCACTTTTAGGAAAGATACCTCTACATTTGGTTAGATCAAGAGGAAATGCTGAAAATCAATAAGGTTAATTGGCTACTTCTTCAAGTTGAGAGAGTTTGAGGGAATTTTAAGATCAAGATTTTAGATGTGTCATCCCATGCAAGCTCATTCTAGGTGTCATTTTTCTCATTCTTTTTTTTGTAAAGATTTTTTATTTATTTGAGTGGTAAAGTTACAGAGATAGAGAAATAGAGAGAGAGAGAGCTCTTTCATCCACTAGTTCACTCCCCAAAAAGGCCAAAAATGCTGGAGCTGGACCATGCTGAAACCAGGAATTAAGAGCTTCTTCTAGGTTTCTCACAAGGTGCAGGGACCCAAGGACTTGGACCATCTTCCACTGCCTTCCCAGGTGCATTAGCAGGGATTTGGATCAGAAGTGGGCAGCTGGGACTTGAACTCTAGTCCTGATGGAATGCTTGCATTATAGGCAGCAGCTTAACCCATTATGCCACAATGCCAGCCCCTCTCATTCTTTCTTTAAAACAAAAAAACAAAACAAACAAACAAAAAAATACACACCTTAGCATGCATGGCACATCTGTGCTGGTTGGGAATTTCATCTCATTATACAGTTTTTTACACTTGTAGTTCAGTTACAGTCTTGGTCATCAGAATTCTCTGCCCTTTCAAGATGAAAGCCTCTTTATATGCTACCAAGGAGGCCCTCTGGCTTTCACATTTTACTTTAATTCATAGCTAATCACTCTTAGCTTGTTATCTTTTCCCAGAAAATTGAGAGAGCTAAGCAATAGCAACCCAACAGCAGTGTCCTTCGGATGAGTATTGCTCCCATAAATCTCTAAGCCTATTGCACTGCACTGGGTAACACAATCCCTTCCAGCATATGTCATTCCAGTTTGCCACTGATGAAAGTTTTCATAATTGCATGGCTACAGAAACTAGCTAGGTTCATCAGCTTTCTGTGCTCACTTGCCACCAATTATGAGTTATTTCAATTTTATCATCACCCAGGAGCAGTTGATCCAGCTTTGAAATCTCATTCAGCCTCTTGTTTCTCTGACTTCATAACAGGCAGTTTTCCCTGGACATAAAATGTGAGACAGAGATTAGTATGTAGAATGAAGTTTATTAAGGAATAATCTTGGTGTTGACAATTGTGCAGGGAGGGGCAGGAAAGTGTGTGATTTGATAGAGGCAGAAAGTGAGCTCGGATGGAGTCGCAGTAAATGCCTACGTTGGTAACACACAGTGTTCTGGAAATGCAATCGTCCAGCAAAGTCTTAAAAAAGTGGGCAAGAAGATCTTTTTATCCTATTGTTGACAAGCCTACATGAAATTTTGAATGAAATCTACATGAAATTGAATGAAGCAATTTTCTTCAGCCAAGGCAACTCTCAAAGAGGACAGACATCTGATGGCATTTTCCAGGAGCTAGAGAATAAATCCAGTCCTTCATTCTGAAAGATGATCTGCATGACACATCATGGCCTCAAGAACATGATGTGAACCATTTACACTGAGGGGACAGCTGTCAAAAAGAGTTGATAACAAAATATAATGACAAAATAATATAAATAGTTCTTATTGCTGTTGTTTTAAAAGTGTAACTAGAAAAGGGAAGTCATTTAAAAAGAAAGACACTAATTGTTATTCACTGATTTCTTTAAATGCATCCTACTGAGTAAAATTTTCCTAATTTAGGTACTTTGGGATTTAAATGTGACTAAAATACATAAAGTCCTACTCTCATGAAGATTACATTCTTAGGGAGGTGACAATATTAAATATATAAAAAGCAAATAAATAAATTTCAGATAATTTAGAAATGAGCACATATTATTTGGATAATTTATTATATTTTATGGGATAACACCTCTATATATTTGGTACCGTGTAGAACACAGTAAGGGAGTATATTTTGTCCTTGTCATCAATGAATTTACACTCTTATCAGGTAGTCAAAGAGGTAAGTAGAAAATCTGCAAACTTCAAATGGGTACATGATCAAATTTCAAATAAATGAATCAGATGTTAACTGCTATGCAGTGTTTCCAAAAACATAGTTACAGGTTTGAGAAAGGCCATAATCTAGTCCAAATCATCAGTAGTTTTTATTAAAACACAGATTCTGGGATCCACTTTTGATTTTCTGAATCAGAATATCTACAGTGGAGCATGGGATCATGCATTTTATAAGCATTTCAATACTGATCTACAGTTATGTTAGAGGCTGTCTTTAAAATGGGAGTTCAGGAAGAGTTCAAATAATTGTCCTTTGGCAGAAAGCAAGAAAGATTTAAGGAACCATTAGTGTTGAAAAGAACCATAAAAATGGATGGAATTTAGATCAGTAAAGAAGGTAGAATGTGTTTTAGGTGGGGGAGCTAAATCCTAGTGATGAACAAATGAGCCAGGGACATTTAAGAGATATTGAATAGATCAAACAGACAGTAAGGATGTACAAATTAGAAAAAAAGCAGAACATAAAGTTAGAAGAACAGAGATTGCATGAGGTGGTATAGAGATTTAAACTTTTATTTTATTCTGAAAGAAGTGCAGAGTATTGATTTAAGCTAATACAACGTTGACACAAGTAAAGCATTGAGATATTTCGTGGAGTGTTGGAAAGCTTGCAATGAGGAGACCCTATACACAGTATCTCAGTAAAGAGACACAGAGATTTCTTTATTTACTTACTTAGCTGACAGGCAGAGAGACAGGTAGACAGAGTTTCCATCTACTAGTAGACTCCAAAAATAATTGCAACAGCTGTCATTACTCAATTACTTAGGCCTTCACCAATGCTCCCTGGGTCTGCACTAGCGAGAATCTAATGTAAGCCTCCAAGACCCTGAATTGAACCCAGATACTACAACATGCAACACAGCTATCTAAACTGACATCTTAACCGCCAGACTAAGTACTTATCAAATAAGGTCCCTTTAAGCTCTGAAATTCTGTCTCTAAGAAATAAGCTGGGATCCAGCTTTCTGGCATAGCAAGTAAAGCCTCCCACTTGCAATGCAGTATCTATATGAGTCAATTCGAATCTAAGCTGCTCCACTTTTGTTCCAGCTCCCTGCTAATGGCCTGGGGAAAGCAACAGAAGTGTTTGGGCCCCTGCTGCCCATGTGGGAGACCCAGATGAAGTTCTTGCTTTCTTGCTTCAGCTTGGCCCACTCCTGGCTATCCAGGGAGTGAACCAGTGAAAGAAGGATGGAAGAGCTCTCTGTGTCTCTCCCTCTTTCTCTGTAATTGTTTCAAGAGAAGTAAACAAGTCTTTTTTTTTTTTTTTTGACAGGCAGAGTGGACAGTGAGAGAGAGACAGAGAGAAAGGTCTTCCTTTGCTGTTGGTTCACCCTCCAATGGCCACCGCGCTGCAGCCTGCGCAGCGCGCTCATCCGATGGCAGGAGCCAGGTGCTTCTCCTGGTCTCCCATGGGGTGCAGGGCCCAAGCACTTGGGCCATCCTCCACTGCACTCCCGGGCCACAGCAGAGGGCTGGCCTGGAAGAGGGGCAACCGGGACAGAATCCGGCGCCCCGACCGGGACTAGAACCCCGTGTGCTGGCGCCGCAAGGCGGAGGATTAGCCTGTTGAGCTACGGCGCCGGCCTAACTCTCTGCTTTTATAAGTCAAAGCAACCACTTCATTTCTTTAAAAAAATATATAAAAGGAAATTAGCTTTATGGAATTCTATCCATACCACGTTTATAGCAAACTAGTGTGTTCAATTTTATTTTTTCATTTTTTTTAAAACATTTCAAGACCTGATGTTATAAAAGAGCACTTAGGGAAATGATATAATCTCATTCTCTTAAAAGAAATAGGTTAATAGACATTATAACAGATATACCATATGTAAATATGCATCCCATACTCATGCCATAAAAACTGATAGTGGCCAGGGCCATGGCTCACTTGGCTAATCCTCCGCCTGTGGCGCAGGCACCCCTGGTTCTAGTCTTGGTTGGGGCGCCAGATTCTGTCCCGGTTGCTCCTCTTCCAGTCCAGCTCTCTGATGTGGCTCAGGAAGGCAGTGGATGACGGCCCAAGTGCTTGGGCCCTGCACCCGTATGGGAGACCAGGAGGAAGCACCTGGCTCCTAGCTTCAGATTGGCACAGCTTGCCTGCCATAGCAGCCATGTGGGGGATGAACCAATGGAAAGGTAGACCTTTCTCTCTGTCTCTCTCTCTCTCACTGTAACTCTGCCTGTCGAAAAACAAAAACAAAAACAAAAACAAAAACTGGTAGTAAACCTTGAGTTTGTTCTAAGCAGAAATAATTCCCTATTTTCACATTTTTTTCTAAAAACTCCTCCTCTCTCTCTCTCTCTCTGCTTCTCCTTCTGTGTGTAACTCTGACTTTTAAATAAATAAAAAAATTTTTAAATCCTATATTCATACTATTTTCAGAAATAAATAAATTTGAATTTATAAGAAAGAGTCATATTTAAACCTTAAATAAGGAATCAAGTCAGCATTCTCTGAAACTGTGTGGTATGACAATGATTAGAAATAAGCATTTCATTTAACTACACTTACAGAAACACTTGATGAAATAATTTTTAAAATCCTATTGATATGAAGAAAAGACATAGAAGCATGAAGATAAATCTCCAAGGCAGAGAAACTACACAACATTCATCTGGATATGTTGAGTTTAAAGATTTAAAAAAATATGATTGTGAAACATCTTTTCTGTCACCCATAAAGAGAAGTAAAAACCGGCTTGGGTCAGATTTGTTTTCTTGAAAATTGTATACCTCAAAGACAAATACAAGCATTTTTAAATTTGAAAAAGATTACTTTTTTCCCTTTCAGTTAAAATAGGTTTGTTTTCTTTATATGAAAACTTTTCAGAAAAAGAAAAAGAAAGGTTGAAGGGTATGGAGAAAAGAAAGGTTGAAGGGTGGGCCTAGTGATGTAGCTTTAGGCAATCATTTATAATCAAGCACATTTTTCTTTACCAATATTTGTAGTCAATAAGTAATTAAAAAGCAACTTTGCAATAAATTGAGCTTATTTAGTAAGACTTATCACATCTATAAAGGGTCTTTGTAATAATAAGGATATCTCAAAATAGATTTACTTTTTACTAACAGTTACCCTCCCTGATGCATAATTGTTAGAATAAAATCGTGATTTAGGTTTTTTAAAGTTAGTATTAGTTTTATGAAAATATTTGCTCCAGGAATAAATTTAGTGAATTTCTCAAGTATGTTAAAATGAGATTCAATTTTCCACAATATATTTTGTGCTTGCTTTTAAGATTAATATGTATTGGGCAGGCATTTGGCCTATGGATTAAAATATTGGCTAAGATGCTTGCATCCCATATTGAAGTAGCTCAGGTCCATGCCCGGGTCTGGATTCTGACTCCAATTCCCTGCTAGTACAGACCCTGGGAGGCAACACTGATGGCCACCCATAGGGGAAACCTGGATTGAGTTCCCAGTTCCTGGCTTATCCCAGTAATCGCCAGAACAGGCATTTGAGGAGTGAGAGGGAGCACTCTCTGGTCTTGCTCTATCTCTACCTACGTATTTCTCTCACTCTTTCTCCCTCTCTCTCTCTATTTCACACTCACTCTATTTCTATTTCTCTTTCTCAATTTAGCAGTCTTTCATATAGAAAAGATTCACGTTCATTGAGTTACATATACCAATCTATTGAGTCATTTGTTTTGGCTCTTGGGTATATGAACTAATTGCCTGGAATTTATCAAAAATTCACTAGCTCTGAACTTGTGTATCAATATAAGATAGAATAAAAAATGTGTATGTGGTTCTTTTTGTTTATTTTCCTTTTAACAAAATAATAGCGTTTGTCTTGTTTTAGACCAGTTATAAGATTTTTAGAATAAATGTTGTTTTCGTGTTCATTATTTAAAATTTCTTTTGCAAATTTAAATGCTTAAATGACAACTTTGAGATATAACCAATGCGATTTTTTTTCCTGAGAAAAATGTATCAATTTCATGGGGCAAGTAATTTTGTTGTCAGATTTGTTTTCAAATACTACTTTAATAGGACTGATTGTAGGAGACATAAATGGATAAAGGATCAGGCCTATTGTGGTGGCACTCATGAATCTTGGCTGGGAGGCACCACTATGAGGAGAGAACTATAAAGAGATCACAGAGCCATTCCAGGGAGAATTAAAAGACATATCCAAAAATAGGAAGGATTTAGGTGAGGCATCCTTCAGATCTCCTGGGGTATTTCAAAAGTGTGTTCCCTGTAACCAAGAGACAAGATTTTCAGAGCTTGATGTGCAAAGCTTCCTCACAGTTTTCCCACCAGACCCATTTAGGAAGAATTACGCCCCCTCCCCCCTCCATCTCCCATTAACATTCTTTTGAAAGAGAAAGGAGAAAAATGGTCAAAGAGGATTTTTAATAACAAGTCAAACACATTTTTAATTTAAAATGAATGTATCAGAGATAAGTAATTCCTCTAACTCCATAACTACTAAAATCAGTTCCTTAAGCAACAGTGCAAAGTTTCAGAAGATTTTTGAAATTATTCCAAATTTTCAGAACACTCTTGTTTATTTCTCTAGAAATGCTTATTTCTAAGTGAATATCTATAGGAAAGGGGATGGGGAACCAAAAGTTATTTATTCTATATTTTTTAAATCAATTCAACTCAAGGAACCATGGAAAAGTGATAGTAAATAGCAGAAAATCTGGGTCAGATATAAATGCATGAAGATAATATGTTTAAATTAAGGCATTCTGAACAGATATTGGAGAAAGGTTGCTGAATTATCAACTTACTTTAATGGAAGCTTTAATTTGTCTCAAATTGAGAGTCTAATTTTATAACTACTGTGCTGCAAATTGAGAGTGTTATTTTACTGCATTGACTTAATTAGATAACTAAGCCCATTGATAGGCAAGAAAAATGAAAAAACAGATATTCACAGTCACTTATTAACATAACTTCTGCTACTTCTCTTTTCTTTTCTTTATTTTCAGCCCAGGATTGTTCACTGCAGATTGAACTGCACAAATATTGATTTTATTTTGTTGGATTTTATCTATGCTTAATTAAAAAATTTTCCCAACTTAGCAAGTAAGTGCTAGGTAAATATGCATAATTTCTATTTAACATAGTTCCTAAAGGCATAGCCGAAAGATAGGCTTAGAACATGTGGAGTGGTAGGTATAACAGAGTATTTTTCAGGTATGGATACAGATTCTGTATATTTCAGCCTCTTGTTTCTGTTGAAAACTCAGATGTAAATGCCTGTAGGTTTCATAGTCAACAAATTGTCTTACTTTAACTATGTTGAGGCTTACCTAGGCTGGCTGTTCCCTGGCGAGCCCATAACTCTTCTGACACCAATCAATCTTCAAGAATCCAGAAGGGTGGTAAGGAAGCACCATTCTGGTGCATCATCACTGCCTAGAGCAATACTCAGAACTCAGGACCTGCTGCAACAGGAATTAAAGTAGCATTTCCAGGAGTTTTTGACTTTCTATAAACCCTTTTACATTTTGATAGCATTTACAACCAACACGGAGGAATCTGGTTTTAACATTTTCTCTTTCTCATTTATTCAGAACTATATACTGATACATTTCTATGGATAGCCTGACAGTCTTGCTATATTACTAAGCCTATCAAATGGAAGAATAAAAAATAAACTAACTACACTTCCTTTAACACTTAATATATTTCATTTACAACTAAAAGTTTGCAGTTTAGAATTTAAAAGGACTTCCAAGAATTTAAGTGTCTCCTATCTGTGAACTATTAAATGCCTAGACCAACTGTCACCAATGATTTGAGCTGATGATTCAAAATACTGCAATTGCTCCCTTGAATGTACTTAAACATTAGCAAAAGGGAAAATGAAGTTTATAAACTTAAAAAGCTTATTTTGGGGGCCAGCGCTGTGACGTAGTGGGCTAAGCCTCTGCCTGTAGCACCTGCATTCCATATGGCACCAGTTATTGTCCTGGCTGCTCCTCTTCTGATACAGCTCTCTGCTATGGCCTGGGAAAGCAATAGAATATGGCAAAGTCCTTAAGTCCCTGAACACACGTGGGAGATCCAGAAGCTCCTGGCTCCTGGCTTCTGGCTTTGGATTGGCCTAGTTCTAGCTGTTGTAGTCATTTGGGGGGTGACTCAGAAGATGGAAGACCTATCTCTCTGTCTCTCCCTCTCTCTGTCTATAACTCTACCTCTCAAATAAATAAAATCTTAAAAACAATTCCTTTTTGTGAAATCTCAATCCTTCTTTTCCTCTGCTTACTTATAAAATACCTACTTTACCATTGTGTGGTAATAGTGTAAAACTAATGGCTTAAAAATTATTTTGAAAGGAAAAATATGCCCACATGTTTTTCACAGATAAATGCATGCTTAATGAGGCTTGATGATCAATTAAATGTAGGAGGGGAAAGTTCAGAAGTAGGAGAGGATGTTTCTGTCCTAGGCTGTTATAACTAAAGACCAAAAACTGAGTGGCTTGAAACAACAGATATTTACTCTCTGGCAGCTTTGAAGTCTACAAGCCTGAAATCAAGCTGTGAGCAAGGCCAGGTTGTCTCTCAAACTCCTGGCAGAATCTTTCTCTGCTTCTTCCTGGACACTAGCAAAAGCCAACAACCTTTGGAGTTCTCTGTCTTGTTGCTGCATCACTCCTGTCCCTGCTTGTCATTACAGGATACTCTTACTGCGTCTCTGTCTACATTTCCCTTATTTTAAGAAGATATCAATAATGCTGGATTGGAGGTCACCCTGATGATCTCATTTCAACTTGATTGCACATGAAATGAAGATTTTCAAATAAGGTCATATTCCAAGGTAGGATTTCAATATATCTTTGGAGGCAACACAATTCAACCTATCAGAGAGTCCAAGATAGCTTTAGGATATCCATCTTGGACTATTGACATGCTGGTTAGATCACTAATGAAAACAGACTATAGGCAGAAGATGGACTACAGAGAAAGTTTAGTGAATAAATAGTGTATAGATGCTATTGTCAGCTTTGTCAATTTCACTAGACCTAGAAAGCCATGTAGGACAATAAGAGGCTTGTATGTCAACTGCATTTTAATGAGGAAGAGGAGAATGGAAAATAAATCAAGCAAGAATGAACAGAATCTCAGGAGAAAATTAGAGATGGTTATATTAAATTAAAGGAGAGTAGAATTTACAAAGAAAAGTGACCAGAAGTGATGAATTGGCATCTTATTTGGCATTAAATCTTCAAGTTCAAATAGTTTTGTCCCATACACACCATGGAATATAAATAGATATGCATTGCAATTAGAGGAAAATTAAGACTTGTCTTCTAGCTCCTCATAGTGTCAGTTTCAGTTCTATAGGTTTCCTTTTAGGTGCTCAGTTAGTTGTCATGGATCAGGGAGAACATATGATCTACAGAATCTAATTGTAATCATCCGAATAACTGCAGTTTATATTTGCCTTATCTGTATTAATATCTGAAAAATGTGCAAGAACATTATTTCACTGCCTGAATTTATGACTGTGTTATTTCAATTGTGACACTACAAATAAGAAAGGAATTTCATAGTCATTTTAACGGCCGAATGTACAAAGGGATGAGAAAATTATTGTTAATATAAACCTTAAGAGTCTTTGCATGTGTGTTTTTGAGATATCCAAGTTCCATTTCTTTTAGTTTTGAAAAAATAAAATTCCAAGAATATAACAATATGATTCAGTCACAATAAGAGTAATGTGCATTCTGTGACTGTTTTGAGTTCATATTAAAGAAATCTAATCAAACTTGAATAATGGCTTAAATCAGTTCTATTCTGTTTTATTAAATAAATCAATAAATACCAAGGAAATTAAAAAAAAAAGAAATTAAAAAAGAAAATACACTTCAAATATCCTTGAAGCCATATGAGATATGACCAACATTGAAGTAAATTCCTAATTTTACCATCACAGTGCTAGTTATCTTGATTGTTCAGTATAAGCTGGTCAGAAGAAAACAATTATTCTACTGAGTGTGTATATGTTTGTGAATCTGTATGTTTCTGAAGCTGTGCGATAACTCAGCAACAAACTGGACAAGCCTGGACATGGAGAATTGGTTCCCTTCTTCAGCTCATTCAGTGGCCCTAACCTGCTGTGGTGAGCATGTACAGATCAGAATAGAATAACAGAGATCAGATAATTACATTAATAAGATGAGTTGGCCCTGTAATTATTATTGAATTTGCTAACAAGTCCTAAGATTGCAATTACAACCTAGAAATTTCTGTGCTTTGATCTTTTAATGAGTTACATTTAGAAGGCCAAAATCATTATATATTAAGAACAAAGACCATTACTATCTGTGCCCCTCTACAAATTAATGCTGACTTTTTTTTTCTTTTAAATTATTGATGGGCATAGCTATGCCACTCACCAGGTGGCTCCTCATTTGTGCTGAGGTAGTGAATTGTGGTGGAAAGAGCATTGAACTGAGTTGACATTGCTGGGTTCTGGTTCTGGTTCTTGCAGTGACTTCTGAAAAATAAAGTGAGTTAGTCACTTGCCTTTGTGATCCCTAGCTTTTCAAAAAGAGGGATTTGGAGGAAGTTTTCAAATATAAAATTCAAGTATTGTAATAGTTTGTTTAGGTTGCCAAAAGAGAATGGCATAGACTGGATGGCTTCAACAACACATATTTACTTTCTCATCATTCTAGTTGTTTAGGTCAAGTTCAGGGTGCCTACAGATCTGCGAGGGCTCTCTTTCCTACTTGAGACAGCTGCCTTTATACTGTGTCCTCACACAGTGGTGAGAGTGAGTGAGCAAGCTCTTTGGTGTCCCTCAATGCAAGGGTACTTCTCTCATCACAAAGATCCCATCCTCATGATTTCATCTAAATGCAATTACCTCCCAAAGGATCCACCACCAAATATCTTCACACTACCAGTAAGAGCTTCAACATACAAATTTTGAGAGACAAAATTCAGTCTAACACAAGGCCACAAACCTGTGAGAAGCAGAATTATTCTTATGCTAAGATAGAATACATATTTTTAGGTATAAAGGAAAATAATGTCAACTTTTAAGCCTAACAGGGACTGATTGGTACTAGAGATTTGATATACTTTTACATTTGTCTGAGCTGTTACAGCAATTTGGGGTCTACTTCTTGGCAAAGAAGTAGCAGATAAAATTTGCACTGAGTTAATAGTGACTTTTAAATCTAAGAACCTGGAATCATTTTAGATACTTAATGGGAAGTTATGACCAGCAGAGCAGGTTTTAAATGGTTTGGAAATAAAGGCATTATATCTCACTGTCACAGTAAGCAAAATTAAAACAGAAAATTTCCTAGTTCTGTTTTAGTAATAGGAATAATAAAAAAAGAGACAGAAATGCAAAAATATCATCAATTATTAAAGAGACTCAGTGTGTCAGCTAGAAGAAACAGGAAGCATGTGTTGGAATAGAAAAGGAAAGGGGTAGGTGTTTGGTCTACAGGTTAGGAATCCACTTGCAATGCCAGTGTCGGGTTCTAGTCCTAGCTGTGTTCCTAATTCCATTTTTCTTCTAATGTACATCCAGGGATGCAGCAGGTAATGGCTCAAGTAGTTTGAGTCCATGCCCCCTGCCTCTAATAAAGGAGATCTGAATTGAATTCCTGGCTTCTGGGGTTGTCCCAGCCCAGCTGCAGCTGTTGTGTGTGTTTGGGTAATGAACTAACAGATAGGAACTCTCTGTCTCTCATATAAATGTAATAATTAAATAAAAATTTTATAAAAATACTATGAAGCCTAATATAAAATAATCTATAGCATATTCCATTAAGAATTAACATCAAGAGATTTTTTCCACACAAACAATGATGACTTTTGTTTGTTTGTTTGTTTTTTATTTGACAGAGTTAGACAGTGAGAGACAGAGAGAAAGATCTTCCTTCCGTTGGTTCACCCCCCAAAATGGCCTCCACTACTGGAGCTACGCCGATCCAAAGCCAGGAGCCAGGAGCCTCCTCCTGGTCTCCCATGCGGGTGCAGGAGCCCAAATACTTGAGCCATCCTCCACTGCCTTCCCAGGCCACAGCAGAGAGCTGAACCGCAAGAGGAGCAACCAGGACTAGAACCAGCGCCCACATGGGATGCCAGCATTGCAGGTGGAGGATTAACCAAGTGAGCCACGGCGCCAGCCCCACAATGATGACTTTTGAACAATGACATATGAAAATGAATAATGGGCCTGTGCCATGGCTCAATAGGCTAATCCTCCGCATTGCGGTGCCCGCACACCAGGTTCTAGTCCTGGTCGGGGCACCAGATTCTGTCCCGCACACCAGGTTCTAGTCCTGGTCGGGGCACCAGATTCTGTCCCGGTTGCCCCTCTTCCAGGCCAGCTCTCTGCTGTGGCCAGGGAGTGCAGTGGAGGATGGCCCAAGTCCTAGGGCCCTGCACCTGCATGGGAGACCAGGAGAAGCACCTGGCTCCTGCCATCGGATCAGCGTGGTGCCCTGGCTGCAGGTGGCCATTGGAGGGTGAACCAATGGAAAAGGAAGACCTTTCTCTCTGTCTCTCTCTCTCACTGTCCACTCTGTCTGTCAAAAAAAATGAATAATGACAAAAAAATGAAGGTATTCATCCATTTACTAATACAATTAAAGATGGGTTACTGGTATCTTTTATATGCCAAGTACTGTTTGTGTCCTGGGAATAAGGAAGTGAGCAAGAATATCTTTGCTGTTATAGATTATATTCAAATGGGTAGAGATAACAAAGATGCTATGAAATATTTTATAGAATGGCATATACTCTGGTAGAATTACTCATATAAATACAATTTATAAAGAATTATTTGGGGGCTGGCATTGTGGCACAGCAGGTTAAGCTGCTACTTGCAATACTAGTATCCCATGACAAAGTTCTGGTTTGCATCCTGGCTACTCTGCTTCTGAAACAGCTGTTTGGTAATGTGTCTGCGAAAGTAGCAAATACCTGGACCCCCACCGTGTAGATGGAGACCTGTATGGAGTTTCTGGCTTCTATCTTCTGACTGGCCCATACTTAGCTGTTCAACCAACCATCTAGGGAATGAACCAGTAGATGGAAGATTCTCTCTCCTCTCTCCCCTCTTCTTATCTCTGTTCTTCCTCTTTCTCCCTTTTGATCACCTCCAGTCTTGTAATTATCTTAAAATAAATAAATAAATAAATAAATAAATAAATAAGTCTTTAGGTCTCATTATGGAGGGTAACATTTTTGCCAAAATAAAGAGTAACAATAAACTAATGGGGTAGGCAAAATAAAAGATGCCTGTGACCTAATCCTCAGAACCTATGAATATGTGGAAGTGTAAGTAAGAGAGATAAAATGGGACAAAAAAAAACCCTGCTGCTGCTGACTTTGAAGATGGAAGATATTCAGAATCCAGCAGTTTAAAAACCCTTGAACATTGAAAATAGCCATCAGCTCACATCCAGATGAAACTGGAATGCCAGTTATTTGGCTGGATTTCTTCAAAAACCCTGATGACCGGGAAACTGATTCTCCTCTAGAAGCTTCAGAAAGGAATGCAAACTACGGATACCTTGACTTTAGCCCAATGAAACCAGTCTTCTGATCTACAGAATTGTAAGATTATGGTTGTGTTTGTTTAAGCCATTCAGTCAGTAATAACTTGTTATGGTCACATTTGAAAATCAATACAACCAGATTTGTAAAAAGTAAAGATAAATTCAAGAAAGTAGAATTCCAGGCAGAAGGAAGGAAATGTAGATTCCTCAAGGTAGCGACGAGTTCCCTGTGTGTGACAATCAGAGGAGCAAGTACAAGTTCAGCGTAACTGAAGAGTGATGATGAGTGGAAAGCAGATGAGAGTCAAAATCAAGGAGGGGTTTGGAACAAGATTTGAGGTCTTTATTGGTACTAGCAAAGAATCTGGATTTGTTCTAAATAAACTTCAATGACACCAGAAGGGTTTAAATAAGAGTATTGCATAATTTAATTTTAACCATATCACTCTACCTGCTGTGTGGTAAATACATTGTAGGAAGCAAGAGAGGAAGTGCCTAGGACTACTAGGAAGCAATGACACAGGCCATATAAAAGACAGTGATGTGTGGGAAAACGGCAAAAATACAGACATCATGAATGGAAGTAAGATATATTTGGAGTAGATTCAGCATGTGAGCTGGTGATTTGAAGGAAGGGAGTCAGTGAAGGACAAAAATCAAGAATGATTCAGGATTTTGCTTTGAGGAATTGACTAGTTGATAGCTCTATTTCTTTATATGGAGAAAACCAGAGAGGAAAATATAGTTCGATTTAACTATTGATGATAATTAGTCAAGAAGATAGAATGTCAAGTTTAAATTTACTAGTACAAATTGGGCATACTTTCATTTCATATTTATTCCTCATGAAATATGGGAATCTCTTTTATCCCTTTGTCCAGCACCTTGGGGCAATTTTTTCTATACATCTTTTTATCTACCTATCTCTATATCTCTAGCTCTGAAACCAGGGGTGTCACTCCCAGACAGGCAGGCCACAGACGATAACAAGAGAGATTTTACCTAGAGGGAGAGCAAGTGATAAGGACAAAGTGTCATTGTGGTGTAGCCAGTTAAACTGCTGCCTTCTATGCTGGCATCCCATAGTGGGGGTGATTTGAGTCCCAGCTGCTCCACTTCCTGTCTAGCTCCTTGGTAATATACATGGGAAAGCTGCAGAGGACAATCCAAAAGCCTTGGCCCCGTAGCCCACAGGAAAGCCAAAAAGAAACTCCTGGCTCCTGGCTTCTGCCTGGCCCAGCCCCAGCCATTGTGGCCATTTGGGGAGTGACCAGCAGATGGAAGACCTCTCCTTTTCTCTTTCCTTCTCTCTTTCTGTAACTCTGACTCTCAAATAAAAGATTTATTTATTTATTTGAGAGTCAGAGTTACACAGAGAGAGAGACAGACAGAGAGAGGTCTTCCATCTGATGGTTCAGTCCCCAATTGGTCGCGACGGCCGGAGCAGTGCCGCTCTGAAGCCAGGAGCCAGAAGATTCCTCCAGGTCTCCCATGCAGGTTCAGGGTCCCAAGGACTTGGGCCATCTTCTACTACTTTCCCAGGCCATAGCAGAGAGCTGGATGGGAAGTGGAGGAGCCGGATCTCAAACCGTCTCTCCCATATGGGATGCTCTTCAGGCCAAGGCATTAACCTACTGCGTCTCAGTACCGACCCCAATAAAATAAAATCTTAAAAAATAAAAACTGGGTTAAGCACAAAATGTCCTGAGGATTTTCCCCAAATAAGCTGAACTTATTTGAAACAGCATGTGACAATTTCTTATCTTAAGGCACTTTTAGGGACAGGGACAATGGCTACTGATAATAAGCAATTGAAAGGAGGACAACAGCTCCATATTAGCTAATCCACAGGCTGACCCGATTACCAGAAGGAACCGGGCAAAGAGAGAAACAGTTAAGAAGGGTCCTTCTAAGAAAAGAAACATGCCTCAGTGACTGGCTTCAAAAACTATCCCTGTTAGAGTTATGTGTTTACTTGGATCACTTTGTGGAGTAATTTGTTCCAATGGTATTGTTGAAAATAATAAAACAATCACATGGCAATTAGTAGAGCCTAACATTTAATATGATGCCAACAGAAACAGACAGCTAAACAGAAAAACCAATAAATGACAAAGTGAAAGAGAATCTTCTAAAACCACTGGTATGCAAAGATGACTGCATAGTAAAAATGTGTATTTCTTCTTTATTTTCTTAACTCATGTTAATAGCAATTAATGAAATTTTCACACTATTTAATATGTTAGGATTAATGGACCTTTAACATATAGAAATGTTAATATATTTCACATTAAATGTGCAAAGGAGAATATGGAGACTGAAAAACATGACATCAGATGTCAACTTGAATCCACACAAAGTAAGAGAATCAAAAATGTTACATAACAGTGCAAACTACAATAATCTAATATATTTTATTTCATTTCAAATTATTTAAAATTATATAAAATGCACATTTATAGTAATGCACTATCATGATTATATCCTATATTGCATCATAGATACGAGGAAGAAGGAATAGGTAAATGTAAGAATAACATTTTTATATCTTATTGCAAATAAGATATTAAGAATCTGAAGTACATTCTGCTAAGATATAAGTCCTAAAAATAAATTTTAAATATAGTGGAAAAATTAAAAGAATCAGACTGTTACCCTACAAAACATCCAAAATGAGAAAGAAAGCACTATAATAGAGGAACAGACAAACATGAAAACATTGATAACATAGGTAAATTGGAAAATTTAAATCCAAGTATGTGAATAACTGTTTAAAATATGAAAGGATTAAGTAACCCAGTCTAAATGTAATAATTAACAGGCCAAATTAAGAAAACAATATCTTACTATATAGTATCTGTAAAAAAACACACATATGAAGCTCCAAGATATGAAGATATCTTTTATCTATTCACATAGATAAAAGAATATAAAAATTGTATTGTGTAAACATTAATGATAAGATAGTTCGAGTGGCTGTATTTTTTGAGCAATATTGATTTTAAACAGGAATGTTGATAAAAAGCATGAAAATGAATTATCAATCTATTAGGTGTATAGTACAATTATAAACATAAAGGCACCTCATAACTAAGCTCCAAAATTCATAAAGCAGAAAACTGACAGAACTGAAAGGAGAAATCAGCAATTCAACAATAATATATGGAATACATCAATATCTCACTTTCAATAATGGATAGAACAACTAAACAGGAGATAAGAAATAGAAGACTTTGGAATTATAAATGATGTTTCTTAACTACATGTGAAAAAATGTAGACTAAATATCAATTTTCTTTCATCAGATAATCAATGTTTCAGAGATAATGAGGACTGAATTAAACTGATGGATTTTTGTTTGCTTTGATTCTAAAATGAACATGTTTTCTTCCTCTTAGTGTTGAACTTTTTCAAAGTACAAAGGTTTTATAATGCTCACAAGGTGATCAATTGCCTTTATTTCTGAAAAGACTCATGCTTTTCTCTGTTATCAGATTTTCATAAAAAATAATAATAATGAAAGAATAATGTATACAAAATATATAGAATATATAGTGAAACTTATATATTTTAATTTTTAAAAAATAAATACACAGACATAAAATTCTTATACAATTTCAGAGTGAGGAAGCAAAGCAGTGAGGTCCAGTTTTGGATTCTAAGTTAAGGATCTAAAAGTTAAAACCGTATGGAAATGATACAGTTGTGCCTGGTATGAATTTTCCTGTATACATGTTCAGCTGTATAACTTAAGCCAAGTGTTTTACAGTAGAAATTACAGAAGATTAAAAATTATATTTTTGTCTTCACAGAGAAATTTTACAAAATTCTGTTACGTAGAAATGGAGAAGGAGTTGCAGTTTTTCACCTTGTATTGCTAAGCACATTTACCATAAATTAAACTCATTTGTTGACCAAAAGCTCACTGAAACCTGCTGTAATTTGTATACCTAGTGGTTATAACATTCACTAAATTTGTGTTTATGTGTAGACAGAGAGAGACAATGAAAGAGAGAGAATAAGAGAGACACTACGTTAGGCTGGATATTCTGGAGAAAAATATTGATCAAAATTAGAAATATTTTCTGCCACATAGAGCTTAAGTATATTGATAGAGAAATGAGTGCATTGAACAAGAAGATGCAAATAATAGCTGGGTTGAAGAAGTTTGATTGAAGCTAAAATGGGGAGATTTGACCTAATTTGAAAAAACAGAAAAGTCTGAACTGAGATATGAAAGAAAGGGTTACATAGGTGAACGGTAAGAGAAAGTATATTTCATAAGAAACAAATTTCCATAAGGATGTTCAATGACAGCAGGAATTATAAAATTTTAATATTTCTTCTTCCCCCTCTGTATATATGTTTATGTATTGGTGTGTATGTATAAGTGAAAAAGAGATTAATAAACCTGTTTTAGTGCTGTGTATATGGGATTACCATTGTTCCCATTTGTCCAAGACAGTACTGATTATAGTCATGCTGTGTATGCATGAATACCATTCTTATTTTCCAATGCATTCATGTTTAGACAATGAAAGGCTGAGACATCCTATATCCTTCTGAGAAGAGATATTTTGCAAGTATTCAATCTTTGATCTTTAAGATTTCTTTTAAGCTGTAAACATTTTTGCAATAGTTTTGACAGTCACAATTTTCTGGATACTTCTGTTTCCTTTTCATTGAAAAAAATGACTTTCTCTTTTGAACATAGTACATGCAATCATTGAAAATGCATTCATGGACAATGAATTTACTTGTCTAAACAGGAGTAAATTACCTTGCTGTGCTTCTGCATGTGTTCATACATGAATTTCTGCTTATCCCTTTGTATATATTCCTATCAGGTGTTTTTTCTACATTATCTAAGTATCCTCTTATTAACAATCTTGATCTTGATGATTAATTCTACTATAGCCTCAGACTATTTTTTTTTTTCCTTCTCCATTTCATACTAAAATGTAAAAATTTGTCTGGGAATCTTATGTGTTGTGTCACTGCCACCTGGTGGCAAAAGTATAGAAAAGGCAGCAAAGCAAAGGCAGATGGAGTTGACCAGGTGAGTCATTTCCCACAGAATAAAATCTTATGATTTTGTGTTTTTTTCAGATTCCTCATAGAAACTTTTTTATATCTAAGTTTTGGTTATTTCAATAAGTGGCACAGAAAGCCTTAAAAATGAACATGGAATCACTTCATCAATTATTAATAAATATATTGAAGAAATATGGAAATTGAGGCTAAAATGATTTATTTTTAAAATTGCTGTATAGCTTTGGAAGGTCTTTATGTTTTACATTTTAATGATAAACCTTCCTAAAAGGTATTGCTTTGAGTAGATTAATTTTATTAGTTAAAGGAGACCAGGCATTCCAATATATGAAAACATAGCATAATAAATGCATTTTTGAAATGAAGTAGATACAGCTCATGACCTCCCTTTGTGGCTTAAATAATTTTCAAACTAAAGTCTCCCAGACTAAAAAACCCCTCTAGGGCCTGATTTTTATTTTTAGATGCTCTAACTCATACTAATTTTTCCATCATGATAGAACCAGGTATTGACTGGTGTTTTCCAAAGTCTAGAAATTTTAGTATTTCTTATGACAGAGTAAATATTCTAGAAAAGAATAATATAAAATATCACTTTGAGTCTGTCTACTCAAATTTTTCAAATTCATCTGCTTTTAATGAATGAAGCTCATGGAATATCACCATTGACTTGTGGTTATCTTCTATTTGAGGAGTTTCTCCTTTCAGATATCAGCATATACCAGTTGTACATATGTGTTTATATAACAAAAATATCTTATTTGAATTATTCATATATACTATAATGTATTTCTATATTGCAGCTAATTAGGGCCATGTGTGTTTATATTTAGTACTAAATTAGTGCTTTACATTTTTACCAAGTTCTTCATATGTTCTAGTGAGAGTAAGAAGCAGGAAAATAGGACTAATTATCCTTATGCCATCAATAAGAAAATAGGAACATAAATTAGCCAAATGGTAAGTTGAACCTAGTAATTATGGTTCCAACACCAGAGCTTTTTCACTACCTCACAGCAGGTAATAAGGCAATTGTTCCTTGTATTTTTAACATCCACTAAAATCTAACACATCTAAGGAAGCATGACATACTTCTAAAGAGATGCCCCCAAGGTAGTGTGATTGAGGGAAATACTGTCTTATTGGGTTTTACTAGGGGCATCGTCTCAGCTAAAAAGTAAGAATTACAACACATTTTTCTTTTGTTTCATAAGAAGATTAGAGTTAATTTATGCAAAATGCCTAGCATAATTCCTGTTAGATACAGTAGGTGTTAAATTTAGAATTTATAATTAGGAAACATGAAGCTAAAACATTTTTGTGGATCATCAGGTTATGTTGAAGACAAGTCCTCTATGATAAACTTAACTGATCATGGATTACCTGGAATGTAGTGTCAGACATTCCTCCTGAACTCCAAGGCTTTATCATTCTTTTGTGTTTCTGGCAACAACTGTTTCACTGTCATAATAACTCTAATGAGAAAGAATAGGTGAATATTTTCAATGTTTGCAGATCTAGTTCACTTATCTAGAGCCTTATGGAGTAACAATTAGATTGGTCCCATTTACTCAGTCCAGGAGGGCCCATTTATTCAAACTACCATGCAAGAAAGGTTTAATGAAACAATCCAATAAAACCCACAACTGTGCCAGACTGAATACAGCCAGCCAATATTGAAGAAAAGTAATTGCACAACACAACAAATAAAGTCTCAGCCTTATATGATCATTTTTGGATCTGAGCTGTTTGTATTTTAATAAAACAAAGCATGAATATCCTAATCACACAAGCAGAATCAAAGTATGTAATGCATATCTCTATAGGAAAGTAAAGTAAGTGGGATTTGGCTAGGACCCAGAAGTAAGAAGATACTGTCATGTGGCAAGAGATTCTAACCAATTTATTATCTAAGAAAAGAATGTTAGCGAGGACAATAAATGACCTGGTGAGAAAAACAGAAAGTGTCACCTAGTAACCACTTCACAGTAGAATGCTGAGGCCAAAATGTCCTCAAGATACCAGGGCGGTATGCAAAAATATGGGCAAGAAGCCTGTGGAAGGAAAAACAACTATGCTGAGGATTAATGTTTTAGGTTTAGAGAAAAGAAAGGTACATTTGCACCAAAGATGTAATAATAATTTGATAAAGCCAAAGAATTATTTTCAAAATTCCAGGAAAAAGATCACTATAACAAAAACTTTATATTTCCTTGCAGATACTAAAATGATGTATATATTATTCAATACACTTATAACTTTTATAGACAGTTCTGTCTTACAGCAAATGTGTTACAAATTATAGAATTTATAACAAATAAATTTGGAGATATTGTTTTCTTTGTAAAATAACTGAATGTTTCTTTTTAGAAGAAAGTTGCACTCATGTATTTAAATTATGATTTGATTTTCAAAAGGTGTTTATTTAACAAACAACTTAAGTTATGGGGTACAGTGAAAGTCTGTAAATATCTCAGGTATGAGAAATGCAATAAAATAAAATTATGTGCTCAGATCATGATTTTAAGTATCACTGAAATTCAAGCCTTATAATGGATGGTCTACAAGTTAGACAAGGAAATTGCCTTACTAAAAAGAGAAACTAATATATCTGTAGCCTGATAGAAAAATGAAAAAAGTGAAAAAATTCAGTCTGTAGGAACCTGAGTCATCAAATGTTGAATTGTTGAACTATGATTCCTCTATGATTGCATAATAAAGAGACAGGAGTACTCAATTCTTACTCAAAATTGATCTGTAGAGAAAAATAAACCACTTGAGGATTGAATAGAGACCTCTATAGTCTAGTTATAGCGAACAAAACATTCGACAGGAAGTGACCAGATCAGTGAAAGAAAAGGACACCTAACTGCAACATTTCTGCTGTTCATGGAGCAGGACAGGATGTGCATTTAATGACTAGTCGATAAAATAGTTATGTGGCTTCAATGAATGATTAATAGTTTTAAGGAAAAATCTGTGTGTGTGTGTGTATGTGTGTGTGTGTGTGTGTATTTGACCTACGACTGGGATTTTCTGCTCTGACTTCACAATATAGTCACCCAGATCATCAGAATATTTCTAAAGAGATATACTTGTGAATTATTGTAAAGCAATCAATTTGTGATAGGCATTTGGAGTAGCAGTCAGACACTCTGTGGAATATCTATATCCAACATCAGGGTCTCAGCTCTGCTTCTAATTCCAGCTTCCTGTTAGTGTACATCCTGTGAGGCAGCAATGATGGCTCAAGTATTTGAGTCCCAGAACTATGTGGAAAACCTGGATTGAATTCTGGGCTCCTGACTTTGCCTGTCCCAACCCTGGCTATTGCAGGCATTTGAAAAGTGAAAAAGTTGATGGAAGAGTTTCTCTCTCTCTCTCCCAGCCCCTCTCTCTGTCTAATAATAAATGAAGGTAAAAAAATAATTAATCTGTATCTCTTGAGGTCTAAGTTGGCCATTTTAAAAAATCAATTCCTCAGAAAATAATATGTGCAGCTACAATGAATAGACAAGGACCAACATCAATAACAATTAACATAGATGCAGCCTCTATTAGGTTACTTCACAGTTCATGGAAAAAGTTTATTTTCATGAAAAGAAGTTTGAAATTCAAAGACAGTATTTTATAATACACTTTTCCAAAGAGCCTTTTGAAGTACTTCTGAATGTACCATTCATTGTTTTATGGTTGATTCACATTCTCTCATTCAATTCTCATAATACTAGTATAGGATTCATACAGTTTATTTCCACTTAGAAAGGAGCAAATGAGTGTTTTGGAGAGGTTATGTAACTTGATAAAATTTTCGGAATTGGAAAGCAGAAATAAAAAGCAGTGATCTGATTTTAGAAGTTTACTGTTTTCCTGTATACCAAATCTACAAATCTATTCAGTTATTTATTTATTTATTTATTTATTATTTATTTAATTATTCCAAAATCATGTTTTGAGTATCTAGATTATAGTTGAATGTGGAGATAGAGATAAATAGGAGGTGGTTTACATCATTGGAGAGCACATTCTTATAATAAACATAGCTTTTATGCCAAGTATTGCTGTGACTACTGGTATTACTATGTCTCTAATATATGTTTTTTCCCATTTAGGAGATCTTCAAACAAGATTTTGCCACAGCTATTGTTGTACCTGAGTGAGTGCAAACATAGGAATGCCACACATTGATAAAATTAGATGGTCCTTTATTGCCAATGGTAAAGAGTGGGCTCATGCCCTAAAGAACTCTTTAACCTGAAGTCCAAAGCAACAGGGTTTTTAAAGGGAAAAACCACAAAATCAGGAGGGGAACACGTGGTTGCTAGGATCAGGGGGGAATACATGGTTACAAGGGTAAAGCTAAACTAAAACCTATGTGAAAATAATATCAATTATAATCTTAACAATAGCAGTTACAATCTTAACAATTTCAATTACAATCTTGACATTATCCAGGTATCATCTTAAATCATATGTAGGAAATAGACAAATTACATTTTATCATTAACCCAGGTATAGCCTTTCTGCTTCCAAGCTTGAGCGATCATGCTAGGGGATTTCTGTGCTTTGCCAAGTGTGATGCAGTTTGCCAAGTGTGATGTAGTGGACTGCTATTGTCTGAGTGTTTTAGATCATAGTTTCAGACCAGAGTCTCACAGGGATGGGGGTGGAGGGAATGTTTTCTCAAGATGTTCTCTGGAGAATGTTTTCTAAGGGGCTCCAAAATGGAGTCCCTACTGTCAAGGTGTTGATTCACTATTTTAAAAAGAATTCAGAGATCCTACATGATTTTTTTTAAAAAAATTGATTAATATAATTAAAAATATAATTAAAAAATTGATTAATATAATTAAGGATCTCTGTCCTTAATGTGCTGTACATTGTGAATTAATACTATAACTAGTACTCCAACAGTATTTTCACTTTGTGTCTCTATGTCTTTACGTAATATGTACTAAATTGATCTTCTGTGTATAAAGAGATTTGAAAATGAATCTTGATGTGAACAGAAGGGGAGAGGGAGCGGGAAAGGGGAGGGTAGCGGGAGGGAGAGAAGTTGTGGGGGGCGGGGAGCCATTGTAATCCATAAGCTGTACTTTGGAAATTTATATTCTTTAAATAAAAGCTTTATATATAAAAATAAATAAATAAATAAATAAGCTAAAAAAAAGAATTCAAATAGATGCATAGGCAACATTGCTTACTTGTACTTTATAATACCAAAACTCAGATATGTTACTGTCTGTCTAACAATTAATACAAAGTTGAGGTTTATTAACTTAAATTTCTATTCCAAAGAAGTATATTTGGTACATTTCTCACTTGAATGTATTTACTAGTATTTATATGCAAATTACCTAGCATAATTTCCACCTAGCACAAAGCAGATAATGAAGACCTTTAACTGAAACAAACCACATTGAATTAGAATTACACCTAGGATATAAATCTGTGTTACTAATAAAATCAAAGTTTTATAACTTTTTTTCTTTCACAGGCTTAAACATTGCCCTCTCAGACTTCTAACAGTGCCAGAGTCAAGGGGTTTCTGATGGAAGAAGACCTTATTTAGATAAATGGGATATTTCGGTTGTTCCTTGTGCTAGGATCTATTTATTGTCTTGATATGATTCAAATTTGTGTTTTCACTGGGATAGAAAGCATATAAAAGTGCCATGTACCCTATTGAGTTCTTTATTAAATATTAACAAATATTAATGGGATTTAAAATTAAACTGATTCCAGACCATTAAAATAAGCAAAGTCATCTTTTGGTGACCAAGGTTTTGAACTTTAAGGTTTATATATAAAATTACGAGAAAGCTTTTACCTTTGGGAGAAAAAAAGTTGTAACCAAGTCTCTGATGTAATAATCCATAAAGTTTCCTACAGAAATGTGTATCAACTCTTAAGGTTCAAATGCCAAATTTTGAGTTCCTTTGGGTACTATCTCTACCCAGACCAAAACTAAATAATCTCCCTTTCATAAGCCAGCACTTTTCATGTGCTCCACTCCAAAATTCAGGTGGGGAAAGGAGCCTGAAACTGAAATTTAACCTTTTACATTTGCATAAATATCACTGTTTCAGCTTTCCAAAGCAAAGTGTGAGTGAAGAGTAAAAAAGTTCAATGAAACCATTCTTATTTGTGAGGACTTATTTGAACAGCTAGCATTGTTGGTGAAAAGCTGTCATAACTCTCAGATCCGATAGCAGGAGCTGGCCACAAGCCTTAACAGGCAATGAACCGTCCAGCACATTCAATTTTCATGAAATTCCCATGCCAGGATAGAAGGCTTTCGGGAGAAGCAGTCTTTAAAGGTTCCATGTGCTCACAGTGTTGCTCTATATCCACAGAACCATTTGAAATAATTGCAGCAGGTGTGGACATCTAACTGACCAATTAAAAGAATTTTATCATTTGACTCCTGCCAAACATTTGACATAACTACGAAAGGATCTTTGAATTATGCACATCTTTATGGCTGCAGGTTCTCCTGGGAGGTGAGACTTTCTTGCAGTTTTTCTGTCTTTCATGAATCCAGGCCAGCTTTTCCTCATTCACTTTCCTGTCACAAGTTATAAATGAAAAATAAACCATTCCATTTGTTATGCAAAAGCACCAATGCCTCAGAGGTAATGTTTTTACCCCAACTCCAAAGAGCCTGGAAGAGGCCAATTACATCTGTCGAAAGCAAACTGGATTCTGTTGTCACAGGTAATAAGATCTGCCTGAAACTCACCATCTGCACTTTCTAACACCAGTTGCTATCAAATTACATTTCCCATAAAGAAATTAAAGAAAAATTGAATCACACACCATATGTAGATGTGTGTCTCCTGGTGTTACTTACATTTGCCTTTGTCACCAGGACTATTAGGACAAAGAATACTTGTGACCTGCTCTACTTTTAGGTTGTGCTGGATGGGGAGCTTTATGCCAGAAATGTTTTCACACATTATGCTAATAATAGTCTCTTGGTAGCCACTGAGGGATAGGAGCCCCTAGGTTCATCAAGCTGTTTCTTCCAATCCTATAGTGAAGAAGAAGATTGAATTTTTTAAGGAAAGAAAAATAGCGAAAGAGAGAGAGAGAAAAAAAGAGAGAGAGAGCAAGGAAGGAAGGGGTCAATGTGGATGCAAAGAAAGAAAGATGTAATCCTTGGAGTACTATCACAGTTATTTTCGTTCAGATCCAAAAGCTGGTGCTGTGGATAAAGAACAGAACTGGGAAACAGTAGCTTTTATTAAGAGCATGTCCTGACATGGTTCAGAAAATGTCCTTTTAGCTATGAGGCTGTGGTTTATGGTACAATGAAATGAGAAGATAAGAGAAGAAGGAATTGAAGGTGTATAAATTGGGAAGGTGCTTAAAATCAAGATGAATCTCTTCATTGTTCGTCTATCTGGCTTATTGTTTGTTAATCTTTCTCTGTGCATTGGCTCTTTTCCCTGCTTTTATCTGCATGCTGTATTTCCTCCCATCTTTATCTCTCTGTCTCTCTCTTTTACTCCCCCACCCCACTCCATCTGTGTGTGTGTGTGTGTATCAGGTCACTTCAAGCCGTTGCTCAGCTGTCACATTATATTTCTCTTTCCTTTTATCATCACACTACTTCCTCACTTCCCATCAGAACCTAAATTCACAGGATTTTCCTGTTTTATTCTCAGGATCCCATTAAAGTGGAATATTCTCAGTTCAACGCACATATTTTCATCACGTCCTCTCTGCCCCACTGCCATTTGTACAGCTCATTTTCTTTCGATTCTAATCCTTAATATTCTTGCCTGGTTTTCCTTCAACATCTGTGGGGTCTCCCCACTTCACTGCCTCCTGTCCATTCCGTTTTCTCATCCCCATAATCATGTCTTCAGTGCAGGGTCTGATCATGGTGCTCCAAAAGTCTCCTTACAAGTCTACTTCCACGGGTTTGCAGAACTTTCAAGCATTTCTTCTTGTTCTCTCTCCTGCAGTTTTGGAACAACATTGATTTCTTCCCCTTTACCTTATTAAAACTTTGCAATGGTCTTTAAGGATAAAACTCAAATCTCCTACCAGATGCTACACACGTCCTGGTAAGGACTTCTCAGTTTCCCTAACACTCATCCTACAGACAGCCAGACCAAGTTATTTGCTAGTTAGCTGACTGTCGCAGTCTCCTAACATATCTTAAAATTTCATATTATAATTCATCTTTTGATAATGCCCTTATTTGACACTTTTACCTGGATAACTCCTACTCATCTTTCATGAAATATTTCAGTTGTTATCTTCATGGAAATATTAACACAGACATCATATGCAAATAGGCAAATCCTGCCCTTTATTGTTCTTGTTGAACTCTGCACATGCCTATTCAATCACTTATACTCTTGTCTGTAATCTGAGTTATTCCTCTAAACACATTGCCTTTTAGTAATGAACTATGTTTTTAACTGTGTTTTCAAAATTTTTTATTTATTTACTTATCTTAAAGACAGACAAAGACAGAGATGGAGTCCACCTCAGGGGATGGTTTCCCAAATATCTGCAACAGCTTTGGCCAGGCCAAATCCGGAAGCCCAGACTCAAGCCAGGTCTTTGACGTGAGTGGCATGGACTCAGCTCCTTGGGAATTATCTGCCTCCTCTCAGGGTGCACACTAGCAGGAAGTGAGAATTTGTGTGGAGCCTGGACTTGAACCAAGCCGTTCCACTAATGAATGTAGAAGTCCCAAGCAGTGTCTTAACCACTGAGCCAAATGGCTGCCTGGGGCTGTGTTTTTAATTGATATGTTCTCAGTATTTAGAAAAGGGCCAGATATAATTCGGTCAATAAGCAGAAGAATGCAAAAATGAAGACAGGAAGAAAGGAAAAGAGAAAGAAAGAGGAACAAAGGAAGGAGGGAGGGAGAAAAGAAGAAAGGTAGGGAGGTATCTGTTATTGTTCTAGGCAAGTATCCATCTATCCATCTATCCATCTATCCATCCATCTTCCTTTTTGTAGCAGTATTCGTAGGAATCACCCTTTCCTATCCAGTGTATTTTATTCAGGTGAAGTTTTTCCACATTTGGCTTCAATGGGGGTATATGGACTTTCAAACACAATTATCTATTTTGCCTGTAAATCCTGAACTGAGAAGCTTGGAAAGCTCAAATATCTCAGAGATACAGAAAACAAAAAAACAAAAAACTTTTGTATATGGGTTCCCAAAATATAGTTAGTTAAACCTTTAGCATACATGTCCACAATCTTCAGATGTCTACGAAGTATCTAGCAGGTGTTATATGCCAGAAATCTAATCTATGAATAAATGAATTAATTTCAATGATGCATAAACTCATTTATTCAAACAAATGGGCCCTTGGATGCAAGTATTTTTGAAAACTGTCTTGAACTTTCTGTATGATAACTTTACTTGCTTTCTTTGTGCTGATAGGTATTGTTACACATACACAGTAGTTATTTCTTAAAATTTATTTGTTTTTTCAAAGACAAAGAGAGATATAGAACTTTTTTTTTTTTTATTTTTGACAGGCAGAGTGGACAGTGAGAGAGAGAGACAGAGAGAAAGGTCTTCCTTTTCCATTGGTTCACCCTCCAATGGCCACCTCAGATGGCGCGCTGCGGCCAGCGCACCGCGCTCATCCGATGACAGGAGCCAGGTGCTAGGTGCTTTTCCTGGTCTCCCATGGGGTGCAGGGCCCAAGCACTTGGGCCATCCTCCACTGCATCCCAGGCCACAGCAGAGGGCTGGCCTGGAAGAGGGGCAACCGGGACAGAATCCGGCGCCCCGACCGGGACTAGAACCCGGTGTGCCGGCGCCGCAAGGCGGAGGATTAGCCTGTTGAGCCACGGCGCCGGCCTGAGATATAGAACTTTCATTAGGAACTTGGAACTCAATTTAGGTTCTCCTGTCTGAGTGGCAAAGATACAACTACTTGGGTCATCAACCACTGCCTTCCAGTGTGGAGTGTAGGGGTATTAGGAAGAAGTCGAAATCAAGAGCAGAGCTGAGACTTGAACCCAATCACACCAATACAGGCTGCAGGCATCCCAAATGGCTTTTTAACCGCTGTGCTAAACACTTGTCTTGGCAACACTTTTCACTCATTACTTCTTTTTTCCTTTCAATCAGTCATAACATTCCTCCTTTGACATATCCTTGGAATTTTATATTTCTTCTCCATATCTACACTTCTTCTTTCCACTATCATCTTTTTAACATTTTCTGCAATAACAACCTGTGTAAAAAAGCAGTACACACCCTACCTCTTCACAAGCTTTGCTCCGCAAGGCAGAGAGGGCTCTTGGCAGTCACAAACTGCATCCAGCTCAGTGTATCTCTCAATAGCCCAGCTGTGATACTTTGAGGATTTCACATAAAATCTGAATTCCTATCTTCCCTTGGGAATTAGTTTTAAATAAACCTGGGTCCTGCCTTCTTTCTTGGTAATCATTGTGAATTGCATTGCATTCCCCAAAAAGATAGATCCAAGTAATACTGTATCAATGAATATTTGGGAATAGAGATTGTGTAGATGCTATCAAGATGAGATTAGTAGAATGTAATACTGGATCAAAATGGTCCTTAATCTGATAACTGGTATATTTATAAGAAGCAGGCAATCTGAACACAGAGACTCACACACACAGAGAAGAGAATATACACATGAATAGGGAGAACAATATTGTTCCAGACATGGCAGGGATAGGTCTATGGACCAGGAAATGCCAATAGCTTTTGGTTACTGTTAGAAGCTAGGACAACCCAGAGAAAAGACCTGCCCCCTCCTTCAGAGAGAGATTGGCCTTCCCAACACATTGGCTTTTAGCTTCCAGAACTGTGAGAATACGCATTTCTACTCTTTTAATCCACTCATTTGTGGTACTAACATAGTAACCATAGGCTGGGGATGGATAAGCCTGGGCCACTTGCAGGGTACTTGTGATCTTCACGTAAGAGGGCGCATGATAATTTCTGCCACCACTGTGGTTGTCACAAGGCCAGCAAGTGTCATTTGTCTTCTTACATACAGCCAACCTCCCTCACTCACCTTATGTATTTGTTCCCTATTCGATTTTGAGAATCTTATTATTTTTATTTTAGTAATACACTCATTTTTTTAATTTCAACATTTTATTCTTATTCTCTAACAATTATCAACTGTAACATTTTATGTTTGCTGCTGTTGCTGCTTTTAAAACTTGGTATAGTTGGTGTAGTGTTGACATTTTGGATATTGACTTCACTTTGACCAAAAAAAAGAGATAACTAGGTTTTAACCTAGATATTGATTTTGTTTTTGCTAGATAATTCTTCACTTTGATGTCTGTCCAATGAATGTATGTTATTTGGCAGTGTCTCAGGCCTCTTCTCCTTGGAAGCAGAAGCACGTCCATAGTTGCGACTACCAGAAATGACTCTTGGCAATGTCAAATGTCCTGACAGGGGAAGGAGGGAAAGAATAAAATCTCTAGCACTGAGAATCATTGTCCTAGGCTATTTTTTATGTCAGTTGTTACAAAAACAAATAAATACAGTAGTGCACATAATATCTCACGATTATAAATAATATCTTAGAAGGTAATCTACAAGGTTCCAGATTGTCAGCACAATTTTATTTTGCCACATACTACTGTATGTCTAGCTGTAAGAAATTTCTTTTTTTAGCCTATGACATAGAGCTTAAATTGATCCCAATACCTCTTTGTTATTCTGCCTTAATAAGTAGACAGTCAATATTAATTTGGGCACATTTTCATGCAGGTAAAGTTTTGTTCCTCATCTGACTGACAACAATGTGAACATGTGAGTAGATGTTGGCCAATGAGCTATAAGTGGAGTGCTACTCGAAATTTTCAGAAGGTGACATTAAATAAACAGCTAACTCTTGTCAGTTCATTTTTTGCTTCCTAATGCTTAGAATTAAATTATAATGATCAGAGCTCTAGAGGCCATCCCCAGGCAACTCCCTAAAAATAAGGGAGAAACACTAGAAGCCTAGATCCCCAAAAGATAGAAACTGCTATATGATTTCAAGCCTGCCTCCCTTAGGACTTCAACTAAAAAGAGAAAAGTAATTTTTTATCTTGTTGACACCATTCTTATTTCAGATTTCCTGACATATATAAAACAGCCTACTTCTAGTTAATACATAGCTCATTCTATTCCTATGAAGATATTTCAAAATTTCTCACTAATAATTTGCATTATTTCAGTATTGACTCACACATAGTTCTCTCTACAGTTCAAAAGTTGTCAAAATTATTTTCATAATATGGTAATCTTAATACATATCTTATGACAGTATGGTTGCCTCAGGGATATAGTATACAAGGCACCTAATACACTGTTTGTGTGATGGATATTGATATAACCATGAGAATAATTGCATCAATTGAGATTATTATTACATTTGAGAATGTCGTTGTTTAGGATTCTATCATCCAAGGAAAGTATTCTTATGACTTAGAAGTGATTTCTCTGAAGGTTAGGATACCTGGTTGAATGAAACTCATGAATCTGACTTAAGTATTTCTTTTTTGTAATATTAAGTATGATATTAAAAACAAAAGCTAATATTTTCACACATGTTGTCTTTGGTACCAAAATGTTATAGCACTTAGCTTATTAATTTTGAGTACAGGTTTTTCTTTTAAGCAATCAGTTCTGAACCTGACTATTAACATCATCAATGATATTTCAAAACTTATATACACCTCAGCATGAATTCCAGAGCTTCTGATTAAGTATGAGACACAGACTTGATACTGTGAATGCTTAGAGCTCCCAGTTCATTAAAATCCACACAGAAGTTTGAGAGCAGCTACTGTAAATATCCATAAGAGCAGACCATTTCCCTACTGTATGGTACAGTTGTCTGTAGCCAGGGTTGGCACCTGGAAGCAGTGAGCACATGGTAGTCTCCCAGGTTGCCTGGCATGAAATAAAGTAATTGGGAGGCTTCCTACTTTTCCACCGTATTATCCTCTTCTGATAGTCTTCTCTCTTATATGCTCATTGATTACTCTAAAATAGGAAAGAGAGATGGGTGTTTTGTGCAGCAGCTAGATGCAACTTGGAACACCCATATCCCATATCACAGTGCCTGGGTTCAAATCCTGGCTCCATTCCCAATTTCAATTTCCTGCTATTGCAGATCCTGAGGGGCAGCAGATAATGGCTCAAGTTGTTGCGTCCCTGCCACTCACATGGGAGATCCAGATGGAATTACTGGCTTCTGGTTTTGGCCTGACATTGCTCTGGTTATTGTGTGAATTTAGGCAAAATAGCAGATGGGAGATCTCTGAAATCCCTCTCTTTCACTCTCTCTCTCTCTGTTTCTCTTTCTCTTATAAATAAATAAACTTAAAATATGAGAAAGACTAATGTTCTTTATTTTTTTAAAAAAAAAGACAACATAAATCCTCATGTTAAGAATTGTGTAGATTATCTGAGATGTTTTGGCATTGGTATGGATTCCCCTGGAATTTTAGGTCAATTAGAAGTCAATAATTGCTTTGACTCCTAACCCACTGCTTTTCTTACTTTTGACACCATCACCACTATTTATTTGCATCAGATTGAAGGGCAGATATGACAAAAAGGAAAAGTTATAATTTTCATGGACCTTGCAAACTTTCCTTCAATAAATTACTAGATAAAATAAAGACACAAAGAATACAGGCATAATACTCTATTTTCATAGAATATTAACTATTTCTATGAGCAAACCAGTTATCAAATCATTGCTCTATCTCCTTCAAAACTCAACTTTATAAAAAATAAAAAAATCACAGCTTATAACAAGTTAAAATACAATTCTTAGACCTGGAGGTTGATTTTAAAATACACAGAAATCAGATTGTTGCTCTCCTTAAATGGATGTTATGATCTAGGATGTAAAATAGAGTGCTGCATATACTCAATCACTGATGTTAAATGGATTTTGAAATAGTTCAGCCTTAACAATAGAAAATGGGATTTGAAAATTGAACCCAAACATTTTTTTTGAAAAGACCAAGAATGATATATTCTTTTAACTTGGCTGTGAACTCATCTTTACTGCTTTTGGGGAAACTTATAGAGAGTACATTAAATGAGTCTGCACATCCATCTACAACAGGGAAGCTCAAACAGGTTTGCTAACACCATCATTGTCAATATAACAGAACATTATCAGCACCCTGAACCTCTCCTGTGCCTTCTCACATCCATTCTTCCTGCAGAAGGTTGCAGCTGACCTAAAAGGTATGGTAAATATTTCTTTACTTTTCCTTACAGAGTAATCAAACTTATGTCTGAAAACACAAGGATTAATTCTGTTTAACTTACAAAATTGATCTGTATTTATAATATAGAAATACAATTTTATATGCTCTTTTGTGTCCAACCTCTTCCTTTTTTTTAAAGATTTATTTATTTAATTAAAGGCAGAGTTATAGAGAGGCAGATGCAGAGAGAGAGAGAGAGAGAGAGAGAGAGAGAGAGAGAGAGAGAGAGATCTTCCATCTACTGGTTCACTCCTCAAAATAGCTGTAATGGCCACGGCTGAGACAGGACAAAGCCAGAAGCTGAGAGTTTCTTCCAAGTCACTCAGCTGGATGCAGAGGCCCAAGTACTTGGGTCATCTTCTGCTGATTTCCCAGGCACATTAGCAGGGAGCTGAATAGGAATTGGGGCAGCCAGAACTTGAAACAGGACCCATATGGGACATCATTGTTACAGACAGTGGCTTTAACTGCTATGCCACAGCACAAGCTCCTAAACTCTTTCAATGCCCATTATGCTTATGATATTCATTCAGATGATTTCTTTTAGTTGTAGTTCACTTAATATCAATACTACATTTGACTCTGTTAATAATCACATACCATAATTTATCCTTTTTACTGTTAATAACATTTTGATTATTCTTAGTTTGAGAATATAAGACTCCTATGAACATTCCTTCTTAAAAATTATTTATTTATTTATTTGAAAGGCAAAGTGAAAGAGGGAGAGTTGGGGAGACAGACCGACAGAGAGAGGGAGATCTTCCATCTATTGCATCCAATGCCTGCAAGCGTCAGAGCCGGGCCATGCTAGAGCCAGTAGCCAGCAACTCCATGATGCAGGGGCACAAGTAGTTGGACCATATTTCACTGCCTTTCCAGGTGCACTTGCATTTGAATAAATGTCTTTTAAAAAATAAATCAGAAAAAATGTCCAGGATAGTGAGAGCATCTCTGCCACCTATGAAAAAAAAGTCATAATTCACAATTTTATTTTTAAAAATATATTAATTGATTTTATGGATTTTTAAGGTTTATTTTATTTATTTGAAAGACAGAGTTATAGAGAGAGGTAAAGGCAGAGAGAGAGAGAGAGGTCTTCCACCCACTCATTCACTCCTCAAATGGCCACAATGGCCAGAGCTTAGCCAATCCAAAGCCAGGAGCCAGGAGCTTCTTCTGGGTCTCCCATGTGGGTGCAGGGGCCCAAGGACTTGGGCCATCCTCCACTGCTTTCCCAGACACATTAGCAGGGAGCTGGATGAAAAATGTAGTAGCTGAGACTTGAACTGGTGCCAATATGGGATGTCAGCTCTGCAGGCTGGGACTTTATCCCATTGCACCACAGTGCCAGCCCCATAATCCATAACTTTCATAACTAAGGTTCTGCACCTAAGCTAGTTCTCAGACCTCAAGTCCATTGACTGGAAGAAGTGTTAGGCACTCAGTTAACTAAGAGCCAGTGACAACACAGTGCAAGTAAATATGATATGGTTCTTTGAGTCTTTTCTATCGGGTGTATATATAAATTTACTCAAATTACCATTCATTATGAAAAAAGACATTTTCAAACATTTTGAGGACATTAAGACATAGACTCACTGTTAACATTGAGAGTCAGAGGCCTGAGCATTCTCACAGTCATTTGATTAAAGGTTTATGCAGAAGCAGGCAGCAAACAGTGACCTGACTCAGACTCAGCTCACAGAGGCTCCACTGGATCAATAAACTGAATTGTTGATCATTTACTAGTTTCCTAAGTACAAAATTGTAAAGCATATCTCTTGATAGTTGGCAGAATCATTATACAAATTCACTGTGGATTGCTGAGTATAAGAACTATCTCAAGTGTGAAACTCTAAGGAGAAGCAATTGAAATGACCAACATTCTCCCCTGCCAACATAATGAATCAAAATACTATCCAGGCCAGCGCCGAGGCTCAATAGACTAATCTTCCACCTTGCAGCACCGGCACACCGGGTTCTAGTCCTGGTCTGGGCACCGGATTCTGTCCCGGTTGCCCCTCTTCCAGTCCAGCTCTCTGCTATGGCCCGGGAGTGCAGTGGAGGATGGCCCAAGTGCTTGGGCCCTGCACCCCATGGGAGACCAGGAAAAGCACTTGGCTCCTGGCTTCGGATCAGCGTAGTGCTTCGGCCACGGCAGCCATTAGAGGGTGAACCAACGGCAAAGGAAGACCTCTCTCTCTCTCTCTCTCTCTCTCTCTCTCTTACTGTCCACTCTGCCTGTCAAAAAAAAAAAATACTATCCAACCCACATATAATGACAGATATTAGAGTCACCTTTAAAGATCTAAAGGATACAAGGACAGTGGTTCTCATGAAATATGCTTTTAGTCTAACCCTATACAAATTGGACAAATACAGGATGATACAGTAGACTGCCCCATGCTTAACCAATTAGTTGCTATTTATGGTTGTGGGATGTAGTATTTTAGGGAGAACAGATTAACACAGTTTCAGGTATGCAGCCAATGATCGGACAAACACATTTGTTTTCATGTGTAAAGGGAAGGAAAGCCAGAAAGAGTTCACATTCACATGGGAGAGATAAAATGTATAATTATTATTTAAACAAGGGTTATGGTAATGTCCTCAATCTCTGTCACAATATGGTCCAAAGGGATCTGAACCACTTGGATATTCCACATGACATTTCATTCACCATATTAATGATATCAATTAATTAGGCCAAATGAAAAGGATTAAAAATACACTGAAGACTGTGGCATAACATAAGAGATTATGTCTCAATATATAACCAGAAGATTCTCTGATATTAGAGACATCTATGATAAGAGAATACATTGTGAATAATTTAAGGCAAACCCTAATGGGATAAACACAACACAGTAATCAATGTTCTGTGCAAAGTCCATGCCATTGTTGCAGAAAAGTAAGTACTAATTAGAAACTAGCTCTTCACTAAATAGAAATCTGTAGAAGTGAAATGGACATGTTGAGAAGCAATGACTTGAAAAGCCCTTGTCTTGACTGTCAAGGAACAGGTTTTCTTTTCTTTCTTCATACTATTTTTTGAGCACTTTACTTAACACAAAGTTAATCATATGTGTATAAAGTCAATTGAAAATAGATCTCAGTAAAAAATAAGGGTGGGAATAAGAGAGGGAGGAGGAAGTTTATAATTATAAAGCTTTATAGTTCTGTATACCTTCCTATGGAATTACATCTAAGGATACAGTTTTAAAACTTCCATGGACCCAAAATTTTATTAAACTGAGTGGTAGAAATGCCATCTTAAGTCTTGAAGGGATCATATTAAGTGTTAAAGTGATCATATAGATAGAATCAAGTGCTAAACGGATCACATAAATAATCAAAGGTCTGGTAATAATAACAGATAGAATTAAAAAGGAGAGAATGTTCCAACATGGGAAGCAGACCACACAGCCAACTTATAGAATGATAATCGCTTTAAGTAGCACTCTGACCTCAGAATGCGCCTTTAAGACATTCTGGTCTGGTAGAAAAGCCCATGAGAGCATTTCAGGCATGGAAAACCAAGACACTGTGGCAAAAAAATGTCCTAAATTAAGGGTCTCTGTGAGTGAGACCCCAGTGGAAAGAGGTGGCCATCAAATAAGGATGTACTTTTCTCTGAAGGGAGAAGAGAACGTGCACTTTGCTTATAGCTTTGTCTAAATACTAACAGAGATTGTGGATTCAAAAGGCCCCCATAGCCTTGGCAGCTCATGTCAGGAGCTTCAGGTGATCACTGACATCATACAAAAGAGTGTTAATTGTTAAATTAACAACAGGAGTCACTGTACACTTTCTTCCCATGCAGGATTTCTGTCCTTAATGAATTGTATTATGGGAATAAACTGTAAAACTTCTTCTCGGACAATTTGTGTGTATGTATTTGTGTAAATTGTTGAAATATTTACTTAGTATTGAATTGGTCTTCTGTGAATTAACTTAATTGAAAATTAATCTTAATTTAGAATGGGACAGGGAATGGGGCAGAGAAGAGGAGGTGGGGTGGGAGCGAGGGTTGGAGGGTGGGTATGGTGGGAAGAATCACTATATTCCTAATGTTGTACTTACTAAATTTGTAAATAAAAGGTTTCTTTGGGAAAAAAAACATGGCTCTTGATATGATGCAGGGCCTTGGTAAAGATGGAGTACTATAATGGGAGGTCATCAAGCAACTGTTGCTTCTCTTGAGTTGAGTTTTATCAGACACATTAAGCCATAAAATCAAGTGGATCCATTAGAGATCCCTCATAACATGGAAATGATACATTATGAATGACACAGAAACAGGCCAGGAGTACACACATGCTGCATAAGCAAGTGATCCAGACCATATACCACCTTTGCCCCACGACAATAACACGACAGAGGTTACAATGTAGTAGGCAGAATAACGGACTCTCAAGGATATCTAATCCTAACCCTAGTTCTCAGGAACTGTGAATATATTGGATTACATGCTATAGGTGATTGTTTTGTGTTTCCTCCTTGAAAAAGAAATTTGTGTCTACTTGTAACCTCAAAATGTGACCTTATTTTAAAAGAGACTCTGCATTTGTAACTAAGATGAGGACCAAGACCAGTCAATATTGGACTATGGTGGGCACTAAATCCATCAAGAGTATCTTTATAAAAGTGAAAAGAATATGAGTGATATAGAAAAAGATTAAGGGAAGTGAATTCAGAGACTGAAAGATGTTTCCCCAGTCAAGAGAATACCAAGGAATGCCAACAGAAGAGAGGACTGGGATGAGGTTTCCCCTAGGGAATCCACAGTCTTCAGTTCCCAATTGTAGATTCCTGAGCTGTTAGAAAATAAATTTCTGTTACTTACGGTCACACAGTTGGTGTTAATTTGTTATGGCAACCCCGGGAAAGTCATATGAATGGGAAAGGGAAATTAAAATTGTAGTTAGAATTAAACAAGTAATTAGGTATCCTGGATTATTAAAGTGGGCCCCATGTCAACAAAGGAATCAAAAAGGAGGAAGAGGTAAACCACCCAGTGAAGGAAAGCTCAGGACCAGGTGACTTCTACCAAGCATTTAAAGCAAAAGAAGGGGCTAGCACTGTGGCTAGTTGGTAAAGCCTCTACCTGTAGTGCTGGCATCCCTATGGGTGCCGCTTTGAGACCTGGTTGCTCCTCTTCCAATACAGCTCTCTGCTATGACCTTGGAAAGCAGTAGAAGATGGCCCAAGTCCTTGGTTCCATGAACCTACATGGGAGATGCGGAATAAGCTCCTGACTCCTAGCTTCGGATCAGCAAAACTCCAGCTGTTGAGGCCATTCGGGAAGTTAGCCAGTGGATGAAAGACTTCTCTCTCTCTCTCTCTCTCTCTCTCTCTCTCTCTCTGCTTTTCTGCTTCTATCTCTCTGTAACTCTGCCTTTCAAATTAATAAATCATTAAAAAAAGCAGAAGAACCACCAATCCTTCTCAAACTCCTGCCAAAATATTGAAGTGGATATCTAGAGAAAATTGATTCTCTCATGTTAACAAAGCCCAAAATATGATGCAGCCTACATGCATTAAGGCATTATGGTATTAGGGTAAAGTGACTCCATTTTGGAAGACAATCACCGAACAGTGAATAACTGATTGAACTTCACCCAGTTCTTGCTTCTGAAGAATTTGATTTGACCAAGGGCTGCAACCTGCTCAACCAATCACACCAACACCTCACAATACTTTATTAGTATAAGCCAATCCAAGATGAACAAGATTGAGTCCTTCTTTTTTTTAAGCAGACCACATTGAGACCCTTGACAGGAAATTCTCCTATATAGGATAGCTGCTCTCCTTTGCTTAGGGAAACATATTTTCATTTTCTTCTTTAGATTATATGCCTCAATTTGTAAATTCTGGAAAAGTGAAGTTGCTTTTATTAAATATTTGGTTTATTTTATCAGATTTTTTGAAAATACTAAATTTATGAGTCTAGTATTATTCTGAAATGAGGGCCAATGATATTGCAAAAGTGAAGAAAGAAAGCTTATAAATCAATATCACTGAAGAATACTGATGCAGAAATGCTAAAAAGAAAATACTAGCAAATCAATTCAGCAGTACATCCGACACCATGATCAAATGAGATTTAGTCCTAAAATGCAAGAATGATTCAATATATTAAAATCAATTAGCATAACACATCAGATGAACAGAATTGAGAACAAATACATGATCATTTCAAATATTCCTTTAAAAGCATTTGATAAAATTCGACACTTTGTGATAAAACATTCAACAGAATTGGAATAGAAGGAAAGTGCTTCAACATAATAAAGGCTACATATGAAGAGCCGATAGCTAACATCACACTGTGTGGTGATAAACTGAAATGTGACCCTCCAAGATCAGGAAAAAGGTAAGGATGCCCACTCTTGATGCTTCCTTTCATAATGCTGAAAGTGTGAGCTGGAAAAAAATGGCAAGATAAGGCAATAAAAAACTTCCAACATCACTGAAGGGCCATACAAAATTATCAATTTAAAAATTAGACTGCTATAGATTTATTGAATTTCATATCCCACCTGCGGTTACTTTGGCAGCGCCAAACCAAATGATTTCATGGGCTTTATAGGGCCTGTGCTTTGGATGTTCCTCATCTCGAATGAGAAATGCAATCTAATTCTTAGAAACAGAAACTAGAATGATGATTGCCAGGGGTGTGGAGGATGAGGGAAAAACAAATTGTTCAATGGGTGTGAGTTTTCAGTTATGCAGGGCCAGAAAGGTCTAGTGATTTATTGCACCCAATGCACAGCTAATGATCCTGTGCACTTAACAATGGTTAAAATTGTGTATCTTATTTTTTTAATACAGTGAAAATAAACAAATCAGTAAAGGGAGAATAAGTAACTAAAATAAATAAATAAAGTGATAAAATGGAGAATAAAGCAGAGAAAGGCATCATGACAAGGAATCAGCCTGATGTGTGGGCTTTGAATTTGGAAGAATGGGGCCTAGGGCCAAAGAATTCAGGTGGATTTAAAAGTAAACCAGCTCTGCCAACAGATTTTCAGCTCAGGATTCTTTTCATTTTTCCATTAATAATGACTGTGTACTTCAATCCTTATCTAGGTCTTTGCTCCTTCTGGTTCTTTTGCCTGGAGATTACATAGATTCTTTCATCTAAATTTTGCATAACTTTCAAACATAATTCAAGTCTATTCCTCTCCAGAAAAGCCTTTCCTAGGGACTTTAGACTTATTAAATATCCTTTTTTCAACATTTCTATATTAATAGTCTGTATTGCATAATCTGATACATATATTTTTCTTGTATACTATTGATTAATGTATGATAAATGATTCTTCAGGTAGGTTTCATATTAAGTCTGTGTGCTGCTTTCTTGAAAATCATTTTTGTGGCAAAAACTAGGTATTAAATCATTCAGTTTTAGTGCTTGATATCATTACTTTGATAATTCTGTGACAGATCAAGCTCTTCAACAGAAGCAGCAAAGCTTTTCAAATGTTAAACATGGCAATTGCATGGATTTCAGAACACTATCTTTTGGTGCTCTAATGAGTGTGTAAGGTCCTTCTATCAACTGTGATTAACTCTCCATTTCCTTGTAAGTTTCTTGAAGGCCTCTTCATCAAGATAGTCAAGGTCAATAGATATTTATTATTCAAAATGTCTACTACCCAGAGTTAGAAAATATATAAAATCTCAGAATGAATTAAGAGGAAAGGATTTTAGTCACAGATATTCATTATTAATTTTAGACAATCAGTCTATTATTATTGTACATCAGCTGCATACAAAACACTGTTAAGTAGTATGAGAGGCAGTGTACAGAGCATAGAAAATGTCCTTGAGAAGTTTCCAATCTAGTTTTATAAGAAATAAAAGGGAAAGAAAAAGAGAAAGAGAATTGTAAGTCAAGGTAACTGAAATTCTGATGCATAGGGATGAAGGAAGATACCAAGTAGAAATATGCAGGCAATGCTTCAGTGGAAGTAACAGTTAGTTGAGCTAATCCCTGCAGACTGAGATTTTGCTTTCTTTTGTTTTTCCAGGAGTGGAGATGGTAACATTACAAGAAGAAAATATACTACATCAGAAAAGCAAATATTAGAAAGTATAAGGCCTTGGACAACCTAAATCTTTTGCATAAAAAAAAATGCTTGGTTTCATGCACTAGCAACAGATTATGATGAAAATGTCTAAGATCTAAGATCAGTTTCTTCTTAATATACTTTCATACTGCATATTATTTGCAGTCAGAATAATTATAGTTTCTTCCTTCTTTTTAAAAGCAGATCATTAGTTACAATGCTAATTATTTCAAAAAATTAAATGTAATCTATAAAGAATCCAAGAGAATGTGAAATAACATCTATTTTAGAAATTGTAAGAACTTTGTCCCTCTCTAGTCATCAAAATTCTATTACTCTTAGCCGGCGCCGTGGCTCAACAGGCTAATCCTCCGCCTTGCGGCGCCGGCACACCGGTTCTAGTCCCGGTTGCGGCACTGGATTCTGTCCCGGTTGCCCCTCTTCCAGGCCAGCTCTCTGCTGTGGCCAGGGAGTGCAGTGGAGGATGGCCCAGGTGCTTGGGCCCTGCACCCCATGGGAGACCAGGAAAAGCACCTGTCACCTGGCTCCTGCCATCGGACGAGGGCGGTGCGCCGGCCGCAGCTCGCCAGTCGCGGCGGCCATTGGAGGGTGAACCAATGGCAAAGGAAGACCTTTCTCTCTGTCTCTCTCTCTCACTGTCCACTCTGCCTGTCAAAAAATAAATAAATAACACTTTTTTATTTATTATTTTATTTTATTTTATTTTATGACAGGCAGAGTGGACAGTGAGAGAGAGAGACAGAGAGAAAGGTCTTCCTTTGCCGTTGGTTCACCCTCCAATGGCTGCCGTGGTCAGTGCGCTGCGGCCGGCGCACCATACTCGTCCGATGGCAGGAGCCAGGTGCCAGGTGCTTTTCCTGGTCTCCCATGGGGTGCAGGGCCCAAGCATTTGGGCATCCTCCACTGCACTCCCGGGCCACAGCAGAGGGCTGGCCTGGAAGAGGGGCAACCGGGACAGAATCCGGCGCCCCGACCGGGACTAGAACCCGGTGTGCCGGCGCCGCAAGGCGGAGGATTAGCCTGTTGAGCCACGGCGCCGGCCCAATAAAAAAAAATTAAAAAAAAAAAATTCTATTACTCTTTCAAGGATTTATTTCTCCAACCCCAGATGAGAATTTCCTTCTTCATATTTATATTTTGATAGCCATTTGTTTGGTTTTTTTGGAAAAATAAACATATGGTATAATAATTTTAGAATCTACTGTTCAATATACATTGGTTTTCCTGGAAAAAATGAATTATGTACCAAGCAATAAAAATCATGTAACAGATTATGTTTACCTTCTCCTTGGATGCTAAAAAGCACAAAGCAGATTTTAATAATCAATCAAAGGAACTGTAATAGGCTACATAAGCAGTTTCTCTTTTCACTTATATATTTCTGTATATTTGTAAACTATTAAGAAGTCAAGATTTGTACTTCCATGTAACATATATTTTATCATTACTCTGTGGTGGAATGGGATGGCCATACCAAGATGGCAACTGGCAAGTGAGCATTAGTTACTCAGGAATGGCTTTGGAACCTACCTGGCAAAGGACCCTGCCTGGCAACAGGCAGTGTTTGGTTACGGCATAAACCACCCTTTGACCAGATTGGCTGCCTCAGCTATATAATCAGCTGCACCAACTGAAATAAATAAGCAGTCTGCGAGCTGCTTGCCTCTAGCCCGCTTTCACCCGACTCCCGGTGTCTGTGTCGTGACTCTGCGCCCCTTGCCCCCACAGTACTTCTCCTTTCAGAACGAATCCACAACAACATTACTCTATTTTAAAATTATGTATTTATTTATTGAAAGGCAGAGTGACAGAGTGAGAGACAGAGAGACAGAGACAGAAAGAGAGAGAGAAAGAGAGAGAGCTTTCATCTGATGGGTCACTAGTCAAATGGCCACAACAGCTAACTTTGTACCAGCCAAAGCCAGGAGCCAGGAAATCTCTGAGCCACATACTTGGGCCATTTTCCACTTCCTTCTGAAGTGCATTAACAGGGTATGGGTAGGAATAGGAGCAATCAAGACTCGAACTAGCAACCTGACATGGGATGCTGGTGTCATTAGTGCAGCTTAACCCACTGTACTACAATGCCAGCCCCTATCCTTAACTCTGTTTTTAATGCTGTTTTTTCAATGTTTGGAAACACATACATAAAATTATTTTATTTATATTTTTAAACATTGATGCATATTGAATATCATAAGAATACTTTTCATGAATAATTCATGCACATTTATGAACTACTCTTTCCCAAATAGTGTAATGATAAGTTATTACTCTAGTATATAAATTCTTAAATATATGAAGCAGAGAACACTATTTGCTGGAGCATATAGTTTTGCAAACATTAGAACTTTAAATTTATAGTGATATTTTTTCCGTTATTCTGTTCCAACAACTTCTGTAGGAATACTCAAAGCTTTTACTTTAAATGAATATTTATTCACTGAAAAGTAATGGTTCTTAAAGCTAACAATTTAATAATAAAACAAGTTTCTGTAAAATTACAGATGATCAAATCATTTTCACTATAGTACATATATTATAGTATATATATTGTAGTCTCTTTTTCACAACTTACAGTTATTTCCTTTCTAGTTAGAGTACACGGACTATATATAATCATATTCAATTCATAGTAAGGGGGGAAAGGGCAAAAATATTGGTCATATAAATTGAGTCAAAATGGGGTGGGCTTTTGGCTGATTCACTGTTGACATTGAGTTTTGGTGGGAATAGCAGTAAATCATTATACTACCAAATAATTTCTGACTATAACCTTTAAATTTTTCTATCAGCAATTATATTTCTTGTTTAAATATTAGAAATCTAAATCTTAAAATATTGGGTCACTACATATTATATATGGGTAGAGTAAAGACAATTTATAACCTGAATGTCTGGGTGTGTATTTCTTTGAGGCATTTGCAATTGACAGCGAATAAGAAAACTCAGTGGTAAAATTTCAGATATAAAATAAAACTTGTTACAGTATCTCTATAGCCATTTTCCAGTTGAGGGGGCTGTGGTGTGTGGTTTTGATCAAGAAGTCATAAGAAATATTTGCTAAGAGAGATTTCTGAGAATATGAAGATTTTTTAAAATTTTTTTATAAAGGGGTACAATTTCGGTTATCATATGGCTTTTTTGCCATTTTTCCTTCTTCTTTTCTTCTTGCGGTAACTCATTTTGTCTGGAATCCTGATTTCAAGCTTGGAGATATAATAGCAATTGTGTCTTGCTGTAACTCATTTTGCCAGGAATCCTGATTTCAGGCTTGGAAATATAATAGCAATTGTGTGGCAAGGAAGAAACAAACATGAGGGAAACAGTAAAGCAGAAGACAAAACTCTGTATCTCTATGGCATATGCTTGAGTTGGATTCCCATAAGATGTTTTTATGTCATAAAAGTGATGGACAGGGTCCAGCATTGTGGTGTAGTAAGTTGAGCTGCTGCCTGAGACACAAGCATCCCACATTAGCACCAATTGAAGTCCTAGCTGCTCTACTTCCAACACAGCTTCCTGCTGATGCACCTTGGAAGGCAGCAGAAGGTGCCCAAAGTACTTGGGTCCTATCACCCACATGGGAGACCTTGATGGAGTTACTGGCTTCTGTCTTTGCCTGCCCTGCCTCTGACCATTGCAGCCATTTGGTGTGTGTACCAGCAGATGTAAGATATTTATCTCTTACCTCTCTCTGTCCCTCTAACTCTGCCTTTCAAACAAATAAATAAATCATATTTTTTAAAAAATGAAGTGAACTTAGGCCTCAAAAAGGATTGGTGACCTTTGAGCATATTAGTGTAGAGCTTTCTGTTGCTTGCAGCCAAGTATATTCCTACAGATAAACTTTCAATCACACCAGGAAAGACATTGTGTCCTCCACCACTTACTAATTTTGTTTTGGTGCCAAAGCCAATGAGAAAACCTGAAATTTCCCAGGAGAATGCCAGTATTATACTGCTTAATACAGACATCAATATTGAAGTCTTTCTAAATGTGGCAAATTCTAGAACTATCCTGAGTGATGATTAAAGGAAAGTTGCTCAATATACAAAATGTCACATTCAAATACAATAATGCCAAGCGTGTTTTGTTTCATGGACTACTTAAACCATAGTTTAGCACAAAGAATTTCCATCAGCATAATGCCTATTTTCTCCTAGTTCTATTTTTAGCCTGTTTCACTTTATAATCTATGCCAGGATAAGGTAGAATGAACCCCATTTAGGGCCATAATGGTACATGACAAAATATCATAAAACAAAGGGAAAGGAATTGAAAGAGTTTTTTCTGACCTGAATTAAATCTTTACATTATATTTGACAGCATAATGAGAAATGACCCTGAAAAATAATTAGCCATAGAAAATGATCCAGTATTATTTGCTATTGTGTGGCAGTATGCTATGAAATAATAATCCAGATTTTTTTTTAATGGTAAGAAAATCAATGTTGAAAAGTACAGTGGGAAGAATGCGTGCAGTCAATGAGAATTATTGCCAATGCTTAATTCTACCCAGAGCTAACAATGTTAATAGCCATTCAATGGCAGGCAGACATCACAGTTTTGTTATTTAGATTAACTCCCTTTATGAAGTACATTAACACTATTCAGTGAGAGAATTTAATCCATAAGTCTTGAAGTAAAATATTAGTGTGATGGAGTTTCACAATTATGTTTGGCCCAAGACAAAATATCCAGTTAGAAAAAATTAGAGGAAAAGGAATGGAAATTTATATTTGAAAACATTAAATATGTCCACATTGGGTAAAAGTATCTTAAGGAATTTCAAAAATCAGAGTGCTGTAAGCCATTACTAAAATGTGCTTGAATGTGCAATGTGGCTTAGATATGCAGTGTTGGTTAAAAAGAAACATTCAAATTAGTTATCAAATTTAGAAATTTAACAGATTTGGAAGAAGGAGTGTGTTTTAGCAGTTAGGAAGGGCATGAGATTCATGTATTAGTTACACGTCTGGGAACTGAACTTAACTGAACTCATTTTATGACCTAAAGTGAGTCTCCTCTCTATCACAATTTTCTTAGCTGTAAAACTGAACTGAGAGAGACGTCAGTCCTTGTTCCCTCACCTGTACCACTTCATGATCAGGAAGTTCCCTTTAAAATTACCTCAGAAAAGGTTTAAGAAGAAAGGGCACAGAAACAAATACTAATGCACATGTAATTGCGTGTATAAGCTCTGAATTTGTTTTACCATCAATAATAATGACTGACAAAATATGATTATTCTTGATTTATAGACAAGTATAAACTATTTAATTGTAAATATATTTTCCCATTTAGAATTTTCAAGGAAGAATTGATTTTATACCACCAATAAATATGTTACTTTACTTTGTATGCATGGTTAAACTTATTTAAATGTCAATAAAATGGATGTCAGCTGGTGGTAAAATATTGTCAGACACTGTTTTAGTATATGCTATAATTGTATATCAACCTGAATGAAGCATGTTTATATTTATTTAGAATGATATTCTTATTGGTACTTCAGAATTAGATACTCTTTTCGTTGTGTGGGACTGGAATGTAGTTGGAAATTTGAGGTGCTGCTATTTTAGAAGACTGCTGGTTTGTTGGGATATATTGGAAGTAGGGATGAACATCTTCCAATTTAAGCTGGGCTCATGAATACCTTAATTGTGCTTTCTTCTCTCCTTCCCTTTTCTCAATATTTCTTCCTTCCTCCCTTCCTTCACGTTTGCTTTCTCCTTCTCCCTCCACTTCTACCCAGATTTCTTCCTCTTCCCTTCCTTTACTTGTGCCATCCTTTCCTTCTTCTTTTTTCTTTCTTCTCATCTTTTTTACCTTTGTCTCCCACACAATATTCTCTTTTCTCTTCCTCTCTTATTTGTCTTGATTTCTTCCTTTACTCCCATCTACCAAACTTCCTTCCGCCAACCCATTCATACACTCACCTTGTAAACTTTTATTCTGTCATATGTCTACACTCATTGGACACTACTGTGTGCCAGATGGCATGCCCAATATTAGGAATCCAGAAATAAGTAACACATGGTCTCCAAGGCACTGAGTGTGTAACTAAAAGAAGAAAAGAGAAATACAGCATTTGTTAGTAAAATCATACAGAAGACTATGGAGAAAGAAGTAGGTGCTGGAAAAATAAGGCTTGGGCACAATTTTTCATTTCTATCTTCTGTAACAACCTTTAGAGGCCACTTACAGGTCTCTCATGTGGCTAATAAGCCTCCTTCCCCATTGTGAAACATGGTGTAAGATGTTATCACAACTATTAAGAATTTCCTTCTCTACAGATCTCAGCTTTTCTTCTAATAATATCCTATTATATTATCACAAAATTCATTCTGAACAGGACTTGGATTTATCAGGCAACAGAAAACACCTGCCAGTGTTTCTATATCATTCTCTATGCATTCCCAATGCAGGCCTGGGATGGATGCTGGGAACTGATCCTATGGAAAATGATGCCTAAAAAGAGTGTTCATTTTATGCCTTACTCTGTTTAATGGTCTTATTCTATGATGTAATAGGTTGACATGTGGAAGACTGGAACCTGAGTAGCTGTGTCAGTCACATAGGCGCTACATACCTCCAATACTGAACTCAAAAAACAAAAAAATACAAAACAAAACAAAAAAACAACTTTGAGCTTCAGTGAGCTTCCCTGATTGGCAACACTTCACTTGAGTGCATATGTGTGGTCATGTATTCTGAGAATATTGAGCCAGTCCTGATGTGACTAGGAGCCCATATCTGGAAGCTTGACTGGCTCTTGTGTATTTCACAAGCCTATATTCCATTTTGTTGATTTGAATGTGTATACTTTCACTGTAACAAATTATAACAATGAATACAGCAACTTTATGACTCTTGTCTTTCTAGTTGTCAGATAATCTGAGAGTGGTCTTAAGGAATAAGAAAACATCAAGAGATAAATGCTCCTTTTACTGCACTTTCTACAAGGTGCACATTTCACTACTGTTGACTAATACAATACCATCGGGAGAAATTGAATGAAAGCATGTGATGTTTCTTTTTTAAAAGATTTGTTTATTTATTTTAAAGGCACAATTACAGAGAGAGAGAGAGAGACAGAGACAGAGAGAGACAGAGAGAGAGAAAGGATCTTCCATCCATTGGTTCACTCCCCAAATGACAACAATGGCAGGAGCTGGGCTGATCTGAAGCCAGGATCCAGGAGCCAGGAGTTTCTTCCAGGTCTCTCACATAGGTGAGGTGGCCCAACAACTTAATTCATCTTCCATCACTTTTCCCAGGTCATTGGCAGAGAGCTGGATCAGAAGTGTTGCAGACCATATGGGATGCCAGTGCACAAGCAGTGGTTTGGCCCACTATGCTATAACACTGGCTCCTATGATGCTTCTTATAACTGAATGTGAACCTGCAATGATTTTGAAATAAAATCTTTTTAAATATCTCTCTTAACTGTACCCTTAAGATGGTTGCATTTTATTTCATATCAATTATCCATCAATAAAGTTGGTTATATAATTCTTGCATGTTGATCCAAATGTTTTAAGACAAAACTGTGAAAACAAACTGCTTTGTCAGTAAGATGATTATGCAAAGTTCTAAATTGCTTGTTTGTAAGACTATAGACCTCTCATATAATAACCAGAAACATTTATGAATTCCTTTGATGCTGGGAAATTTTATTACTAAATCAACTTCATACTTTTCTACATAGGTTGAATATTTTCCCAAAGACTCATTAATCTCTCCCACAAATAGGTCCTCATAAGGCAGCCTTATCATTTTGTCGGAAGTATTCAAATATAATGTAAAACTAGTTTATACCAATGGGAATACCTCCTTCAAAATAAATGCAAATTTAATAACCCCCTACTCAATCAACTCAAAATGTATTTATTGAGGTATGTAATACTAGCATTAAACCAGGGATTGTAGAATTTATCAACCTATTTTAAAACAAGAACCATATCTTTATGGGCTTTATCATAGCTCTGCTATATCCTGCCGAGGTGGTTTTGGTTAAACTTCTCATTCTCTTTAAAATTTGGTCTCATCTATATCAAGAGAAAATTAGACTATCTACCTGATAAGTTATAAGAATCAAATGGGAATCCAATTATTATACAAGAAAACAGAAAAGGGTCATTGTGTAGCAAATAATAAGTGCAAATGGAGGTTCACATTGGAGAGTAACAAAATGATTGCAGTGGTGCAGGTGTAATGAAGATAATGGAAACTGAGTTCCATGTGGAGAAATGGGTGGATGTAGAGGAAATATAAATACTACCCAGGACCACAAATTACAGTGAATCTACCTGAGTGCAGTGAAAATGAGAATAGACAGATAAAAGGTACAGTTGTATAGATTTTGAGTAATAGATAGAAGAACTTAGATTCTTTTTAAGAAGTAATAAACTATTAAAATTTCTATTATCAGCACAAAATGCGATGTTTTTTTAAAATATGAATGTGATATTAATCACTAGGATTATTTAGAGTGATAACATTATGAAAATAGACAATATAGAGATTACATTAATGATCAAGAGATAAAGTGATAAAAATCTGAAATCTTAAAGTTTGGAAATAAAAGTAAAGGAAAACAACTTAATACATTATTATCATATAAAAATTTAGCTTAATACACTCAAAATAGCAACAATATTCCTGTGCATTTTCTTTTAAAATAGCATATATGACTATTTAATGATTTATTAATATTCTGTAAGAATTATATGTATTGTTTTTTCCTTCAAATTTAGTTTAGTGCTTTTCCCCCTTGGTAGATAAATAAATAACTCATTATTACTTATAATATATGAAATAGATCTGCTAAGTTTTGTTAAATTTGTTACATGGTTATCTTCAGACTATTAGCTAATTCAACCAACACAAAATTGAATATGCTGGGGACGGCACTGTAGTGTAAGTAGGTTAAGCCTTCGCCTGAAGCACCGGCACCATGTGGGCACAGATTCGTGTCCTAGCTGCTCCGCTTCCAATCCAGCTCTCTGCTGATGGCCTGCGAAAGCAGCAGAGGAGGGTCTAGGGGCTTGGGTTTCTGCACCCACATGGAAGACCCAGAGGAGGCTTCTGGCTCCTGGCTTCCAATCAGCCTAGCTTTGGCTGTTGTGGCCATTTGGGGAGTGAACCAGCAGATGGAAGACCTTTCTCTGTCTCTCTCTCTGTCTGTAGCTCTGTCTCTTAAATAAATAAATAAACCTTTATTTTAAATAAATATCTTCAATAGCCAGGACTAAGCAAGGTTGAAACCAAGATCCAGGAACTCTATCTTGATCTCCCATATTGGGTGTCAAGGACTCAAGCATCTCTGAAAATCTTCTGTTGCCTTCCCAGGTACAGTAGAATGAAGCTGAATGGGAAGCAGAGTAGCTAAGTGTTGAACCAGTGTCACAAGTGGGGCTTACCCCCAGCACCATAACACAGCCTCACACTGATGTTTTTATACATGTATAAATCATACAATTATGACCACGATCATGTCAATTAAAATTCATCACCTCTCTCTCTTCCCATCTCCCTGTTTCTGGATGCTATTGACAAGAACACTTAAGATCTAACCTCTTAGTAAATCTGCTTTAGTGTAGTGTCTATTCAAATTTATTTCACATTTTAATGAATTTTTGTTCTCTCATTGCTGACTTTTAAAAATACTTTATTCTTGACATAAATCCTTCTTCGGAGATATGCATCACAAATAGTCTTCCCCAATCTTTGGCCTGTCTTTTCATTTTCTTAATAGAATAACATTTTTTAAAAATTCTGTTGATGGGGCGCTGGATTCTGTCCCGGTTGCCCCTCTTCCAGGCCAGCCCTCTGCTGTGGCCAGGGAGCGCAGTGGAGGATGGCCCAAGTGCTTGGGCCCTGCACCTGCATGGGAGACCAGGAGAAGTACCTGGCTCCTGGCTTCGGATCAGTGCGATGCGCCAGCCTCGGTGGCCATCGGAGGGTGAACCAAGGGCAAAAAGGAAGACCTTTCTCTCTTTCTCTCTCACTCTCCACTCTGCCTGTCAAAAAAAAAAAAAAAGAGTCTTCTTTTAAAAAAAAAAATTCTGTTGAATGCTATTTTATCTTTGTTTTGTAATATGGATTTTTGTGCTCTTTTTAAAACTATGCTTCTAGAAATAAAAAATTTATCATTTTTGACTTTTGACCTGAAAATGTTCTAAGCAGCAATATACTATTTTTCCTTATTGAACTATTAAGCCCATTTTTTGAAACCAATTTTTTATTATTCAAATATATTTAGGTCTATTTTTTGAAATCTCCTTTCATTTCCAATGTGTGTGTGTCTTTTTAAACAATGTACCATAACCCTGATTAGTGCCATTTTATAGTGAGTACTTAAATCAGCTACTGTAAGTCCTCCCACTTAGTTCTTCTCTATTACCAATCTTTGGGCTTTTGTAGTTGTTATGAGTTCAATATAAATTGTAGAATTGACTTGTTAATATTTTAAAAAATAAATCTTGATTTTCATTATGATTGCTATGAGTCTATTGCTTAAAGTTTAAGATAACTTTCAATACTAAGTCTTCATCTATGAGCATTTACTTCCATTTATGTATTCTTCAATTTATCTCAGAAATGTTTAGTAATTTTTGACATTTAAATTTTATTTATAATTTTTAAGTGTATGCTTTTGTATTCTACAATGTATTCTACAATGTATAAGTTGTTTTAAATTGCCTTGTGGTTAAATTTATATTTCTACCTATTTATTGTTAACACGTAAAATTAGTCATAAAGCTAGTTTATTAGTTACAACGCTTTTATTGTGAACTCCTTAAGATTTTCTGCCAAAAGAATGAGTTAGCCTGTTAGTGAAGATAATTTTACTCCCTCATTTTCAATCAGTATGCTGTTTGTTTATTTTCCTATCTTATTGAACTAGCTGCAACCTCCAATGCAATGTTGAATAGATATGTGTGGACATTCTCACCTTGTTCTTGGTCTTAGAGGGGAAAAATTCAGTTTTTCACTAAAAGTATGCTACTTGAACGAGGTTTTTATAGGTGTCCTTTGTCACATGGAAGAGATTTCTAATCTTCGTGCTTAGGGCTTTTTTAAAATGATAAATTGATATGGTCATTTTTCAGCAACTATTAAGAATATGTAGATATAAATAGATTAGAAAATATTTTATTTCAAAATATAGTAGATTATACTGATATTTAAATTTTAAACCAAATGTGCCTTCTTGATATAAACCACCTAATTAAAATTTGGAGAGATACTGTGGTTATGTTCAAGAAATATATCGCTCTAAAATATCTCATTTTTATAATTTCTTTATTTGATTAAAATTTTTGATTGTAGTTCTCAAATTTAGGTACTTTCCCTCTTCTTGTCCTTTCTGTAAATAATCATTAGAATTGGCATGATTCTCCTCTTAAATATTTGGTAGAGTTTTAGAAAAATCAGCAATGAAGCCATCTACAGGTATAATTTTTTTTAGAAACATCTTAACTACAAATTAGCTGTTTAGTTTTTTGTTTGAAAGTGGAAGCTACAGAGAGAGAGAGAGAGAGAGAAAGAGAGAGAGAGAAGAGAGAGAGAGATCTTCCATCCAGTGATCTACTCCTCAAATTATCATAACAGCCAGACTGGTCCTGACTAAAGCCAGGAGCCTGGAGTTCCATCCAGGTCTCTCATCTGAGTGGCAGGAGCCCAAGCACTGGGGCCATCCTCTGCTGCTTTGCTAGGCACATTAGCAGGGAGATGGATCAGAAATGAAGCAGTTGGAACTGGAACCAGCGCTCTGATATGATTTGCTGGCATTGCAGACAGCAACATAGCCCTGTGCCAGAAAGCCAGCCCCCACTATTTATTATTTTTTTAAACTTATTTGACAGGTAGAATTAGACAGTGAGAGAGAGAGAGAAAGAAAGGTTTTCCCTTAGTTGCTTCACCCCCCAAATGGCTGCTATGGCCAGGGCACTGTGCCAATCCAAAGCCAGGAGCCAGGTGCTTCCTCCTGGTCTCCCCAAGCACCTGGGCCATCCTCCACTGCACTCCTGGGCCGCAGTAGAGAGCTGGACTAGAAGAGAAGCAACCGGGACTAGAACCTGGCTATTTATTCTTGAGTGGACTTTCTTAATTTTTGTCCTTTGAGCATGTAGTGTTTCATCGAGTTTGGAAATCATTTGGGCATGGAATTTTCAAATATGATTCAAAATTATCTTTCAAGTGACTATAGAAACTGAAGTGTTAATACCCTTTAGTTCTCCATATCAATAATTTATTTTCCCCTCTATTTTCTTATCTAGCTAGAGATTTATCGATTTCGGTGACTTTCTCAATGATCCAGTTGTTGCTAACATTGATTATCTCTATACTTTTCTGCTTTCTTTTTCATTATTTCTACTCTCATTTTCATTGTTTTCCTCCTTATGTACATTTTGAACAGATTTTTTTTTCTAATTTTTTGCTTGTTTGCCTGTTTGTTTGTTTCCTGAGTGGGAGACTTAGATTATTGATTTGAAATCTTTGTTTAGTTGAAAAAATCCAATTAGTGCTATGAATTTCACTTTAAAACTTGCTCTACTTCTATTTCACAAGTTTTGATATGTCAAATTTTTCAAACAATTCTAATTGTCTTTTAATGTTACTTGTGATTTCCACCAAAATTACAAAAAATACTTTCAAAAATTTTTTGAGAAATGGAATTAAATGATTGCACATTTCCCATGAACTTTTTGAAGATATGTTGCTCACACATTTATTTTGAAAGGTAGCTAGATGTATGATGTATATATAAATATAACTCTCTCTGTGTGTGTGTATATATATATGTACACACACATATATGTACACACGCATATGTGTGTGTGAGTACATTTATAAAGTATGGCCCTGGTTCGGACACCTGATTCCAGCTTCCTGCTAATGTGAAGGCCGAGGTGATGGTTCACACAGCCTTACAGGGTTCCTGGATTTGATTCAGGTTCTAGCTTCACCTCTCCTGCCCCACTAGTCATTAGAGACATTTGGAGAGTGAACCCCGTAAACTTAGGTGTTCTCTCTTCTCTCTCTCTCTCCCTCTCTCTTTTATCTATCTTTTTTCTCTGCCCGTGAAAAAGTTTATAAAGATTCATTGCAAGGAAAAGGAATTGGCTGACATGATTGTGACAGCTGGTTAGGCAACTCCTACATATGTAAGGCAAGGAAGCAAAAAGGACAGGTTAGAACTCTAAGGCCAAAACTGAAGGTGCAGTCTCCACGGATAAGGCTTAATTCTGATTGGATCAAGACCATCCTTGTTATACAGAATGATCTTTGCTTCAACTGGTCATGGACTTTGTGGCATTGCTTCTGCAAAATATCTTCACAGTTATACCTTGATAAGTGTTTGAGTAACTCGGAGCTCTAGCCTAGTCTAGTTGATGCATTCACTGGCTATTTTAGTTTGTCTGTGCTGATGTAGTAGAATACTACAGACTGAGTAATATATAAACAACAAATCTATTGTTCACAGTTACGGAGGTTGGGAAGTCCAAGATCAAGACACCAGCAGGTTTGATGTCTAGTAGGTAGTCAGTCTCTTCTTCCATGCTAGTGCCTTCAACACTATGTTCTCACATTGTGGAAAGAATCGGGTAGGGAAATGGACTAGACAGCTTTCTTTAACTCCTTTATAAAGTTTTTATCAAATCCTAAAGGTCAGATTTTTTAATACTTTACATTCAGAACCATTGATCTGGGAGAGGACACACTCATTCAAACCACAGCACCAACCAATATGTTAAATGAAAGGCAATAAAATTGTATATTCTAAATTTCTAAATATTTTTGGGGGCCGGCGCTGTGGAATAGCCAGAAAAGACGCCATCTGTAGTGCTGGTATTCTGTATGGGTGCCCGTTTGAATCCTGGCTGCTCCACTTCCAATCCAACTCTGCTTTCCCAGGCCATAGCAGTAGAAGCAGTAAAAATGGCCCAAGTCCTTGGGCCCCTGCACCCATGTGGGAGACCCAGAAGAAGGTACTGGCTCCTGGCTTCAGACTGGTGCCACTCCAGCCATTGCGGCCATCTGGGGAGTGAACCAGTAGATGGAAGACCTTTCTCTCTCTCTGTCTCTGACTCTGCCTTTCAAATAAATTGAATCTTTAAAACAAATATGGGTATATTGACTTATTTTTCTTTTTCTTACTAGTTTGATTCTAGAGAATTCTAGAGAAATATCTTATGTTTTAATTTTTTTACATTTGATAGCTTACCTTGGTAATGTGTCCATGTCCACTTGTAATCAAGATGATTTCAGTTATTTTTTTTGTGAAATTATCTATAAATGTCCAGTAGCATTAATTCTCCATTCTTCAAAGTGTAGGTTTTTTTGTTTTGTTTTCTCACTGGGTTTAAGAAATTTTATGCCAGGGCCAGCATTGTGGTGTAGTAGGTTAAGCCTCCACTTGTGAATTGCTATAAAGGTGCCGGTTCAAGTCCCAGCTACTCTGCTTCTGATTCAGCTCCTTGCTAATATGCCTTGGAAACCAGCAGAGGATGGCCCAATGCTTGAACCCCTGCACCCGCATGGGAGAATGAAAAGAAGTTCCTAGCTCTTGGCTTAGGCTTGACCCTGCCCAGGCCATTGCAGCTATCTTGGGAGTGAATTAGTGGATGGAAAACCTCTCTCTCTCTCTCTCTCTCTCTCTCTCTGTCTCTCTCTCTGTAACTCTGCCTTTCTAAATTATATTTTTAAATGGAAATTTTATTCCGATCATGTCATCATAAATTTTATTGTTATGTATCTAGGTGCGGCTTTTCTTATTTTTTTTCCTTTGAACTTTGTTGAACTTAGTGGATCTCTGAGTTCTAATTTTTATCGTGTTTATAAAAATATTATGATTGCTTTTTTATTTTTTATTAAAGATTTTATTTTTTATTTGACAGAGTTACAGATAGTGAGAGAGAGACAGAGAGAGAGACAGAGAGAAAGGTCTTCCTTCTGTTGGTTCACTCCTCAAATGGCCATAATGGCTGGAGCTGCACTGATCCGAAGCCAGGAGCCAGGTGCTTCTTCCTGGTCTCCCACATGGATGCAGGGCCCAAGGACTTGGACCATTCTCTACTGCTTTCCCAGGCCACAGAAGAGAGCTAGATTGGAAGAGAAGCAGCTGGGACTAGAACCAGAGCCCATACGGGATGCCGGCACCGCAGGTGGGGGATTAACATACTAAGCCAAGGTGCAGGCCCTATGATTACTTTTGACAAAGTTTCCTTTTCCTAATTCCTTTCTTGTTCTCCTAGGACTCCATTTATATGTATAAAAGAACTTCAGAAAGTTTGTGGAAAATAGGACCAGAAGAACATTATTTTGGTGCAAATATTTCCTAAAACAATGCATATACATATAAGGAATCCTCGAACCATTCTTGAAAATGCATATTATGAAAAAAACTATCAGAGCCTATGCTGTGGCATAGCAAGTAAAGCTACTGCTGGCAGTGCTGGCATCCCATTTAGGCTCCAGTTCAAGTCCTGGGTGTTCCACTTCTGATCCAACTCTCTGCTATGGCCTTGGAAAGAAGTAGAAGATAGCCCAAATGCTTGGGCCCCTGCACCCACGTAGGAGACCTGGAAGAAGCTCAAGGGCTTCTGGCTTCAGTTCAGCCCATCTCTTGCCATTGTGGCCATACGGGGAGTGAACCAACAAATGGAAGACCTCGCTCTCTCTCTCTGCCTTTCAAATAAACAAATAAACCTTTTAACAAAGAAAAAAAAAAACTATGCATAGATTTACTTGTGCTTATTTGTATAAAGGTAGTTCATGTATGTTTATTATAACCTTTCAATAATATCATCTACTTGTTTCAAGAACATCTTGTTCTTACCTCTGTATTTCTCTCATTTTTTCCCTCTTAATATGGTAGCTTTCATGCTTTATGCATGCCTGATAATGTTGGTTGGATGTTGGACAGTGTTATTCATGTGTCTTAGGGTACTTGGTTTTGTTGTATTCCTTTAAATAGTGTTGAGCTCTCTTCTTGGGACATAATTAGCATATCAATATAATCCTTTTGAGACTTGCTTCCAGCTTGGCAGAACAGCCTCTACTTAAGGTCTAATTTCACCCCTCTAAAAATGCAATATATTTCTGACAATCCTAAGCAGTGTTCCATGTATTAAAAAGATTTTCATGTCAGCTGTAGATAGCAACTATTCCCAGTTCTGTGCGAATGTTGCTAGTTATTCTGCAAGTCTTTTCCTCATTTTCTTCACTGAGCCTTGGGTGCCTTTCTCACACACTTAGAAAAGTCAGTCCTCATGCAGACATGTGCTGAACCCTGTGAAGTTATCAGTGCCTCTCTTTCTGGGAACCTCATTCTTCTCCCGGACTTTGTCTCCTAATGGACTCTGATGAGCATTTGGTTTCTCATTCCACGTGCTACAGACAGGAACTTCTATTTAGCCAGTAATCTAGGAGCAATAATAAAGTAAATCTTGTTTTTGTCCCTCTTTTGGAAAATGCTCTCCTAAATTTCTTGTTATGCATGTCTGAACACCATTGCTTTCTGTATTTTGTCCAATTATACAATTGCTAAAAGTGAAAAGTTAAACTCCAATCAAATTACTGCATCATGAACAAATGAGAAGATTCAAATTATGGTTTCCAAATTACTTAATTTTGGGGAAAAGGCTGAGTACTAGTATATAGATTTGCTTAAATACTAAATATAAATGTCAATAGCAGGATAAAATCTATCTATAGTTAGAAGCAGCTTAAACACTATATTGTTTTAAATTTACTAAAGAGAATTACTTCCAGAAAAGAAACAATGCTATCTAGAGTAACTCCAGAAAAATATACTTCCACAACATATATAGGCTATATAAGTTAAACATAATGAATACAAGTTAATCAACTAAGCTAATTGTAAGAGTGAATAGGTAAACAATTTCAAGCTCTACTGATATAAAAAGTAGTCTCATGCTCCATTTTAACCTTCCAAAGAGCTTTGTATAAGGATTTGCTCATTTTTTTACCCAAGTGCTAAATTATTTATTAAGTTGAATAGAAAAATCAGCTTCTAAGGCAACCTTACCAACATATTCTAACAAATCTTCATCTAAAATATCTATATAAATTTTATTTTAACAAAATTTTTTATTTTAATAAATTTATCAGGGTATATTTTCATAAATCAGTTCAGTTAGGTCACTGTCTCAAGTCAATTGCAGATTTTTTAAAAATTTATTTATTTATTTATATAATTTAAAGTGCTATAGAGAAGGAGAGACAGAGGCAAAGAGAGAGAGAGATACTCTATCCACTAGTTCACTCCCAAAGGTCGCAGTGGCAAGGGCTGGGCCAGGCCAAAGCCAGGAGCCAGGAGCCAGGAGCTTCATCTAGGTCTCTCTCGTGGATGGCAGAAGCCCAAGCATTTGGGCCACTTCCATTTCTTTTCTGGGCACATTAGCAGAGAAATACAAGGTAATTGTAGGATAGCGATTATTTAGTAGTCATTATATGCCAAATTTTGTGCTAAGCTCTGAATTCCATTTTTTTACTTAGTCTTCACATAAAATTGAAAGATGGAGTTTGTTATACTGATTTGAGTAATGAAGCCATGAATAAGATGGCTAAATTATTTTCATTATTTTATGTTATAAAGGGCAACATCAGCTTATATCCCAGTTTCCCCTTGCCCTTTCCACTAATCAATACTTCACAAAAATATTGTTGTTTTAATTAATAGCATAAACATGTCTGCATCTTATGTGATTTCAGGGCTATAGGTTGCAATACAAGTTGAAATCTGTCTAACTTGCTACTGTAAAGTAAGAGGTTTCTTATGTTAAATGTGACCCAGTTAATAGGATAATACCTAGGCTCCCCATAGAAAACTTCATAAAAATAGCCATTAAAATGTTGCTTTGTGGTCATCAGATCATTTAACTAGTTTTGCTAAGTTGAGGAAATTTCACAATAATTTCTTCAGTTTACATTATGTTATTTCAAAATTGTGGATTAATTAAATCACATATTTAATCTTAGAAACTTCCCATTCCCTGTCAATATAAAAATAATGGCACTTAAATATTTGATCATATTTAAGGAAATAATATAATTTCCTTAAAAATTCCAGAAATGATGCAAGGGGGCTTTAAACTTCACAAAAAATGCATATTATGAAAAAACCACACATGAATTTCAAAATATTTGCACTAAAATAAATTTATCTTTTAAATCAATTTTTTCATAGATATTTTGAAACCTCCTTAAGCAAGGTATTTGAATAGATTACAATGTAAGTATGTTAAACAGGATTTTATTAATTCTGAGTCTGTATAGAGAGTATTGTGTGTATGAAACATTTATTGCTCATTATATGGTAGACATTGTTACTTCTTTTATATCTATAAATTCTGAAATCAGCAATTTAAAGGTAACAGATAATTAAGTAATTAAAAATACATTTCAATCTATTCTGCATCTTTGTCTTCAAGTATATCATTTTGAATGTTAAACTTTACACTTGCTAGGATTTCAACAGTTCAGCTCGTTTGTTGCTTCATATTTGGACTTTCAAAGAAGTTCAAAAATACTGTAAGCATATGAAACTTGGTCTCAGCACAAAATCTGAAGTTAGCTTTTTCAAAGGGTGGAGATTGTGAAACGAACACGTTTCCAGGCAGTAAGTAGCCATGATTTCCACCTTCTGGCTTGATTCTATTATTGACTGAATATAGATTAATGTACTTGTCTTCACTGTACCAATGTATAATGTTTGAACATGATTACTGGGATAATTTTTTTGTGTGTGTGTGACAGGCAGAGTGGACAGTGAGAGAGAGAGACAGAGAGAAAGGTCTTCCTTTGCCGTTGGTTCACCCTCCAATGGCTGCCGCAGATGGCGCGCTGCGGCCGGTGCACCGCGCTCATCTGATGGCAGGAGCCAGGTGACAGGTGCTTTTTCCTGGTCTCCCATGGGGTGCAGGGCCCAAGCACTTGGGCCATCCTCCACTGCACTCCTGGGCCACAGCAGAGGGCTGGCCTGGAAGCGGGGCAACCGGGACAGAATCCGGCGCCCTGACCGGGACTAGAACCCGGTGTGCCGGCGCTGCAAGGCAGAGGATTAGCCTGTTGAGCCACAGCGCCGGCCAATTACTGGGATAATTTAGAAACAGGATGCCTTTAATCTTCTGCTCAGATCAATCAATTATAATATATAGCTTATAGAATGTTCAAGAATCCTACATTGTACCCTTAATAGAAATAACTTTAGAGTTAAAGTTGGGGAAAATGTGAATCTCACAGAATACACTCACTCATATGGAACAAAGACAAATTACACAGGTGGAACTTTAACCATTATGTGTTTCATTAACCAGCACAAAGAAAAACTTCTTTGATAATCATACACAAAAACAGAATATTTTAGGGAGCAGAAAGCTGCTTTGACTCTTGAAGAAGCAAAATGAAATTCAAGGGATCCCAAATTCAATAACCTGTGAAAACTAATGTCCGACTCATAAATAGACAGTATTTATAGTTACTTTCTCTATGCCAATAAATTTTGTCTCATGAAATATACATGCTATATTTCAAATTGTACTTCTAAATTCTCTCTTTCTTTTTTTAAATCTTTTTACAGGCATAATTAGACAGTGAGAGAGAGAGAAACAGAGAGAAAGGTCCTCCTTCCACTGGTTCACCCCTCAAATGGCCGCTACAGCCGGCGCACAGCACTGATCCAAAGCCAGGAGCCAGGTGCTTCCTCCCGATCTCCCATGCAGGTGCAGGGCCCAAGCACTTGGGCCATTCTCCACTGCACTCCTGGGCCACAGCAGAGCTGGACTAGAAGAGGAGCAGCCGGGACTAGAATCCGGAGCCCCAACTAGGACTAGAACTCGCAGTGCCGTCGCCACAGGTGGAGGATTAGCCTAGTGAGCCATGGCGCTGACCCAAAATTCTCTTTCTATAAAACAGTATTCATTCAGAGTTTACAAGATTTTTTCAAAAAGTATTATCCATTTGACCTCGTCATAGTGTCTTGTGGTATTGTTATGCCACTAAACATGATTACAAAGAAGTTTATGCATGAAAAATCTATTGCAGCCTACACAAGATAAAGTTTCTTCAGCTTTTTGTGGGATTCTCAAAGCATTTTTTATTTTCAGTGCGTTTGAATGCAATTTTTTTAAAAAAATATTTGCCTTATTACATTTCTCTAACTTACTGTTGTACTACTATGCCAACATACCACAGTTAAAATAAAATTTGTGCATGTAAAATTAACTAAAATTTACACAAAATACACTTTAAGTTTTCTCTGGAGTCATTGGTGCATTTTGAGAAGAAGGTGAGATTGGGTTTAAATTAAAATCTAAGTAGAGGCCGGCTCCGTGGCTAATCCTCCACCTGGGGCGCTGGCACCCTGGGTTCTAGTCCCAGTTGGGGCACCGGGTACTAGTCCCGATTGCTCCTCTTCCAGTCCAGCTCTCTGCTGTGCCCTGGGAGGGCAGTGGAGGATGGCCCAAGTGCTTGGGTCTCTGCACCCGCATGGGAGACCGGGAGGAAGCACCCGGCTCCTGGCTTTGAATTGGCGCAGCGTCGGCCATAGCGTCCATTAGGGGAGTGAACCAACAGAAGGAAGACCTTTCTCTCTGTCTCTCTCTCACTGTCTATAACTCTCTCTGTGTCTCTCACTGTCTAACTCTGCCTGGCCAAAAAAAAAAAAAAAAAAAAAGGCTAAGTAGAAATGGAAGGTGTTTTGAAACTTGGATTCAAATAATATTATGTGTTTTCATGGGTATCTGGAAAAGAAGAGTGGTATATATGAACATATGAGGGCCACTTGCCTGCGTTTCTGTTCTACTGTTTGTGTCCGCCCCTTGTAAGCAGAGAACCATTGCTAAGGGCAATCAGAGTCAGCACCAAGGATAGTTCCACACACGTTCAGCACCTGGGAGAGAACTCTCCTTTAGCAAGCTCAGCAACAGTTAGCTAACAGAATGACAGAATGATCTACTTACAAAGAAGAAGAAGGAGAAGAAGGAGAAGAAGGAGAAGGAGGAGGAGGAGGAGAAGGAGAAGGAGGAGAAGGAGGAGGAGGAGAAGGAGGAGGAGGAGAAGGAAGAGGAGGAGGAGGAGGAGAAGGAGAAGAAGAGGAAGAAGAAGAAAAAACTTGTGCATTGGAGAAATGTCTCTTTTTATATGCCAAGAGAGGCAACGGTACAGATTCAGGAAAGCTCAGCTACCATAAGAACCTGGGGGTTGTCACAGATTGCTTCTTTTTAAAATAAAGCTAATTAACTGGAAAATTCAACGTTCCTAGGCAATATCTTCCGTTTGACTCATTTTCATTGCTCTGATATGATAGAGTGGGAATTGCTTAGTTTCTTGTTTTTATTTGGAAATGTTATTTTAGTGTGGGTTTTCTGAAACATAATATAAAGAAAAGTCGCTACGCTTATTTCCTTGTTATTTCTTGCAATCCACATGTTTCACCTACCTAAACTAACCCTGCTTCTTGGCACTTCTCAATTCTATCTTCTTTATTTCATTTCAGATGTAGGCTGTAGCTGAGAAAATATGAACCTGATAGACTCAAGTCACAGGCAAAGCAGGTTAGTGGGCTGCAAGAACCCCTCAAAACTGTCTCGTACAACTGCTAGACAGGAGTCTCTGGATCTTTATCAGCAGCTGGAAACAGACGTCTGACCGTGTTCTACTTCTGTGGATTGAAGTGGTGGCAAATTCCATTTAGAGAGGGAGGCTATTAGGTTAAAAACGGGGATAACATAAATGCTGGGGAAAGAAGCAAGGAAAACGACTTCTAAAGCACACTGTCCTGGCACGGCTTGTCACCTTGGGTTTCCTCAGTCTCCAGAGGACAGCTTGCACAGAAGCGCTGCTGTGTGTGCCCTGAGTGTCCCGCGTCGTCAGCCTCTGAGAAGCAAGAGCCAAGCGGACTGTGCTCTACCCCCTTGGACCCGTTGTTGTCCTACATGATATTGGTTAAACAGGACGGCGGAAAGCAGAACCAGTCTGCTCCTAACCAGAGTGGCACCCCAGGTCACACGAAGGCCAGCAACTCTTAGCCCCACCCACCTTTTGTTCCTTCCCTCTGGCGCCCCGCCTCGCCCATTTCAAACACTTTTGCGTGTTCTGCACCCGTGGCTCATCCGGTCTCCGGCCTCTTTGGTGTTTCTCACAACCTCCAGCACCTGGAGACCCAGTCGCCCCCACAGCCTCGCAAGTCCTCAGGGGCTCGAGCCTTGAAACTGGGCATGCTCAGCGGCGCGGGCCGCCTTCAGCGCCTCGGAGGCGGGAGCTCCGCGCTGGGCAGGGCCGGGCTTGCCAAGCTCCCCACCAGCCCGGGCGCCGACCCCGACAGAGCCCAGAGCTCTGAGCCCCTCGCCGAGGCCGTGCCTGCACCTTTGAGGGAGGTTCAGCCTCAGCCTCCATTCCTTCGCGGAGGGACTGTTTTCCCACCTGTCTTGTCTTTGCAGCTAAGGATGCCTTAACCACTGCGGCGTGAGGAGCTCAGGGATGGAGCCCTGTGGCTAGTGGCCCTGGAGATCACCTTCCCAGAGTGGCTGTTTGTCACTGAGTTTTGGAGATTTCTTGGCTGGCCTCCGCTAAAGCACGCTTGAGTAATCCGAGCTGTGGCGGCGCCCAAGCTCTCAGGATAAAGGGAGCGAGTGTGTGTGTGTGTGTGTGTAGGGGGAGAGGGCGGAGATAGAAACGTCAACCTCCCCCCCCCCTCAACACACACACACACACACACACCACCACCCGGCGCCCCAGCCTCTTTTTTTCTCTCTACCCTCCTGCAAATGCCGCACAAGTCTTCCCTATCCCCCCCACCGCCGCACACCCCACACCCTCTGGCGTCCCCGGGGCTCTGGGCAACAGCCAGGTTAAGCCCATTTGCACTGGGAAATTAGCGCTGTTTGGGAGAAGAGAAACAGATCGATTGCCCTTGTGACTCCCCGCCCCCCTTCCCACCCACCCCACCCCCACTGCTCCCTCCCCGCTCCCTCCCCCGCCACCTCCCCTCACCCCGCCTCCTTCCCGCTCCCCACCCCCAAACCCTCTCACCCGCGGCAGTCCGGTGCGAGGCCCCTCCGGAAGGCGAGGGGAATGGATCGGACTCCGGTGGGGAAGGCGGGTGTCTAGAAGGGGTGCTAATGGGAAGAGCTTTCTGGTTTCAAACGAGGATGCTCTGCCGCCGAGAGCCGCTCGCTCGCTGGCCTGGGCTCTAGCCGAGGAGAGATCCCGGGAGAACTCCAGAGCTCCGGGGAGCGCTCCTCGGAGCCCCAGCTCAACATGCCTGTTCGCAGGGGGCATGTGGCACCACAAAACACGTTTTTGGGGACCATCATACGGAAATTTGAAGGGCAAAGTAAGTCCATTTGTTCTCTTCTCTGTCCCTCGCTTTCCGCTTTGATAGTGCACTTGGCGTCCGCTGCCTGTGAGCTGGGGAGACGGGCAACTCCAGGCTCTGTCAAGTTGAGACTGTGTAACCGAGCCAGGAGGTTCGGGTGGCAGCGGGAGTGGTCTCCCTCCGATATTAATTTTGATTTACATTTCAGATTATTGTCTCCATTATAGGAGGCAACTTGATCCTCCTCTCCCACCGCTCCATTAACTGCCTTGCTACTTAATGTCCTACTATTCTACTATCTTAAAGGGAACGTGTGGGTATAACCTGGGTTTATATTATCAGGCTGTTTTACTGTAGACTTTTTTAAAGTCAGGAGCAGAGCGGAGCAGACACTTGGAACAAGAGAATGTGCATGGTAGTAGCAATGTAAATGGCTATGCAAACTATATTTTACCTTGGTTACATTGCAGGGTGGTGCTGTGACAAGGATGCTTGCAGGCTGTTAGTTTATAGGAGCTAAACTTTGTGTTGAATCAATGCAAATGCAACCCAAGCAGGAAAATTTGGAAAAACAGTATCTCATCTGTGCTGGCTCCTAGTGCAAACATCTGGTTATTCAAAGGACTATTTCTGTCCCTTCATTATAACCTTAAATTTCTCATCTAGAGATTTTAAAATGAAAGACATTAAGCAAATCTCACAAAGAACAAATTCAAAGGACTTTAATGCTCTTATAGGGACTAACTACAGGGAATGAATTATTATATAAATATATTAATTTAAAATCCCACACTTGTTAGTTTACGTTCGACCTTCTCCTAAGTCTATGTTAAAATACATTTATGTTGTATATTTTACAGTTGTTTCAACTCTGCATTTCGTGACCTGAGGACCTGGTACCTGTGTACAAATTAAAGTTGCATATACTATTTAACATTCTATTAAAAGTAATGAGTCCTTTGTATTACAATTGCTACTTCCCATATAGAAACTCAAGGCTCTCCCAAAGTAAAAGTGAAAAAGCGTTAACATAATATTTACTCTGTATGTATAAATAATTTTATCTTTCGGAAAATATATGTAATGAAAGTGTGACCCTTTGCATTATTGAACTGCTAATACATGTAAAGCACTTTGAGTGTCAATGCTAGCTGTCATACACACACACACGCACACACACACACACACTAGTTTGCCTTAGAGTGCTAGAGAAAAGCCAAATCCAAGAATAATAACTACTTTGGGAAAGTTGTATTCTAACATCCAAGGTTAAAGTGAGAAATCTGATGTTTCATTGTTTTAGCTCTGAAAATATTTACCTTACATTAAATGGCATTCTGTAAATATCAATGGGCCAACTGCTTATCTGAGTGTCTACTGGGACCCCTGAGAATCACAGGGCTTAACTACTAAACTTTTTTGGAAATTTTATGCTTCCATTTGAAGGGTGGTTCCTTAATACTTTATGTTAAAACTACTCAGAGTTATTAATTCCCCATTTAAAATTTGTAGATTTTTTGTGTTTTCTTGTTTTTGGAAAGGGCAGAGACATTAGCAATTTGGGGGAAGTACCTGCAGTTTAGACCTTTTATTATGCAACAGAGTTTCTCGCTCCTGGAATCTTTTTAAAAGATACTTTACTATCTTCTTATTACAGATAAAAAATTTATCATTGCAAATGCCAGAGTGCAGAACTGTGCCATCATCTACTGCAATGATGGGTTCTGCGAGATGACTGGTTTCTCCAGGCCAGATGTCATGCAGAAGCCATGCACCTGCGACTTTCTCCATGGGCCCGAGACCAAGAGGCATGATATTGCCCAAATTGCCCAGGCATTGCTGGGGTCAGAAGAGAGGAAAGTGGAGGTCACCTACTATCACAAAAATGGTAAAGTTTATCTATTAAGGATTCCTAGTATTTGATTCCATTGAAAAGAAATTTTGATTACTGAAAGCGCCTATGCAGAGAATCCCCATTCCATCATCTATGTATTCTTGGCTTATAGTATTGTAGGATCTAAGAAGTGTGGATGCTCTCATTAATGAACTGGTAGGAATTTTTTTTTTTTGTCTTTTAGGAAGGGTATCCTGTTTGAACTCTTCAAAAGTTCAATACCTTAATATTTTCAAAGATTAAATGCCACAAATCAGTGTTACACATTCCCCTCTATGAGGAATAATACTGTTACACATTCCCTTCTATGAGGAATAATACAAAGACCAACAATTTACTGCATACATTTACATGCATTTGTTATATAGAAATAGAGTTTTATTTGCTTGAACTTGAGAATACTTCACAAAGCAGAGTCCTATTGAGATCTGTATACATGGATCTAAAATTATTACACTTGTAATTTCTTGGTCTTCAAATTTATTTGATAGGCAACATCCTTCATTGTTTAATCCTTTTCATACAAAATTACAAATGATATGTAGAAACTTCTAAAATTAGTAAACTAAGCCAGTGTACATTCAAATAATGAAGGCAATTCATGTATTCAAGATGTGTTTTAAAATAAGAAATGTATAAAAGGCATTATGATACTATGTAGCTATTAGTTTTCATTTTTACAGCTGCAGCAAGACTGGCAACAAAAACTTAAGGTCATACCTCAACTTCAAGGGCACACTTCCTTCTTTCAGGCTTGCTATAAGAGCTTAAATATTAGAACTACAATAGTTCATTAAGAAATATACAATCAGTGAATATGCATGCATTTAATAAAAATATGTGTCTATTAATTCATGTATATGAATATTCAAATACATGCATTTTAAGTATATATGTTTTCAGCTATGCACATTTAATGATATTTAACAATTTAGGGCTTAAAGGTAAAACAACCTAAAAATATGTCCATTATAGTTAATTTTATCAATGTTGCACCAGCATCCACTTTTTTTTATTCCATTCACAGAGATTAGTGAGACAGATGGATAGATGTTCAGATTTTTAGAAAACTTTAAGCTTTTGTAAATGTGTAATGTGCTATAGCCTGTATCATGTAATGACTCATCATTTGATAAGCTACAGAGAAAAAAATAGCAGGGAAAGGGTTTGACAACTCCTCTTATTTTCTTATATGTAAATGTTTCGTGATAGAAAATGTACAATTCTTAATTAGTAGGTCTTTCTTAGCATGAACTTGCTTGGATATGTGCAGCAAAGCATTACAGGACATACAAGTTTACATAACTTTGTATTAATCTAGAAGGAAAGAAATTATATGGTTATTGTACAACATAAAACTTATTTTTAAAGTTCTTTCCATTTTTCTTCTTTTCTCAGTCAGTAGTGATGCTATACCAGAAATGGCATAATTTTTTCTATTGTCTTGAAAATATTTATTGGAGTTAGGCTCTTACAACCCAAATGCAACTTATTTCTTCTGTATATCTGATGCCATTGATTTGGACTTTCAAATGTTTGACATTTTTTCCCATCTGAATATTTATCATAATGTTGACAGAGTCTGTATTTTGGTTCTTCAAATCATGTTGGTCCAATTTTGGTGATTGTGTTTCCTAGGCTATTTCAAACATTTTTTAAATCAACTTGCTGAATTTAAGTATAAAATTAATCTTATCTAGCCAAATATACATAGTGTATTTGTCAGAATGTTTTCAAACAGAAGTTGCAATCTATTACACTGCAAGTAGAATGATTTGTGAAACTTGGTGAATTTATGTAACATGAGTATGTAAAAATTTTCTTAAAACAGTAGTTTTATATGGAAGCAAAAACTTGTTTATAAAATTTTCTGTAGTGAAGAGATAAGTTCAGTGTGACTAATGTAAATCTACCTGTGTTATTTGCTTGGTTTTATAAATTAAAATTCCTGTTTTCAGACAAGGAATCTTTATTTGGAAGCTGATTTGAATAGAGAAATATTAACTATGGGTGACAATATTGTTTTTATTGATTTGGTTGTCAGATTTGACTCTGAGGACTTTAGTATCTTTAAAATTAGTGACAAACTGCCTATTTAGCTTTCATTGATATGAGAAAAATGAGATGATGGCCAATATTCTAACAAAAATAATCAATTTGAATGACCCTTTTTTAGATTGTGAAGACTCAGTCATATTCATTTACTTTGAATATAATTTACTTGTGTTTTTGTTGATAGTTGACAGATCGCAACTGTAAAGTCATAGTTTATGAAGTTCAAATACTCTGATAGTCTTGCCTCATGGAGATCTGCCATCACTCTACATCTGTAAAATCAGAAAAGGGAATAGATCAGCAAAATTTCATTGTTTTTTTTTCTCAAAGTTACCTTAATTACTTATTTTTGAGGTCACTGACTTTTGAGAGTTTCTTGGTTTCTTAATTATAGAAAGAAGATGTTCCCCTTACTTATTCTTTATTTAGAGTTGCACAAGAATATGAATGATGTCATAAGCGCAATGAACAAATTATCAAAAAGTTGAGATGTTTTCTTTTTGCTACTTGAGAAGCAAAAATATAAGCAAGGCATTATTTCCTAAAGCTGTTTTCAAAAGTGGCCCAAGGGCTTTATAAGCAGTTGCAATCCGTGATCTGTGCAATGAATTCACATTGATGTAGTGCAAGGCAAGCTGCATGATCATCATTGTGAAGCAACATTGCCTACCATGCTCCTTTGTGTGGTTATGCGAGGTACAATTGGACTTGTTGTTTACCAGAATATCAATTTTTAAAAACCTAGTTATTTGCAGTAGGAATATTTGACATCCCTTCCTTTGAGAATTCTATTTTACAGTTTAAGTCATTATTGCATAAATCATTTTTGGCAGCTGTGAAATATTGCTTAAGGTGATAAAGCTGTAAATCTTTTGACATAAAACTCTAATTATACAAAACTATGATTATTCTAGGGCTTATATAAGGATAGCATGTATTTAATAGCATAATATATTCATTTGAAAGCATCTTTATACCAATAGAGATTGAGAAATAGCAAGCACTTCATTTGTTAACTGGATCATAGTTTGGAGATGATGGGAATAGAAAGGAAATAGGAAAACATCATTTAGTTGGTTATCCCTTAATTTATTTCTCATTTGGCGTGTGGTGTATTGTGGAGTAGAGCTGTGTAATTAAGTGTTAAACCCCTTCACATACACATACATATGTGATTTTGACCCTAAAATATCAAGCAACTTTAAACTTTGGAAAATCAAAGTAAATTTTTCCAGGGGAACTAAAGGTCTTTATTAAGTAGGAAAGTAGGACTTAAAATGTATTAATTTTTACAGATCAGAACTTTCCTCTGTCTTTGCCATTCTGCTTTCTTTGTTACCAAATCAGGAAGAAATACTTCTATTTCCCCTATCTTTATGCTGCTTTTAAAGAACTGAACAATGAGATGTGGCTGAAGTAAGTCCTTACCTGATCTAGACAGTGATCAGTACCAAGTTCCAGAGGTAATATTAGATTCAATCAACATAGAAAGAAATCTTGATTGAACAACATTGAATCCACTATCTCTGAGAATCATGAAGTAAAACCTTCTAGATTGCTGTGCTTTTCTGAGAGGAGATGAACATGCCCATTGAGTGTCAGTTCTTCCTAAGGTAAAGCATTTGGAACTAGAAGGAAACAGCAGGAGGAGATGAGAGGGAGGGCCCACCTGACCTCTCCTTTCCAGACATTTGTTTTAAGGGTGACTAATGTTCATTTATATCTTCCAAACCCCAGATGCTCTCCTGAAATTGTTTTTAGAGAAAAAATAACATTTTAACTAGTGAAGAAACTTTTATAAAGAGAGTCTATAAAATTTAAGGTTAATAATCACTCTTCTAATCTCCAGATCTAAAAGAAACTTGTTTGTATCTATCGCTTCCTAACTTCTGTCATAACAATAAATTATTAATGAAATAATAGAATCTAATGAAAATTTCAGCAGTACAAATACATATTGTCATAGCTTTATATAACTTAAATGGCATGTAAAATATTCAGTTCTCTTAATTCTTGGATTGTGGAGTAGTGATACAGATGGTAGTGTTTTTATTTTAACAAGAATAGAAATATATTTTGTGTGTGTGAAAATCAAGCAATAAGGAAGGAAAATTTCCATGGAGTATCTTGCGAGAATTTGTTTTGGTGTTCGTTTTAACTTTCTGTTATATGTTCCCATGTTTCTTTGTAATAAGATATTGTAGCAACCCCAATCCTAAAATTCATTTTCTTTCATATATCTAAACTTCATAACATCTTGTGGACTCTGGGTATTACATGGAATTCAAATTTAATCAACTCTATTTGATGATAAAATAAACACTTTCAAGAAACTTTCCTCCCCACAATTGAAAACTTTCAATTCAGTCTGGTCTCAAGTGAAATTAAAATGTCCCACAAGCTGTAGATGAGCTCTGTTCAGCAGTTCCTTTTCAACACCCACCAACATCATAGCTCTCAGAAGCTCTGGGGCTAAAAAGAAGCCATGTTGCATGCCAGCTTGAGAGAAAACTGCTCAGTTATTTTTATACCCAATGGGTTTGAGAACAGGGTCAGTTTAGTGCTGACAACAAGGAGAGGTTTAGTGGAAAGAACTGGCTTGTCCTGGCTTCCAAGAGATTTTGTCTGGTTGAGTTTTTTTTTATTTTGTTATTGTTGTTGTTTGCTATAAATAGTTACTGAATCAATTGCTGGCAGCCAACCTGCCAGGAGAGTCCTGGGATAGTTCAGCCACAGGGCAGTAGCAGTTGGCACGTGTTTTGAGGCAGCATCATTCAACTGCCCATGTGAACTAGAAACCTTAGGATCATTTACTGCCTTTCTCTCTCCTCCTCTGTAAACCCAGTTGGTCACCAAATTCTTACAGTCTTTATATGTGAAATATTTCAGTATGCTACTCCTACTCATCCATCCATTGCCAAGTGCTCTGATTAAAGACTGTTGTATTCTACTTTTGAAGTATTGAAGTGTCCAGTTTTCCTCCTTCTTTAATCCATTCTTCACAATGCCATCAGAGGGCTATTTCTGAAACATGAATCACAGTGATGACTTTTTAGAGCCTAGAATCATTGTAAATGAATTTCATGTATTAAATAATAACTACAACAAACCCATAAAATATGAACTCTTATTATCCATTTTTTATGAAGACAACACTGAGACTCAGAGAGGCATGCATGATGGAACCTAAGCCTGTAACAAACTTGCCTTACTGTGGCTCAATGCACCTATGTCATATCTTCACAGTAAGGACTTATTTTAACTTGTTCAAGCTCTCAGAATTAAATGTCAGACTCTCCTGTATGATGTTTGGTAACTTTCAGAAACTTGGGTTTCTAAATAGGTTAGTTCAAGAGAAACCAAGCTTGGATTTCTAACTCAGAGAGTAGCTAGGAGTACTGGACCAAATTTACTTCATTGGTACCTTATTTTCTATTTATGATATATATTTATAGAACTACTGTATTGTTTGTCTGACTGAATGTGTCCTATGTAATAAAGGACACAGCATTGTTTCTGGCTCATAATGTGTTCAATATTTATCAATTAGTTGAAAATACTGTCAATTTCATTCATCCTACAAATTTTATGTCCCTATGATACTTGAGTGTTCAGAGTTCCTAAAAAGTGCACTTGTATGCACCCAATGCTTCAGAGATGTCCTGTATCTACAATAAGTAGATCAAAGTCTTTGAATGGATTGCCTTTCTCCTAGCTTCTCACTCTACTGAAGCCATCATCATTTTTCCAAAGACAGAGCAAAAACTCGATGTGTTTCTCCTAATGCCTTTACTGTACTCATTTTCTCCTCCTTTGTGCTCTTTTAACACTGAATTCTCCATTCTAGTGTAGCATCCATAATGAGCTATATATTATTGTTAATATTATTTTTTTCTGAACTCATTCAGAGAAATATCAAGTCATTAATTTCTGAATTCTGAATGTGTCGAAGAGTAGATTGTACTAGCCAGTATTCAAAAGAATGAGGAGAGCATAAGAAATGGTACAATGGTTTTCTAGAAAGAAGAAATAGACTAAGACCAGGTGATCTAGAAAAAAGTGAACTATGGGGAAAGCATGATATTTTGATATCTTTTGTTTTATTAAGAACACTTCTAAAGTACTCAAGAACATTTATCACATTTTTAAATTTAAGAACCATATTTTTATTAATAATCTAATATATTCAATCATCATTAGAACCTGTAACTATACAAATAGCCAGGAAGTACTTAGGGAAGAGTGAGACAGAAGCTATTAACCAGGAATTAACTGGTTAACTATGTGTCCCTTGTTTGCCACTAGAATAATGACTCACTAATGTCTCCAATAATCTCTATTAGCCAAACCTAGCTCTCTCCTGTTCCTTTCTATATTGACTTCATTGCTGTGTTTCTTGTAGCTACTCCTCTGATTAGATAAGTCACATAGTATTGAAATTTTATATCTAGTATCATATCTTATCCCTTGGTATCTTCTTGAAAATTCTTGATCAACAATGATTGACCTAGGGTTATGCAATAATAATGGTATAAAATCTAAAATAAAGTTAGTTTGTTTACTTATTATTATCAAAATCAAGCTAATGTTTTCTCTATCTTTTTGTGCTGCCTGTATTTAGCAACAATACTGAACTATCAAGAAGTATCAGAATTGAGCATAATCACCAAAGTGAGCAATTAAAAGCATTCAATTTCCACTTGACAAAGGTGGGTTATGGGAAAACAGAGTACTGGCTCTGTTGTTATGACCCAATATGTCACACTATCTTCCTTCTCTTATATTTAAATTAAATTTCACTACAAAAAACAAAGTACATATTATTTGACAATACTGACTGTGACTGAGGTAGTGCCCTGTGTCCTTTCCCTAGCTGAAATAGATCATCTTGTTCTTTTTGAGATTCTCATTGTTTGGTGGAGTTTCTCATATCATATTTTAACCCAGAAAATGAGTACAGCAGCCATAGGTGGCGATTATGTGTAAGAATTAGAAGGAGGGGACTGGTGCTGTGGCTCATTAAGTTAATTCTCAACCTACTGTGCCGGCATCACAATGGGCACCAGCTCTGGTCCCGGATGCTGCTTTTCTGATCCAGCTGATCTGCTGTGGCATGGGAAGGTAGTAGAAGGTGACCCCTGGACTTGGGTCTCTGCACCTGTGTGGGAGGCCTAGAAGAAGCTCCTGGCTCCTGGCTTTGGATCCGCTCAGCTCTGGCCATTGCTGCCATATGGGGAGTGAACCACCAGACGGAAGACTTCTCTCTGTCTCTCTCTAGAAAGAATTATAAGGTGAAGTGAGAGAGGATTTTGTGTAATCTCTGCCCTTAGTTGGCTTAGTTTATAAAATGACTTCCAACTAAAATGTGCCAGGAAAAGCTCACAGGGTTTCCTGGGCTACTCCAGTTTTGGTTACCTTCCAAAATGATCAATCAGAAGACGTTAGAGGGAGTGGACTCTGACTAAGTGAATTTTTCGTTCCCTTTTCCTATTTTTTTCTTTATTCCCTTAGAATCATTGTAACTGTTTATTTGTTTAGCTTTGTTTGTTTACTTTGATTGTATATTCATTCTTTTTTTTTAAAGATTTATTTGATTTATTTGAAAGAGTTACAGAGAGAGGTAGAGACAGACAGAGAGGTCTTCCATCTGTTGATTGACTCCCTAAATGGCAGCAATGTTTGGAGCTGAGCCTTTCCAAAGTCAGGAGCCAGGAGCTTATTCTGGGTCCCTTACGAAGGTGCAGGGACCCAAGGATTTGGACCATCTTCTACTGCTTTCCCAATCCATAGCACAGAGCTGTATCAGAAGTGGAGAAGCAGGGACTAGAACTGGCACCCATATGGGTTGCTGGCACTTCAGGCCAGGGCTTTAACCTGCTATACCTCAGCCCTGACCCCAAACATTTATTCTTGCATGTTGTTTGAAATACTGGCTTTGATAAATGTTTGCAAAAGTTCAAGACAACTTAAAATTCTTGTTGCATCTCAGGCATACCACTAACTTATGCTCAGAAAATTCTTTTTTTTTTAAAGATTTTTATTTATTTATTTGACAGCTAGAGTAACAGACAGCAAGAGGGAGAGTCAGAGAGGAAGGTCTTCCTTCTATTGGTTCATTCCCCAAATGGCTGCAACGGCCGGAGCTGTGCTGATCTGAAGCCAGGAGCCAGGTGCTTCTTCCCGGTCTCCCATGTGGGTGCAGGGGCCCAAGCACTTGGGCCATATTCTACTGCTTTCCCAGGTCACAGCAGAGAGCTGGATTGGAAGAGGACCAGCTGGGACTAGAACTAGTGCCCATATGGGATGCCGGCGCCTCAGCGGAGGATCAACCTACTGCGCCATGGCGCCAGCCCCCAGAAAACTCTTTAATTCTGTGAGTTTCAGTCAAATCTGTATTAGTGAGTTAACATGACCATAAGGACAAAGATCAGAGTATAAAATTAGTGATAGTTTATAACCAATTTCTCAAAGTACACTTAAAAAACAGAATCTAGGGCAAACTAAAAAAAATATATATTTATATATATAAGAAATTATTTGTATTAAGCAATATCACATATTGAAATCATGATCTTAAAGCAATTGCATATACTAATTGAGATTATAATCATTTGACAAAAATTATTCTTACAGCTATGCAACATCATATGTTGTCTGAATAATTTTTAAACAGGTTCCCATTTTTATCTTAGTTAAATTAGTTTACATCTCTGCTAGTTTTGCCAAGAAATCTAATATGCACTATGTAATATTATTAGTTGGTTTTTAGCTGTACATTCAGTCAGTTATTTATTTATGCAGTAGATACATTCTACACATTTTAATTCCTGTGGTCATAATCTATGGTCCATAGCCTCTACTCGATATAGATATTCTGCCAAAGGACTCAGGTTAATTGACTTCCCATTCTGTAACTGGCTCTTCATAGAAATTACTTTTTCTTATTTTCATGACAACTTTGGGAGTAGACATTACCTCTTTTCCTGGATTAGTTAATTTGAGCTTCACAGAAATTAAGTAAAACATTAATGATCACAGAAACAAGTATATGTGAGGCTTAAAATCTGGGTTTGTCTTTGCATGTAAACTCCACTATATTGCCTCTATCTGTTACACTTCTGAAATCTTACCCTGCTGATCCTGTAGGTCCTAACTGTAGTGCTTACCTTTAGATTCTACTGCTTATAGAAAGTGTAGATCTGATTAATTTAAGTAACATTAGATGATAAATGAAATAAAGTTTACCATAGATGTCTTGGATTTTAAGCAGAACTTTATCAGTCAAATGGAAGAATGTTAGGTTTTAGTAAAGTGAGAGTAAATATTAAATGCCTATATTCTTCGTATAATAATTAACGGTATTCTCTCTTACTCTTAAAATTGTCATTGTTTTGGACTATGAATTATATATGATCAAATTAGATTTGGCTGGCATTTTTAGTTAAAAGCCCCTTGACTAGTAGTTGTCTAATCCTTATCTAAAAAGCAAAATAGAAAATCCATAGAATAGTGTGATTCACCAGCATGAAACATTGTAGTGTCTTTTTCTTCTCTCCTTCCTGCAACAAAGTTTTATTTACTGGCAAGATTCTGTGATTTGACAAAATTGAAAGCTAGTATTTAAAAGGGAGATCAAAATTTTACTCATGTGAAGAGGCTCTGATTTATTTTAAATACCTCTGATTTTCTTCTCAGACTGAGTGTCAGTCTCAGTTCCTCTTCCATGACCTAGTTTGTGTCTCTAAGAGACTCTCAGAGGCTGTCATCCGCAAGGCTCCTCCTCCTTGTTCAATGGGCTCCTTCTTCCTGGGATAACTTTCATGTCCCTTTCCTGTACCCATCACCAACATGTCTCCAATTTTATGCAAACTTCTTTACAGCTTCAATCTCATCATTTTTTAAAAACATCTCTAAATCAACAGGCAGCCTTTTCCACATTTCTTATTATTTTTTCCTTGTCTCCATTAGAACACTTATGAAATTATGTTGTAGTAATTTGTTCTTATGTCTATCTCTTCTACTCAGTGTTGAGTATTTTGAAGAGACTTATTAAGGCACTTATTAAAAAAATAGAAAAAAAAGCCAGGGGAGCAAAAATATATTTAAAGTAACACAGGAATATGCCTATTTATGGTTAAAAATGTATGGTGTCATTGATTTATTCATTCTTTAAACATCTTGTAACACTCATTTTTCTAAGTATGAGAATTATAAAAACTAAAAACTAAATGTTGTTTATTAGCTGAGAAACAGTTATGCACTGCAATATGCTTTACATGTTATGAAGCTATTTATTATAATATTAATAAATATATCTTTTCCTTAAAAGACATAATGAATGATCATCCTTCTTAGTTAGCCTGGAAAGAGAACGGTGAATGGTCAAGACATCCATATGACTCTCTAATGCCTATCCATCAACTGACTCTGATGGATAACAAAAGGAATAGTGCATCTACACTTTCTAATACCATCTTATGCAAGTTTCAAGCTATATTAGTCTTCCTAGTGTATCTTTAATTAAATACTTGTGATAAAATGCTTATAATAACTTGCAGTTATTCTGATGTCTTTTTATGCTATTGCTCTCCACACACTGGAGTCACCTCACATTTACAGTAGCCTCCCAATAACGTTAACCCTTTTTCCCAAACTCTGAGTCCTGAATGGAGAGTGTAAGGCCTGTATGGCATCAGAAGACACTTCATCAGTCACATCCTGATACAAGATTTCACCACTTCAGCAAAACTTTAATCTCTACTCTCTCTCTGTCTCTGTCAAAATGATTTAACTTCATTGTTAAAAGGCTAGAAAATGCAGAAAGAAAATAGGAAAAACCCTAAAATTTTAATATTAAAATAACTGCTGTTAAAATGATGGCATGTATTCCTTCTATTATTTTTCTATACAACTACAGTGTTTGTGTGCATGCATGGATGTCGATTTTTTTAACAAGTACAACATTATATGTACACATCCAAATACAGTTTGTTTTCTTCACTGAGAAATTTATCCTAAAGATGCATGTGATTTAATGTTAACATGTTATTTTTACATAGGAAATCTATAATTTTTTTTTAACTTTTATTTAGCAAATATAAATTTCCAAAGTATAGCTTATGGATTACAGTGGCTTTTCCCCCCATAACTTCCCTCCCGCCTGCAACCCTCCCAACTCCCACTCCCTCTCCCATTCCATTCACATCAAGCTTCATTTTCAATTATCTTTATATACAGAAGATCAATTTAGTATATATTAAGTAAAGAGTTCAACAGTTTGCATCCACACAGACCACAAAGTGTAAAATACTGTTTGAGTACTAGTTATAGCATTAATTCACATTGGACAACACATTAAGGACAGAGATCCTACATGAGGAGTAAGTGCACAGTGAGTCCTGTTGTTGACTTAACAAATTGACACTCTTGTTTATGGCATCAGTAATCACCCTAAGCTCTTGTCCTGAGTTGCCAAGGCTATGGAAGCCTTTTGAGTTCGTTGACTTCAATCTTATTTAGACAAGGTCACAGTCAAAGTGGAGGTTCACTCCTCCCTTCAGAGAAAGATAGCTCCTTATTTGATGGCCTGTTCTTTCTACTGGGATCTCACTCCCAGAGATCTTTCATTTAGTTGTTTATGACTCATTTAGTTGTTTGTTTGTTTGTTTGTTTTTTGTTTTTTTGTTTTGTTTTGTTTTGTTTTGTTTTTGCCAGAGTGTCTTGGCTTTCCATGCCTAAAAAACTCTCATGGGCTCTTGAGCCAGATCTGAATGCCTTAAGGGCTTATTCTGAGGCCAAAGTGCTGTTTAGGACATTCGCCATTCTTTGAGTCTTTTGTGTATCCTGCTTCCCATGTTGGATCGTTCTCTCCCTTTTGATTCTATCAGTCAGTATTAGCAGACACTAGTCTTGTTTGTGTAATCCCTTTGACTCTTAGACCTATCAGTATGATCAATTGTGAACTGAAATTGATCACTTTGAGCAGTGAGATGACATTGGTACCATAAAATTTTTTAATATCTACAAAGCAGTGCATTAAAAGAAAAATATGTTAACAGCAATAACATCATTGAACACTTTGTTATTTCCAGCACATGCCTTGCAAGCATGTGCAAAGAATCCCTATACTCATGTTGCCCACCTGAACTTTTTCCCCTTCTATGTACTTCTATGAGTATGATTGCTAGATGAGACAATATATATACCTCTTCTTAAGTCATATACTCCAAATGAAGCATATTCAATTACTCATTCATGTGTATAATAAAACTGGATATTCCTTTTCATTTGTGTTGACCCAGTAAAAATATTACCTTAGTGTCTAAACAGTAAACCTGACCTCTAGTTTTTAGTGAAAAATCAAAAGAGAATATATTTGAGGTATTTATTATCTTATTTGAAGAACCAAGTACTGAGTTTTGCCAAACCTAGGAAGTGATGAGAATCTCTTGAATAGTTGATTGTCCTGATTAGAAGCCCCACCCTTCATCAGAGTCCATTCTTTCAAGAAGCTTCTCTTCACAGTCACATTTTTATTTCAGCAATTTGCTGGCAATTTTTTCAAGTTTCAAATTCAGGAACCCCTATGAATTATTTATCATTTAAATAATTTACTCCTTAAAAGTTTAAACATTCCTTGAACTTTTTCTTCTTTCTATATGGAGTAAGCTGGAGTTTAAGTTGCTTTCAGTATTTTTATAATCTTTATAAATTATGATGAATACCATGATTATTGAAAATCATTTTAGTCTGCAGATTTGTCATTAATATATAAGTATTGGACTAGTGAGATGGCCTTGGTACATGCCACCTTGATGGGATTTTATTGGAATTCCCTGGCCTGTTTCTAACTCCATCATTTGGGGCAGTTCCGATTGAGCATGTCCCAAATTGTACATCTCCTCCCTCTCTTATTCCCACTCTTATATTTCACAGGGATCACTTTTCAGTTAAAATTTAAACACCTAAGAATAATTGTTTGTTAATTACAGAGTTCAACCAATAGTACTAGAATAAAAAATTACTAAAATGGATAAAGTATTACATTGTACAACAACAGTCAGCACAAGAGCTGATCAAGTTACTGTTTCTCATAGTGTCCATTTCACTTCAATAGGTTTCCCCTTTGGTGCTCAATTAGTTGTCACCAATCAGGAGAACATATGATATTTGTCCCTTTGGGACTGGCTTAATTCACTCAGAATGATGTTTTCCAGATTCTTCCATCTTATTGCAAATGACGGGATTTCATTGTTTTTGATTGCTGTATAGTATTCTATAGAGTACATGTCCCATAATTTCTTTATCCAAATGTATGCTTTGAATTTCCTGTGATCTTTTGCTGTGAGGTTCCCTTCGTTTACCTTCTTTCATGTTGATGGCCGTGTTTCTGTGTTTCTGTGTGTAACACATCTTTAAGTATCTTTTGCAGGGCTGGATGAGTGGCAACAAATTCTTTCAATTTTTGTTTGTTATGAAAGGTCTTTATTTCACCTTCATTCACAAATGAGAGCTTGGCAGGATATAATATTCTGGGCTGGCAGTTTTTCTGTCTAAGTACCTGGGCTATGTCTCGCCATTCCCTTCTAGCTTGTTTCTGATGAGAAGTCTGCTGTGAGTCTAATTGGAGATCCTCTGAGTGTAATTTGACGTTTCTCTCTTGCGCATTTTAGGATCTTTTCTTTCTGTTTCACTGTGGTGAGTTTAATTACAATGTGTCGTGGTGAGGACCTCTTTTGGTCATATTTCAGTTCACAATTGATCACACTGATAGGTCTAAGATTCAAAGGGATCACACAAACAAGACTAGTGTCTGCTAATACTAACTGATAGAATCAAAAAGGGAGAGAATGATCCAACATGGGAAGCAGGATACACAGCAGACTCATAGAATGGCAGATGTCCTAAATAGCACTCTGGCCTCAGAATCAGCCCTTAAGGCATTCAGATCTGGCTCAAGAGCCCATGAGAATATTATAGGCATGGAAAGCCAAGACACTCTGGGAAAAAAAGAAGACCTAAATGAAAGACCTCTGTGAGTGAGCTCCCAGTGGAACGAATGGGGCCATCAAAGAAGGAGGTACCTTTCTCTGAAGGGAGGAGAGAACCTCCACTTTGACTATGACCCTGTCGGAATAAGATTGAAGTCAGCGAACCCTAAAGGCTTCCATAGCCTTGGCAACTCATGACTAGAGCCTAGGGAGATTACTGAGGCCATAAACAAGAGTGTCAAATTGTTAAATCAACTTCAGGAGTCACTGTGTACTTACGTCTCATGTGGGATCTGTCCTTAATGTGTTGTCCAATGTGAAGTAATGCTATAACTAGCACTGAAACAGTATTTTACACTTTATGTTTCTGTGTGGGTGCAAACTGATGAAATCTTTACTTAGTATATACTGAATCAATCTTCTGTATATAGATAATTAAAAATGAAAAAAAATCTTGATGTTAAATTGGAAATTGCCTAGAAAATTGATCAATTTTTAAAAAAAAAAATCATGTAGGATCTCTGTCCTTAATGTGCTATACATTGTGAATTAATACTATAACTAGTACTCCAACAGTATTTTTCACTTTGTGTTGCTATGTGAGGGCAAACTGTTGAAATCTTTACTTAATATATAGTAAACTGATCTTCTGTATATAAAGAGAATTGAAAATGAATCTTGATGTGAAGCAAGGGGAGAGGGAGTGGGAAAGGGGAGGGTTGCGGGTGGGGGGGAAGTTATGGGGGGGGAAGCCATTGTAATCTATAAGCTGTATTTTGGAAATTTATATTCTTTAAATAAAAGCGTTATAAATATATATATATATATATATATATATATATATATGTATTATATAGAAAAGTTAGTTTTGTAAAGTTATGGCCATGAAAGGTGATAAACTTATGAAGTGGTCATTCTGGTTGGATATCATGTAACACTTGAAATATATTTTTATGCCACAAATGTTGTCAATGTTCAGATTACACAATAATTTAATTTTAGGAAATATATAAGCAGTAGAAACTCAAAACCACATTCGATCAACCACTACCTTTATTCCATGTCTCAATATCAAACTGTTCAATCAACTGCAGGAAAAGAGCATGCTCCTCCTAGGCTCCGTTTCTTAATCATGGCACTCAGAGCTCAGGTAATCTGATCTTTCTAGCTGTGACTCAATTCTCCAGTGTTCCGTCCAGGTGTTCTTTATAATGAATGTCACTTTAACCAAATCTCAGTAGGATTTATGGATTCCCAGATTGTTGTTCTCAGAATTTGCTCTCTGAATGGACTACACAAAAATGCTGCTAATGATGCACAAACTCAATTGTCCTATTAGCCAGTATCTATTTCCTTCTCATTCTGAAATTATAGGACTTATGCAGTTCATGTTTCTAGAGTGAACAGAAGGCATTCTACTGAAGTTCATACCCACCAACATTCATTATTTTAAATATGTTCACTACGATTTGTATACAGTCAGTGTGAGGTACATAACATTTTGTTCTTATTACTAGATCTTTTGAAGATACCAATAACTTTATAATGAGTTTCTGAAGAATACTTCCTATTAAGTAATTGTTACTATTTTTGTGATTAATATTTTTTTGAAATTTTTGTGAAGAAATATAATTACATTTTCTAAATCTTTACCAAGAGTTTTATAATATTGTTTTTTATTTTCTTTCAATATTATAAAATAAACTATCTAGTAGAGCTACAGCTTTACTACATAAATGAAAATTAATCAAAAGTGTAAAGGAACAAACAAAAATATTTTCCTAAGTACTACTTCTATCACTTGAAAAATAATGATCAACATATATTTAAAATGTCAAGAGTGAAGATTAAGCCTGATCATGTAAGTACTTTGGCTAAGTGATGGCACACATAGAAAAGACAAACAAAATAAACCCCAGGCATTTCATTTTCATTCTAGTGGAAGTTTTGTGTGCTAATTTCTGTTAAAGATTCTGAGAAACATGGATCTTAGAATAGAAACTTTCCTTTTAAAGTAATGGGATTATAATATAACCAGGCAGAAACTTATTGTTACCAACCCCACTGTTCCAAGATTGGAGTATAATAACCCCTTATTCATACCCAGACACAGATTAACCACAGCACTAATAAAAAATTACTTCCTGAAATTTTATCCTTTTTGTTGATATTAGTTGTGCTTTTATGTTAACATTCATGCAAACTAGCATCTTGTGAACATGTTCAAATATTAGGATAGTGAAATTATCTGTGGCAATCTTTTAGCAAGTCTATATGTATCTATTAATTAGATAATAGAGCATGGCTTGAGCCCTTTAAATGTAATTAATAATTATCAGTTAATGAGCATATACAATATGCTAATGTTCTTCATTTTTTCCCATATCTGACTTCAGCCAAGCATATCAATATTCTATTGTTTCCATTTTACAGATTGAAAAGGTGAAGCTCAGTAACTTCACAGTGACGTGGGTAGAAGACAACAATTATGTCAGAGCAGATTGCTTTCTTTCTCAGCCTGTGCTCTCGGCACCTCAGCCTATGTCCTGTTAATGCAGGGATCTTGACATACAGGGTTAGACACGTTTGTGGACTTAGATCCTGTCTTGATGGAAAAGTGTGAAACTTTCCTGAATTTTAGGTATTTAAATGTTTTAACTCTGGAGGCTTCTATTCTTCTTTCCTTAAATGCTATTAGATAAACACTTGCTCCTGCTGCACAGTGGAATGGGATCTGTGTCTTAGTGACCTTGACCCTATTCTCCTGTGGATGGAGCATACCCTGTAATCCCTGTGTTTCCCATGCACAGTAAGGTTTAAGATTCACTGCTATATGACAACTTGATTATATAAGGCCTGTGGAGGTTTTATGAATAATTCAAATGCACCTCTGTTTCCCATAATGTCTTGCATAGTGTAGTTTCTTAACAAATAATTTATTCAAATAAAAGAATAAATCAAAAGATAATGCCAACTCTCTTAACAAAGTTAGCATTTGAAAGATCACTTACTTTCTTGATAAAGTAAAAATACTTTCTTGCCTATTAACAAAGGATGATAAAGAGGGAGCAAAGCAAATTGGTTCAGATCAGATTTACTGGAATCAAGTTGCCTAGTCCAAATCCTAAACACTCACACTGAGTGATCATCTGCAGATTATCTCACTGCCTCAACCCTGTTTGGTCTACCAAAGATATGAGTACTAGGATTGCAACATAAACTATATGATAGTGTTTTACAAATGTTAGCAGTTTTGTATTTATAAAAGCACAACAGCAGCTGTTAGTAACTGCAATGTATATGCTAATAAATAGAGTAATGTAAAAATACACATGTGAAAAGGATTGAATTGAACATGCATGTTAAGCTGGTGTACTTAATGAATGTGACACTCAAAAGGGAAATTTGCAACCAGATGTGGCTGAGTCAAATGTGAACCCAGTTCTGATTTCAGCAAGTAATAGAATGAATCAGAAGTACTTGAGCATTTATTACAGAAAGAATGGAGATTTTATAATGAAGATTACTGTGTCAATCAAATTCTGGTTAATTTTATTTCTTTTTAGATCTATTTTGAAGCGCTGAAACTTATTTTAGGTGTGGTTATCCTGACAGTGTCAACATTCTGGGTGACAGATTCTTAGACTTCTTTGTGTGTAGCTGTCTTTCCCATTATACTGCAACTAATTCCAGTAATTGTATTCCAGAAACCAGTGTTTTGAAAGCAAAAGTCCCTCAGTGCACACAGTGCAGTAAGCCTAGTCTACCCCTCCTCCCTCACATGATTTAGTGAGAATCAATATAAACCTTACTGAGAGCAAAAATGTGGAACTAATTGAAACCTATTTATCTGAAGAAAATATATAGGAGTAAATTTCACAACATAGTACATCACTGCTGAAGTGACCACATAATTTGTAATCTGAAGAAGAGGTCATCTTAAAGTTAAAGGGGAAATTAACAATTGTATCAGAAGAAAAGGAAAAATCTGGGACTCTTACTGGAAAGCTGAATGTGTAAACACTTTACATACAAACTGTATTTGGCATTGTATATCAGATTTTTCAAGAAAAATGCTATTTAATAGTAAAAATATTTTATGATTTTGTTTTTATTTTCCAAACTGGTGGATTTAAAAATGTAGCCATTCATCCTTGCAATCCCTAAAACCATTACTCTGTAGACAGTATCTCGAAATCTGGAGAAATGAGTCAGAATTCCTCTAAAGAATACATTGCACCTGCTGACCTCTTTGAAATAAGGGTACAAATGAACCCCTCTATAAATACCATATTGACAGGATTCTTAGTAAAGGAAATTAATCTTAACCATTTTGTGAACCATAGTGAGTCAGTAGAATAGCAGTACACTAAAACTAAAAAGATTGAGTTCATTGTTGAACTCCAAGAGTCTCTTATAGAAGATTTTTGACTTTTAAAATAATCTGATGAAATCTTTACTTAGTATATACTGAATCTATCTTCTGTATATAGATAATTAAAAATGAAAAAAAAATCTTGGTGTTAAATTGGAAATTGCATAGAAAATTAATCAATTTTTTAAAAAAATATATCATGTAGGATCTCTGTCCTTAATATGCTATACATTGTGAATTAATACTATAACTAGTACTCCAACAGTATTTTTCACTTTGTGTTGCTATGTGAGGGCAAACTGTTGAAATCTTTACTTAATATATAGTAAACTGATCTTCTGTATATAAAGAGAATTGAAAATGAATCTTGATGTGAAGCAAGGGGAGAGGGAGTGGGAAAGGGGAGGGTTGCGGGTGGGGGGGAAGTTATGGGGGGGAAGCCATTGTAATCTATAAGCTGTATTTTGGAAATTTATATTCTTTAAATAAAAGCGTTATAAAAAAATAAAATAAAATAAAATAAAATAATCTTTATCTTACAGTGCGTTAGAGCATAGATATTCACAAGGTATGTGCACACATCTTTTTTTTCTGACTTCTCCATCAGATCTCAGTCCTATAAGTTAGTCAATTTGTAAACCATAATAAAATTTGTCTTGCATTGTGTGTAAAATTTGTTGTCTAAACGGTATGTACTAGAGAGGAGGAAGAATATTAGAAAAGTTGGGACTCGCAGCATTAAAAGAGAAAGTTATCCACATCACCATAAATAGAACAGTTGATTCAGATTTTGCAAATACAAAGTAAATTTGTTAGATCTCTTGAGCTTATATAAAAATCAATCTCTTCAAATATCAAGAGGATAGTGCAGATATCAAAAACTCAAAATTAAGGAGTAAGAAATTGTTTTGCAGAGAAGGTAAAGGAAAGTGGGATAGCTAGCATCCTCATGTTGCTTGTGGGAAATCGTTTTTCTCTGTGAAAACTGGGTTTGTTAACAAACTTAGCTTTTTTGGTGTTATAATCCAAAAATAAAGCAATAACCTATGAACTGTAGTAATTGTAACTCTCCTCCTCCTGTAAATTTAACTAACTTTTCCTTTTAAATTACCCTCTGGGTGTTGAGGTCATTGCATATGATTAAATGTTACCAAAAGAATGTGAGCAAAATAAATGGAGGAATAACAGCATCCTCAATTATCTGCCTGTTTTCCTATTATTTTATGGTGCCCCTTTCCCTTTGTAGTTGCCAAGTACAAGTTCAGGAAAAAAAAATTACCTGAGTAAACAAATTTCAGAATTTATATGATGTGTAGAGATGGTGAAGTAGTCAGGTATACAGGTTAAAATTGATCAGATTTGTGAACTGGAAGACCACGCCTTCGCCATGCCCCTATGTGACCTTATTCCCCTACCTGGCCACACCTGGGTGCCCACCAGCCAATCAGGTTAATTAACTACTCCCCTTTGGAAGTGGGTTAAAAGCCAGACACGGTGTGGCCCATATCTAGGGCCTAGGCCATGTGCTCTAGGCTTCCTGGCCTAGATGCTCACCCACGTGGTGAGCTACTTACCTCTCTACTTACCTGGTGCTACTTACCTCTCTCTCTTAAATAAAGCTCTCACTCTCCTATGCATCTTTCTCACTAAATAAAAGCTGAAAACGTACCATGCTGCCTCGTTTATCTGTGCTGGTATTTAGAATTCTTCTCTAAATATTAGGCAAGAACCTTCTTGGGCTTATTAATATTGGGAATTTAGTAACGAGCCCGTGGTGAAATTGTAAGGCACCCCAAATTCCAGTAGCGCATGTGGCACCCAGGATAGCATTTCTAGGGAACTTTAAGGGGCCACATTTTAGTGTAAATTTTAGGAGGTCTTCCCTGATTTCAATGGGAGTTACATCATGGTAGGTGGTCTTATGGCTGGCTAAAATGTTTGAGCTAAGATGGGCGAAAAAGCAAAAACAAGCTGCAGACAGGCTTTTGGTCAGCATTGCTTTCTTTCTTTCTTTCTTTCTTTTCTTTTTTTGGACAGGCAGAGTTAGACAGTGAGAGAGAGAGAGAGAAAGGTCTTCCTTCTGTTGGTTCACCCCCCAAAAGGCCACTATGCCCGGCACGCTGTGCCGATCCAAAGTGATCCGAAAAGGCAATGGAGGATGGCCCAAGTGCTTGGCCCCTGCACCAGCATTTCTTTCTTTTTAAAGATTGATTTATTTATTTGAAAGTCAGCACAACAGAGAGAGGTAGAGAAAACGATCTTCCATCTGCTGGTTTGCTCAGCAAATGACTGCATGGCTTTTGCTTGGCCAAGCTTTAGCCAGAAGACCTGAATTTCCTTTAGGTTTCCCACGTAGCTGGCAGGGGCCTGAACACTTAGACTAACATCCACTATCTTGCCAAGCACAGTAATAGGGAGCTGGATAGTAAGTGGAGCAGCCAGGACTCGAATTAGCACTCCTATATGGGATACCCACACCCCAACAGTAGCTTGATCCAATGTACCACAACACCAAATCCCAGTATTATTTTCAGTTATGCTTTTGTGAAATTTAGACACAAAAGAACAGCACATGATACTCTCCATATAGGAGTAACTTTTCTTGTCTGATATTTTTCTTTGACTCCTTACACCAGGAAAACAGTGTCCTGCTCCAAGCAAGGCATGCAAGCCAGAGGTTGGAGAAATCCAAGGCAGCCCAAAAATATTTTACTACCGTCTTTAAATGACATCCCTATTAGCAAGATTCTTCATTAAATCACAGCAGTGATCCGTATATCTAGATTCACAATTATCACTTCATTAAAATGTCTATCTTAAGAATGTTTCAGACATAGAGGACAGTTTTAAAAATATTACAATGATCTCTCTAGAACCTCCACATAAATTGAGGCATTGTTTGCAAACTGCCATATTTGCTTTATCTCTCTCAACATTTGCTTTTATAATGTGAGGAGTATTTAAAGGATTCATGGAAAATGCATCTTATGAAAAAACTATAACTATATTAAAATTCTTACATCAAAATAATCTTCTTTTAATTCAATTTCCATAGATTCTGAAGGCCCTTTGTGTGTGGTGTATGTGTTTGTGTTTAGCTATATGTAGCTGCCCATTAATTTTGCTAATCCATTTTATTTTATTGGCAGAGATGCTGACTCTTCATCCTCAAATACCTCAGTATTTATCTCCTAGTTCTAAGGCAATTCTTTTACATACCTATGGCTTGATTTTCAAATTTAGAATATGTTACACTAGCACAATGTTACTCCAACATTAAATTTTCCCAATTGTCTCTACACTGTCATGTCTACTACATAAGTAATGTTGTGTTCCTGGAACATCACCAGAAACACATCTTGTCAGTTTGTCCCATCATTGACGATGTAGACTTTGATCACTTGACAAGTCACTTTTATGTGTTTACGTGATAAAAAGTTGGAAAACATTTTTAAATACCATTTTATAAGCATAGGTAGAATAGATTTAGCAAAATGTGCAGTATTGCCACAGTAAAATAATCACAAGTATAGTTACAAGAAGGTAAGAAGCATATAAGTGAAAAGAGAGATTAATAAAAAATATTGTAAAGCTACAATATTCAAGACCATATAGTGTCTGTGTAAGATACATCATAGATCAAGGGAACAGAATAGTCCACAGATTGTTACATATATGGTTAGTAAGTTTTGATAAAAGCACCAGAGTAATTGAAAATAAGAAAACAAGTTTTTACAATAAATGAACTAGATTAACTTGCATCATATAAAAGAAAAACATCATCTTGACCCCTGCAATGTACTAGGTACAAAAAATAATTTGATTTGTATCACAGACCTAAAATAAAACATAAAATTATAAACTTTCAATAAACAAACATAAAGTATTTTAATAACATTGAGTGAGTAAAGGTTTCTAAGGAAGAATACAAAAGTTAATAACTGCAATATAAAAACTAATGAATTGAGCATTTCAAAATTTAAAATATATGCTTCAAAAATTCCATTAAGAATATAAAAACTAATAGACTGATATAAAATATTCAATAAATTTGAGAAAGAAATTATATTTTATGTGTGTATGTGTGCATGAATATAATAAATATATGAAATATATGTCTACAATCAGTAATGAAAATCAAACAATCCAAATAAAAACAATGGACAAGAGACTTGTATAAAGCCTTCTCACAAGAAAGAAACACAATGTTCCATCGGTACATGAAAGTGGAAATGCAATTTAAAACCTAAGTAAGTTTTAAAACCTAAGTACGTAAGATGCCATTTAATACCCACCAGAAAAGATACAACTTAACACTGACAACAGCAGTGTTGGGAAGGATGTAGTGCAATTGGGACTCTTATTCATTTCCTGTTAACTTAATAGCAAAATGGTATTCGCATTTGAAAACTGTTTAGTGTCTCATTCTGAAGTTAAAAATAAACCTATCATGGGGCCTGGCATTATGGTAGAGCAGGTTAAGCCACAGTCAACAACTCAAGCATTCGGTCTCAGTCCTGGTTTTTTGGCTTCTAATCCAGCTCCCTGCTAATGTACATGAGAAAGTAGCCAAAGATGGCTCAAGTGCTTAGATCCTGGCACCCAGGTAGGAGACTAGAATGGAGTTCCAGGTTCCTGGCTTCGGGCTGGCCCAGATCCAAATTGCAATCATTTGAGGAGTCAACCAGCAAATAGATTTCCCTCCACTTATCTTTCTCTGTCTTTCCCTCTGTTACTTTTTCTTTCAAATAAATAAACTTTAAGAAAACCCACCTATCTTATGATCCTGAAATTCCTTTTCTTGGTCCTTATCTCAGAAAAATAAACATGTTGTCCAGAAAGTGATTTTTTTTTTCTTATTTAGAATATAAATTTCCAAGGTACAACTTGTGGATTGCAATGACTTCCCCACCCATACCTCCCCCCCCCCCCCCCGCTACCCTTCCCCCTTACCCACTCCCTCTCCCCTTTCATTCCCATTCAGATTCATTTTCAATTCTCTTTGTATACAGGAGTTCAGTTTAGTATGTGTTAAGAAAAGATTTTAAACAATTTGCCCTCACATAGCATCCTAGAGTGAAGCATACTCTGTGAGTACTAGTTGTAGCTTTAAATCACGTTGTACAGCACATTAGGGACAGAGATCCTACATGATATTATTTTTTTTAATTGATTGATTTTTATGTAACTTCCAATTTTTTTATCATTTCCAATTGTCTTTCCATACGGAAGATCGATTCAGTATATATTAAGCAAAGATTTTGTCAGTTTGCATCCGCGTAGAGACACAAAATGCAGAAATACTGTTTCAGTCCTAGTTATTGCATTACTTCACCTTGGACAACACATTAAGGACAGATCATACATGGACCGTAAGTACACAGTGACTACTGTTGTTGATTTAACAATTTGCCACTCTTGTTTATGGCGTCAGCAATCTCCCTAGGCTGTAGTCATGAGTTGCTGAGGCTATGGAAGCCTTTAGTGTTCGCCGACTTGGATCTTGTTCTGACAGGGTCATAGTCAAAGTGGAGGTTCTCTCCTCCCTTCGGAGAAAGGCACCTCCTTCTCTGGTGGCCCTGTTCCTTCCGTTGGGATCTTACTCGCAGAGATCTTTCATTTATGTCTTCTTCTTTTTTTTTTTTTTTTTTTTCCCAGAGTGTCTTGGCTTTCCATGCCAAAAATACTCTCATGGGTTCTTGAGCCAGATCCTGATGCCTTAGGGCTGGTTCTGAGGCCAGAGTGATTTATTAGGATATCTGCTATTCTATGAGTCTGCTGTGTATCCTACTTCCCATGTTGGATCAGTCTCTCCCTTTTTTAGTTCTATCTGTTAGTATTAGCAGTTACTAGTCTTGCTTGTGTGATCCCTTTGACTCCTAGACCTATCAGTGTGATCAATTGTGAACTGAAATTGATCACTTGGGCCAGTGAGAAAGTGATTTTTTTGTGTGTGAGACATATGTAGTGGTTTTTATTTATAGTAGCCCAAGTCTTGAAGCAACCATGAAGTCCATCAGCAGACGAATAGATAACTGAGTTGTGGTACAGTCATATAGTCAGAAGTAAGCAACAATAAACTACTGATATTAGAAACATGAATTATTCACAAAATTTGTTGAGAAAAGAAAGCCAGAAACAAAAGTATGTCCACTGTACAGTTCCAAACAGCAGTTTCCTGTGGAGTAGGAGGTAAGGATTGTCTGAATGGAAACACACAGGAACTGCTGGGAGTGACGAACATAATCTATATCTTATTTAGTGTTTATTATTTGAGTCTACACTTTTGTCCAAAACTCAAATTATGTACTTAAATGTTATCTCACTGTGGATAACTGTACTTCAACTTAATAAAGTCACTGTCAAGTTGGGAGTTTTGGTGCAGCAGGTAAGCTGCCACTTGGGGCACCCACATTCCATATTGGATCTGCTTCTGATCCAGCTTCCAACTAAGTCACCCTGGGAGGCATCAGATGATAACTCCAGAACTTGAGTCCATGACACACATGCAGGAGTCTCAGGATGTGTTCAGGGCCCCCAGTTGTGGCCTGGTGGCATTTGAGGAGTGAACCAGAGGAGAGAAGTGCTATCCCTATCTCTCTTGCTCTCACGATCGGTCACTCTGTCTTTCAAGTATAAATAAATAAACAAAGTTTAAAAAGTCACTATTTACTTTCAGAAATAGATAAGTTTTTTATATAACCACACAATCATTACATAGACTTTGGTAAGACTTAAATGCATCCAGGGAAGTGCATTCTTCAAAACCTGTTCATTGCCCTTCGTGTACAAGGAAATTAGCTTATATTTAATACTATGTTGGTTGGGTTTTTATAGCAGCAATAAAAATTACAGTCCATAATTCATTTACTATCTTGATATTTTTTGAAGTTGAAAGACTTTAAAACTACTCTGATATACCATTAGGGATTTATTTTCATGATTTAGGGAGTAAGGATTATACATTGATTACTGGATAATTTCGTTTATTTTCCCCAGCTCCCTTTAATATGTTATCTGTGCTTCCAAGGAACTAAATCTATTGTTAAACCTTGTAACGGTGGTGAATCATAATTTTAAATCCGATATTTCACCCACTTAAAACTGTATCTAAACCAACTGCATTTAGTTAATTTCTATGTTAGTAAATATTATCCCCATTTTGTTTGGGGACATTATTTTTATTCTTAAGTGGGAAATGGATCTTCAGTATTCTCTGAGCTCTTCAGGGTAGAGTATCTTGTATTGATTTCTGCTTGTAGTTTCCAAGGTTCTATTATGAGGAAGGGCAGAAATGACTGCTTTAATGAGTCAAATTTTCTTTGATGCAAATTCAAAGAGCCAAACAAAACATGGCTGATGAAAAAGGACAGTGGAATGGTTGGAATGTGTAACATTTCTAGGTTAGATTTTTTTAAAACTGGAGAAAAGATATTGAGGAATTGAATTATGTAATTCAGAAAATATATACAAGTACATGCTATTCATGTGGTCAAGTGCATCTCCTCTTCACCATTATCTTGAAACCTACAGTGACAGAATTTTCTTTGAAGACTAAAATATTGTTTAAAAGTATGGTTAAATTGGGATTAATATTGAGCTTATAACTATATTTTAAAGTTTATTTTTAGTTACTAGAACTGAGACCACCGTGTTTTAGATTTAAATATAGCTTTCTATTGACTTGGGAGGCTAGCATTGTTTCTAAGTGGTTGTCTCAAGTGGTAACTTAATAGCTGTATCAAATGCCCATCTCTATGTTGTCTTTTAATTCCATTGTTCTAAAAGCCTTTTGGAATATCTTTGTATTTATATAATTCTTGGGAAAAATCATATGTCTCCTTTTTAAAATATTATCATTCTGATTAATATTGTTTGAAAATTTTAGATCTATATTTGTTTAAGTAGAACTTTACCAGTTTGTTGGAACTTTGCCAGTTTACTAAGGCTATTTTTTGATGACTCTGTACCTCTAATTATAAACTGATCCAGCATGTTTAGAGTAAGTTTTAGGGTGAGACTTATCATCCCCTTTAATTGTAGTAAACATTAGATTAATTTCTAAGATCTTTAAATTTGAAATATTTTTTGGGCTAGTGTTGTGGCGCAGTGGGTTGAATCACACCTGCAACAGCTACATCCCATATGAATGCTGGTTTGAGTCCTAGTTGGTTGTTCTACTTCTAATCCAGGTTCCTCCTAATGTACCTGGGAAAGCAGTGGAAGATGGCCAAGTTCTGGGACCCTGTCATCCATATGGGAAACAGATATGCAGCCCAAGCCATTGTGTCTATTTGCGGAATGAGCCAGTGGCTGGAAGATTGATCTCTCTCTCTCTCCCTCTCTCTCTGTAACTCTGCCTTTCAAACACACAAATAAATCTTTTTGAAAAATTAAAATATTTAGAGTTTTGTTCCATAAATAAGTGTGACTTTTAGAGTATGAAGACAAAGTTCATATTTCTTATTCAGCTATTTTATGAGGTAAACAAATAGAAGAACACAGAGGCCAGTGTTGTGGCAGAGTGGCCATCTGGGGAATGAACTAACATCTGCAAGGTCTCTCTCTATTTCTGTCTTTCCCTCTTTCTCTGTAACTGACTTGCAAATAAATAAATAAATATAAAATCTTTTAAAATAAATTCTTAAAAACAAAGAACACACGGATAGAGAAAAATGAGGGAAGATTGGAATGTAGGAAAACTAAACTGTAGAGTGCTAAAAAATATGTGGGCTTGTGATCCAGAGAGGGTAGGATATAAAACTGTTTAAGGCAAGAGGATATAATAGAGACAACATTTAAAAAAAATTAAAACACTCTGCTGCTTCCTCCCTTCAACGGAAAGAATTCCACTGAAATCTCTGACAAGCACAGGTTCAAGAGGGTTATCTGGGAACAGACACCGTGCTCCTAGGAGGATGACTCCTTCGGTGTGAAGAATATTTATTCCTTAGATCTGTTTACTGTGCTATTTGGAGCTGAGGGGAGAGTGATGAATAATGGATAGCAGGACACACTAATTGTCTCTGTGACAAAGGCGGAGTGCTGGAATTCATTACATCTCATTGTGTGAGAACCATATATTGACAGATACACAGATGAAAGTGCTCAGGGTCAATAGATAACAGTTCTTTGTCCCAAGCAAGAGATCTATTTTTCCAGAAGTAGAAGCTAATACTTGAGGTCTAGTTTGACTTACACACTCCTGTCTCTATAGAGAAGTAACTAGATTAAGCCTCATGGAAAGTAAGATAATGATAAGGGCATTTCCACCCTTCAGTCAATTTCATTTTAACCAAGAGAAAAACTGCTGCATAATCTCAAAATGTTAAGATAGTAAGAAACTGGGATCACCTACTATGCTTTCTAGGAAGTGTGTCGATGACTTCTGGGGGAGAGCTGGCCCCCAGATGTGGCCTAACTAACAAGATTTCTGCCTTTCTGATTCTTTGTTTATTTTTTGAAGATTTATTTATGGGGCCGATGCTGTGGCTCACTTGGTTAATCCTCTGCCTGTGGTGCCAGCATCCCATATGGGCGCCAGGTTCTAGTCCCGGTTGCTCCTCGTCTAGTCCAGCTCTCTGCTGTGGCCCAGAAGGGCAGTGGAGGATGGCCCAAGTCCTTAAGCCCTGCACCCACCTGGGAGACCAGGAAGAAGCACCTGGCTCCTGGCTTTGAATGGGCACAGTGCCAGCCATAGTGGCCATTTGGGGAGTGAACCAACAGAAGGAAAACCTTCCTCTCTGTCTCTCCCTCTCACTGTCTATAATTCTACCTCTCAAATAAAAAAACATAAAATTTATTTATCTATTTATTTGAAAGTCAGAGTTACAGAGAAAGTGAGGCAGAGGCAGAAGAGAAGTAAGTAAAACTTACTTAGGTTTTAAATTGGTTACTTTGACTCCCAAATTGCTGCAATGATCGTGGCTGAGCCAGGCCAAAGCCAGGAGCCAGGAACTTCATGCAGGTTTCCCATGTGAATGCAGAGACCCAAGGACTTGGGCCATCTTCCGCTGCTTTCCTGGGAACATCAGTAGGGAACTGGATCCGATATGCAGGGGACTTGAACCGGTGGCTACGTGGGCTGTCGGCACCACAGGCGGTGGCTTTACCTGTTATGCTACAGCACCAGCCCTACCATTCTGTCTCTTATCCTCTCTTTTCTCTTTGCTTCCTCTTTCCCTTCTTTCTTTGAAGCTTTTATTTTATAAATATAGGAACCAAGGCTAAACAATGTGTCCAAAGGTCACTTAGAATCAAAACCAGCACTTACCTCTTGCAGTTTCTAAAAGAGCGCTGCATTTCCCCAGATGCAGTGGCAGCATTGTCTCCTTGTCCAAGGTCTCAAGTAGGCAACATTCTGTCTAGGATCAGTCCAGTTGTCCTTTCCTTTCAGTCAGGACGAGGAGTACCTTGTCTAAATTTCCAGATGGCATTGTCCACTGAGTGAAGCAATCAGATAGCTTTTTATATCTGGTTCAACAGTTCATTTGCTCTGGTGGGTGCTTTTTAAATAACCTTTCTAACACCTTTTAAAATCTAATATAATACATGAAGTGTATGAATCTATAAATTGATTCAAACCACTTGAGAAGGGACTGTGCTATTTGTACTACATATTAAAGTAGTTCAGCATTGCTATTTGCCATAATATTACACTAGAACATTCTAAGATAGGAACTCTTATCTCTCTACAGGAGCGTTAGGATTGAGAGAGAAAGCAAATCTCACTGAGTTGGTGGATCCAATTTATTCTGCTTTATGAGCTCAGGCAAGGGGCTTTGGGTAATGAGCTCTTCCAGACAGGGTTAGGAAATATTTGTATCCTTAAGAAAAGGTAATATCACCCAGGCTTAATGATACCATGAAGACAATTCATGTTTACTCTAATCTCTGTCTCTCTGTCTCTCTCTCTCTCTCTTTCTCTGTGTACACACACACACACACACACATACATACACACAATGAGCATATGTTCTTGTTACAACTGTTCTTGGAGTTTGTGTCTGTTTGTGTTTTCCTGAATGCGGTTTCAGAAGCTGATGTTTTAATACAATTCTAAGAGACTATTTCCTTTCCAAAGCAGCACCATCCTGCAAATTGTGTGCTTAGGAGAACACTGGTGGAGGGACAATTATAGAAACCCCAGTTAATGGCATCCTCTTCCTGCCTACTCTGTCCTTACTTTGCCCAATTGTGGAAAATAATGAAATATTCAATTTTTTTTAAAAGCTAATCTCTTCAGATGTTGTTCTGTCTGAGTTTTGAAAATACACAATTCAGGGCTGGTGTTGTGATGCAGTGGGTTAAACTACTGCTTAAAATGCCAGCATCCCATATTATTGTGCCAGTTGGAGGCCTGGCTGCTTTGCTTCCGATCCAGTTCCCTGCTAGTGCACCTGGGAAAGCAGTGGAAGATGGCCAAGTACTTGGGTCCCTGCCATTCATGTGGGAGGCCAGGATGGAACTTGGGCTCCTGGCTTCCACCTGGACCAACTTCAGCCTTTGTGGTCACTTGGGGAGTGAGCCAGCACATTGAAAATCTCTCCCTCTCTGCCACTCTCCCTTTCAAATGAGAAATAAATCTCTTTTTTAAAAGAAATATACAATTCAGCTTGCTTCTACTTTCTTTTGGTAGATGTCATTGTTAATTTGACAATTTAATTGTGTATTGTGCTGTTGAAATAGTCCAGCTTCAGTTCTTGAAAAAAAAATAATAATGGTACTGACAGTCATATTAGCAATTTTATTCAAAGATACGGGTGTCTGAGGGCTATATTTTTCCAAATCATTTTCATTTATTTTATAATTTGTAATAGTTGGTCAAATTAGGAGAGAAAATTGTTACAATATAGTGTTTCCCTAATATAGTCTTTTGTCATTTCACTATTATAGTATATTTGTACTATATTATAGTACAAAATGTTTGAGAAATCTGAACGTGAGAGAGGTTCTTTATCTAAGTAGTTTACAATGCAAAACCTTATTCACTTTCATTAGAAACTAATTGAAGCTTAGAATAATTGCAACAAAAATGCCTAATATGGATCTAAGGACACTGAGGGATCTAAATCGGGGAATCATGATAATAACCTGTCTGGTTTTTACTTACCTGAGAAGAGGAGTGAAATATTAATCAGCCTCTAGGACAAGAGCTTAGAAAATAAAGGGCACCGCTCAGAGCACACAGCTACCATAAAGGTCGGGAGCTGTCTAGAGCAGACTGGAGCAAGTTCCCAGAGACCCCTGATGTGCTGGGAGTGACACAGAAGCAGCTGAAACATGTGGTGGTCTATGGGGTTTGGTGCAGCCAGGGCAGGGCAGGTGGCATTCAGGGTACTGGAACTAATGACTGCTTGCCAAATAGACAAAAGTATTGATCGATACAGTCATATTGTGTGAAATGATCAAATTATCACACACACACACACACACACATATACATACTATGTGCATAGGTCACATTATAACTTATTTACTAAAAATGACATATATGATTTGTGTCTGTGAATAGTGTAACTAGGGTCTTTGCTTAGTTTAAGCTTAGAATGAGAAGAAACTGAATATTACTCATTAGCTAAGTTCAGCATTACCACTTACTATTCATTAGAGTTTTGTAGTTATACTGCAATTTTGAAAACCCTTTGAAACAGAATACTACTGGCTACATAGTGTTAAGTGGTTTCCATTCTTGAATGCAAGCATATATCCATTAGTGAAACTTGTTATAGTCAAATTCATCCCCCCTTATAGAAAATTCACTGGCATAACATACTTACATAGGGGATTGGAGTTACATATTAGAGGAAAATGTAACAGATTCTACCATGCAAACATGAAATGAAAAACTTTTTCATTTAAAATTCTGTTTTTTTAATCAAGAGGCTATTGATAGAATGACACACAGACTTTTAAAAAAAAGTTGATTTTTTTCCTGCTGAGTTTTTATAGTATACCTGTGTTTGTCTCAATGTAGCTATTCAAAGTAAATATTTTAGGCATTTTTGTAAAACAATCTTTTTTAACCATATAGAGGTTTCTTTTTAACTGAAGTTTAGAAATTATTAGAATAGTCTTTAATGAGAGTAATGATAGTCATAAGAAAAAAACTCTGATTTATTCCAATTCTGAATAATGATAGGGCATAGTTTATTAAGTATTTCTGTCATATCCAGTGCCTAAAATATAAAAATACAAACATTAAAATGAAATTTTCCTAATGATAGACTTAAGAAAAATTTAGATGAATTGTTAAGTAGGTAGAGTTGTGTGAGTGGTGGTTATTAGTGAGTAGAAAATAATTAAGTCTCTCTAAGCTTTTATTGCTTTGTTCATGAACAATTGAGAGAGAATGAATGATGGACGTAAAATGCTGATCTGAAGGTTTTAGAAGTATCACCAAGATTTAATGAGCCTCACCAATCATTCCTGATGAGAGTCTGATACTTTACAGCCCCTGTAATAAAATTCTTTCCCCTGGTGTTATGTAATTCACTATTGTATATACAAAAAGTAGAGGAATGCATCTGATTCAGGAACACTGTGTGGCAGGCAGAAGAGTGAAAACTTGGGTTTAATTTTTATCCATGATCATCTTACCTTTCTTTGAATTTAAGACTATTACCGAGCCTGCTTGGGCTCGGAGGACAGAAGCAATGTCATATGAACTACCCATGCTGCCTTGTTTTCAGATATATCAGTTCACCTTTAACATTTTCACTGTGTGTGCCCGTAGTCTTTGTCCTATCTGACTCTGCACATGCACAAACATTTACTACATTTGAGAAGAGGATAGAGAGGAGCTCTGCTATTTGCACTTTGCTTGCTCTCTGATTTCTGTTCTTTCCTTCTGTGTAAAACATTCCTAGATGACTTCTTCCTACCTTCTCTCTGTATTTTCTCACCATCCTCCCTCTCCTCAAGTTCCAGACATCTTTGAAACATGGCCATCATAGTGAAACTACACACTTTAGATCGCCAAGGATGGCATTACTGCAAGGTCATCTAGCCCTTGTTCAAATATATTCTGGCCAAGCTCCCTTCTTGTCTTTCTTGATATTGACATGTACTTCCCCTTCAGTTGTGTGTGTATATGTGTGTGCTTATTTTTTTGAGTCTTACATTCTACTTTGATTCCTAAATTTTTATTGCTATTACCGATTTCTTATTAATAATTTGACTTCACAGACCTTACCTGTAGATCCCCTTTTTTAAGATTTTATTTATTTATTTGAAAGGTAGAGTTACAGAGAGGCAGAGGCAGGGAGAGAGAGAGAAAGAGAAAGAGAGAGAGAGAGGGGGCTTCTATCCATTAATTCGTTCCCTAGATGGCCGCAAGGACTGGAGCTGTGCTGATCCAATGCCAGGAACCAGGAGCTTCCTCAGGCTCTCCCACGGAGATTCAGGGGCCGAAGCACTTGGGCCATCTTCTACTGCTTTCCCAGGCCATAGCAGAGAGCTGGATCAGATGTGGAGCAGCTGGGACTACAACAGGCATTCATATTGGATGCTGGCACTGCAGGCGACAGCTTTACTGACTATGCTACAGTCAGACCCTTTCTTTATCCATAATCAAATATCATATTTCCTAAAGTTTAAAGATTATTTCAACTTCAACGCAAGATTAACTTGGCCAAAACCATATTGGTCATCTGAAAACCATCTTCACCTTAAACTGGTCTCTGAAAACCATGGTTATTTTTGGTGTGCAAGACCAAGATCTTCACGTCTTTTCTGATTTGTTCTTTGCCTTCCTGTGACATAGTGCTCTGAATTGCCATTTCATCCTCCTCTTTTCATTCACAGCTGATATACTGATCCAAATCCCCATTCCCCCACTAGAGCAGTACAGTAGCCTTCTTGACCTCACTCAGGCCAGTCTCTTCATCCTTCCAATTATCCTGTAGTTCACTGCCACTTTAATTTCACTTTGGCCCTGCTTTCACTTTGTCTCCTTTCATCAGAACATTTAAAGATCTCTCACTCTTACTACTTCAAGTTTGAAGTCTCTGCTGCTATGTTAAGTTCCCAGGTCTCTCATAAACCACCCCTATTTTGCAACCTTACATCTTTAAAATCATAACCAGGAAAAATGCATTATATATTGCACTTTAGTTGGTGTGTGTGAATAAACACTGCTGTACATTCACAAAATTGAGACGTTTTCTGAAATAATATTTACACCTGCTATATGCAATTTACTCTCATTTTATACTACATACTTTGATATTTCCTCTAAAATATGAAATTTATAAGCCCCCAAATTGATTTCCTGTGACAATTCTATGATTTGAAATGACCCAGCTTATCTGATTTTATTTTACCTCTTCATATACCACTCCCTGTACTCTGATAGACAGAGTCCTATAAACACATATGATCCAGTTTATGAATTTTCATTGGCGTTTTTCCAGTTCTGGTGTCTTCTAATTCTGAAGGACTCCCTTCCAGCTCTAGCTCTTAAAAATTCCTAGTTTTTCTGAGGGACATTTTAAAATTGGCCCCTATAAGATAATCCGTAATCCTCTGCTGGTTTTGTCCTGGTTTTATAATAGTGCATTTTATCTTCTCAGAGAGTTTGTAAACTCAGGATCAAAGTACAGTATTCCTGATAAGACTTCAAGTGCTCAGAACAAAGATCCTGGGTCCTCTTTTAATTGAGAGAACAATAAGATAACAATTAATCTCTCAAGCTGCTGCATTTATGTGATAGGAAAAGAACTTAGTTTCTAAGGTTTCAGCTCTACTGTTTACAAGTCATGTGATCTTGGGCAAATCCCTACCATCTCTTTTTCGCTTGTAAAGTAGGAACTCTAAAACCTGCTGCATAAAATTGTCATGCTGATGGAACTAGATGGTTTGGGAAAATACCTGACACATCCTTGGCACTCATTGGATGTTGCTAAATATACTATCCTTGGCATTAAATCTTATGAAAGCTTGGTTGGTTTTCTATTTGTTTATAGTGTATTCAAATACAACCCTGTCTCTAGTGCTACATATTATTCTCTTTGACGATGTTAGTTACTTGCTAAACATGCTTTCAAATTTATGTTTTCAACAAAATCTAATGAGGAACACAGGAAAAGTATGCATGCTTTCATGTCCCTGTCACCCCTCTTAGTTCTCAGTACAGTTTTCCAGGGAGCAAAGAGACATACAATATGCACCTTTATTATATTTGCTTTGTAGAAGTCATTCATCAAAAATTCACTGCTACCAACTCTGAAAGTTCATTATAGAAAATTAAATTAGCTTTAAAATGTTTTATTTAAAAATAAAAATGTTTCTGGAATTTAAAAGGAAATATTTTGAGCTAACGCCTCATTTTTAAGCAGAGGTTTGGCCTTTAGCATAACTATACTTTTGACCAATTATAATGTGCTATTCCTTTTTTTTTAAATTTGTGAAGGAAGATTTTGTATTTTAAGATAAACTAGGACACTAAGTTTTGGAGGCACATATTGCATCAGATTTTAGAACTAAATTTAAATTCATTTTCAACATTCTGCACTGTGATATATGCAGATTAAAAGGAAAGTGACACACATAAAATCATGTCTGTTAAGCATTTTAAATTTTAAAAAATAGTTTTCTTACTAACCAAGTCTCCCAAGAGTATACTTCCTGGCATACATTTTCTAGCCTTAGTGAGATGGCATTAAGCAATGGAGACTCAGATAACATGGGCTAAAGATAGGTGAGAAAGAAAACATGAATATAAATATGACTTTCCTATTAATTTTACTTTACCTCTACCCTCATACCAAATTCAGTATAAAACATTTACACTTCTTGTTTCATTTGGTTTGCATTATGTGTGATATGCATGTATCCATGAAATGGTGATAAACTTCTGACAGATTCTTAACTAACGTCTACTCCAGATCTAGGTTCTCTTACCCACTTCTCACTTTTCTTCTCAATTCACAGGTGTTTTCTGAGTATGCTGAAAGCATATCCTTTGTTGTTTTTGCTTCATTCAGCTATAATATAAATGTGATATTATAAATATTTTATAGATGACATCAATATATCATAAATATATAAGGAACAGATGAGAATGTACGAAATCTGTGAATCTAAATAATCATAACTTTTATAGAGTCAGATAAATTGGTTAATATTATTGCTGTTGGGCCGGCGCTGTGGCTCACTTGGTTAATCCTCTGCCTGCGGCGTTGGCATCCCATATGGGCACCGGGTTCTAGTCCCGGTTGCTCCTCTTCCAGCCCAGCTCTCCTGTGGTCTGGGAAGGCAGTGGAGGATGGCCCAAGAGCTTGGGCCCCTGCACCCGTGTGGGAGACCAGGAAGAAGCACCTGGCTCCTGACTTCAGATCGGCGCAGTGCTGGCTGTAGCGGCCATTTGGGGAGTGAACCAATGGAAGGAAGACCTTTCTCTCTGTCTCTCTCTCTCATTATCTAACTCTATCTGTCAAATAAAGAAAAAAATTATTGCAGTTTGAGAGTACCTCTGCTCTTCTCATTAATGCTGAAAATTTGAAAACTATCTTTTTTTTCGTTTTTACTACCTTCAGAGTATCTAAAGAAATTCATTTGAAATGAAGAAGTTAGAACTGAGTTATTTGGTCCTAAAGGAAAGACACTTTTATAACGCTTCAATTCTTACAAGATCCAATGATTTTATTATGTTTTCCCCAAATATTCTTGCAAACTTTACTTCTGCTGTAGAAGTCTGACATTTTTTTCTTCCTAAGATGAGGTATGGTAGTTATTACAGGAGTCCTAAGTACTGAATAAAGCTTTACCTTTAGTGAGGTTAGGATAATAGCCATAAAGCTTTAACCTTCTTCCAGGAAGGAGAAGCACACAAATTTTTAAAAATACCATTCCAATATTTCTTAGTTCTGGAAGAAAAAAGTAATAGAAGTATCTGAAGAATCCAGTTCTTAAAAAATCATATCACAAGAAACAAGGTGAGCAATGTTAACACATCTACGACTCACAGTGATATACTTTTTAAAATTTTTAATCAGATTTCCTCAAGAAAAGGATTAGGGATAATTGTCATGTAAATTTTTTCTTTAACTTTCTTCTGTAAAATAGGGCTTAATAATGGTTTAGTTTCCTATTCCTACATAGTCAATGACAATAATCATCTGGAGTTAAACCAACTCACAGTTGATGGATCTTAAAAATGACTCCATTTAAATCTTGACTTAGATTTTTGTCTGTAGAATTCAATTGTTAAAGGATTAAAAAATCTATCAGCATATACCATCTAATAGTCCCTAATGTGTACAGAGCAGCCTTCCCTTTCCAAGTGCTGAGCCTCACAGAGCAAACACTGAACTATCCAAGTTTAGACTAACATGATGACATATCTCAGACAAAATTCAGCCACCAGCTACCTGCATTTCAGCACCTAGAACCTCTCTCCCTGCTGTTTCCTATTGTACAGCTGCTTGTCCTTAAGGACTAGAAACTAATCCCCAAATTACCTTATGAAAAGTAAAATTCAGGCTAATTTTATATATATATATATATATATATATATATATATATATATATGTTTGTGTCTATGTGTATGTAAGTGGTACCTTCAAAATGTTTGTGGATAATGTGTATTATGAAAAAATTATGCATGGACTTCATTTTATACAACAAAATATACTTTTGTTTTAATTCTATTTCCATGGACTTTTTGATATCCTTTTGCGTTCTAAAATGTAAGTCAGCAAAATAGAGCATCAAGATGATGAATCACACTTTCAAAATCTGTTAAAATTTGTTCTACATTGTTAGATTTTTTTTCTCTTGACCTGTTCTTAACATATGGAATAGCAGTTTCTAAATAAAAAAAAACTTAATAACATGTTTAAAATTGGTAAAACATTAGTAATACAAAACCTAAATTGAAAGGTATTATAAAACAACAACAATGAAATAAGAGCATTTCTTAACTATACTTTGGAAACCCAGTTCTACTCCTCAGACATTAAGTTATTTCAACAACTCCTGGTTATTTCTCCCTGCATCAAATGCTCTAAGGGGTAAAGATTGTCACCATAGAGCTAATGTCTAGCATTTGCTAAATGCTTATTGAAGAAAACAAGAACAGAGGAAAGAATGAAAAGAAAATATAAGTAAAAGTACGTGGTTTCAAGGTCTGTAGTACAAAAATTTATGGAAAAGCCGCTTTCCCACATCATGTCTTATGGCAGAGAGATATTAAGACTTTAAATTTTACAAATACATGTAAACCCAAAGCTTTTTTTTTTCCAGAATCTCCACTTCAAATTAAAATGGACGTTTTTAAGAGTAAATATTTTAGATGTTTTATGTCTTGTTTTATTGGTTTTTTTGCATAAGAGCATCTAGTGTTCAACCATTCTATTAAAATAGCTTCTTATTTTTTATTTCTGTATCATTCTATTTTTATTGCTGTACTTTCTCCTTGTATGTTATATTATTTCTACTCTTATAGCTCCTTATATTAATGGTTTGCTATATATTTTTTAAAGGTATGTATTATACAGTAATCTATATAATCACCCACAGATAGTTTAGGCTGTAGTTTAAGCGTTAATTTAGTTGTTATCATCATTTTTATTCCATGCCTTGACCTCTTTAAAAAATGCTCCTTACTCCCACAACTTCAATTTATCAAAACCAAAAATTCCTCTGGTATTGCTGGTGTTGTGAATACCTAATAGAATTCCAAGTTAGTATTACTTTATTATGGTAACTTTTGTTGTTGTGGGCTGCTAATGTTTCACCCATTGCTGATTTTAATAGAACACCCTAAAGCAGAATTCAAATAGTAAAACCGAACAGCAGAATTTGAGGACTAGAAAGCCAAATCTTTGCCTTTCTTATTAACAGTCATGACAGCTATTGATATCTGCCTACTCTCTATGAATTACTGAGATAGGGAATTCTAAGAATTACAGTAACAATTTGTGTCAGCTACAATCCCAATGCATTTACTATTTTCTGAAATCACAGAACAGAACACCTAGTGAGAACTCAATAAATTATGGTTGATGAGAAGCCTCTTGTTACATTCATCCAAATGTCCTTCCATTCAGGAGGCAAAATAAAAAGACAAGCTACTATTCCTAAAATTTCCTAAACTTGCAGTGAGCTTATTTATTTATTTAACTTTCAGCTTATTCAAAATCTTATTGTATTTTTATTTATTAAATTTATCAGGGATATAAAATGGTACCTGTTTATGGGATACTCTGTGAGTCCAGTCAGTATATGTCTCTTCTCAAGAATTTAATGTTGACTTTCAGTAAAAACACCCTTCTGGCTATAACCTAGTACTCATCATTCAACTTACCACCTTCCTCTCCTCTCTCTTACCTTCTCAGTCTCTGGTAACCAGCATTATATTTTGAGCTTCTGTAAGATCACCTAGTTTTTAGTCTACACATATAAGTGAGGTCATGAAATACTTGCTTTTCTATACTTGCTTTATTTCACTTAATAACATGACCTCTAGCTTCATGCATGTTGTTGCAACTGACAACATTTCATCTTTTTTAAAGGCTGAGGAGAATCTCATTGGATATATGTATCACGTTCTTTTTATCCATTCATCAGTAGATGAACACTTACATTGTTTCCAATCCTGGGCTATGGTAATAGTGCTGCAATAAACATGGGAGTGCAGATGTCTCTTCAACAGATGGATTTTATTTCAGTTGGAAATATACCCAGGAGTGGGAATACTGGATCATATGGTAGTTCTATTTTTAGTTTGTTGAGGAATTTCTATACTGTTTTGCACAATGGCTTTAATTATTTACATTACCACAAACATTGTGCAGCATGCTTGGCAACTCTTGCTACCTTTCGTCTTTTTTTATAACAGCCAATCTAACAGGAATGAAGTGATATCACATTTTCTTTTGATTTACATTTCCCTGATGATTAGTGATGTTGACAATTTTTTTCATTCACCTCTTGCCCATTTGTATGTCTTCCCTTGAGAAATGTTGGTCAAATCGATTACCCATTTTTATTTTTTATTTTTTAAGATTTATTTATTCATTTTGAAAGTCAGAGTTACAAAGGAGAAGGAGAAACAGAGACAGAGAGAGATCAAGAGATCTTCCATCTTCTTGTTCACTCTCCTGATGGCTACAATGATCAGGGCTGGGCCAGGCTGAAGCTAGGAACCAAGAGCTTCATCTGGGTTGCCCACAGAGGTGATAGGGGCCCAAACACTTGGGCAATCTCCCACTGCTTTTCCCAGGCCATTAGCAGGGAGCTGGATGGAAAGTGCAGCAGCCAGGCATGAACCAGTGGTCATATGGAATGTTGATGTCACAGGCAGCGGCTTTACCCTCTAAACTACAACTCTGACCCTGACTGCCCATTTTTGGATTTTCTTTTTCTATTGAGTTGTGTGAGTTCCTTATGTAGCCTGGATATAGACCCCTTGTCAGATATTTGGCTTGCAAATATTTTCTAACATTCTGAATGTTGTCACTTCACTCTGTTGATTATTTCTATTGCTGTGCAGAAGCTCTTAGTTTGATAAAATCCAATTTATTGTTTGTTTTTCTTTTTGTTTCCTGTGCATTTGGGGTCTGATCTAGAAAAACCCACGCTCATTCCAATGATGTGCATGTTACCCTATGTCTTCTAATGGTAGTACTTTCAAAGTTTCTGGTCTTACATTTAGGTTTTTAAGCCATATTGAGGTGATCATTGTACACAATGAAAGTTAGTCTACTTTCATTTTTCTGCATATGAATATCTAATTTTCCCATCTCCATTTATTGAAAAAACTTATCTTTTTCCATTGTGTGTTCTTAACACCTTTGGCAAAGATAAGTAGGCTATAGATGCTTGGGTTTACTTCTAATGTTTCTCTTCTGCTCCACTGGTCTATGGATATATTTTTATGCAAATCTCATGCTGCTTTAATCACTGCCACTTTGCAATATACTTTTTTTAAAAGATTTTTTTTATTTGAAAGACAGAGTTACAGAAAGAGGTAAAGCCAGAGAGAGAGCAAGACAAGGGCCTTCTATCTACTGGTTCACTCCTTAAATGGCTGCAACAGCCAGAGTTGAGCTGATTGGAAGCTAGGAACAAAGAGCTTCCTCCAGGTATTCCAGGTTTGTGCAGGGGCCCAAGGACTTGGGCCATCCTCTACTGCCTTCCCAGGCCATAGCAGAGAACTGGATTGGAAGTGGAGCAGCCAGGACTTGAACCAGTGCCCACATGGGATGCCAGTGCTGCAGGCCGGGGCTTTAACCTGCTTTGCCACAGCATTGGACCTATGTAATATTCTTTAAAGTCAGGTAGTATAATGTTTCCTGCATTGTTCTTTTCACTCAAATCATTTAGCTTAAAATAATTCATCTTTGTGTTTTTTAAAGTAGTGATATTTGAAGACACAAGGAATGCACAGCAGTCCTCTGAAGTGCAGCTGCTGCTGAGCACAAAGCTTCCGAAACATTCTCCTGTTCTTTCATTTCTCTAAATACTGTACTGCAAGTTATATATCAGAGCAAAAACTCTCCTCCTCAGGCAGTGAGAGTCTCTGATTGGAATGAAATATGTATGCCAGTAAATTTGGTTGCCAGATTATTGACCTATGACTAATGGTCTTTTCAAAGTGAAAATCTGTATTATTTCACAGTCATATAGTAGAGACAGCTTAGGTTTCTCCACAGGCAAAACATGTACTAGCTGTGTGACTCAGAGAATTCATACTCTCCATTTCCCCACCTGCAAAACAGAGATGATGATAAGTTTCTATGAATGGAAAGTTTATCCAACACACGATTATAGTTAAACTTCCTCACTGAATAGATCAATAAAATGCTTGTAAGATTATTGCACACATTAGTTTACCAATGATAGCTATTCTAGAATTATTTTAAAATTCTTGTTCTTTATTGTTTTTCCTTCTAAAATTAGTTTAATCACTTTTTGACAATCAAATAAATCAAAGTAAATTTGACAATCAAGTAATCAAAGCAAATTCCAGATCTGTGAAAATTAATTAAAAAATATATGTATTTAAGTAATTTAATAATCCTTCTGGAGTCTGTAGAAAAGTTTAAAATAAATAATTTTATTGGTAAGTAAGTCAACTATCACTCACTGGTGATGCTTGAATTGTAATATTTATTCACATTAGACTTAGTATAGCTCTTAGTTCTCAAATTAGAAATCTTTGTGAAATGAAGAATGATAAATACAATAGGAGAGTAATTTCTACAGGGTCATTGGCTTTTCTACTTGCAGCTGTGCTTTGTTCTTTGGACATACAGCGATTTCCAGGAGGATGAGGTCTTTCTCTTCCTGTCTTGGTGAAATCACTGTTTACTCTCCCTTATATGGACCAGTTCTTCCTCTGTTAGATTCAGTGGAACTTGAATTATTTATAAAACTCAAGAATTTACCTGCACCTCGGCCTTTCCAGGTCTCCTACCAAAGGGAATGAATTCATGTGATGTAAATGTGCAGAAACGTGCTGTCTTTTCTTGTGGCCCCTTAACCCTATGCATGTACAAGGTATTCAAAATGAATTTCAAGCTCTTGTTACTTGGAGATTATTTTGGTTTTGTTTTGGGGTATTTTAAATTGATTTAAATTAAAAGCTTTAAACAGTGTAAAATATTGTTCTATTAGTCAACATTTTATTTTTTGCTAGACACTTGAAACTTTCACAAATTGAGCTTCCAGATTCAGATGCTCTTTTAATAGAAAACGAACGGTGAAAAAGAATGGGTACAAAAATGCAAAATATCATTGAAACTTTTTTAATGTTGTTATCTGTTGCAGTAGCATTATTTCAGATATACTGGTTTGGTGCCAGCGCTGTGGCATAGCCAGTAAAGCCATTGCCTGCAAGTTCAAGATCCGGCTGCTCCACTTCCGTTCCAGCTCTTTGATATGGCCTGGGAGAGCAGTAGAAGATGGCCCAAGTCCTTGGACTCCCGCACCCATGTGGGAGACCCAGAGGTAGCTCCGGGCTCCTGGTTTCAGATCCGCACAGCTCTGATTGTTGCAGCCAACTGAGGAGTGAACCAATAGATAGAAGACCTCTCTCTCTCTCCCTCTCTATCTCTGCCTCTCCTTCTCTCTGTGTAACTCTGATTTTCAAATAATAAATAAATCTTTAAAAATAAAATAAAATAGATATATTAGTTTAAAAGAACTATAACGTTAAAATTTATTTCATTTAATTTTTATGTTTTTTCACTGTTGCTGCTAAAAATTAAAATTATATTTGTGGGCCGGTGCCGCAGCTCAATAGGCTAATCCTCCGCCTTGCAGCACGGGCACACTGGGTTCTAGTCCAGTTCGGGGTGCTGGATTCTGTCCCGGTTGCCCCTCTTCCAGGCCAGCTCTCTGCTATGGCCCGGGAGTGCAGTGGAGGATGGCCCAAGTGCTTGGGCCCTGCACCCCATGGGAGACCAGGAGAAGCACCTGGCTCCTGCCTTCGGATCAGCGTGAAGCGCCGGCCGCAGTGGCGATTGGAGGGTGAACCAATGGCAAAGGAAGACCTTTCTCTCTGTCTCTCTCTCTCACTGTCCACTCTGCCTGTCAAAAAAAATTATGCTTGGCCGGCGCCGTGGCTCAACAGGCTAATCCTCCGCCTTGCGGCGCCGGCACACCGGGTTCTAGTCCCGGTCGGGGCGCCGGATTCTGGCCCGGTTGCCCCTCTTCCAGGCCAGCTCTCTGCTGTGGCCCAGGAGTGCAGTGGAGGATGGCCCAGGTGCTTGGGCCCTGCACCCCATGGGGAGACCAGGAAAAGCACCTGGCTCCTGGCTCCTGCCATTGGACGAGCGCGGTGCGCCGGCTGCAGCGCGCCGACCGCGGCGGCCATTGGAGGGTGAACCAACGGCAAAGGAAGACCTTTCTCTCTGTCTCTCTCTCTCACTGTCCACTCTGCCTGTCAAAAAAAAAAAAAAAAATTATGCTTGTGGTGTTCACTCCAATTTTAGTGGAAAACACTGGTAACGATATGGCTTAAGTAAAATTATTCAATTCTAAATTAAAATGTCCCACTTGTAATTAATTCCTCAGACAGGTCAAGTTGATCTTTAAATGTGACCTAGGAGAGAAAGGTTATTTTGTAGCAGAGGAATGCAAACACAGTCCACTCTATTTTTTTTTTTTAATTTTTCATTTATTTGAAAGTCAGAGTTACATAGAGAGAGAAGGAGAGGTTGAGGTAGAGAGAGAGAGAGAGAGAGAGAGAGAGAGGTCTTCCATCTGTTGGTTTACTCCCCATTTGGCTACAATGGCCAGAGCTGCGCCGATCTGAAGCCAGGAGCCAGGAGCTTCTTCTGTATCTCCCACGTGGGCACAGGGGCCCGAGGACTCGGGCCATCTTCTATGCTTTCCCAGGCCATAACAGAGAGGTGGATCAGAAGTGGAGCAGCTGGGACTCAAACCAGCACCCATATGGGATGCTAGCACTGCAGGCTGTGGCTTAACCTGCTACGCCATAGCATCGGCCTCAACACTGTCCACTCTTAAAGATTTTGATAAAGAAGCTGTTATTGAGCCTAAACTCAGCAACTACTATAATGAACCTGTTTTGCTGAAGTGCCACCAGCAACTTTACTTATTCAATACTAGCTTGGGTTCACCAATCCATTGGAGTACTGAGAAACGTTGATAATAAAGTCTCTTTCATTATTTGGAAAATAAACTAGAAAGTTGTTTAAAAAAATAGTTCCAGAACCAACAGCCTCAGTATCACTTGCCAAACTTGTCACAAATGCAAGTTCTCCTCCCCCACAGAATCTGAAATCCTAGGAGTATGGTCTAAAAATCGCTGGTTCAAGCCCACTCCTTACCCTCACACTCCATGATTCCGATGCACACCAAAGCTTGTGAACTCGTGTGCTGGAATAAAAAACACTCTTTCTAACTGATGAATAAAATTCAGTTTACTCAATAAGCTGTGAGTAACTAATGGGCCATAATGAAGCTGTGAGGAACTCATTGAAAGGAAAGCATGGGTGCGTCTTCCAACAACTTCTTGCAGTAAATCACTGGCATTCAGGAAATACATAGGTTGAGATTTTCTTTTTTTTTAGAGTCTGCTATTAATATTTCTTAATGGAGTTTATATTCTCAAATAATTTCTCTTTTATTGTGATACAAGGAAGTTGAAACCACCACAATGCTTTTACTTTTCATAATGTGCACAAAGGAGCTGCTGAATGGGATAATATCTGGGCTGAAATACATCCCACTGTGCTCCATCCATTTGTGGTGAAAATGATTGTTTTGCCTTGAGAATGTCAGAGTGATTATGTAACATTTTATGTTACTGAATTATTTTGGATATGACATTCTCGATAAGGAAAAAACAGCGCTTCAAGAAATTACTTCAAATTTCTACTCTTTTTTTTTAATCATCCCAGATTTTGCTTGTGTAAGTTTAAAATAAAAAGATCTAAATCTACTACCCGACACCATCAAATTATTAAAAAACATTGGAGAAACCCTGCAAGATATAGGCACCAGCAAAGACTTATTGGAAAAGACCCTGGAAGCACAGGCAGTCAAAGCCAAAATTAACAATTGGGATCACATCAAATTGAGAAGTTTCTGTATGGCAAAAGAGACAGCAAGGAAAGTGAAGAGGCAACTGACAGGACGGGAAAAAAATATTGGCAATCTATGCAACAAATAAAGGATTAATAACCAGAATCTACAAAGAGATCAAGAAACTCCACAACATCAAAACAAGCAACCCACTTAGGAGATGGGCCAAGGACCTCAATAGACATTTTTCAAAAGAGGAAATCCAAATGGCCAACAGACACATGAAAAAATGTTCAAGATCACTAGCAATCAGGGAAATGCAAATCAAAACCACAATGAGGTTTCACCTCACCCCGGTTAGAATGGCTCACATTCAGAAATCCATCAACAATAGATGCTGGAGAGGATGTGGGGAAAAAGCAACACTAATCCACTGTTGGTGGGAATGCAAACTGGTAAAGCCACTATGGAAGTCAATCTGGAGATTCCTCAGAAACCTGAATATAACCCTACCATACAACCAAGCCATCCCACTCCTCAGAATTTACCCAAAGGAAATTAAATTGGCAAACCAAAAAGCTGTCTGTACCTCAATGTTTATTGCAGCTCAATTCACAATAGCTAAGACCTGGAATCAACCCAAATGCCCATCAATAGTAGACTGGATAAAGAAATTGTGAGATATGTACTCTATAGAATACTATACAGCAGTAAAAAACAATGAAATCCTGTCATTTGCAACAAGATGGAGGAATCTGGAAAACATCATGCTGAGTGAATTTAGCCGAAGGGACAAAGGGACAAATATCATATGTTCTCCCTGATCGGCGACAACTAACCAAGCACCAAAGGGGAAAGCTATTGAAATGAAATGGACACTATGAGAAACAGTGTCTTGATCAGCCCTTGTCCTGACTATTGATGAACAACTTAATACTTTATCCCTTTTAGTATTTTTTGTCCTACTTAATTCTATTGGTTGAATTCTGTAATTAACACACAATTATTCTTAGGTGTTTAAATTCAACTGAAAAGTGATCCCTGTGAAATATAAGAGTGGGAATAAGAGAGGGAGGAGATGTACAATTTGGGACATGCTCAATCAGACTTACCCCATGTGGTAGAGTTAGAAACATACCAGGGGATTCCAATTCAATCCCATCAAGGTGGCATGTACCAATGCCATCTCACTAGTCCAAGTGATCTATTTCAGTTCATAATTGATCACGCTGATAGGTCTAAGAGTCAAAGAGATCACATAAACAAAACTAGTGTCTGCTAATACTAACTGATAGAATTAAGGAGGAGAGAACGATCCAACATGGAAGCGGGATACACAGAAGACTCATAGAATGGCAGATGTCCTAAACAGCACTCTGGCCTCAGAATCAGCCCTTAAGGCATTTGGATCTGGCTGCAGAGTCCATGAGAGTATTTTAGGCATGGAAAGCCAAGACACTCTGGGGAAAAAAAAAAAAAAAAAAAAAAAACCCTAAATGAAAGATCTCTGTGAGTGAGATCCCAGTGGAAAGAATGGGCCATCAAAGAAGGAGGTACCTTTCTCTGAAGAGAGGAGAGAACTTCCACATTGACTATGACCTTGTCTAAATATGATCAGAGTCGGCGAATTCAAAATGCTTCCATAGCCTTAGCAACTTATGACAAAAGCCTAGGGTGATTACTGATGCCATAAACAATAGTGCCATTTTGTTAAGTCAACAACAGGTGTGTACTTACTCCTCATGTAGGATCTCTGTCCTTAATGTGTTGTACAATGTGAATTAATGCTATAACAAGTACTAAAACAGTATTTTACACTTTGTGTTTAGGTGTGGGTGCAAACTGTTGAAATCTTTACTTAATATATACTAAATTAATCTTCTGCATATAAAGAATTAAAAACGAATCTTGATGTGAATGGAATAGGAGAGGGAGCGGGAGATGGGAGGATTGCTGGTGGGAGGGAAGTTATGGGGAGGCAAAAGCCACTGTAATCCATAAGCTCTACTTTGGAAATTTATATTTATTAAATAAAAATTAAAAAAAAGAAAATTGCATCCTTGATAATCACTATTCCTGTTATTAATTTCATCACCCTAAATATTGAAGTTAATAAGGTAAATATTTACATTAAAAAAGTAAAGCTTTTTCAAATTTTAAATTTCCAATAATTTTCTTTCTTTATTTTTTAAAATAGTTTAACCCTACTCTGTAATATATGAATTCCTGTCTCTGCCATTACACATTTATAAGTATGGATTTAAAGAAAAAGACAACATGATTTTAAATAAAAATGTGAAATAAAAAGTCAATATATGCATGTGGCATTTGAGTGTATTTTTCCTTTCTTTCAAGGCCAGCAAAGTTCTCTGCTTACTACTGCCACCTTAAAGTCTATCTATAATTGAAGATGCCTTGAAATTTCTTAGGCTTTCAAATAAGAATTAAGCATGCAAATTGTTGTACCAAAAATGAAAATGTCCTCTTGCATGATAGCAGCTTGTTTCAGTTGCACCTGTGCTTTGGTCTGAATCACAAATTATTTGAAATTTGGCTGGCCCTTAGCGTCCCTTCAGGCTCAGCATGTTCTAGGAATAAAAAAGGACTTGATCACTTAATATTGCTAAATCTTACTTTAAATGAATACTAATTTTGTGAATATAGGATACATTGTTGGACAGAATTATTTTATCAAGTAAGAAGGATAACTTATAATTATTTACAATTGATACACAGACATCTTCTAAACATTTAAGGTCTGATTTATAATAATTGATCATCTCAGTGTTCACCTTATTTTTAACTAAAAGTAAGTCATTGCTTATTACTTGTACTCATGTCTTTCCCCCCAAGGATTATATATCACTGCATTATAAAAACATGTGTAATTGAATATCAAAATAACTTGGTGTGGGCATTCTCATAGCAGCTAAGATGTCCTTTGGGATGCTTACATTTCAAATCACAGTGCCTGGGCTCAACTCTTTGCTCCACTAATGATTCTAGCCTCCTGCTAACATGCACCCTGAGAAGCAGCAGTTGATGGTTCAAATAATTGGGTCCTTGCCACCCACGTGGGAGATTTGGATTGAGTTCCTGGCACCTGGCCCAGCCACAGCTGTTGTGGGCCTTTGGGGAGTGAATCAAGGGATGATTAGCTCTCTCTAACCTTATGTTGAGAGCTCTCTGTTTTTTTCTCTCTCTCTGCTTTTCAAATAAAATGAAGTAATATTTTTTCTTCAAAATTAAAACAGTAAATAATATAAAGTAAATAGAAAATTAAAGGGAAAAAAATGAAACAATGTATGGACCTTTCAGCCCCCACAATTGCTATATTTGAGTTTTGAACTTGGTACTGAGTTTCTTGACTATGGAAAATGTAGAGAGAGCCAGTTTCAAAGGAGAAAACACTTGTTTCTCAAGCGAAGCAAAGCTTCCCTCTCTTAACAAATCGAAGATATTTCTCAAGTGGGGCTTTCACAGGGAGTCTTGGTGTCACAAAACTTACTCTATTCAGATTCCACCCAGGAACAAACCTGACAAGTGGGCTCATTTTTTATGGAGTCCCTCAATGAAAACCAACAACCCAGCATTAACAGCCAACTCACTATTATATCTTAAAGATAAAATTGAATATCTTTCCAAACATCTTACTTTCCTGCTTTTTTCAGTTTCATTTTTGCTGGGTTAGAAACAGTTGAATACTTTTTTGTCTGGCCAGAGTTTGAGACACAGAAATCTTCTGTTGTTAAGAAAAAGATTTTTTTTAACATAAAGAGAAGCAAAACCAAGAATCCATCAATATTAAAGCAAAATGGCCAGTCAGCGTTTGTCTGCAAATATTGCCCTAGTAAACAGCAGAGCCAAGACGTGTGATATGTTGGATGAAACAGCAATGCCTGGTCTCCCATAGCAACATGTTAATTACTATCTCTCTCAATTATTGAATTGGGATCTCCTTTTGAGGAGGGGACCACTTTTGTTCAATTTGGACACATTAAACACTTAATAAGAAAAAAAAAACTGTAAAATCTGTCTGCTATAACTCTCCTATTAACACATTTTAAGGCATTCTTTTATAAAACATTTGGAAGGATGGATTTATTCATATTGCTTATTATTTTAGGAAATGACAGAACCAAACATAGACATAAGGAGTTTAATATATATTGCTGACTATTTTGATGTGAGCCCAAATTTTACCTATAATATACTGGGACTACGTCTGTCACTTATATTTCTAGACTAAGAAGATAACAAAATTCCTCGAAAATGCATACTAGGAGGTTTTTTTTATGATTCTGTCATGCAATATATAGAATGTACAGTGAAAATTTTAAAATATTTGTCTATAATTTTCTAAAATTCATGTATGTCTTCTTAAGAATTCTACTGCTTTGATACCAGTTATGCAGGTCAAGAATTTCACAACACGTTGCTTGTTTGAATAATTTTTTTCAAACGTGCTAGTGCCATAATTCTTCCTTCAGCAATTCTCTGGGACAGAAAATTCATTAAGAAAAATGTAATTTTGAAAAGGATTTATTTATTCAAAAAGTCAGAGTGACAAAGAGGAGAGAGAGGGAGAGGGAGAGGGAGACGGAGAGGGAGACGGAGAGGGAGACGGAGAGGGAGAGAGAGAGAGAATCTTTCATCTGCTGATTTCCAAAATGGCGGTAATGGCAAGGGCCAGATGAAAGCCAGGGGCCTGGAACAGCATCTTGTTCTCTGCCATGGGTGGTAAGAGCTCAGGTACTTGGGCCACCTTCTGCTGCTTTCTCAGAAGCAATAGCAGGAAACAGTCAGGACTCAAACTGGCATTTAGATATATGATGCCATAATTGCAAGCAGAGACTTAACCTACTCTGCCAAAGCAATGGTTCACCAAAAGTAAATTGTTAGAAAGACATAGGGCCAGGGCCGACAATGTGATGTAGCAGGTAAAGCCACCACCTGCAGTGCCGGCATCCCACATGGGCATCGGTTCGAGTCCTGGCTTCTCCTCTTCTAATCCAATTCTATGCTATAGCCTTGGAAAGCCATAGAAGATGGCCCAAGTGCTTGGGCCCTTGCACCCGCATGGCAGGCCTGGAGGAAGCTCCTGGCTCCTGGCTCCTGGCTCCTGGCTTCAGATTGGTGCAGCTCCAGCCACTGTGGCCATTTGGGGAGTGAATCAGTAGATAGAAGACCTCTCTCTCTCTCTCTCTCTCTCTCTCTCTCTCTTTCTCTCTCCCTCTCTTCCTGTGTGCATGTGTGTGTTTGTGTGTGTGTGTGTGTGTCTGCCTCTGCCTCTCTGCAACTCTGCTTTTCAAATAAATACATAAATCTTTAAAAAAATAAAAAGGCTTAAGGCCCCTCTAAAATATTCTGGTTTTAGGAAGGAGGCTCCTACTAAGGGAAATGGGACAGTGTTATAAATGATAATATATATAGTGTTTATGGACCAGGCAACTTTTATTTTTATTTTTCATTTCCTGAGCACAGAGAAATTTATATTTCTTTAAAAATGACATTAATTCACATTACAACTACTATTATCATTCTTGTTATTATTCGCACTTTTCTTAACTTTAGCAAGTGTGAAGAAAAATCAGAAATAGTCTTCCTTTCAATTCGGAAATAGGCCACAATAAAGTGAAATGCAACAATTCGAAATTCCGATTCCTTAATGTTAGGTACTTTGCTAATTTGCATGAATCAATACTATCTTGTCTGCAACTTGGCTGCATTTCCTGGACTATGACTAGGCCTGTACCAGAAGTTAGGACCCTTGGTATATTTAGACCTGACTTGGGTAAAATAGTTATTGTTTCTGGTACTTGTTTGAACACTTGTATTTTATCTCCATTCCCACGACCTTAACATTTATGTCCCAGATCAGGGGTTTGCAAGCCATGGCTAAAAATAATCCAAATATTCCTTTGTCTTTACATTTTATTCATATTTTGAAAAATTTGAATTTTCTATGTCTGTATTCTACCATAGCACCAGTGCAATAAGAGCTTATGTTTGCATCCAACCCATTATACTCATTTAAATTAACCACTTTCCCTAGAAGCTGTGTGAGTTGTTCACCCCTATGACAACTCTTGTTTTCTGCTGAGTAATGTTACATTTTTCTGTTCAAACAGGATACTTGAATATCCTAATTGCTATGAATAAAAGGATCAGTCCTCTTAGATACCGTCCATGTTTTTCTGCAGGAATCACTAACATCCTATTACAGGAATAGTCAAATAGATCACTGACTCTGATTAAACATTGTTGGCTTGACAGAGCATAAGATTGGGAAGTTTTCTGAAATCAAATCCAAGTTCACAGCCAAAGACTACAGTCATTCATGGCTAATGGCTGTAAGAGACAAGGGTTTATCAAACTTACTCATTCCCAGTATGTGAGGATTGTCTATAATGTCTGTCTTAGAACAGAGTGAGCTTTGTACTTGCTATACTGTTCCACTATCTTTCAAGTAGACTGTAATTCTACTGGGTGGACCAGCATCTTAAATATCAAATAACCTTGTGACACTTAACTCTGAGTTCTACACATGGAAGATAACCTAATATAATTGGAATGAAGTGGAATCACATCGGAAGAGGAAATGTTTTCTAAGCCCTTTTCTCCCGTTTGCAGCACTACAGAAAGGGAGGGGGTGGATTAGAATTTAAAGATAAAACAAGACTAATCAGAACCAGTTTTTTTTTTTTTTTAAATTCCTAAGTGATGGCCATCAAGCACACATGAACACAACCTATTTTATTGAAGTTAGAGTTCACTTACAGATGTCCTGATTTGCTAGTACATGGGAACTGTGATTTAATGAATGTTCTCATATGCATCATGATAAGAATATCACAGAAGATGTTGTGCATTGCTGCCGTTGCCAAGGAACCACAGGTAATATTTGTCTTCTGAAATGTTTTCCTAATAGGAGATGTGTAATAATATGTATTTTTCAACATCTAAGACAAGGCTAGTAGTGCATGACCATAGAATGGTTATTAAAGAATCTATACATTTACTGTTTTTAATGTAGAACTTGTATCCACCGAACTTGTTTGAGGCATACAATTGAGCTTCTTACTGGATAGAACTGCACAATTCTAATAGACACTGGTCCCTCAGTTTCAATTGGCTATTCTCCTTGTCAGCCAGCTCTCTGTGTACTGATTTTGCAGACCCTGGCAGGTATTACCACATTCAATCCTCTCAATAAACCTTTGATTTCAGATTACTATCCCCGTTTTACAGTTAAGAAAATGAGGTTCAGCAAAACCATTTAACTTTTCCAGTAGCACACAGCTGCTCAGTGATGCTGAGAGCCACACCTCTGATTCAGTGCCCATGCTCGTTTTTCTAGGCATCCGAGGTATAGGTAAATAATTTTCATTAAAAAGTTAGTCTCATTTAAGCAAAAAAGTAGATGTTACTGATACGGACTAAACATTCCAGAGTGGTAGCTTTCCAGTTTGTTCATTCCTTGGGCCTTGCTTTGGTTGCCTTAGGTTTGCATTTGCAGTGACTTTCTGCAGTGCTCTTTTGGATGTGCTTTTTCTACTCTTCTTCCCTTTGCGTCACTGGAGTAAAACACTTGATCTCTGCTGTGACTGTGCACAGAGCTTGTCCATGACCTGTGCTTAGATTTGCTCATGGGAAGAACCCAGGGTGCTTTCCTTTCTGAGTGCAGATATGCAACCGATCAGGAAAAGGTGTTCACAATTATCTTAACTGCTTGTTTAATTCTCCAGATGTACTACACACTCCTACTGTGAGTGTAGCTCAAGAAAGGAGGAAGAAACACTGCTGACGGCTGGCAGAGGTTTTGTGATGTAACTTGGTGGTATCTATCAGAGCAGCTGTCAGGGGCAGAAACTGAATGCTGGGAGCTGGCTTTGTGGCGCAGCGGGTTAAACCACTGCTTGTGATACTGGATGTCATGTCAGAGAGCTGTTTCAAGTCCTGGCTCCTCTGCTAACAATCTACCTTCCTACTAATGTGTCTGGAAGGGCAACACAAGATGGCCCAAGTATTTAAGTCCCTGCCTCCAGTGTGGGAGACCAGCATGGAGCACCCGGCTCCCAGCTTTGGCTTGGCTCAGTCCTGGCTGTTGCAGGCATTTGGGGAGTCAATCAGTGGATGGAATGTCTCTCTCTTCATCTCTTTATAACTCTAACTTTCAAATAAATAAAGAATGAAAAGAAACTGAATCCAGGCAAGGACCCCCTTCCTGTTTTCTAGACTCATTCATTGTACATTTCAGAGCTAAATAACAACCTGTAGGTCCTAAGTTTGGGGTTCAAGAGATGCTGAGCACCCATAAGGAGTTCCCTCGGGCCAAAATTTGCTATTTTAATGAGAGAAGCTCTCCATCTGAATTGAGCATCCATTATAACAAGGAGTATCCTTGGAAAAAAATTAGACACCAGCGGAGTCCACATTCCTCACTTGTCACTGCCACCTTCCTTTATCCTGTCTCCTCTTTCATCATCAAACTCTGTTGAAAATAAAAAGTTTTAAACAGTTTTATTTTAATTTATCCACTGAATTTGCTAATAATAAAATATTTTAATAGAAAGCAATTGTATTATCTCATTACTGAACCACATAACATTAAATCATTGATAGTATGCAAGGCAAATCTTAATCTACAACTAATTAATGAATCCCTTTGTATCTATTAAATGGATTAACTGTCTGAGAATATAGATTTTCTGGTTACTTATTCATTTTAATGATATTAAAAACTAAACGCGTGTTCTTAATAACTGACAGTGAGTAAAATAATTAAGAGTGGAATGAATAAAAAGAAAAATATCACAAGCTTTGATACGTACTTTTCAAGGTCATGTATTAGAACTTTTAAAACTTTGAAAATTAAATAAAATTAATGTGTTTCTATAAATGCTAATACAGTAATTTTTCCATGTCAAATTCTTCTTGGACCTAAGCCATACAAGAATTTAAACATATATTACCACATATTAAAAACAGGAATATATAAGTAGTATCCATTAAAAAAATTGGCTTAGCAAGTCTAATTAATAGGGCAACTTCAAGCAATTCGATCAAGTGAAACCTCTGTGAGACTCTTTTCTCAGATGAACAAACCAGTAGGCTCACATGTATAAGGTACTGAGGTACGTGTGTATAAGAGCAGTGATTGTTAAACGTTTGTATAGATTATTCTGGCAGATGTTTAGGGACACCACCATAGTACATATACTAAAACCACAACTCTAATAATTTCTCCAAGGTTCTCAGCATCAGTGTATGGGTTTTCAGTGTGTGGGAAGCGAGGGGCAGGGAGATAAGGGTGGCGGTGGTGTCATCATCAGTGCACCTGCTGCTTGTGGATAAGAGCACAAAATGGTTCTGCATGCACAAATATCAGGCATGGATATAACTGAGTTAGTTCCTGGCACTTAAATGTTGTGAGTTATGTACTTGTCACATTGTCCCATCAGACTTTAACTAGATTGTAATCCTACTAGGTGGACCTATCTTAAACATCAACTTATCTTTGTGGCACTTTTTCTTAAAACTTTAGATAGAAGACTATCAATATAACAGGAACGAAAGGAAATCAGGCCAGAAAAGATGTTTTGTGATCCTGTCCTCTCTTCCTGTAATATCACTCACAAAAGGATTCAGAATTTAGAAACAAAATGATTAAGAAAAAATGTTTTAGATAGCCTCAAGTCATAAGTATAAAACAAACAGAAAAGCCTTTTAAAGATACAGCTCACTGGCAGATGCTGCGTAGTGCTACTACTTAAGAACTGTGATTTATTAAAATTTCATATATGTAACATGCTAAGCATATCATTGAAAATGTTGCACTTATTTAACTTCTCTGAATTTACTGAGATGATCATATGATTTTTAGCCCTAATTTTGTTAAAATGGTATATAATATATTTTGATTAGTGTATATTGGACCATCCTTATATCCTAAGCTTAAAATCATTTGTTTATGATTTATGATTCTTTCAATGTAGTGATCAATTCATATCACTAGTATTAGCCTTAGAATTTTTGTAGCTGTTCACCAGGGATGTTGGCTTATAATTTTTTTTTTTAAATTAGTGTCTATAGTAGTAGTAGTAGACACTAAAATTTAGTGGTAGACACTAAAATTAGTGTCTGTAGTGTCTATCTTTGGCTTTAGTACCAGGGTATAGTGACCTTGTAAAATGAGCTTGAAAGTGTCTTACCCTCTACAATTTCTTCGGAGAGTTTCCAAAGTATTTATAGTCATTGTTCTTCAAATATTTAGCAGAGTTCACCAGTGAAGTTAATAAGTCCTCAGGCTTTATTTTGCATACAGATTTTTGATTACCACTTTAACATCATTGCTAGCAGTCAATTCAAATTTTCTGTTTCTTAATGGATTAGTCTTGGTATATATATTTCCAGGAATTTGTCCATATCTTTGAGTTATCTGATTTGTTGGTATATAATTATGCATAGAAGTTTATTAGAATCCTTTTAAATTCCTTTTATATCCTAACTTCTGTTAATGTTGGACTTAACTTTGTTCTTCTTTTACTAGTTTCTTGAGTTAGTATAGTTATATTATTTATTTTATTTTACCTTAATGTAGGTGTTCCTCACTATAAAATTCATGCTTATAACTGCTTTTCCTGCACATGATAAATTTAAACATGTTTCATTTTTCATTTTCCACAGTTATTTTTCTTTTGTTTTTGTTATTTCTTCTCTGACACCTTGTCTATTGAGGAATTTGTCACTTAATTTCTACATTTCTGTTCATTTTATTCTTTAATATTTGTTTTGTGGCCCTAGAGAATGTTTCCCATGTGCTTTAGAAGAGTTTCTATATTGCTACTATTAGATATATTGTCCCATATATGTTCCTTAGGTCTGTTTGCTTCACTGTGTAGCGCATGTCCCGTGTTTCATCACTGATTTTCTGTCTAGGTGATGTATCCATTATTGGAAATGGGGTACTCAGTACCCTATTGTTGCTGCATTTCTGTCTATTTGTCCCTTAAGTTCTGTTAATATTTGTGTTATATGCAAAGATGCTTCAATGCTGAATAATATATATTTATAATTATTAAGAATTCTTGATGAATTGATCTCATTATTATTACATAGGGATCTTCAATACTTATGACAGTTTCAAGCTTAAAATCTGTTTTGTCTGATATAAGTATAGTCATCTGTGTTTTCAAGTGGTTACCATTTGCATACAATAACTTTGTGCTCCTGTTCACTTTCAAACTGGGAATGCCTTTAAAGCTAAAGTGAGTCTCCTAGGCAGCAAATAGTTGGGGGGTTCTTTTTACTCACAGAGCTATTCTATGACTTTTGACTGGAAAAGTTAAATCATTTACATTTAAAGTACTTTTTGATAGGTGGGGATTTACTACTGTAATTTTGTTCATTGTTTCTTGACTGCATTGTAGTTTCTTTTTTCTTACTCTTTTTTGTCTCTCTTTAAATTTTGATGATGTTTTGTAGTGATATTCTTTAATTATTTTTTCTATGTCTTATGAATTTTCTATAGGATTTTTGTTGTTGTCATGAAGTTTACATAAAACATTTTATAGTTATACCAGTCTATATTAACGTGATAACAACTTAACTTTAACCACACACATAAATTCCAAATGTTAACTTCTTCCTACTCCCTTATTTTTTTTTTTGTAACTGACATCACAGTTCATAAATTTCATTTTGTGACTAAGTTATTTTATTACTGTGGTCTTTTAACTAGAGTTAAAAAGGATGCCTACACCATCTAAACAAATTCACAGTATTCTAAGATTGACTATATTCATATGTTTACTACTGAATTGTATACTTTCATGTATATTAATGGTGTGAATTAGCTGCTTTAAAACTATTCATTTTCATTTGAAAGAATGATGAATGATGGAGGGGGTGAGAAAGAGACTAAGAAGAGAAAAATAGAGAAAAAGAGGGAAGGAGGGGGGATGAAGAGAGATAAATATTGGTACCACCCACTGGTTCACTTCTCAAATGCCCACAATAGCTAGGGACTGGATCGAGCCAAAGCTAGAAGTCAGAAACTCCATCTAGGTCTCCCATGTGGCTTCAGGGACTCAGTACTTCAGTCTTCATTCACTACCTCCTAGTCTCATTAGTAGGAAGCTGGATCAGAAGTGGAGACAGAGGCAGTACTCCATCCCAGGTGCTCCAATATGAGATGTGGGAATTCCAGGCTGCAGCTTAATCCACTGTACCACAACATACAAACCAGCTGCTTTTACTTCAACTTGAAAAACCACCCTTAGCATTTTATGTAAGGCACTCCCTCTGCCTTTGCTGGTCTGAGGGAGCCTTTTATCTCTCTTTGATTTTTGAGGGACACATTTACCACAAATATTGGTCTTCACTGACACTATTTTTGTTTGGTTGCTGTTTGTTTTTATTTAGCATCTGAGTATATCATCCCACTGTTTTATGGGCTGCAAGATTGCTTCTGAGAATTCTACAGATAGTCTTATTAAAGGTTCCTACTATGTGATAGGGCATTTCTCTTGATGCTTTAAAAATTCTCTATATCTGTCTTTTGACTATAATGTGCTTTGGTGAAGATTTGTTTATATTTAATATATTTAGAGCTTTCCATGAGTCATGATTGTGATGCTTATTTCCTCAAGATTCAGGAAATTTTCTGTCATTAATTCTTTAAATAAGCCTTCTGCTCCCTGCTCCCTTTTTTTGTCTATTCCTTCTTAACATTCCATAAAGTATGTATGGGCTCTCTTAGTGATGTTTAATAAGTCTTGTGGGCTTTTTTTTTTTGCCTTTTTCCCTTATGTTTTCATTTTTTCTTATTATTACATTATTTCCATTGACTGCCTCTGAGTTTGTTAATTATTTCTTCTGTTTGATCAAAACTGCTGCTGAAAAACTCTGTAGAATTTTTAAAGTTTTTACTTATAAAGAGACAAAGTGAAAGACACACAGCAGACAGAGAGAAAGAGTTCTCATCAGCTGGTTCACTCCCCAAATGCTCACACCTAGGACTGAGGTGGAGCTGAAGCCAGGAGCCAGGAACTCAGTCAAGATTTACTGCATGGTTGGCAAGAATTCAATTACTTTAGCAATTACCACTGCCTCCCAGGGTCCCCATTACCAGGAAGCAGGAATCTGGGACCAGAACCATGGATTAAACACAGTACTCCAATGTGGAGTGTACATATCTTTTTTTTAAAAGATTTATTTATTTATTTGAAAGTCAGAGTTACAGAGAGAGAAGAAGAGGCAGGGAGAGAGAGAGAGAGAGAGAGAGAGAGAGAGAGAGAGAGAGAGAGAAAGGTCTGCACCAATCAGAAACCAGGAGCCAGGAACCAAGAGCTTCTTCCAGGTCTCCCACATGGATGCAGGAGCCCAAGGACTTGGCCATCTTCTATTGCTTTTCCAGGCCATAGCAGAGACCTGTATCAGAACTGGAGGAGCCAGGCCTCCAATCAGTGCTCATACGGGATGCCTGCACTGCAGGCAATGGCTTTACCCACTATGCTGCAGCACCAATGCCTACTTTGAATTGTTAAGAATGTTGTAGATTGAAGGTTCAATAGGACTGGTTACTGTTGCTTGATTTTGTTCCTTTGGTAATATCATGATTCTTTGACTATTCATGACCTTAGAGCCTTCCCGTGATGCCGAAACATTTGACAAATTGGGCACTTCTTTTAGTCTTTATAGACTGTTTTCCACATGGACAGCCCTTCACTAGCCCTTCCAGAGATTCTGAATAGGCTAGATGCTGGATCTGCAAGGGGCTTGTTGCTGGACTCCTTGGGTAGATCAGCGGGCAGAGGGGCCTGGGGCTTTGAAAAATTTGAGTAGGCCTGGAGCCTGAATTTGTGAATGCCAATCTAACATCACAGATCCCTGGCTTAGACATGGCAACTGAATTCAAGGGCTCCATGGCTGATTCAAATTCAGCATGTGTAGGGGCTGGGCTCTGCTGGTGTTAGCTTGGTACCTGGGCCCATGGGATTGGCTGTGTCCTGAATCTATGGGGGCTGGCATGGAAATACAGCCTGATACAATAGTCTTGGCAGTTGGATCTACAGGAGCAGGCTCAGGATCTGTGAGTTAAGTGCATTTCATGATAAACAGGGGCCAACCTGGCAGTGAGGTTCACTGAGGTGGGTCGGGTACTAGTCTACTGTAAGGTTGGTATTAACTCCATTCTCGTCTTATCTATGCCCTCTGTAAGGGGTTCTCTATGCATGCAGAGCAGCATGAGTTTGTAGTAGGGTTGATATAGGTAATTTGAAGTTGCATTTTTTCCTATTTCTTCAATGCAATTTTTTAATTTCTGTGTTCCATCTAAGTGCTGTGATCTCTCAGCTTATTTCTTATGGGCAAACAAAAAAGCCGTCTGCACAGTCATGTTTATTGCGGCTCAATTCACAATAGCTAAGACTTGGAACCAACCCAAATGCCCATCAACAGTAGACTGGATTAGGAAATTATGGGACATTTACTCTACAGAATACTATACAGCAGTCAAAAACAATGAAATCCGGTCACTTGCAACAAAATGGAGGAATCTGGAAAACATCATGCTGAGTGAATTAAGTCAGTCCCAAAGAGACAAATATCATTTGTTTCTTAATCCTTCTAAAGATGTTTTCAGGTATATATGTTTGTTCAAACTGGTACACTTGTGAGGAGAACAATGCCAAGCAAACCTCTATTCCGCCATGTTGACGATATATTTCCTTTCTTACTTATTTTTCAATCATGTAGGTTTTTAAAAAACAGATTTATTTATTTACTTGAAAGTCAGGGTTACACAGAGAAAGAAGGAGAGAGAAGAGAGAGAGGTCTTCCATCAGCTGGTTCACTCCCTAGTTGGCCACAAGGCCGGAGCTGCGTCGATCTGAAGCCAGAAGCCAGGAGTTTCCTCCAGGTTTCTCATGAGGGTGCAGGGGCCCAAGGATTTGGGCCATCTTCTACTGCTTTCCCAGGCCATAGCAGAGAGCTGGATCAGAAGTGGAGCAGCTAGGACTTGAACCAGCACCCATATGGGATGCCAACACTTCAGGCCAGAGCTTTAACCTACTGCGCTGTTGCGGTTTAGTTTCTCAACAATGTTGCAGTGGATTCGTTTCTGAGAGGAGCAGCGTGGTGGGGGCAAGAGGTGCGGAGTCAACACACAGACCCCGGGTGTCGGGTGAGAGCAGGCTTGAGGCGAGCAGCCCGCAGACTCGTTTATTACAGTTGGTACAACTTCTTATATAGTCAAGACCAGCCAATCTGGTCAAGGGGCGGTCTATGCCCCAACCAATCACAGCCTATTGCCAGGCAGTTTCCAAAGCCATCCAATCATAGCCTGTTGCCAGGCAGTTTCAAATACATCCAATCACAGCCTGCTCTCAGGCAGTTTCCAATCCATACAGTCACAGCCTGTTCCCAGGCAGTTTCCAATCCATCCAATCACAGCCTGTTGCCAGGCAGGCTCCATTGCCAGGTGGGTTTCAAAGCCATTCCTGAGTAACTGACGCTCGCTTGCCAGTGGCCACCTTGGCATGGCCTTCTCATTCCACCACACTGCGCCATAGCGCCGGCCCCAATAAGTTGTTTTTAAGAGGTTATGTCAGTGAGTAAATAATTGGTGATGGAACACATTTCTGGTAAGGGTAAATGAGAAACAAAAAAAATACTGAGATCGATATTACTATTTACATACCTAAAATCAGAGGTTGAAGGAAGGAACATTAGCTGGGAGCCAATAAACCAGGGGCCAAACTATTGTTCTTCTACTCACTGGTTTTAGAAGGTTGGCAAATTATTTAACCTCTTAGACTTCATTTTCTGTAAACCAGCCCAAAAGATGGTTAGGAGGATTAAATGAGGCAAGGAAACAGGGATTTACTGACATAATGTGAGCTCAATAAATCATTGCTATTTTGCAGCAATAGTTTTGAGTAATGTAAGTCTTTTTCCCCTTTAATTTCTTGAAGGCTCCCACTGCTCTTCAATAGGAAGTTTATATTTCACAAAAGCCAAACAGTATGGTATAGAAAACAGTGTGCATTAGGATTAACTAAGACTGGTGCTTACATAAAAATCAAGGGAATTCCTCACAGCTTTTTTTTTTTCCTCAAATGATTTGAACATATCTTTTACTCTGACATGCCAGTTACCAGCTCTCTGAGCGGCAGCTTGGTCACATTCAACACATTTAGCAATGAGAAGCCCTGAAGTCAGGAATCACTGATGAATAAAGCAGACATTCATTTACATTTCAAACTGAAACTTGCAGAAATATTCTCTTTAATGTAGGTTTCTTAGGTTCAAAGCTGCTCTATTACAGTACGGAAACTTTGCTGACTTTTAATGACCATATCCTTGTGTATTCATCACCTTAGAGATGTCATCTTTAGGGGATACTGCTAAAAGGATTGACAAAATAAATTTAAAAGAGGATATTTATTTAGCCTAATCTCACATTGTCTTTCCTTCAGAGAGTGTTTGCTGAGGCATCAGACTGGCAAATATATCTCTGTCAACATCTGCTCTCATTTTCCAAATTGACAGTATTTGGAAGCAGAAGTTGGGATTAAATGTTATTCTTAAACCATGGGTCAGGATATAAAATCACATTCCGTATGCTCCAGAGAAGCCTTCCTGAAACCATCACAGAACAATGTTGGCTCAAGACAAACACCTCTGATAAAGGATATGCGTGTATTTTCCTATTTTCCAATACTTACAAATAGTCACCAAGTTTATCAAATGTTATAGCAAATGGATGTTTTCCTATAAGTGGATCTGCTCAGGCAGATCCAGGCAGAGAAGAGTCACTAATGAGTATCATAAGAAAGGAAGTTCATGATCGAAATGCCACCTTACACAGTTGTGGAAAGAACCACAGAAGTGAAATCACAAGTGATCTTTCGATCCTCCGATGAGCAATCTGAGAATCCAAGCACTTTCAGTTGTCAGCTGGTCTGCCAAGGAAATTTGTGTGGGAATGTGTTGGAAATTTTGACCTCTGAAAAGTTATTACTGTGGTGGTGCAACAGTGAAGCACTTGGTGATGGTCCTGGCCAGTTTTATAACAGGATTGGTAGCCAGGAAGATGCTGGATACATGGTGGGAAAAAAATTAGCACTGGATACCCATATCCAGATATCAGGACATATCCAGGATATCAGCTGGATACCCAGCACACAACTGACCGTGATGAATCTCAGAAATGAAACTCTTTACCACTTACACTTTTACTTCTTATATATCTCACATGTTCTTTGTTTGATCGGTTCTGTCTGGCAATAATACAGAAGGGGATTTGAGGAACTAACAGTTTCCAGCTCAGCCATATGCACAGTGTAAACCACCATGCGCTCCACAAAATATCTATCGACAGGTCTTTCATGGCTGGTCTTGGTGCAAGCCTTTCAGTCTCCTTTGAAGCCACTCAACTTTATTATCGTCTTAGATTAGATGCAACAGAAACACTCAGTCATTGTTTTTCTTACTGCTTGGATGTTTTCTCTGTTTTATTAAACCTCTCTGTGGCTTTCTGAATCTCCGCTTATTGTTAAAGTCAAAGTCCTTACAATGATGTAAAATGTTTTGAAAATTGGACTCTGATCTTTCAGAGGCCTCTGTGTGTGTGTGTGTGTGTGTGTGTGTGTCTCGTTGTGTTATTCAGCTCCAATCACATTTGCCCTGACCCTAATTATTCCATGAAAATGTTGGACATCCTCTGCCTTTGTGCCTGCACACTTGCTGTACCTAGAATGCCTTTCTCTAAAATAGCCACTTGACTCAGTCTATCACTTCTGTCTGGTCTTTCTTCAAATGTCAACGTCTCAAAAAAATAAAGGTGGCGGTGGTGGGGGAGCTCTGTTGTGACTATTTTATTTCAAACCGTGTCTCTGGAATGAGAGTTTTTGCACAGTGGTAAAGATACTATTTGGGATGCCCACATCCCATATTAGAGTGGCCTGGGTTTTGTCTATCTTGGTTTCTCTGTCTCTCTGCTTCTCACACATATGACAAAAATTAAACGAAATTTTAAAACTTCACTTCTTCCTAAAATAAGTCATACATACTAAATAAATAAGTAAATAAAATTGTACCCCTCACCCTTATTCACTTTCCCTGATGTATTTTTCCAATATCCTTTTCACATCTAACCAGCAATATATATATTCTATATGCTCTTTCTTCTGCCATGCCAGAATGTTAATTCCAGTAAGGGCAGGGAGGTTTTTTTTTTTTCTGTTTTATTTATTGCTACTTTGGGTGTTTGATGTGTGGGAAAGACAGTAGTCTCACAAGTGTTTGCTGAACATAGTCAATGAAATAGAGTCACAAATGGTTCACCTAGCCATAAGGATTGTGCTTGAATTTTGTGCTCTGAATGGGCAGATTTTTCTAATTCTAGGAAAATCAAAATTCCAGTCAGTTTTTTATTCTGATTTTCAACTCACAAATAAAGAGGCTTGAAACATGAAGGAATATTTACGGAATTTATGTACTTACACGATTTGTTTCCTCGCAGGCTGATGAAAGAAAAAATGGAAATATTTTACCCAGTTTTAGATATTTATTTTCATCTAGAAGCCCTGAATTAGTGATTTTCTTAACTAAACATTCCTAAAACATCAAAGGCTTGAGTTTAGGGACTTATGGAAGGAAGCTCAACAGTACTTTTGAAAAAAAAATCAGATTCTAAAACAGATTTACTTATATGTATTATACCACTGCTCTCTTCCTACTACTACCACTTTTATCTTTTTCCACAGTCAATCCAAATTTTATCTTGCTCATTGTCCTTCATCAAGTTTATCTATTTCTTTTCTTCTGCATCACGAGTGGGTTTATAAATAAGGCTGAGAGATAATACTTATAGGGATTTATTTAATAAACATAGGGATTTAATAAACACATGAGTTAATCTCTGGCTTTACAGCTTACTGTAGCCTGACATTGTGAAAAGGCTTTGTCTTAGTACCATTTGTAAAATTTAATAATAATAAGAGGTAATAAAATATTCTGTCAACTAAAACCATTAAGAGGATTATATAAGCTAGTACACAGAACATGTTTAACACAATAGTGAGGACATGCCCATTAAATCTGTGTTGTCATAAGTATCACTCTTTATAATAGTGAATATACATATTATGTGTAATACCTCCTATTTCTATTTCTTAGCTTATTAAAGAATACAAGATATTTAAATTACCTTATCTTTAATAGCCCTTACAGCTGTAAAATTTTTGTTCATAATTTACTCTATTGGTATTGAGAATCATTACACGAATATTTCAATTTGTACATAATTCTAAACATATATACCAAAAACCTAAAAAGCCATGAATTGTCATTCTTTTTAAAATTTATTCCAGTGACTTCCCAGCTTGAAATTTGGAGGCAAATCTTCCTTAAGAGACTATCAACTATCAGTATCTTCAAAGGTTGCTATTACATAAATCCCATCAATTCACAGTTTAATTTCATGTACACTACCTAATTAAATTTTTAATCTTTCACAGCACATTAACAAAGTTATTAAATAAACTGGACTCCCACAACCAAAGGTGGTACAGAGCGCACGTGGTTCTGACACAGCGACAAGGAGTGATTTTCTGTAGGAAACATTTCTACTAAACAAGGGAGAAGTAATTGAAAATACTCAATAAAGATTAAATGAACAATTGTAACTACAAAATTGCCATTTAGTAAATGTTGTATTGTGAAAACCACCTTCCACCTATGAACTATTAGGCTGACGCCTACAACAGTCAAAGCCCCTTTAATTCAATAGCCCCTATTTTCTGGTTGTACCAAAAATTAATAACCAGCAAATGATTTCATCTATTGAACAACATCATTTACACCTGAAAAATGGGATGAGGTAGGTTTTCCTCCTCATGAAAAATACTTCCAGAGTTACTAAAAAACTTGCATTTATGAAGTAGTTGATAAAGATATTCCTCTGGATTGTACAAGAAGGGAGACAGGGACCACTGGTAAGACTTGATGCATGAAGTTAATCAAACTTGGCTTCTTCCTCTTCTGCTTCATCAGAGGCCAGACTCTCCTCAATTTCAATTTCTCTGTTTTCTGCAGGCAAATCTTTAGTTTCTTGTTTTGCCACTTTGGCCTGTTTTCCCTTTGTACCTCTCCACTCCTTTGTTGAAATTTTTTTTTTTTTTCAGCAATTAACTATCCTGGCTACTTTCTTGGGCTTTGTTTCCACTTTTGCAGGAGCAGGTTTAGTGGATCCCCTCTGGGGCTCTTCCTTCACCACCTTCCCTTTGGGCATCTTGGTGGAGGGGAGGGTGCCTGCTGGTGCCTGCTGGCCATAGTGCAGGGAGGGCTTTCCTGGGCTGGGCTGCCTGGCCATGGCCGCTCCTCCAGCTACCCCAACTGCCGTGAACCACAGTGGGGGGTGGGACAATCCTGCGGCTATAAAATTCTGAGTCTATAATGCATAGTGTATGTGAAATGGCATGTTTGGATATATAAATATATGGTGTAATTTCTGTAGAATTAGATGTTTAATTAAACAATGATAGATAATAGAAGACATCATCTTACCAGTTTATTACAGTCATTAATAAACTAACAGCCATTAGCTGACTCACAGTTCTAAACCCAAAAGTAATCAAATCATATTAATTCTAAGCAGTTTACTTTTTGAATTATTTATAAGATTTTTAGTTTAATCACTAGTCAAAAGAAAGTCTGTAGGCAATCTCATACTTGTATCCCCGAAGTCATTTGTTTAGAACTCCAAAGCCTTTTACACATGGATAACCTTAGAAATGGGTGTTGCACTTCTCCATGCTTGAGAAAAAAAAAGGCAATTCCTTTAGGAAAACATAAGGAAGGTAAATCAAAATGTTTTTGCCTTTTGAAAGTTGAGTTTGGACTCTCCCTAAAACTTAAGGAACTGGTTTGTTATCTTTATTTCACCTCATAATGTGGATATTTTTGCCATACTCTTGGGATTAAACAGTTTAGCTTCTAGATATTATCATACATTTACCATAACACCAACATGTAATTCAGCACATCATATTTTGTAGTAGCAAAAGGCTAGAAAAATAAAAACTAAAAGTCCTTCATTAGAGAACTTGTAGCACAACCATACAGTGAAATACTATGCAGCCCTTAAAAAGAATGAGGCGGCTCTTTGATACTTAACTGAAAACATCACTAGGGATATTATCATGGAGATGAGATGAAATTCAGAAATGTCTGAATAATAGTGATATTTGCTGTGATAGATATGTCTGAGGATTGCTGCTAACTTGTTACCTATGTAAAAGAGAACTACTTTTCTGGAAACAAGGAAAGGAAAAAGGGTGAATTATTCCTTATTTCTGATGTTCCTTATAAAATGAAACTTTAAACAAATCATCAGACTTTGTATTTTCCATCGCCTTGGATGCAAGTATAGCACCTACACTCTTGATAGAGCAGAAAGTCTTTGGTACAACTTGCAAATGCAGCAAAGCAAAGGAGAGAGCAGTTGTGCATCCTAAATAGAAGGAGGCCATTGCAAAGGGGAAGAGGAAGAAGACTTAGCAAGGCTATATGAGCACAAGAGAAATGGGGGGAGTAGGAGAGGGGGAGAGGGAAGGGGAATGGAGAGGGGAGGAAGGGAGGAGAGAAGAGGGGAGGGGAGGGGAGGAGGGGGGGAGGGGAGGGGAGGGAGATTAATGAAGCTGTAGAGCAGAAGGAATACAATGACTGTACTGAGTCAGGTTCCCTGAAAAGGAAGAGATACAACAGGAGAGAAGCATGGCTGGCTCAGTTTACTGCCACCAGGTGGCATCATCAACCCAGGACAGTTTGGATACTACTTGAATGGGGTTAGTGGTGATAGGGTAAAAATGAAATGGCTTTCAGGTGAAGAAGAGGTAAACAGGGTGTAACTATTCAGATGTTGGAGGAGCAATAAGCACACAGATTGATAATGGTTCTTACGGAAAGATTTATTTTGTGGATGTGTATACTTTTTTTAAGGTTTGCTTAAATGCCATTGCTCTGCTAAATATTAAAACTCACATAATGACTTTAAAATATTATCACTCATGAGGCTGGCACTGTAGTGTAGTAGGTAAAGCTGCCACCTGCAGTGCTAGTATCCCATATGGGCATCAGTTTGACTCCAATCCAGCTGACTGCTATGGCCTGGGAAAGCAGTAGAAGATGGTGCAAGTCCCTGGGCCCCTGCACCCATGTGGGAGACATGGAAGAAGCTCCTGGCTTCAGATTGGTGCAGCTCCAGCCGTTGCAGCCATCTGGGGAGCGAACCAGCAGATGGAAGGCCTCTTTCTCTCTCTCTGCCTCTCCTTCTCTCTCAATGTAACTCTGACTTTCAAGTAAATAAATAAATCTTTTAAAAAATTTATCACTCATAAGTTTTGTCAATAAAATGAATTGCATATTAAAACAGAGTTGAGGATCAGACATTAGATACAATGAATCCAATGGTACAGTGGTTGGGTTTTAGTTTGGGCTCTTCTTTGGATCCTAGCTTCCTGTTAATGGATACCATTGGAGATAATAGATGACAGTTCAAGTAGCTGGATCTCTGCCTGCACCATTTGGGTGACTTGGATTGAGTTCCCATCTCCTGCATTTCAGTCTGGTTTGGCGCCAGGTGTCATAAACATTTGAGGACTGAAACAATGGCTGATTGTTTGCTTTCTTTCAAGGTTTATTTATCTGAAAGGCAGAGTTAGAGAGAGAGAGAGAGAGAGAGAGAAAGAGAATGAGAAAGAGGGAGAGAGAATCTTCCATCTGATAGTTCATTCCTCAAATGGCTGCAACAGCCAGATCTGGGCCAATCCAAAGTCAGGAGCCAGGAGTTTCTTCTGGATCTCCCACATGGGTGCAGGTGCCCAAGCACCTGGAACATTCTCCAGTGCTTTCCCGGGCACATTAGCAGGGAGCTGAATTAGCTGGTACTCAAACTGGTGCCCATGTGGCATGCTGGCACTGCACTGTGACTTTACCTGCTAAGCAACAGCACAGGCCCTTGTCCTGTGTCTTTCTGTCTGGCTCTTTCTGTCTGTTTCTGTCTCCTTGATTTTCAAATTAAATGAAAACAAATAAAGAAAAATTGAAAACAATTGTTAAAAGTAATGAAGATGACAACAGAGTTTTGAGTTTCATTAAAATTTAAAATGAATGATATGGGAAGCTGATTCTCTCAGAATGAGAACATTTGATATTTATACTAAGTATATAGCTTCAGTGATTCATTAAACCAATTAATAAATGCACAAAATGGATAGATTTGACATATGAATCATTTCTAACAATATCATGTTAGCCCATGTTGTCTGATGGAGTATACAATAGTCTGAAACATGAATACCCAGATTATCAACTTTGTAATAAGGAAACTATGAGTTGTTTCCATTTACTCTCTATCAACTCATTTTGCATGATTTAATAATTTTGAAATAACTATTTTTAAAAATATCATAAAATATATCTTTTGGGGCCAGTATTGTGGCACAACAGTTTAAACCACTGTCTGCAATACAGGCATCCAATATGGACACCAGTTTGAGTCCCAGCTGTTCTGCTTTTGATCCAACTTCCTGCTGGCATTCATGGGAAAGTGTGGAAAATGGCCTGAGTACTGGGGTCCCTGCCACCCATATGGGAGACCAAGAAAGAGGTCCAGGGTCTTTGTTTCTACCAGGCCCTGCCCGGAACATTGTGGCCATTTGGGGAAGTAAACCAGTTGATGGAAGATCTCTTTCTGTGTATGTACCTCTCTCTGTAACTCTGCCTTCCAAGTAAATAAATAATATTTTAAAATAATGAATATTATTATTTATAAAAATAAATGGCCAGGCAAGTGGTGGTACCAGGGAAGTCAGCATTCTCCCTAAGGACAGAGGTTGGGTACAAAGAACCCGAGAGTCAGGACATCTATCTAAGACTGTTGGGTAAGCTCTATAGGTTTCTGTCCAGAGGAATCAACTCCAGCTTCAATCAAGTTGTGTTCATGAGTTGTACCAACGTGCTGCCTCTGTCCCTGTCCCTGATGATCCAGAAGATAAAGCTCCCTGGCTAGGAAAACAAAATAATTGCTGTTGTAGAGACCCTAACAATGATCTCAGGGTTAGGAAGTACTCATGCTGTAGGTGTTTGCACTGTGAGTGACCAGCTGGCCCACAGCCTCATCCCCAAGGTGGATGCGAGATACTGAAGTCCGACCAGCTAGTCCTGGACTTCCCCAGGCCTTAGCACTGCCCTGCTGTCTGGTAAAGACTGAGAGGTGTAGAGAACTTTCAGCAAGGCCTGGGGAACTCCCACACAGCCACACTAAACCCTATGTCTCACCAAACTGTATGCCTGCTCCAAAGTCAGGAAGGCAGGTGAGCTAATTTTGGCTAGTAAGACTAGCCATGTATCCCGTGCTGTTATTAAAAACACTTTGCTTCAAAAATATTTTGGTTGATGGGATGAAATATAACTTTTGATATCTTTGTATTGAATAACCTTGTGACATTACTTATTCACAGAATATTTCATGGTTATCTGCTTTGTGCAGTGTTCTTTGCATATACTGAAAACAAAATTATAAACAAGTGTACAATCCTACCCCTTATGGTAGAGATTAAAATATAAAAGATTTAGATTTTGACCTGACTCTAAGATTCTACCCGTTGATCGTTCTATTCTGACAAATTAATTAGTTTCTCTAATTATCCATTTATTTAAAATATTTATGGTGAAATCTCCTACTATGATTCAAGGTACTGGACCACCCAGACTGAATAAAACAGTTAAAAATCCTTGACCTTAAGGAACTTACATATCAGTTTCATCATCAGATATCTCTATAATTTCTCTTTCTGTGGAGAGGGAAGATCTCTATTTTTTCCATTTTTTTTTTGTATTCAAAATAGAAACTCATTCAAAATTTATTGAGCTGTTACTATTTGGAGAAATGGAAGGAAATAACCTGGAAAGTTTGGCAAGGTGTATAGATCTGCCTGACAAGCTAAGGAGTCCGAACTCTGTTCTGGAAGAAGTGAGGAACCATTTTAATCTAAAATATTAGTAAATCAGCTTCATAATTTTTTAAAAAATAAATCACAGTGAGGAAGAGATATGCTATAATTCTTGAGAGAGAAAACAGTTAATGATTGGGATAGATTTGTTCTTTAAGTTCTAGGGTGGATTTTTTTTTTTTTTTTGGTCCAGAAAGTTTGTGTACAAGAGGAAGAGATGTGGGCTAACAGCAGAACACTGGGAAATATCAATATGTTTGTATAATTATATAAATATTTATTGAGCGTCTTCAGTATGTCAGAGCTTGAGTACCTGATATATATGTGTTCCAAGAGCTGGAGAAATAGTGGTTAAGTGGAAAGTTGAAATTTGCATTTCTAATGGAGAGTGATAATACAGATAGAAACAAAAACCAAAACATAAAAAATCACTTAATGACAAGTTTTCTGCAGAGACAGAAACAGTTGATGAGAGTTGAAACAGTTGATGAGAGAAAGAGAGAGTAACTAGGGTTAATGTGAATTACATGATCACTGATGTGATCATCCAGGAGATGATGGGTGAGATTTTTATGTCAACCAGGTCTAAGAAAATCAACAGAAAGCCCTCTTTTGGCAGAAGGATATATAGGGAAGACCAAAGAGAGCTGAATGAAAGTACTGAGAAAGAGCCTTCAGAGTGATACACAGGTAAAGGAGTTAAGGAGTAGAGTACTATTGTGCAAGACAAGAAAGAGTTCAAAGAATGAATGGACAACACTGTCCATTAAGAAAAATTAGGTAAAAAGAGCTCATCTACCATCAGTTAAATTTGTTAATTTATGGTTTTAGTGAGGGGAAGGAAAGGGCTAACCAGCATTTACTATCCTCTATAATAGAGTCATTGCTCTTTCACATTTTATACATTAGTCCTTTCAATTTTTACCATAACAGTATTTTTTTATTTTTTATTTATTTATTTTACAGGCAGAGTGGACAGTGAGAGAGAGAGACAGAGAGAAAGATCTTCCTTTGCTGTTGGTTCACCCTCCAATGGCCACCGTAGCTGGCGCACTGTGGCCGGCACACTACAGCCAGCGCGTTGCAGTCGGCGCACTGCGCTGATCCGAAGGCAGGAGGCAGGTGCGTCTCCTGGTCTTCCATGGGGTGCAGGGCCCAAGCACTTGGGCCATCCTCCACTGCACTCCCAGGCCACAGCAGAGAGCTGGCTGGAAGAGGGGCAACCGGGACTAGAACCCGGTGTGCCAGCGCCGCAAGGCAGAGGATTAACCTATTGAGCTGTGGCGCCCAAGTATTGTTACTATACTAATTTTACAGAAGAAGAGACCCAGAATCAGAGATGTAAGATATGTTCACTGAGGACAAATATTTAATAAGTTAATATATGCACTCAGTTCTATCTAACTGCAGAACTCTTAGTTATTATGAGTGGTGAACAAGGAAGTAAGATTAAAGAATGTGACTTGGATGTGTAGAGAGGAAGACAGAGAAAATAAAAATTGAGTGTACACAATATTTGAAGAAATTGCTAACAAGAAGGTATGGAGTAATGGCTATAAATTATTTGGCTTGCTGAGTTAAGTGCTTTGTTTACAAATAATGTTTTAGAGCTAGACATTAAGCTATGGAGGGCCTTGAAGAACAAGTAAGAGTTCTTATGTTTAGTTTATTCTGTATCAGGGGTTGATAAACTGTAGTCTGCAGACCAAATCCAGACTACCTCCTGTTTTTCTAAGTGAAATTTTATTGAGTGTAGTGACATTCATCCATTTACATATTGTCTTAGGATTCATTGTGTGCAATATTGACAGAGTTGGGTAGTTTCAACAGAGACCATATAGCAGACAACTGAAAATATCTGCTACTTGGGTCTTTACAGAGAAAATTTGCTTACCCCAAGCTTATATAGAGAAAAATTGAGTCATTGAAATATGTTATGTAGATTATGATATGATTTATGTGGTTAATATAAAATGGAATATAAAAACAAGATGAATGCAGCTCCTCATGCAAGATGAATTTATAGGGAAGTGTGCTACAATTGTAGAAAAGAAACCAGGGGGAGGTTGGCAAGATGATAATAGTGGGAGAAGTAGAGATATGGACGTGGGAACCACAGGAAAATGAAGAGTTTGGAGAGAACACCAAAAGCTTATCTAGAAAACGTGGGTGAATCAGTGCAGAAACAGAGCAATTAGGACAGGAAGATGGAGAGGGCAAAGTAGAGCATTTCGGCTTTTGAAATGAAATTCATTACATGTGACATGGTGAAGAGAATGTGGACTTCAGTCCTAGAGATCTGCATTTCAATCCCAGCTCACCCAGTTGTACAACTGTGGCACTGGGAAAATAATAATCTTTTGCAGATTCTGTACTTTTACCTGTGAAATATGGTAATGATGTTTGCCCTCAAATTTTTCTTTTTATTTCTTTTAAAGATTAAGTTATTTGTTTATTTGAAAGGCACAGTTACACACAGAGAACAACAGAGATGGGGAGTTCTTTCTTCCACTGGTTCACTCTTAAAATGACCACAATAGCCAAGGCAGGGCCAGGTTGAAGCTTGGAGCCCAGGAACCTGGAGCTCCATCCAAGTCTCCCACGTCGGCGGCAGGGGGTCTAAGTCATCTTCTGCACTACAATGGAAGCACCTATGATCTCAAAGGTTTTGATGAAGCCAAAATGAGTTGCCATATACTTAGCGCTGTGCTTGGGACACATGAGGTAATTACAATGATTATAAGTCACTATTATCATCCATAAAATCGTATTTCACAATACTTTGGCATTTAGGCCTTCAGTACAAGTATTAATCATATCACAATTACATTTAATTTGCATTTTCATCAAAAGTGAGATTTTAGCTGCTCTTTGTCATATTTTTATTACTCCATCGTCTTTTACTATGCTTCTTTAATAGACAGTAAAGCATGTACATGCTCAAGTAGGAAACTTTCAACTATAGCATCAATTTATTTGACATTGTAGGATAAACTAAAATTATTCATTATCATTCAGAATCACTTGTTGTAATTAATTAGTACAATTTTAATGAAATTATAGAATATGATCAGATTATTCTCTTTTGAAAAATCAGTATTTTTTAAGAAGATTTACTTATTTTATTTGAAAAGCAGACTGATAGAGACAAATGAAGTTCAGAGTCAAAGGGAAATATATTTCATCCACTGGTTCACTACTCAAACACCTGTACCAGCCATGTCTAGGCTAAGCCAAAGACAGGAGCCAAGAATTCAATCCAGAAAACCTAGATGGATAGGAAGTCAGGTATGCGAGCTATCACCTGTTGTCTTCCTGGCCCATTAAAAGGAAGCTGGATCAGAGGAATGGAATACTCAGGACTCAAATCACGTACTCTTATATGGGATGTGGGCATCCCAAGGGGAATCTTAGCCTGCTGCTCCACAATTTGCCCCCCCAAATAAATATTTAAACTTCACATTCATTTTAGTTTTGAATAAATGATTCAGCTGCATCATTTGTCTGTCTAGAGCTACCTCAGCGCATAATTAGATTTACTTAACTACTGTTGCTGAAGAAGTCCTTATTTTCCCCCAGGTTGCTATTTTAAACCTAACTAATCATGATTGTTGACTTATTACCCAGAAATCAATTTGAAAAAAATCAAAATTAAACAAAGCAAGTCTCTTTTTAATACGTGCGTCAGTTGAGAAATATTATGCATTTATGATTGGTAATAATATGCACAGCTATAAGATTTGCTTGATTTCATATATTCTCTCTCTCTCTCTGTTTATCTCTCTCTCTCTGACACACATACACACACACACACACACACACACACATGCATCATCAGTCTTGGATGTTGAAATTTTAGGAGGTCAAAATAAACACTTTTTCTTCCCTACCTTATTTTGGAGCTGAGAATTAGATGCAGGGGTCAGATAGCTGGGTCAGTTTTATTACTGATAAAATCTAGATTTGCAGAGATTGGCTTAAGTGTTACTGAATGAGCCTATAATACTTCTCACTAAATAGAACTTTAAGTTTTCCACTTAGAAGAGGTATAAAAGGCCAAGAGTATTAATCTGCCAGAAGTTCCTACACATGAAATCATTAAGAATGGGAAATAAATGTTACCTATAACATCAGTTCATTCTTAAAATTTCTTTCAACAGTTAAACATATGTGAACAGAGTGTAGGATACTAGGTTATCTACACCCAGGTTATCCTGAAGTCAGAAATGTCTGTTTTTCCAGGGCATTTTGTTAATGACTCATCAAGATCCTATTTTTAGCATTCTTTTTTTTTGCCATTAACTTTCCTTTATTTAGTTCCCTTGAACTAACTGTTTTTTTTTTATTTAGTAAATATAAATTTCCAAAGTACAGTTTATGAATTACAATGGCTTCCCCCCCCATAATTTGCCTCCCACTCACACTCCTGCCATCTCCTGCTCCCTCTCCCATTCCATTCACATCAAGATTCATTTTCAATTTTCTTTATATACAGAAGATCAATTTAGTATATACTAAGTAAAGATTTCATCAGTTTACGCCCACACAGAAACACAAAGTGTAAAAAAACCGTTTCAGTACTAGTTATAGCATTACTTTTTCATTGGACAACACCTTAAGGGCAGATCCCACATGAGAAGTAAGTACACAGTGACTCCTGTTGTTGACTTAACAATTTGACACTCTTGTTTGTGGCGTCAGTAATCTCCCTAGGCTCTCGTCATGAGTTGCCGAGGCTATGGAAGCCTTTAGGGTTTGCCGACTTCGATCTTATTCCAACAGTCGAAGTGGAAGTTCTCTCCTCTCTTCAGAGAAAGATACCTCCTTCTTTGATGGCCCCGTTCTTTCCACTGCGATCTCACTCTCAGAGATCTTTCATTTAGGTCTTCTTTTATTTTTTTCCCCAGAGTGTCTTGGCTTTCCATCCCTAAAATACTCTCATGGGCTCTTCAGCCAGATCCAAATGCCTTAAGGGCTGATTCTGAGGCCAGAGTGCTGTTTAGGACATCTGCCATTCTATGAGTCTGCTATGTATCTCGCTTCCCATGTTGGATCATTCTCTCCCTTTTTCATTCTATCAGTTAGTATTAGCAGACACTAGTCTTGTTTGTGTGATCCCTTTGACTCTTAGACCTATCAGTGTGGTCAATTGTGAACTGAAATTGATCACTTTGACTAGTGAGATGGCATTGGTACATGTCACCTTGATGGGATTGTATTGGAATCCTCTAGCACCGTTTCTAACTCCACCATTTGGGGCAAGTCCGATTGAGCATCTCCCAAATTGTACATCTCCTCCCTCTCTTATTCCCACTGTTATATTTAACAGGGATCACTTTTTTAAAGACTTTTAAAAAATTGAATGGGGAAAAGTTGGAAGCATTCTTTTATCATGTCTTCTTTGACATATATACCTTTATGATTCAAGTATTTTCAATTGCCCTGAATTCTGACGTTTAACTACATCAGTAACATTGGTATTTACTTTATTACTAATCTTTTATCCTTCAGGCAAACATGATTTAGCTTATAGTATTAATCGTCCTTGGAGGATATTCTGCTGGCTCATTGGCATTCATGTTTATTTCACATGTTCCCTGCTGTATTCAGCACATTTGGGTTTACAGGTTTTTCCATTTTAAGTGATTGATAGTAAGTTGGGGCTTACATCTTTGTTAGTACTGTCTATTTAATAACCAATGATGTCTATTTAATAATCCATTTACTAAAACATGCAAAAAAGGGTCACTGTACAGGCCAAATTTTTAGTCTTTAAAAAAACCATCATCTTAGAAATTATGAAAAAATCTGTTTCAAGTGAGTATTGCATTCAACATGATGTTGCAATTACTGTTAATTCAGATTCTATCATTGTCTATCTTGTTACACTAAAGGGACCAATCTACTGTCTGTTACACTCTACCCTATGACCTCCTCTCTTGAGTATAATCATTCTTATTTTATTTTTATATTAGCCCTGATTAAATTATTGGCTCTGTTATTGGCCGTAATGCCATTGGTAAGTTACTTCACTTTGCTAGGGCTGTACTCTTCCCCATTGCCAAATGAGACTGATGCAAATCTCACAGGTTCTTAAGAGAATAAAATGAGATAATACAGTTAATACATGTACATTACTTAACATAGGTCTTAGCTTATACAAGAGATGCTTAATATTCATTTGTATCCTCAACTTTTACATTTACTCTTGCACTTTTACACCCATCAGAAGAGTTCTATGTTGGTGGCTCTTCTGCACAGGACAGCAATTAAATCCTCAAGATTCTAGGAAGCCCTGGAGGGCACCTTGGGAGCCTCTCTTGGTAAACCACTCAACCTGTATGAACTTGTGTGAGATTGAGATGGGCACCAACTTCAGCAACAGAGGGTTAAGAATAGGGGAAAATAGCAGAGAAAGTAATAGTTTTGGAAGAGTTTGTATAAGAAACTTCCCATAGAGTAGCTGGTCTCATGACCAATCTCTACTTAAGCCAAGAAGTTATTTCATGATCATCTACTCTGCTTTGCTTTGGTTAAAGCTCTTTGGGGAATAAAAGCCAGGAATCTATCTTAATATCATAAGTAAAAATGGGGATGGAAGGATAGCAGATACTACAAGGATATGAGATAAATTCCATTGTCACTCAGGATTATGAAGTACCATCAGATCTTATGCGAAAGTAAACCATGAACTGTGAAGCCCTAGCCGGCGGCTTTTTTCTGTGAGATGCTACATAGTCTCAAAATCTGTTCTTTCCTGTCTCTCCTCTTTCCCAATCTACTGACTTGGGTAACCTTTCTCATTTTTATCCTGTCCTCTCTTTCTTACTTTCCTTTTTCTCTCTTCTCTGCCTTCCTTTTCTATTTCTGTCTTGACCATTATCTTTTTAACACTTGTACTTCGTACAAGATGCAGCATTCAAATCAATACACCCTTTTAGCTCAACACCCAAAGATAACTGACTCTATCTTACACTATTTTAATTACACTTCCAAGAGAAAAACTGGTTTGTCCCAAATCAATTTTGTTAGCTAATAGACGGTCTCCCTGGATATAAAGATTAGCGCATTGCTCCAGAGGCTATAGGTAGAGCTGAATCAGTGGGAGGGGATCATTACATTCCTAGCACTTTGCACAGGACCTGAAATGTTTTATGCCTGTGCTTAGTAAGTGTCTGCTGAATAAATGATATAAAACTAGATTAATAGCTTATTTTAATACATTTACAGCTTATTCACAGATATATTAGATTTCCTAATAATTAAGTCAATATATGTTGATGGTTTATCATAAGCCAAACATCATTCAATGTGCATTTTTTGTATTCATTCTGTAACCTTCACAATAGTATAAGGAGAAAATCAAATACACAGAGATAAAATAACTTGTTAAAGTTTTCAGAGCCATTAAAGAGTAGAGCCAAGTCATGTACCAAGGCACTTTGACACTAGCATGCATACTCTTGACCTTAATGTTAAACTCACTCATACTGTGAACTTTTCCAGACAATTTAAAGAAAATCTATATTAACTTATGCCACTACTGACATTTTAGTACTTTGAAGGAATTTGTTAAATAAATTTGTAGAACAGTAGTTTAATACACATTAAGGAGGTTGGAGGGTTTCCTGGTATAAAATGTAAATGGATGTATAAGGAGGATAGGTACTGTATTCCTAAAAATCTATTTTCTTCTCTCTCTTCTCTGTGTATACATCTCCATATTCTTTCCTCTTTTCCTTTTATTGTCCTTCTCCACCTTGTACTTTGACTATCCATCTCACCCATATTGATTTGACTATTCAATATGACAGCTATTCTCAACATAGGAGCCATTTTAACTCAGTTTCTATTCTACAGCTCACAGGACAATTATCAGTGCCTTTTCAAAGACAAATATGTGGGGGCCGGTGCTGTGGCACAGTGGGTAAAGCCACCACTTGCAGTGCCAGCATCTCATATGAGTGCTGGTTCAAGTCCTGGCTGCTCTACTTCCTATCCAGCTCTCTGCTATGGCCTAGGAGAGCACTGGAAGATGGCAGAAGTCCTTGGAACCCTGCACCTGTGTGAGAAATCTGGAGGAAGCACCTGGCTCCTGGCTTCAGATCTGCACAACTCTGGCCATCGTGACCATCTGGGGAATGAACACTGGATGGAAGACCTCTCTTTCTCTATCTCTGTCTCTCTGTAATTCAATCTTTCAAATAAATAAATAAATCTTTAAAAAATATGTGAGTAGAAAGTTAAGCATGATAAATAATAATAGGGAAGACTTGTGCAGTAAGGAACAAGTGGCAATGGCAATGCAATTTCTAAACTTAAAAACGTTTTGTAAAATACTGATTGCAAAATGAAATGAAAAGTATCATAGAGTTCAAAATGTAACTGGACTATTAAGCAAAGCAAAACAAAGTAATAATCATAAAAAATTCTACTAAACTAGCACTTTTTTTTAAATTTTTTTTTTTGACATGCAGAGTGGACAGTGAGAGAGAAAGAGAGACAGAGAAAAAGGTCTTCCTTTGCCGTTAGTTCACCCTCCAATGGCCGCTGCGGCTGGTGCACCGCGCTGATCCGAAGCCAGGAGCCAGGTGCTTCTCCTGGTTTCCCATGTGGGTGCAGGGCCCAAGCACTTGGGCCATCCTCCACTGCACTCCCGGGCCACAGCAGAGAGCTGGCCTGGAAGAGGGGCAACCAGGACAGAATCCGGCGCCCTGACCAGGACTAGAACCCGGTGTGCGGCGCTGCAAGGCTGAGGATTAGCCAATTGAGCCACGGTGCTGGCCTAAACTAACACATTTTAAAATGACAATAATAATACCTGATGTTGAGAAGACACAAAGTAGGAGAATAGTGCATATTGGGCACACAATATAGCGATATGCATTGAGAAGTAAGTGTTCATTCAGTCTTCTTTCAAATATTATATTCTAAGAATTCTTTCAGGCTAGCAAAAGTTATGTACAATACTGCTTATTAATGTTATATTTAGATACATTATATGCAGTCTGATAATCATTTAAAGGTTCAACAATGAGGAAATGTTAAATTATAGATTGTACATATCAAATATTAATATGATAAAGCAACATTTTCAGAACATTCAGATAATTGTTAAATGCATGTGAAGTGATGCTTCTACAAATTATTCAAAGACAAAAATGAGTGGAGATGCACACACACTTTTAAACAAAAGGAACATCACAAGAAATAACACCAAAATATTTATAGTCATTATCTTAGGATAGAAGAATCATGTTTAATTTTTATGTTGTATTATAAATTTTCTGTGATAAAACAGTTTCTCTGCAGGCACTATTTTGTCTTTAAATTTGTATTTAAAGGTGTTTTCTTATTGCTTAACTTCTCACCACACACAAACCCAGAGCATCAACTGGCATTTCATCTGAGCAACAGGCTTGCAACTGATATGTCTGGCCCCAAATCTAAAGGGTCAAGTTATAAGACACCTGAGGTTACCCAACCTACGTATCTGTAGGATAAAAGTTGTAAAGTAGAAACAAATGCTACCCTTCTAATAATACATCTCCCAGAATGAAATTCGTTGGGTAAATACAACTGAAATTGGTGTTTCCATCCAAGTCTTCCCTTTGCCTCACCACCTTTGAGGATATCAAATCTCTTTCTGATCCTTGTTTTGCTGTCCATCATAAATGCAAGTAGTAAACCCAGTGAGATATAAAAGAATAAAAAGAGAAAATAAGATTAACTAATACAAGCTCAAAATAAGCTTAAACTGAAAATGAGTGTAAAATAAGAAAATGTTAAATGATGGTTTAAGGTGAATAAAATAAAAAGGCTCAGGAAACTTCCTTTCCTTTCTGAAAGGCTGACCACTATTTTTCTTATCCTTATACTCTCAAAAATTAGATCACTAAGCCATGATATAAGAGCTATAAATTTCAATTAAAAGAGCACCTCAAATTATTCTCTTCAACAAAACTATTTTATAACCTGAAAAGATACTTAAATAATTAAAGTTTGAGGTTTGATAAATATAGTACCAGTTTTGAAAACACTGATGGGTAATTTTGTGTTTCTAATTTTTAAAATAGTCCACTGCTTATTGTATCATTTTGTTATTATTGTTTATTGATTATTACTAAAAACAGAATGGACATAGTAGGGTTGATGACATCCTAAGTGTTGTTTTGTGATATCATTGACTATGGTGAACCAGAGTGTGATTCTATATGTACAAAACTAAGTTTATTTCATAGGTATAAAAGAGTTATTTTTTAAATTCTTCATCTTTGTTTTAGGTCTGTATTTATTTTTCTGTTTTGATTTTTGTTTCATTTTGTTTATGAATCATAAGTTAGCACAATCTTGTTCCCTCTTCTTTCACAGTAATTTGCCAACACTGTTGATATTGTCAAGGTACAAGTTTCTAAAATCATTGTTGCCCCTCATAAATATATATTGCAATGACTTCTGTATTATCATGCAGTCAGGTAAGAGACATTGGAACACTTATACATAGCTTTAGGCCCTACTCTTATTCTTAATAGGACATAATTATTTGGGTTGAATGTCCTTGGATTCTATATTATTATTTAAATAAGTAAATACACACATAGAATATTCAATAATAATGGTCAATAATTCTACATTTTAATTAAATAATATATTAAATAAACAATCTGTTTTAATTAAATAATGCAAAAATTTCTACTGTCCACTAAATTCCTTCAGCTTTTGACTCAATCAAAATTTATTCATTAATATTTTATATGATAATGGGACAAAATGAATGCATTGCTGTAAGAATTCTCAGGCAAACATGCATTCAAGTTGCCATAACTCAGGTTTAGATGTGGCACCTGTAAACATCTGCCATTGGCAAATTAAATCAACAAAATATGTCATGAATTTTGCTAGAAAAATTTTGAAAACCCTAGTTGTACAGGTAATGAATAAATGTTAATTTAAGAACAAGAGCATCACTTTGCTTTTTATTATATTTTTTAAATCCCAAAGGGTTAGAAACATGATAGTACATCTATTTTCAATATTAATTTGTTTATAAGGACAGCTGTGCCTTCTGTTTTGCTGATTTGCATCCTCAGTTTGTGTATGACAAAAATTTGACTATTCATCCTGTAAATGCCATTTTTAATGTTTTGCTTCAATATTTTAACCCTTGAGTTTCTATTTTTTACTGTTACTCATATTTGTATATATTGAATAAAATGGATCATGTTCATCTAATATATAAACATTTATATATATGTAGTATACACATATAAAATACAGTGTACAAAATGTAATTGATAGGGAAACTCTTCCTTAAAATGAAACTACATTTTTCTCTGCCTTTTCCATGGAATTGGCACTTCTTTAGCAAGGTCTATGTAAGTCTGTAGGCAGGCTGCAATCCCAGTGTGTGGGTAACAGGACTGTTAATTCAATGAAGATTATTAGTTGATGAATATTCATTAAATTTGTTTTTATGCAGCTATGTAAATGGTTACAACCAGAAAAAGGTGCTAATTAGAGGAATTAATTAGGACTTGGAAAGGTATATAGGGATTTGTGGGCATTAAGAGGGGTATTTTTCTCAACAGGAGAAAATCAAGGAGCTTGCGATGCAGGTAGCCAGTACATTGGATGTTATTTCAAGTCTTAAAAGCACAAACGTGTAGAAGTCTGCTGTTCAAGTTAGCACAAGATATGTTCAGTTTGTGACATGCCTTGGTCTTCATTGGAATTCAGCATCTTTTTACAAAGCTTGTTGGTCACCATCATTCAAAAGGCACATCAACTGTGGTATAAAGTTAAATCCAGTTAAAGAAGAGTAATTTGACTATTTTCCATAGTCTGAGTGGTGCTTCTTCCCTCTGAGTTACCTCCATAATATCCCTGCCACCAGAAACCAAAAGGAAGCAGCTGTTCTGAATATGTACAAACAAAAAGAAAGCTGTTGCTATAGCAACCATAGAACCCTGTGGAAAAGCTCTCTCTTTAACACTAGCCAACCTCTGCTCTTCAGCCCTCCCTCTTCTTGTGCGCAAGCCCACACAGCATTTGGACAGTGATGCTGCCTGGTGATTTCCCTGCACTTAGCGGGCAGAGTGAACCCCACAGCCTGCCCTTACCCTTTTTTGGAACTGAAAACGTGGCTCCTGGTCAAAGCTGATCAAGAAACTGCAGGACTTGCAGCACCAAGTCTGCAGCTTGTTTCCCTCACTTTTCTTAATTTACCTTTAAAATAATACTACAGGTCCTCGTCATTCATTACTTGATGAAGTAAGGATGTCTGTTTCACCTCTCCCTTTCATTTGCATTTTCCTCTGTAATCTAAAGCCCTGTTCATGAGCCAAGTTCCTGAACTGTTGTTAAATTGCATGAAGGACAGGACAGTTTTACTTCAGAGGAAAATGGTAATACTAGAAGCTCAATGGTTCTTCCCCCTCCTCCATATGGTAGAACACAGAGGCAGTTATCAAAATTAAACGCAGCTTCAGAGAACCTAACCAAAATAATTAAAATTTTAGTCATTTTTTTCCTACTTTATTATCCCTGCAAAATTATGTTTTGATTAATCTATCAATAATGTCTTTCATTTACTTTTATGTCTTTTAGTCATCAATCTTCAATTTACTAATTTCTTGTACTCCCAGATTAGTCTTTAAATCAATAATTTAGGTACTTAAATTGGTTTTTAATTCAGTAATATAAAACTTGGAACATATTTTTATGTGCATGCTATCCACTAAGTATCCTGCTAACACAAAATATGGCTATTTTTCTAACCCAAATCTACTAATCCTATGTGTCATTGAAATACTTTATTTTTACAAGAACTGTATGAGGATACCATTCTGTTTTTTAATATATGGAGTGACTTTTTACAAATAAGCCTTGAGACTCAACAATACTTTGAATTAGGCTTTCCAACCAGTTAAGACTGAAGCAATTTGTTCATAGTAAGAGTAAAATCATGAATAAAAAATAATGTATGGGAAATAGTCATATCAGCTATTAAATGTGTTTTAAATGTTTAAGATATTTCACAAGTAAAACTGATCAACAAGTCAATAGGACTTAGAGGAGCCAGCATTGTGGTATAGCAGGTAAAGCCACTGCATGTGTTGGCAGCATCCCATATGAATGCCACTTTGAGTCCTGGCTGCTCCACTTTCTATCCAGCTCCCTTCTACTGGCCTGGGAAAAGCGGTAGAGGATGGCCCAAGAGTTTGGGGCCCTGCTACCCTCATGGGAGACCTGGATGAAGCTCCTGGCTCCTGAATTCAAGCTGGCCCAGCACTGGCTATTATGGCCACCTGGGAATTGACCCAGCAAATGGAAAATTTCCCCCCATCCCCACTGTAACTCTGACTTTCATAAAATTTAAAAAGGATGAAACTCAGAAAAAGACCCATTTATTTATGTGGTCATGGTGTATGATAATAGTAGCTTTCTGAATCTGTGGGGAAAGGCTGGTTTAATTAATAAATGCAAAGGACATCATTTAGACAGCCATTTGGGAGAGGAAGGAATGGATATATACCTTAAACTTTACATTATAATGAATTCCAAATGGTAAAGTTAAGTGTAATAATGAAAGTACAGTAATAACTTAAGCCATGGAAGAGAAGATGCTCAAAGAAAAGCCACTCTCCACTTACCAGGTTGAAAACAAAATGATAAGCTAATATATGGTGTTAAGAGTGTGTACCAAGCACTCTCATTCAGTGCTGGCGGAAATATAAGTTGGTAAAACGTCTATGAAGAGAAATTCAGGCATAGCTTTTGAAATTTCAAATGGAAGTTATTGAGTAATTTCACTTTTAGAAACTTACCTTGCAGATGTCATTAGGCACCCTAAGGATAATAGGAATGCATGGTTATTCATTGCAGAAAACACTGGAGCTACTACCATTTGTGCTTTTGAATATTGTATCAGCTCACTAAATTATTTTTAAATTTGTTTATTATTTTAGAGGCAGTGAGACAGCAAGTAAGAGAAACAGAGAGCTCAATACATTGGGTCACTCTCCAAATGACCATAATGGCCAGGGCTGACCTGAGGTTGGAGCTAGGAGCCAAGAATTCAATCAAGGTGGTCTTATGTGGGTGGTACCGGTCCAAGTACTTGAGCTGTACCTGCTGTCTTTCATGGTCATCCACTGCCTCACTTCCCAGTGGCCCAGCTGGGGCTAAGCCAGAGCCAGAAGCTAGACATTCGACCCATCTTTCCATTTGTGTGTGTGTCAGGGACACATTAGCAGGAAGCAGGAATTGGGAGTGGAGCTGGAGCCGGAACTTGTACCTCAGGATAGTAATGGGATGAAGGCATCTCAATCAGTGTCTTGACCACTAGGTAAAATGCCTGCCTTGGGTATTTATTATTTAGATTAACTTGTACATGGACTGGAATTCCAGCAAGTAGAGTCTTGATATTTACATCTCTATTTCATTTTCCTTTTCTGCTCTCTGAACTCAAGTTTGTTTGAAATTTTTTCATCTTCTACTTCTTTGTGCTGTGAAAAGGAAATTTATTTCTAAAGTTTAGTATTAGTGGCTGACTGTTTTGTGCCTTCTTGAATTCTTTTTCCTCCTCCCTTACCCCTCTCATTACATCAAATGAAATCACTGTACATATCCATGTCAGCATTTGTGACATTTTAATATATTTTTCATTTCTTTTTATAGATCTATTTGATGTTTATATGGTTTGTATATGTCTAATAATTTAAAAATGTAACAATCTTAAAAACCATATTAGCTAACCTAAATTCATTGGCTGAGTTCTCTTTTTGTAGCTCTCTTTTTTAAGGCAAATTTATGTCTGTTAAAATAAACTTATGTATCATGCCGCATAACATGTTAAAATGTCATGAATTTGGGAAAATAAATTGAAAGTTGAAAATGAATCTGCTTAGAGATATTTATGTTTGCACTAGGCATTTTTATAAATGATTTTAAAGTAATTTATGAATTGATTTTAGGCACCTACATCTAAGCCTACATTGTTTATTGTCTATCAGTTCTGTTCTGGTTATTGTACTGTGTATCTGTAGAGGGAATGATTATTTATGCCTGGAAATAATTCTACTGGCAAAACAAGTTTGTATTCTGCATTAAAAAGGCATTTATGTATCATTTTGCTTTTTACCAGTTTCTAAAAATATCTTACAATACTCTTAATAGTTTATACAAGATTTTATAAATTTTATTATATTTAGGTAATTGGGAAATAAAATACAACGTACTATCTAATCATGAAACATTATAAAGGCAGCTACATGGAGAAGGACTATTCCCTTGGAACTGATTTCTTTCTTAATACATGAGATATTACTACTCTGTGCTTTGGATTTTTATGGTCTTTTCTGCCATCAAATCAAAGCCTATCTGGTTCCTATAGTTGTTGATATTTTTCTTCTATAAAACAAAACTATCAGAGACATCTTGATGACTATAGATTGTCCTGCTCTTGACTTGCAGTGCTCTGACTTGAGATTTACATGAAGCCTTAGGGAATCGTTCAGTTGCAGTAAGATATCATTGTGAAAGATTTACCCATTCCTATGTGGAAAGTATAAGCAAGGGAAAAGCCACGTATTTTAAAAGAAACAATAAAATAAAACTAGACAAGAATTTTAAAATAATGTCTACTAGTAAAAATATTCTAGGCAGACAGATCTAAAAGACTCATTAACCCACATTTCACACACAAACACACACACACACACACACCTCAGATATCTTATTAAATCGCCCTCATTGATCCATTACAGTACTTGTAACATTGTTTACACAAAGGCAAAAACACTAAATTTTTATTACTAGAGATGACTATGGTAATTGACACACAGTTGACACTAACTGAACAGTAATGAATGAGTGAATGAATGAAACAATAAATATAAGCAGTATAAAATACTCCTGCTGCAAATGCTTTCCATCCAGGGCTCATTTTCTACCAGGTGCTCTGCCTAACTCATGCAAACTCACCAGTCCACTAGGTGCCTCTGGTCATTTGTCTCTATTAACCCACCTCCTTAAGACCCCATCTCTACCCTGCCCAGTTCAGTATAATGTTTACTTTCTGATGATCAAGCTCACTACCCTAGTTAATACAACTTTTTTAAATATGCTCCAAATTTTAGTATATTCAATAGCCATAATATTACACTGTCAAGTTACTATAAAGGTTTGGAAAGGCTTCCTTTCAATTTCTTTCTTTACAACATCTCAGTCTGATAACAAACAGTGAAACAGCCATCAGTAAGCATGCACTTTGGATAGCACTGTTCTAAACATCATCACGATAAGTCTTTTCTTTTTTCTTTTTTTTCAACTTTTATTTAATAAATATAAATTTCCAAAGCACAATTTTTTAATTATAGTGGCTTTTCCCCCCTTAACTTCTCTCCCACCCACAACCATCCCATCTCCCTCCCACTCCCTCTCCCATCCCATTCTTCATCAAGATTCATTTTCATTATCTTTATATACAGAAGATAATTTAGTATATACTAAGTAAAGATTTCAACAGTTTGCACCCACACAGAAACACAAAGTATAGAGCACTGTTTGAGTAGTAGTTTTACCGTTAATTCGCATAGTACAACACATTAAGGACAGAGATCCTACATGGAGAGTAAGTGCACAGTGATTCCTGTTGTTGATTTAACAACTGACAATCTTATTTATGATGTCAGTAATCGCCCAAGGCTCTTGTCATGAGCTGCCAAAGCTATGGAAGCCTCTTGAGTTTGCCAACTCCAATCTTATTTAGACAAGCCATAGTCAAAATGGAAGTTCTCTCCTTCCTTCAGAGAAAGGTGACTCCTTCTTTGATGGCCCATTCTTTCTGCTGGCATCTCACTCACAGTGATCTTTCATTTAGGTCATTTTTTTTTTTTTGCCAGAGTGTCTTGGCTTTCCATGCCTGCGAAACTCTCATGGGCTTTTTAGCCAGATCTGAATGCCTTAAGGGCTGATTCTTAGGCCAAAGTGCTGTTTAGAGCATTTGCTATTCTATGAGTCTGCTGTGTATCCTGCTTCCCATGTAGAATCATGCTCTCCTTTATAATTCTATCAATTATTATTTGCAGACATTGGTCTTATTTATGTAATCCCTTTGACACCTAATCCTATCTTTCTGCTCAATTATGAACTGAATCTGATCACTTTAACAAGTAAGATGGCATTGGTACATGCCACCTTGATGAGATTGAATTGGAATCCCCTAGCACGTTTCTAGCTCTACCATTAGGGGTAAGTCTGAGTGAGCATGTGCCAAACTGTACATCTCATTCCTCTCTTATTCCCACTGTTATATTTAACAGAGATCACTTTTCAGTTAATTTTAAACACCTAAGAATAATTAGAGTTCAACCAATGGTATTAAGTAGAACAAAAGAAAAATACTAAAAGGAATAAAATAGTAAGTTGTTCCTGGACAGTCAGCACAAGGGCTGATCAAGACATTGTTTCTCATAGTGTCCATTTCACTTCATCAGGTTTCCTTTTAGGTGCTCAGTTAGTTGTCACCAATTAGGGAGAACATATGCTATTTCATACAAAGTTTGTAAATTTTCGGATTCTTTAAATTTGGGTGGAGAAACTTCTTTCTGCCAAAAGGTTGTTTGGATATTTACAATATCATTCATAGGTCATACAAATTTATCAACTTAAAAATCAGCCAGCTATGGATTTATTGAATTTTCAGTTCTACCTGGGATTGCCTCGGTAGGGCCAGACCAAATGATACTGTGGGCATTATGCAGCCTGCAGGCCAGACATTCCCCACTCCTTCTTTGTAACTCTGTGTAACATACGGTGAGTAATTTGTGATTTTAAATAATGAAAGTCAACCATACATGGATACTGCTTGCAATGAACAAATTATATTTACATGAAACATCATTGAGGAGCAAAATGACATCATAGTGATTAATATAACAATGGATATAGATGCAGATCATTTTGGTTTAAAAAACAGACCATTAATGACTTACAAAGGATTCAACATAATATTTTTAGTGTTTATTGAATACTAAGAATGGTACTTAGTGGTCTGTGATCTCCCTGTTTTAAAAGAGTGTGCATTATTTTTATGAAATCCAATTTGTACAGCTTAGACACAGTTACAGATATTAAATGAAATGAGTCAGTTGGATCAGATCTTGGCACATGATTCTTGAACTACATATATAAAGGTGTATAAAACTTGAGAATAAGAAAGAATTATAGTACTGTGATAGACCTTAAATCCCTATTTACCTAGCATAATAAAATGTTTTCATGGTGTCACATTGGGTCTTTTATTTCACTGACTCAATGTCCTTTTTCCCTTCAGCCAGGTAAAAAATTAAATAATGATTTCTTAAATATATGTAATATATTGATTGGTTATTCTGGATAAAACATAAGTTAAAAATTGTACCTCACATATTTACCTAGATCTTTACAGTTTTCTAAACATATTCATATCCATCACATAATTTTGTTTTCCAATAATTTTAAAAAGTGGACAAACCATAGGTCGGATAATTAATTACAAATATTGAATATGCAGCATGTTAGTGTTAGGACTAACATTTAATTCTTACGGCTCCAGAAAGCTTTCTTCTGACTGTCCCTTAAAGGACCTCAAATTGTAAAAAATGGCTGAGAAATGCGTGGTATGCATAGTCCTGCTAGCATTGAGAAAAAAGCCCAATAACTTGTACTTTAGAATGTTCTTTCTCAAATACTTTTCTAGTGGTTATATCAGAGTGGATCTACAAACTTCCTCCAGGGCAGGTTTTCTGGCACAGCAGGCTAACCCACTACATAGAACACCCGCATCCCACATCAGAGTCCCTGGGATCTGGTCCCAGCTATCCCTTTTCCAATCTGGCTTCCTGACAATACCCCTTGGAGGTAGCAGGTAATGACTCAAGCACTTGAGTCCCTGTCATCTTTGTAGGAACCCAGATGGAGACCCAGATTATTTTAGCCTGGTGCAGCCCTAACTGTTGAGGACACCTGGGGAGTGAGCCCGTGGATGGAAGATTCTCCTCTCTTCTCCTTTCATCTCCCCTCCCCTTCTCTCCTCTCCCCTCCCCTTCTCTCCTCTCCTCTCCCCTCCCCTCCCCTTCTCTCCTCTCCTCTCCCCTCCTCCCCTCTGCTCTTCTCTCTGTTCTTTCCAATAACTAAATAAGAAAAAACAGAAAAATTATGAAACCACTTCCTTTCTCCCTATTCTTCCATAAGGCATAATCCTTGTCTCCACACTTCCTTCATCCATCACAGCCCTAGGCTTTTCTCTACTCAAGCAAGGTTGTCATTGGCTCAAGCTACTTGCTTCCTAGATGTTATAGCAAGGATGTATTTATGTTATTTCTCGATCCATTTGAAAGGGCTGTATCTGGTGCTGGAAAGCAAACAGCAACTAAAAAACAGAGTGAACAAAAACTCCAGCCATGGATCATAAATGGAGTACAGCATTTGGATACAATCAGTAGAGAGAAAGACAAGATTAAGAGAAGACAGAGGGAAGCAGAAGAAAAGGGCATTTTTCTGTTCTTGGTAAGCAGTGTGAGCAACACAGCAGTTCGGCTTCTCTGTTCCTCTTCCCAGTCTTGAGGGACTCACCTTTATCACCTTTTCTTTTCTTGGAATTTCAGCAACTCAAAATCAAGTGAGCTTAAGGGAGAAGAATGTTAAGAATTGTTAAGAGAATGAAAGATGCTGTCATAGTTAAATGAAACAGGCGGGAAGGCAGAAGCACAGCCATAACTTAAATACAACTGGATCTGCAAACTAAAATATCATCATCCACTCCTTCTAATCCACATCTGGACTTCTGTGTGATGTACCTCACATTCCTGAGTAGGTTTTTTCCCACAGTTAGAAAATAATAGTTAAAAATCAAAATTGCCTGATTTCAGGTAACAGCTCTACCACTTATTTGCACTCAGACTTGGGCAATGACAGTTACCTATAATTTCCTCACCTATAGATTGCAGTGAGTAAAAATAGAGTTGCCGTACGGAGTGTTTAAAGTGCTTTGTAGAATGCCTTAATTTAAGAAATATCAGTGGTTGGTGCTGTTGAAATAGATATTTTGGCTTTGGGAACTCCCCTCTCATAGTGCTGTGGACAGGCAAAGACAATCTACCCCTTATTCTAGTGTGAAAGCAACTTGTGAAAGCTTGCAATTATCCCATCATGTGTTCAGACTGAAAGGGTAAAGGGACTTCGGGATTACAAGGTGGAATCAGGAGATGGACAATTCCAGAGCAAGAAGTGGGAAGGGTGCTGTGCTGAGCAACCAACAGATGGTCATCAAGGTACCCACACTGTTCACCCTATGCTCACAGTAGAAAGCCCTTCACTTAAGCTCTCCTGAGTAGGCTTCTAATCAAACCCTTGAGGTAGATATTAATATAAATGTAGGTATAGATGTAGATGAAGAAAATGTAGAGATGGTGACATTAGACATATATGATATTAAACATGAAGATAATTGTGTTGTCAGTTTTTATAGATTTATAAAAGGAAGCTTATTTTTAATGTATCAATTTGATTCTTATGTAGAAAACTTTTAGAAGACATCCTGAAATCTGCCATCTCCTAAACTAAGAAATTATAGTCAAGACCAAAATGATACAAAAATCATAATTGGTTGCTATTCAATCTGTAAATAACATTGCTTGCTAATGAAAAACTAATACATCTAGGGGTGTTTTGTTAGCATGTTAATTTAGAGAAAATTTAATGTGTTATTCAAAAAAAACATATTAGATACTCAATAAGCTATGTATTTAAATGAGATGCATTTTGAGCAGATGATTAATGTTACAAAGGTCTCAGGATTTATGTAGTTATTCTAAGAAACTGGGCTGAGGAGCCTTGATTAGTTAATGTTGACTTGGTCTGGGTGTGCACATGAAAGACGACTTTTCTGCTCTCAAGTTCACTCCTTTCGTGAAAGGCTGAGCTGCTCTCCACAGACTGCCATGACTCCAGTGGAGCTACCTGTTCTCAGGCATCATCCTACTTCCTGGAACTGAATGTGAGGCATGATTGTGGGTGCCCACCACTAACAGAAAAGACAATCCAATTTCTTATCTGACTGGGGACACTTACTTTTTTAATAAGGGAATCCTAATGTCTGTATTCTCCTTTTTACATAAAGCTTGTTAAAATGAAGGACTGTCAAACACAAGTTTTAGTTTATCTGGAAAATGGTGATCTTCTTTCTTGAATATTCTTTCTTGAGAAGGCAAATTTTTCATACTTTAAGGAATTTTCACTGAATGAGCCTATTGTACTACATTTAAATATTTGTGTTTCATATTCTCCCCTTAAATTCATTGTTCCTTCATATTCACTTGGTTTCAAAATGAGTTTATAAGGGACTTCTTAAATTCCCTCCAGTGAATATCCTGGTAATTCAAAGCTAAACTAACAGACAATAGAGCTTTGAGCTTTGGTTCTTTATTTCTCTTCTGTTGCTACAGAAATTTTTGTAAATTGACTCAAATTTTAGAAATACAAGGTAAACTTAAAAGGGGACTCAGCAGTATATGTTTTTGTTTTTGTTTTTGTTTTAAAACAGGCAGAATGGACAGTGAGAGAGAGAGAAACAGAGAGAAAGGTCTTCCTTTGCCGTTGGTTCATCCTCCAATGGCCGCCGAGGCCGGCACGCTGCGGCTGGCGCACTGCACTGAACCAAAGCCAGGAGTCAGGTGCTTCTCCTGGTCTCCCATGGGGTGCAGGGCCCAAGCACTTGGGCCATCCTCCACTGCACTAACGGGTCATAGCAGAAAGATGGCCTGGAAGAGGGGCAACCGGGACAGAATTCAGTGTCCCAAACAGGACTAGAACCCGGTGTGCCGGTGCCGCTAAGCGGAGGATTAGCCTATTGAGCCATGGCGCCGGCCAGTATATAATTTTTAATATATAAAATAATTTGTACTTAATTTAATGCTTTGTCATATTTACTTGATTATACATTGATGTCTAAAGAATTTTTAAAACTATGGATATATATATATATATGTATATTCTTTAAAAACTAAAATTAATTACTACTTCAAGTGAAGTATTTTTTAACATTTTTGTTGACTATATGAGAAATTATTTTTTCAGTTTAATGATATAATGCATATTTTAATAACAATATAACATGGATGCTTATTCTGGATCTTTCCCAAACTTTATGAGTGCCTAGGACCACAGAAAACTGTCTCTTTCTACTGGGGACTTACCCCGACTTTCCTCTTAGCTCTCTGTCGATATCCCATGCTTCCTGGCACCAACTAATTAAATATGCATTAGCTTATTCAACAATACTTTTCTCAACTCCTACTACTTCAGGTAAAATTGGTCCTATGAAAACAATCTCTTTTCTCTTGATGTTAAAAAAATGCATATGAAATCTCCATTTTAACTCTTTGCTCTGCCTGTAGCTTTGGTTCTGTCCAAAGCATAGTGAGCTTACTAAGAGCAAAAAAGATGTGTCTCAGGAATGCCTGGCCAAAATCCCACTGAATTGAAGGGGTGAATACTTGAACATAGGATGCTCAATGATTATATGCATTAAATCATTGGGGAAACTTGATAATGTGACTCTAATCGTCCCAAGAAACAAGTTGTTTGGTGGATATTTGCTGGTTCTAGGTGTGAATATTCTACTGGCTGCTTTGTGAGAATTCTGGCATCAGATACCATGTGCTGCAGGACAGAGAGGCTAGAAACTTCTTTCACATCATTCTCAATTGCATATTTGTAAGCCCACAAAAAACCACTCTTTCTCTTCATTACAGGTCCTTTATTTAGGTATTTTGGTTGTTAAGACATCTTGTGGTTAACAGCTTCTAGGATATATATATATATATATATATATATATATATATATATATGGAAATGGGACAAGAAGTTTATTCTATAGTATTCAGGGATGTTTTGTTTTGTATTTCTCACCAGACTTAAATTCTGGCAATAAAGTTATATCATTTCAGCAGTAGTCTCATTTAAGACTGCATATTTGAGTCTGGTGCTGTGTTGTAGCAGGTAAAGCCACTGCCTGCAATGCCAGCATCCCATATGGGCTGCTTGACTGCCTATTCACTTCTCTGATGTGGCCTGGGACAGCAGTAGAAAGTGGCCTGAGACCTTGGGCCCCTGCACCCAAGTAGGAGACCTGGAAGAAGCTCCTGGCTCCTGGCTCTGGATTGTTCCAGCTCTGGCCTTGCAGCCATTTGGGGAAGAACCAGTGGATGGAAGCTCTTGCTCGCTCACTCTCTCTCTCTGCCTCTGTAACTCAGCCTTTCAAATAAATAAATACATCTTAAAAAAAAAGACTACATATTCATAAAGAGGGAAATGTATTAAATAGACTGATTGAGGAACCTGAAGGGTAACCATTAAAATCAGTTGCCTTTTTCAATATATGTTGAGAGATTTGTCTGGGAGCCTTTATTTCAGATGATACTATTTCAATCATGCCTAGCATTTGAATCTCTAAACACTGATATTCCCATTTTAATTTTAGCTGGCACCAGAAGGAAATGGTAAAACAGCAGATGATTACCTCAGTAATTTATTCTACATTTTAACAGCTTTGCAAATTCAAATAAAAAATAATAATCTAAAAATGAAAAATGCACAACTAAAATTAAACCTAGAAAAAATGTTCTCCAACCAAGCGATTTTGTTTCCTTGTAAGTGCCCAAATGATGGAATGTAAATTCCACAGTGAAATGTAAACAGGACCTAATTTTATACTGGTTGTGTTTTGATGACTAACTAGGGATTTAAAAATATGATATTAATGCAGACCCTATTAATTTAAATTGTATGATTATTTCACCAAAGGATTAACTGATGTTTGTTTGTGAATTCATATTATCCAAGAGCAAATTCTACTTCAGAAACACACTGTATTCTAGTTGCATTATTCTTTAAAGAAAATCCTTTAAACACTTCAGTTAATTTTAATTGACAGTGTCAACTGAAACCAACAGAGATGATATTTTCCTCAGATGCAATGCAAAGTATCCAAAATTGAGAGACGTGTCACTTCAAAAATCAGTGCATATTGCATGTCTAACTTTCTTATATGTCAGAATTTGTCCTAGGTTTGGGGTCTAGCAGAAAACAAATGGAAAAGACCATTTCTCCCCTGGACTTCACATTTACATCTATAACCAAAACTAAAATTGAAGGAATCATGAGGTCTTCAACCTCCTCCGGTTGTTTCTGTAGGCAAAATTGCCTTCTTTTTAGTTCATACTCTGGGAAATTTGATTTTTTAGTAAAGGATATAAAATCTTTTCAGTCTTTTAAAATAAAAAAAAAAACTATTGTCACATTTTATGTTCATTTTATTGTAAATTAAAGGGGCTGACACAGTGAAACACTGGGAGAGAATGATCCAACATGGGAAGTGGGATACACAAAAGACTCATAGAGTGGCAGATGTCCTAAACAGCACTCTGGCCTCAGAATCAGCCCTTAAGGCATAAACTCTTGTTTATGGGGTCAGTAATCACGCTAGCCTCTTGTCATGTGTTGCCAAGACTGTGGAAGCATTTTGAGTTCATCAACTCTGATCTTATTTAGACTAGTCCATAGTCAAAGTGGAAGTTCTCTCCTTCCTTCAGAGAAAGGTACCTCCTTCTTTGATGGCCCATTCTTTCTACTGGGATCTCACTCACAGAGATCTCAATAGGCAATTAGCCTATTGATCTGAGGCACCGGCCAGGAAATTGTATTTCGTAAAGGTCAATTATTGTGGTAGCAATTAGATGTAGAGTGAAGTAATAGATTTCCAGCATAACATAGACATAGTGATTAGGCAATTAACATTTATTTTGGATCAAAATTAATTATTTGCAAAATGATTTCTATCATTAACATTTTACCACAGTTGCTTTCTCAATAGTATCCTAAAGATTGAAAAGTGTTGAATCCAGTGATTTCTTCATAGCTTCATTTTTTCTTTGAATTTGAAGACATTATATTCTCTTGGTTTGATTTTTATCAATATCTCTCCTCCATCTCCTTTTCCAGGTGCTTCATACCTATCTATTTCTTAAGTCTCTCAATCTCTTAAATGTCATTATAAACTCCACAAGTTCCATAAAGACCTGCTCTTGCATTCTCATTATTTCTTTTTCTTCTTTTTAAACTTTAATTTAATAAATATAAATTTCCAAAGTACAGCTTTTGGATTACAGTGGCTTCCCCCACCCCATAATTTCCCTCCCACCCACAACCCTCCCATCTCCCACTCCCTCTCCAATCCCATTCACCTCAAGATTCACTTTTGATTATCTTATATATATAAGATCAATTCAGTATATATTAAATAAAAATTTCAACAGTTTGCACCCACATGGAAACACAAAGTATAGAGTACTGTTTGAGTACTAGTTATAGCATTAATTTACATTGTACAACATATTAAGGACAGAGATCCTACATGGGAATTAAGTGCACAGTGAATCCTGTTGTTGGTTTAACAACTGACACTGTTGTTTATGGGGTCAGTAATCACGCTAGCCTCTTGTCATGAGTTGCCAAGACTATGGAAGCATTTTGAGTTCATCAACTCTGATCTTATTTAGACTAGTCCATAGTCAAAGTGGAAGTTCTCTCCTTCCTTCAGAGAAAGGTACCTCCTTCTTTGATGGCCCATTCTTTCTACTGGGATCTCACTCACAGAGATCTTTCATTTAGGTTTTTTTTTTTTTCAAAAATGTCTTGGCTTTCTATGCCTGAAATACTCTCATGGGCTTTTCAGCCAGATCCGCATGCCTTAAGGGCTGATTCTGAGGCCAGAGTGCTGTTTAGGACATCTGCCACTCTATGAGTCTTTTGTGTATCCCACTTCCCATGTTGGATCATTCTCTCCCTTTTTTATTCTATCAGTTAGTATTAGCAGACACTAGTCTTGTTTGTGTGATCCCTTTGACTCTTAGAACTATCAGTGTGATCAATTATGAACTGAAACTGAACACTTTGACTAGTGAGATGGCATTGGTACATGCCGCCTTCATGGGATTGAATTGGAATCCCCTGTCATGTTTCTAACTCTCCTTTTGGGGCAAGTCTGATTGAGCATGTCCCAAACTGTACATCTCCTCCCTCTCTTATTCCCACTCTTATATTTAACAGGGATCATTTTACAGCTCAATTTAAACATTATTAAAGCTAAATTTTAAATAAATTTATATTTAAGAATGATTGTGTGTTAATTAAAGAGTTCAAACAATAGTATTAAGTAGAACATAAAAAATACCAAAATGAATAAAGTATTAGGTTGTTCATCAACAGTCAGGACAAGGGCTGATCAAGTCACTGTTTCTCATAGTGTCCATTTCACTTCAATAGCTTTCCCCTTTGGTGCTTGGTTAGTTGTCACCGATCAGGGAGAACATATGATATTTGCCCTTTGGGACTGGCTTAATTCACTCAGCATGATGTTTTCCAGATTCCTCCATCTTGTTGCAAATGACCGGATTTCATTTTTTTTTTTTACTGCTGTATAGTATTCTATAGAGTACAATACCCCATAATTTCTTCATCCAGTCTACTGTTGATGGGCATTTGGGTTGATTCCAGGTCTTAGCTATTGTGAATTGAGCTGCAATAAACATTAAGGTGCAGACCGCTTTTTTGTTTGCCAATTTAATTTCCTTTGGGTAAATTCCGAGGAGTGGAATGGCTGGGTTGTATGGTAGGGTTATATTCAGGTTTCTGAGGAATCTCCAGATTGACTTCCATAGTGGTTTAACCAGTTTGCATTCCCACCAACAGTGGGTTAGTGTTGCTTTTTCCCCACATCCTCTCCAGCATCTATTGTTGGTAGCTTTCTGAATGTGAGCCATTCTAACCGGGGTGAGGTGAAACCTCATTGTGGTTTTGATTTGCATTTCCCTGATTGCTAGTGATCTTGACCATTTTTTCATGTGTCTGTTGGCCATTTGGATTTCCTCTTTTGAAAAATGTCTATTGAGGTCCTTGGCCCATCTCCTAAGTGGGTTGCTTGTTTTGTTGTTGTGGAGTTTCTTGATCTCTTTGTAGATTCTGGTTATTAATCCTTTATCTGTTGCATAGTTTGCAAATATTTTTTTCCCATTCTGTCAGTTGCCTCTTAACTTTCCTGACTGTTTCTTCTGAAGTACAGAAACTTCTCAATTTGATGCAATCCCAATTGTTAATTTTGGCTTTGACTGCCTGTGCTTCTGGAGTCCTTTCCAAGAAGTCTTTGCCGATATCTATATCTTACAGGGTTTTTCCAATGCTTTCTAATTCTTTTGGTGTCAGGCCATAGATTTAAGTCTTTAATCCATGTTGAGTGAATTTTTGTGTAAGGTGAAAGGTAGGTGTCTTGCTTCATGATTCTGCACGTGGAAATCCAATTTTCCCAGCACCATTTATTGAATAGACTGTCCTTACTCCAGGGATTGGTTTTGGAGCCTTGATCAAATATAAGTTGGCTGTAGATGTTTGGAATGATTTCTGGTGTTTCTATTCTGTTCCATTTATCTATCCATCTGTTTCTTTACCAGTACCATGCTGTTTTGATAACAACTGCCCTGTAGTATGTCCTGAAATCTGGTATTGTGATGCCTCCAGCTTTGTTTTTGTTGTACAAGATTGCTTTAGCTATTCGAGGTCTCCTGTGTCTCCATATGAATTTCAGCATCATTTTTTCCAGATCTGAGAAGAAGGTCTTCGGTATCTTGATTGGTATTGCATTGAATGTATAAATTTAAGAATGGACATTTTGATGATATTGATTCTTCCAATCCATGAACAAGGAAGATTTTTCCGTTTTTTGGTATCATCTTCTATTTCTTTCTTTAAGGTTTTGTAATTTTCATCGTAGAGATCTTTAATGTCCTTGGTTAGGTTTATTCCAAGGTATTTGATTGTTTTTGTAGCTGTTGTGAACGGGATTGATCTTAGAAGTTCTTCCTCAGCTGTGGCATTGCCTGTGTATACAAAGGCTGTTGATTTTTGTGCATTGATTTTATATCCTGCTACATTACCAAACTCTTCTATGAGTACCAGTAGTCTCTTAGTAGAGTTCTTTGGGTGCCCTAAATAATCATATCATCTGCAAAGAGGGATAGTTTGAGTTCTTCCTTCCCAATTTGTATCCCTTTAATTTCTTTTTCTTGCCTAATAGCTCTGGCTAAGACTTCCAGAACTATATTGAATATCAGTGGTGAGAGTGGGCATCCCTGTCTGATACCAGATCTCAGTGGGAATGCTTCCAACTTTTCCCCATTCAATAGGATGTTGGCCATGGGTTTTTCATAAATTGCTTTGATTGTATTGAGGAATGTTCCTTTCATACCCAGTTTGCTTAGAGTTTTCATCATGAAAGGGTGTTTATTTTATCAAATGCTTTCTCTGCATCTATTGAGATAATCATATGGTTTTTCTTCTGCAGTCAGTTAATGTGGTGTATCACATTGATTGTTTTGCGAACATTGAACCATCCCTGCATACCAGGGATAAATCCCACTTGGTCTGGCAGGATGATCTTTCTGATGTGTTTTTGCATTCTATTGGCCAGAATTTTATTGAGGACTTTTTCATCTATGTTCATCAGGGATATTGGTCTGTAATTCTATTTCAATGCTGCATCTTTTTCCAGCTTAGGAATTAAGGTGATGCTGACTTCATAGAAAGATTTTGGGAGGATTCCCTCTTTTTTGATTGTTCTGAATAATTTGAGAAGAATTATTTAAATTATTAAATTATTTAAATGTCTTCTTTAAATGTCTGGTAGAATTCAGCAGTGAATCCATCTGGTCCTGGGCTTTTCTTTGTTGCCTCCCTACCCATTCTTATGAAAACAGTTGCCAAAGTTGTTGGTTTATTTTGGGATGTCTTTTTTCTGTTTCTGTTTTTCTTTTCATATTTCCATTAATCTTATTTGGTTTAAGATTGCTGCCTCTTGGTCTATTGCAGCAATCTTTTGTCTCCTTTTCCTATTTTCAATATCTTTTTAATGTTATCATTTGTTTTATACCTGTGCTGGCTTGGTATTTTTCACCCTGGGAAATTAAAGACCATTACTAAGGTTAGTATGTGGAAATTTTAAATATCATTATCATTTAATAAATAAACTATCATTGTCATTTTCTTGTATTTGACACTTTTTTTTTCTTGTTCAAAATACCTATAAAGGGTTGGTGTTTGGCATAGCAGTTAAGACATGACTTGGTATGCCTGTATCATTTTTGGAGTGCTTCAGTACAACTCTAGATTCTTGTTAATGTGCACACTGGGAGGCAGCAGTTGATTGCTCAAATATGTAGGTCCTTGCCATCCACATGACAGACTCAACTGAGTTTCTGGCTCCTGGAATTTTCTTTGGCTGCTATAGGCATTTGGGGAGTGTATCAGTGAATGGAAGATTTCTATCTTTAAAAATGTAAAATATACATTAGAATAAAATGTTTTATACTCATTATTAATGTAAATTAATCTCAAGATTAAAAGTAAGTTTTTTTACTTAATGTAATTGTCAAAGTTGTAATAAGTGGGGCAAATATATAGTAAACTCATAACACATGTGAACTATTGTTCTTCAGATAAGTTTTTAGAACCTATGTAGATGTCAACCACATAAGTTTGCACAATTTTTAGAGAGGAAGAGAAATTGAAGAGAGAAACTGAGTAGAAAGGAGCCATATTCTTTGCTACAAAATCATTCATCTGGAAAATCTTATTAGCAAAGAAGGGTGAGCATCTTGTTCTAAACTAATCTGCACATTATAAAATGAAATAGTCCTATCTGCAGCAGCTCCCTTAGGATGCTAAGAGATCATCGAATTAGAGATTTTAGTTTTAATACAACTGACTCCAACTAACATAAAGAAAAAAAGTGTTGAAAAATATGACACATTGACCAACCTGACATGGGGTTAGAGTCCCCTTAGGACTACTGTTTGGGCACAACAGAACACTAACATTTTTGGTCTCTTTGATTTGCTCAGAACTTCTGTGCATAATTGTTTGGCATAGCAGTTAAGACATGACTTGGTATGCCTGTTTCATATTTGGAGTGCTTCAGTTCAACTCTAGATTCCTGTTAATGTGCACACTGGTAGGCAGCAGTTGATTTCTCAAATATGTAGGTCTTTGCCATCCACATGACAGACTCAACTGAGAAAGCACTTGGAGAGAGAGCACTCTCTCTCTAGGAGAGAGCACTTGGATGGTCTGGTAAATTAGAACATACCAGAAGCTGAGTATCATACAAAGAAAGGTTTCTTTAGCTTATAGTTCTGGAGGTCCAAGAGCATGGAACCATTGTCCTAACCAGTACCTCCTCAGCTGGGTCATATCATGTTGGATGACATCATGGTAATAATATGGGAGAGCTGGAGGGATCATGGTGAAGAAGGAAGCTAGACAGCGGGAAGGGGCTAGACTTATTCTTGTATATCAGCTCATTGTCCTGGACTTAACTGGGGTCCTGTGAGAACTACAAAATCCCTTCCAGGAGCAGTATGGCTGAATGACCTAATCACTGAGCCCTACTTGTAAAGATTCCATACCACCTCCTAACACTTCCATACTGAGTACCAAGCTTCCAACACAGGATTAAAACCACCTAAAAGCCACAGCACTTGGTTTAAGTCATTATTCCTAAATTACAAAGTATTTATCTAATACAGAAAATAATTATATTAGAGAAAATGTGAAAGATCACTCAAACTAGGGACAGTTGTAAAGAATATACTCTCCTGCTGATTCACCTTTACTTGAGAACTACAAGAATATTATAAGGCATAGCAAAAATTTGTCTATCACATTTCTACTTGCTATTTCAGTGGCACATTTGTCTTATCACTTGGTAGTTTGGTTCTCTGTTGTTTGTGCTGTTTTATTATTTATGAAAGTTTATATTTTCATTTTTAATACAAAGTTGCACTATAAATGCAAATATGTCAATGCCAAGAAATTATTTTCTCAAATCCAAAAGACTCAGATTTTCATTAAAGTCCTTTAAATATGCTTCTTCTGGCTGAGTAGGATACCACATCTGTTTTTAACTTCTGTGAACACCTAAAACATAAGAGTACCACATTTCAATAGACTGTATTGCTTGGTGTTGGTTTTTGTTGTTGTTGTTTTTTTGTTGTTGTTGTTTTTTGCTAAGAAGTTTTATATAATCACAATCACCTTGTTCAGTTTTGTGGTAGGTCGACTTAAAATAAGACATGCTGTTTATGTGCTTTTTGATGTAGGTTTGATGAGAGTGATTAAATTAATTTTTTTAAAAAAAAATACCATGACAGAAAATGAAGGAAAATGAAATTGTATGTGGGCCAGCTCACTTGGCTAATCCTCTGTCTACAGTGCCAGCACCCCCGGTTCTAGTCCCGGTTGGGGCGCTGGATTCTGTGCCAGTTGCTCCTCTTCCAGTTCAGCTCTCTGCTGTGGCCCAGGAGTGCAGTGGAGGATGGCCCAAGTGCTTGGGCTCTGCACCTGCATGGGAGACCAGGAGAAGCACCTGGCTCCTGGCTTCGGGTCAGCGTGGTGCGCCAGCTGCAGCAGCCATTGGGGGGTGAATCAACGGAAAAGGAAGACCTTTGTCTCTGTCTCTGTCACTATCTACTCTACTTGTCAAAAAAAAAATAATAAAAACAAAAAAAGAAATTGTATGTGAGCATTTTTCACACCGAACCAGACTAAATCAACAAAGGAAAAAATTAGCACTAGTAATATTTAGCATAACACAATAGAGTAAATGTTAGAATATCCAAGTAAACATTATCCATTCTCATAATTGGCAAAGAAGGGAGAAACGGGCCGGCGCCGAGGCTCACTTGGCTAATCCTATGACCAGTCGGGGAGCCAGATTCTGTCCTGGTTGCTCCTCTTCCAGTCCAGCTCTCTGCTGTGGCCCGGGAAGGCAGTGGAAGATGGTCCAAGTGCTTGGACCCTGCACCCCATGGGAGACCAGGAGGAAGCACCTGGCTCCTGGCTTTGGATCAGTGCAGCGCCAGACGTGGCGGCAATTTCAGGGGTGAACCAACAGGAAAAGAAGACCTTTCTTTCTCTCTCTGTCTCTCTCACTGTCTAACTCTGCCTGACTAAAAAAAAAAAAAAAAAATCAAGGGTTAGAGTTATCCTTTAGTGATTAAATATATTCTTGATGGAGTTCAAAAATTACTTTAGAGATCAAACTATGTGGACTTGTGAATCTCTGGCATTTTAGTGAAGGCTTTAATGCTCAACTTGGAATAATTTTTCAAATCTGAGAAATAAAAATCATAGATAATAATATTATTTAAATGATTTTCATAGTATGAAATTCAAAGTGTATATGCTTCTTTTTAATAACGCACTCAATAATAAGACCCAAAGTGATTTTAAAAGAGGTGGGCCATGTTAAATAATGATTTGGTATACCTATGTTGTAGATGATATCAAATTATTTTTGCTTTTTTGGTAAAAAAGCAGAAATTTTTATTTTTTAATTTTTTATTTATTTATTTTTTGACAGGCAGAGTGGATAGTGAGAGAGAGAAAGAAAGGTCTTCCTTTTTCCATTGGTTCACCTTCCAATGGCCGCTGCAGCTGGCACACCACGCTGATCTGAAGCCAGGAGCCAGGTGCTTCTGCTAGTCTCCCATGCGGGTACAGGGCCCAAGGGCTTGGGCCATCCTCCACTGCACTCCCTGGCCACAGCAGAGAGCTGGACTGGAAAAGGAGCCACCAGGACAGAATCCGGTGCTCCAACTGGGACTAGAACCAGGGGTGCCGGAGCCACAGGCGCAGGATTAGCCCTTTGAGTCGCGGCACCGGCCAAAAGCAGAAATTTTTAATATCACTATAATGAAAAATTTTCATCTGAACTGTAGTTATGAATCTCTGACTCAGGATATTTTCAAAGTGTGACCTTGACCGAATACAGAAAGATTGTTTAGGTGATTTCTGTTTATTTATTTCATGTACATGAGATTTTTATCTCAAAAATTACATTTATTTAAATATTAATAATAAAATATCATTAAACAAAAAATAGGGAGGGACATTAGCTGTTTTTTTCTTTTCTTAATAGACAAACTACATACCTGAATATAAACAAATACTTGAAAAACCAAATTCTATTTTCTTCTTGATAATCCTTCTCTGTGTTTCTCATGATCCTGAGTACTTGAATACTGGTAGTTAAAAATTGGTCCTTCAAGAGACTTGACATTTTATTTTAGCATTTACAAATTTTTCGGCAAGGGTGCTTGGTCTGGTTGTGCCACTGCTGGTAAGATATCTGCATCCTACATTAAAGTACCTGGGTTGGGAGTTCCAGCTCCACTCCCAGTCTACCTACTCTAAAGACAACAGATGACAGCTCAAGTACTGGTGTCCCTATCATCCACTTGGGACGTCTAGATTAGATTCCAGGATCTAAGTGTCTATCTGGCCCAGCCCTAGCTGTTGCAAGCATTTGGGGAGTGGACTGAGACTGAAATAGAGGAATGTTGTCTGCGTCTCCCTCTCTCTCACTGTCCTTCCTTTTCCTCCTTCCCTCCCTCCTTCTGTGTGTGTGTGTGTTAGTGTGTGCCTTTCAAATCAATCAAGCTATACAAATTTTTAAAAAATTATTTCTGCTGAAAAGTCATTGGATTATAGAAGTAGTTTTGTAAACATCTTTAGATATTAATTTATACAATTGTTGATATGTACAACTAGCTTGTGTCATAGGTAAATGTAACCATCTGTGAAGTATAACAAGAAGTTTTCTAAGATGTAGGAAAATTAATTATGGGAATAGGAGACAGAACAAGAAAGTTAGTATGAGATTTAACATAGACAGGAAAAAGTAAGTTAGAAAATTGCCTCTCTGATTTATTAACTTAACTCTTTTATACAATGTTCTTCCAATAGACCATTATATAACAATGCAACACTTTGTCGGAAAGTACCTTAGCTATATAAAGCACAGTTTAGAATTCCATTTTGTTTTTTATTCTTTAGTAGAAAGCATGAATGCCTGCCTCTTAAGGGAAAGGTTGAATAGAATGCAATACATGATAAAAAAAAAAAAAACAAAAAAAAAAACTGAGACATCCAGAAATCTGGTGGATCTTAGTATCACTATGGACTCTGGCCAAGACTATATTATGTTCAGAATAGTATTGAGGAAGAGTCATCTGCACATAAAGTATTCAGTTGTAGATGTAATCTTGATTTTTTATATATTCTCTTTGGAACATGCTCAGTAATTTCAACACAGGGGAACTGAATCTTAGAGAGTTCAGATAGGAAAAATAACTTAATAAATTTAAAATTTTAAAGATGAAGAATAAAAATGTGCATTTATTAAAATATGAAAGAGTTACAAATTTTCAACTTCCAAATAGTGAGAAACATAACTTATTTTCCCTATTGTTCCATGTGAACAAAGTAATTCCAAGGTGACATGTACTTTCTATACATCAAAAAAAAACTGTCAAACAAAATTTAAATGCTGATGAAAATTCATAAATCAATCTGTCTTACAAAGTTAAATATACCTATTAACCTTCTTTTTAACTTTTATAAATGGCTTTATGCATTCCTCACTCCTCTAAATTATCTCTAATATAAGTATCTCATGTAAGTTCATTCATTAAATATAACCTTGTCTTGGCAAATGTTTTAAAAATTATATTAATTCTCTTGTGCATTCTTAATGGGTTATGCTAATTCTCTGTAACAATTTTATCTATTTGAATATGAAGTTTATCAGTCCTAATATCTTGCTAATTGCTTTGTAAGCCCACCCAAATTTACTATCTGTTGTATTTCTTTTACCTTATAAGCAACTTATAAGTACTTATACTATTTCTTTTACCATATAAACAATTTATCAAGTACTTTATTTTGTTGCCATATTTTTTTCTTTGTAAGACTACAGTCAAGTTCCAAGACACTGTCTGTTCTGTATTTCCATCCAGAATGCAGCACAGTTATTCCTGTCTCTCTTCCTACCCTATGCCATTGCCACACACTTACTGAAGCACCACCCAAAATTAAAGCTCTCCTTGTTCTGTTGATGTCTTGGCTTTGAAGACTGACTTCCTGTCATCAACCATTATAAAGTTTTCATCTTTTACTCCTCCATGTTTGAAGGTTGTGTTTGGAATTGTCATCCCTTTTAATTCTTGTGATTAACTTTCCTAGGCTCACATAAGTCCCCAGTGCGAATTTTATGTTTGAAACCAAAGAAGTGCCAGGTCAGCATTAGGAAAATAGGAAGTTTACTCATTAAAGAGATTTACTCGCTCCTATCACACTGATTTCTTCCCATCTGCATGCTTTTCTCAATTCACAGAACTGTTCTTGTCTCTTCATTCAATCCTACTATCATCTTTATAATTCAAATCATTTCTATTCTATGTGCTTTTTAGCATCCACAAAGACCCACTATATCTGCTTATTTGTTCTTTGAGGTTTTGTTGTTGTTCTTTGATGTTTTCTGTCATATTTGGTCTACTTTTGTTCTCATCCAGCTAAGAATCAAGTTTCTTTGTATTTGACTTACTTGAAGATTGCTAATTTCTTCAAATCTTTCCTGAATTATCAACATCTAATAAGACTTACCAATTAAAATTACCTCTCCCTACAGCATAAAATTCAGCCCCAAATTACCAAACCCCTTAGCCTAATGAATATTTTACATATTACTCCCACAACACATAAAACTCACTTATATATTACTTTTATTAGATTGTTTTTATAGTCAAAATTTAGTAGAATATAAATCCAATAAGAACAAAGATTTTTGTTAACTTTATTCATGAATATATCATATAAACCTAGGAAAGTAAGTAATGTTATATATAATGAAATAGTTACTGAATGAATACAATATAATAGAGATCTTCAAAAAGTTCATGAAAAATGCATATTATGAAAAAACGTCTTGTACCATAATCTCATCTTAAATTTCATTTTTCCATGAAGTTTTTGAAATCCCCTTTAGGGGTCCTATGCCTTTTCTTCATTCCCATGCCCCTTAGCATTTAATAAAATGTCTTTCAAGCAGGGTAACGGAAAGTGTAATTGGATGTATTTCCAGTCCAAACAAAGGTAGAAAGAAGATGAAGAAAGGGGAGAGGAGAGAAGGCAAGGGCAGGAGGGAGGGAAAGGGAGGGAGGAAGGAAAGGAAAGGGAAAAATTAGAGAGATGTCTGCTGGCTTTGGCTTTCTTAGGTATCGTTTTGTGTCAAATCAGTTTTCTTAGGGTCATATCTCCTTAAACTTTAGGAGACTCTGCAAAGTTGTCACTAGGAGGATGGCTACTCTTAAAGTAGTACCGGAAGTATCACTATACTTTGAGAAACATAAATCCTGGAAGAAAAACAGATATATCAGGAAGGAAGAGAAAGTCTATTACGCTGAATCGATGAGGCTACTAAGTTTAGACAACCCTAATGCATGGAGAGTTTCTTATTTTTCTTTCACCATCAATGTCTTGGCACAGGTCTTCGATATTTTACATGTACCTAAAAGGATTAGTCACTAAACAGCTTGAATAGGAACTGAACAATGAGGAATTACATGAACCTGGGGAAGGGCATTAAGAACCTGGTGCAGCTCATTCTGAAAAAAGCACCAGTGTTTTGTCTGAAAAATATGTGAAAAGTGAGAAATGTAATCAGGATATTACTGGGCAACATACAGTTTTAAAACTGCAGTGATTACACTCCAGGCACATTACACAAAATCCATAAAGAAGCCTGTGATAGGAGGAGTCCTATGATGTCCTCTAAGCAGTGTTGTGAGACTGCAAAGTTATTTAAATTCCTTTGGGTAAGTCTATACAGGCTATGTTAGCATCTTTTAAAGAATTTTCAGAGTGATTTTTTTTAAATGATCTCCAAAGATAAGAATTTCAAGATTTGCTATTTGTTTTGACTCTAAGGCAGCTACTTCAACCACGTTATCACTAAACTATAGAGAACCTATCAAGAAAAAGTAGGATTAAAAATCTGAATTATTTTTGTCCCTAATGAAGGTAAATATACTAAATAAATTGCTCCATATTTTTTCTAGGCTACTGAAGAATGTAGTGTAAGTAATTTTTAAGAGTCACTACATCATGATATATAGCATTTTCTCCGTGAAAAGGAATTACACAAATTTATTCGATGCATATGAGTATTAAGATTCCCATTTTACAACAGAAGTTATAAACATCAAAGTATCTGGTTAGTTTTGGTAATTTTCCATCATCCTGGTGTGCTGCATTTTCTATTTTTTTTAAATTCAGTTTAACTCATGGAATTATTGCAGTTAGCAAGACAGTCTCCCCTCTTGAACTAGCCTATTGGGTGGGATACAGAGTTCAGCTTTGCCCACACATTTGCTGTCACTCTGCAAAATCCCAGCTGTTCAACCCACACCCAACTCAAATATACAAACAACACTTTCAAACACATCAACAAGAAGCAATAAAAGCATAACTACTTTGCTCTCAGCACTAACAATTCCCAGCAACTAAGATATTGGCTTCTATCCTGTTTAGTGCTAACAGATCAAAGTTCTAGATGTTTTTTTTTTTTTATTTTTAACTCTTGCTGCTGTCAAATCCTCAAAATCTAACCCCCAATTAGATGAAGCATTTTTATGAAGATTCACAGTTTTCTTACACATTCAATTGCTGTGCACACCAGATGGTCTTTTGCTATCATATTTTTTAGACTTTTTTCTCACCACATTATCCAGCTCCTCCTCCATTCAATTGAATACACAGTCAACAGCTCTCCTGAGTTAAAGTTTAAAACTCCAAAAACAAATGCATTAAGAATATTTTTAGTAATTTGTGTATCTTTATCCAATAGAGTGATTAAGAATGTTCTTAATTTAAATGTTTAAGTTAAAGAATGTACATCTTTTTTCTGATTTGCTACTTTGGCTCCACCCTCCTTTTATTAGATTTCTAATTATCAATGGCTGAAGACTGGATAAATTTAAACTTCATAGTAATTTGAGAGAAATGAAGAAGAGAGCTTCCCCCCCCACACTTTCTTTCCATTCGGATTATTTAGAGAGGATTTAAAGACAATCCAGTTTTGGGCCGGCGTCACGGCTCACTTGGCTTATCCTCCACCTGTGGTGCTGGCACCTCGGGTTCTAGCCCCGGTTGAGGGGCTGGATTCTGTCCCGGTTGCTCCCCTTCCAGTCCAGCTCTCTGCTGTGGCCCAGGAAGACAGTGGAGGATGGCCCAAGTGTCTGGGCCCTGCAGCTGCATGGGAGACCAGGAGGAAGCACCTGACTCCTGGCTTCGGATCGGCGCAGCGTGCCAGCCTTAGCGGCCATTTAAGGGGTAAACCAATGGAAGGATGACCTTTCTCTCTCTGTCTCTCTCACTAACTCTGCCTGTCAAAAAAAAAAAAAAAAGATAACCCAGTTTTAAATTTTAAAATATTTTCATTTAACTTTCCTGTGCTAATTATCTTTGCTATCCCAACCAGTTGAAGAATTTGAGATCAAGAAAGATGATCGACTAACAATTTGCTCTATCTTTTAATGTGTGGGTTTTTAAAATATATATGATTCCCAAACCTGCTTTGGGTTTAGAACAAGATCTATTAAAGAGTCAGAACCTTGGTGATTTCATGAAATTAGAGTTTTGAACAAATCTGGGCTGGATTTCAACTTTGATTTATTATTTCAGCAGAAACCATGTAAAGTTTGCCAGTGTGGGATGAGATTTGAGTCTGAGTTTTCTGGTTCATTTAAGCCTGAATCCAAAAGAAAATCTCAAGGGGTAAGAACTCATAGGAAGTGAAGCTGAAATCACTATAAATATTTTATGGATAAAAATATCTCTGACCTCTAACTCAAAATCTTTCTAATATATTAACACTCATATTACTGTCCAAGTCAGTCATCTTTTTATCAGATAAGATGCCAAATTACTGCTTAAAAATTACAATTTTTGCTATAATATTATTAAGAATAATTACATTAAATGCAGTTAATTTTGTAATTAGTTAACTTACTTTCTAGCAATATTAGATTCTATATTTGTATTTCAGTTCCAATTTCAAATTGTGAAAACCAAAATATCATAAGAAGGTAGAGGTTTAAGGAAAGCAATTATTTTGTACTTGCTTTTAAAGATATTCAAATGTTGAATCAGAACAGCCATCCTTTACCCTATATTTTCAGCAAATTATGACTTTCATTCCATAAATTCTTTATGTGTAAAAATGAGTTTATAATGTTATATCAGTTCCAAGTATCAATGTGTTATCTGGGCTGGGAGGTGGCAGGATCTGACATCACACCAAGACCATGACACACTTAAATCTTGCAATAGTATTTTCATCTACTCACAAACTAGAAAACAGCAGAAAGCTTTTTGGTAAATGAGAAAAAAAATCCTAGAATAAGCAATCAGAGATATTTAATCTAAAACATACTTAGAATAAAAATATATATTGCCTTTTTTAGTTTTGGTCTTCTTGAATTATGATTAAACAAAAACTTTTCAGAAGTAGAAAATCTTATGCTACCATATATCATTTTATACTGTGTGTGCTGTGTTTAACAGGTGATTAGTCCTCTTGGAAACCATATTATGTAGCAAATACTATTTTTTTGGATTTTTTAAAACAAATTTTAGCTCTTTATTTTCACCTTGTTTGAAAAGAGGGAGCCCTAGAGACTGAACTGTCATCCACTGGCTCACTCCATAAATACTCACAAAAGCAGCGGCTGGCCAGTCCAAGCCAGGAGTCTGGAACTGAATCTGAGTCAATCTGAGTCACCAGCATAGGTGACAAGGATGCAGGGGCCTGAGTCATCACCTGCTGCCTCTCAGCATGTGTATTAGCAGGAAGTTAGAACTGGAGACAGAATAGGGACTCAAGCTCAGGCATTCTGATGTATGGAGTACAATGTCTCAAGGAGTCTTTTAACTTCTCTGCTAAACACCCACCCTGGAATATTGCTTTTTCAATTACTATTCCTTTAAGGAAAGGCAATGGAAGTTATACTTATCAATTAATATTTAAGGGATATTTTATTGAAATTATCTAATAGGAGTGTTTTTTTTTTCCAAATTAAATGAAAATCTACATGAAGAGGTTTTAACCTAGATCATTACCTAGATACCCTATCTAATGTTCTTCTTGGTCATTCATTACTTTAAATCTTGAGCTCTTTAGCAAAAATCCTTTAAGCAGAGACATGTTCACTTTGTAAAACTACAGTTATAAAAAGGTAGGTCAAATATAGTAGATGAGTAGGAGTAACTGAGCCTCTCTAAGGTAAATGAAGTTTAAAAGAGAATTGAGGTTGAATGACAAATTTCTGCCTAGTTCATGATTGTTGAAGATCCCAGTATGGTGCTGCACTAGCACTAGCAACTCTACTAGTCAAGTTTTCATTAATCAAGGAGTCATACAAGGATATTATCCAATTTCAGTTATTCTTTTTTTAAGTAACGACTTATTTTGTATTTAAAAAGTAGAGTTAGAGAGTGGGAAAGACAGAGAGAGATTTATTCCATCTGCTGGTTCTCTTGCCCAAACGGTCCCAATGGCAAGGGCTGGGCCATTCCAAAACCAGATCTTCTGGGTCTCTCATATGGGTGCAGGGGCTCAAGTATTTAGACCATCATCCATAGATTTCCCAGGTGCATTAGCAGGGAGCCTGGTCCTAATTGGAACAGTGGAATATGAACTGGCACCCATATGGATGCGAGCATAGCAGGCTGTGCCTTAATCTGCTACGCTGCAGACACAGGCGTCTCAAATTTCAATGTTTCATTGCCTTTCAGAGAGAAAACACCTTTTAGCATTTTGGCTACAGAAATGTCAAAGACATTGTATATATATATATATATATATATATATATATATATTTTTAAATGAGTTGCTCTAGCTACTCCTGCCAAATATTTGATTACTTGTGTGTGGCAAATAGTAAGAGGGTCAAGTGAGATCTGAGAATCAGCAGAACTGATACCAATTTTGTTTCTGGAATCACAGTTAGGAGTAGTAATTAAAAGTACTGTGATTTAGAATAAAACCCTATGTGTAGAATTAAGATTGTTACTTACAGTGCTAGTGAGAATGTGCTGATTAGAACAAAGAGGAACTGGGAATACCTGCCTGGTTGGGAAGCTTATTTCTCTAGGGAAAATTTAATTACAGTGAATACAGGGGGAAATAACAGAACCATGAAGAGGAGAAAGGTGGTTGTATAATCTTAAAAGATTTTGTTGGTAGTCATTATGTACTTTAGAGAAACTATCAGAAATTAACTTTCGTTTAATACTCAGAATAAAAATGCTATCAACTTTTCCTTGTGAATTGGTATTTTGGAATTATCTTTAATACATTTAATAAGGCAAGTCTTTATGGCCATTCATGTCCACTCTGATTTGAGATTAAGTAGTCAGGCCAGTGTGTCAGATTTTCCATAATCTGACAAGTGGAAATCTTGATAAGGATGGCTACTCTCCCATTTCTCTACTAATTGCTTTACCTCCCTAATGATGTCTCGGTCATGAACATTTTCTGAATAGAGTGAACCCCATCATTATGTGAAATGCTAAGTAAAAATCTTTCTCTCTGTGTGTCTACAAAATATCTCGAAACAAATTCATTTCATGAGAATTTAAATAAATGTGAAGTTCACTACCCAATTTTACCTCCTAGTATAAAATGTAAAGAAAAATTATAAAGCATGTTATTACTCTTTAGATGCATTTCTTCATAATGTGTCTAAGTGACGAAGTTTATATGAGTGGTACAGTAATTGATATTTTAAAGAGGCTTTATTTAAATTCTGATGGGGTCAGCATGGTGGCCTAGTAGGTAGGGTGGCTGCCTATAATGCCAGTATCCCTTGTGCATGCTGATTCAGATCCAGGTGCTCTGCTTCTGGCCCAGCTCCCTGCTGATGTGTCTGGAAGAGTGGCATAGAGTGGTCAAGGTTCTTGGGCCCCTGCCACCCACATGGGAGACCTGGGGGGAGCTCCTGGCTCCTGACTTCAGCCCAGCCCAGCCCAGCTCCGGCCATTGCAGCCACTTGGAGAGTGAATCAGCAGATGGAAGATCTCTCTCTGTCTCTCATTTTCTATCTCCATGCCTTTCAAATAAAATAAACATATAAAAATAAATGGATTATTTCTGGAGATCTTCTTACAATTAGCTTTTCTTATTTTTATTTTCGTTGTATATTTGCACTAGACTACTGAAATACTATTGAAGCTTTCCATAATGTCCATTGATTATAGGACCAATGTGTTAAAACATTTTACACACACCTAACTTTTTGAAAAGAAATGTGTTTATTTGAGACAGAGAGATAGAGCTCTCAACTTCGGGCTCACTCCCCAAATGCCCCCAAGAACCAGGAGTCTGAAGCCGGGAGTGGGAACTCAATCCAGGATACCCACAGGAGTGAAAGGAATTTGATTTCTTGAGCCACCACCTGTCTCCTAGGGTATGTACTACCAAGAAGCTGATGTTAGAAGCTGGGAACAGGTTATCAAACGCAGGTACCCAATGTGGGACACAGGCAATCTAGCTAGTGCCTTAATCACCAGGCCAAGTGTCCATCTCCCTCAAATTTTTAATACCACAAATATGGTGAATTAAGTATCTCACAATTAGGGGTCTGCTTTCTGATTCCAGTTCTCAACCAAATTTTACTAATTAATAAATTCAGTGTTAGGTCATTTTTTTTTATTTTTCCTTATGTGACATTTTGATTTTCAAAATAATCTCTGCCTTTTATTATTTAATCTTAAATACATTCATCAATTTCCCTCTTTTCTTTCCTTCTTGCCTTTACTTGCATAGTGTTGTCACTCAGAAATTGCTCTCTTAGAGCTCCTTAGAAATTAATATTTTATGAGATTTTTGGATGAGTGCACAAAGTACAAAATTCAAAATACTAAAATGGTATTCAAAATGCCAAAAAAGCTCTCACCTCTGGCTGCTAGCCATCTAGTTCTACTTGTCAGAAGCTACCAGTTCCAGAGATATAGATAGCAAAACCTGGAATGTAGACCTATGTAGCAAATAACCTAGGGTAGAAGGGTAGGTTGAGAGGAGCAATTAATTAAATATGAGAAACAGCAACTAGGGAGAGAATCACAGAAGGAAAGCCAGATCAGCTAAAGGTTCCGCTGGGTCTCAAGGGCTTGTGCATTACTGAAAGCAAAGCATAACCTTCCACCTTGCCTAAGACTTGTGTGCATGCCTTCTGAGATTCTTTCTTATTGTATTGTACCTTAGATACTGATATTAAACTTCCACCACCTGATATATTTGGAGCAGGTCCCTGATCCTTGTTACTAGAGCCGCTAATATAGATCACAAAGGAAAGATGCATCTCTGCTGAGTTTCGAGTCTGCCAGCACTTGCAGGTCTTCTAGTCTCCTTGTTTTCTTTTTTCTGCAGCAGCAAGATAATACAAAACACAGAACAAAAGGAATGAAGCCTAAACTGAAAAATTACTGTACTTTTTCAACATATTCACAGTTGAATTGGAGAAACATTGCCTAAAAGTTATTCTGTTTTCTCTGAAGAAGTATTTTTACAATGTTTAGTTTTCAAGATAAAAAAGGAAGGAAGATATGAGGCTTTCACTTTTCATCAAAGATTAAAACATGAAAATTATAATATGTAAAATAGTAGATACATATCAGAATGGATTATGTACTCCAGAAATGTCTACATCAACGATAGAGTCAACACTTTTATTTACTTATTTTTAAATTTATTTATATTCATTTGGAAGGCAAAGAGACAGAGATGAGAGTTATAAATTTTACATCCACTGATTGACTCTCTAAATACTTCTAACAGCTAGGGCTGGGTCAGGCTGAAGCCAAGAGAGTGAAATAGACCAGGCAACCCACATTGGTGAAGGACACCCAAATCCTTGAACTTTCTCTGCTGCCTCCCAGAGTATGCATTAACAGGAAGCTGGAGAGGAAATGGAGGAGCAGGGACTTGAACCAGTCATTACAATGTGGGCTGCAGACTCTCTGCTGTGGCCCAGGAAGGCAGTGAAGGATGGCCCCCTGCACCCGCGTGGGAGACCAGGAGGAAACACTTGACTCCTGGCTTCGGATTGGCATAGCTCCAGCCATAGCAGCCATTTGGGGGATGAACCAACGGAAGGAAGACCTTTCTCTCTGTCTCTCTCTCTCACTGTCTTACTCTGTCAAATAAATTTAAAAAAAAAAAAAAAAACAATATGGGCTGCAGATATTCCAATCAGCCTAATTAACTGCAGTACCGAATTCACACCCTAATTTAACATTTAAAAAATGAGAACACTTATTTTTTCCATTTTGTAGTCATTAAAGAAATAAAGAATAAATCAGTACAGAAATGAAGTGAGGGAAAGCCCATTTACAAACATTCTATCAACAAATACAGAATCAAAGTGGGGGAAATGTGAATGAAAAGATAAACCAATGCTGCCTGTCATTCTCATCACACTCATTGCTGTGGACCATTTTCAAACTACTGGGTGTTCACCATCTAAAACATTTGTAGTCCAGGGTCATTTCATTCCTTGAAACTGGTTCTGCAGGATCACTAGGACAAATTCCTGGAGAAGTGGCTTTTGGCTTGCAACATTTGATGTCTTAATTTGGATTTGAAGTCATCTGCTGCTCCTAAAGTCAACATTTGGAATTCTCCATGCAAACATTTTGAGCACTGATCATCCCACATCAGTAACAAAATAAATGCACTTTCAAAAGAAAGTATAAAGATTAATCCATCCACTTGAAAGAAATAGCTACAGAGAAACAAGACTGTTTTAACAATTAAAATGTTTTAGCACCTTACCTATAGCTCAGATTGTTTTATAAACAGAAAGTTACTTTGTGAAGGGTTCTGATAATATATTAAGTGTCTTGGGAAGCATAAATTGTTTTATAAGGCCTACATAAATGTAAACTCTCATTATTTTTTATCGTTTCAAACTGCTAGTTTTCCATATTTCCTAAAAGGGAAACATTAGAGATCATGAAATTTGAGATTTCCTGGGGCAGGCCTAGGGCACAGCAGTTAAGTTGCCCTTGGGACACCTGCATACCACATTGGAGAGCCTGGTTCAAGTGCCAGCCTCTCTGCTTCTGATCCAGCTATGTACATCCTAGGAGGCAGCAGATGATGGCTCAAGTATTTGGGTCCCAGACACCCAACTCAGATAACATTCCTAGCTCATGGTTATATCCTAGCCCAACCTTGGTCATGAATATTTGGGGAGTATAAAAGATGATGGAAGATCTCTCTGTGTCTATATCTCGCTCTCTTTTGCAGAAAATAAAAATGAAGTATTGAATAATTTTTAAACTGAGACTTTCATACTTAAAACTTGAATACTAAAACTTGAAATTAAGAACCAGGGTATTGGGCCGGCGCCGTGGCTCAACAGGCTAATCCTCCGCCTTGCGGCGCCGGCACACCGGGTTCTAGTCCTGGTCGGGGCACCGGATTCTGTCCCGGTTGCCCCTCTTCCAGGCCAGCCCTTTGCTGTGGCCCGGGAGTGCAGTGGAGGATGGCCCAAGTGCTTGGGCCCTGCACCCCATGGGAGACCAGGAAAAGCACCTAGCACCTGGCTCCTGCCATCGGATGAGCGCGGTGCGCCGGCTGCAGCGCGCCGACCGACACAGCCATTGGAGGGTGAACCAACGGCACAGGAAGACCTTTCTCTCTGTCTCTCTCTCTCACTGTCCACTCTGCCTGTCAAAAAAAAAAAAAAAAAAAAAAAGAACCAGGGTATTGGTTAACATACTGGCCTACAGGTATGTTAGTTAAACAGTGGTGATAGATGCATAAATACAAATTATATTCTATATAAAAGTATATGTTATATAACATTGTATACTAAAATCACATAGAATATATAACTGCAGTATGAACTATACATAACTATAGTACAAAATGCTTTTGTTTTTAAAAAATGTTTTGCTTTTTAAATAGCATGAAAACCAAGCACTTGGGCCATCTTCTGCTGCTTTCCCAGGTCAATAGCAGGGAACTGGATCAGAAGTGGAGCATTGAGACACGAACTGGTGCCCATACAGGATGCTGACATTGCAGGTGGCAGCTTTACCTCCTACACTAAATCACAAAAGTCCATGTTAATATATCCCTTTGCTAGGGTGTAAAACTAAACACTATACTTAGAAGTTTAGGTTAAATCGTATCTGAATCCATATGAATGGATAATTATTCAATCACCACATACTTCTGAATCTTATATTGTGTGAAAGGTTTCAAATCAAGATTCATAGAGAGATCCAAGGAAATAACCAGAAAATATCCACGTCCTTGAGGTGAAGTCAAGTTCCATGTATAGAAAGCTATCAATTGCAGGAAGCACAGAAAAGTGCTTTATAGATAGGCGATAACCATAAGATATATTGCATTTCTGAAGACATCGTGGAGCCCAAAATGGTAACAGGAAGAGTAAAGGAATGTGCACATGAGAGCCTAGAGTAAAACAATAGAAACAGAAACAGCAGAAATGGATAGGCTATATTGGATGGCATGCCCTGACATTGAGTCTGAAGGTCACAGCTAAAGATGCAGACAGGAATTAAGAGGACTGGGACCTGCCAGATGAATACTGAGTCATGATAATCAAACTTGATTCCTATTAATACCCTATCAAATTATTGAGTAAGTTATGATCATTACAATGTTTTTTGTATCCTGTGCTTTTGTTTTTAGTTGTATGTATATGTGAATCTCACCTACAGACCCAAACTCACTTCTCTCCAGTTCAGGAGCCAGGTGAGCCTCCCCACATTCTCCAGTCAGTGCTTATTAGAGTCTCACTGTGCTGCCAACATTGTCAGTAACTGAGGTACCTGGGAGGAGCCTTAGGATAACAGTTTTTTCACTCACAAAGCTTCATCTGCACCATCTGCCTAAGGCTTCAGGTTCACCTAAAACTGTCATATTGTTCAAAAACCATTTTTGTAGTAAATTTTTGCCTCTTCTGAGTATTTGGCCCCTACTTTCTCTCTCTCTCTCTCTCTCTCTCTCTCTCTCACTCACACACACATACACACACACCTACTTCCCTACTTTCCAATTTCTGACGGATTCCAACAAACAGATTTCTATGCACAATGATGACTTGACATCATTAACTGTCATTGAATCATCATTGCTTTCCCATACTATGCACTGGCCTGGAACCACATCAGCTTCTGACATGCCATAATGGAATAATATATTGACATCCCTGACAATGGGCCTTTGGAACAGTGATCTGTGGATTACATGCTGCCTCCCTGCCCTGGTCTTGTCTGAATTAGTTTCTGCAACAAGTTACTTCTCTGTATGGGTAGAACTTTAATGAATGTGCACTTCTTAAACTCAATCAACACCCAGTCTTTCTTGCCCATGCTCCATGTCTTATAGCTGTGTCTATTCTCATGAAGTCTGAGTGATCATATCTCTAGATGTTGGTATTGACCTCAATATCAGATAGGAGGAGTTGTCTGGGGTTTTGGACTCTGACCACAACTTGAAGACAGACAAAGCTACATGGAAGAACTAAGAGGAGGCTTTCCCAATGATCAAGTTTCACACAGCACCATGGCAAGTCCTGGGATGCCATCAGTGCTAGATCTAGGTTCTGAAAGAAATCTAAACACATTCAAGGAGGGTCTCTAAAAATGACTAGACACCATACAGGATCTTGGATGAATATCCAATGGCCCACAACAACCCAGGTGCAGATATATTAGCAATTAGAGAGATAAAATTAGTAGGTAACACAAACCTGGAGTCCCAAGTGACAAGGCAAAAGTAGAGTGCATCGAATCAGGTGCCTGGCAGTGAAGATGTTCAAGACAATTATTAAGAATATGGTTGAGAGGTTTCTAAGGATCATGATGAAACCACTCAGAAATGGCAGAGGGTAGTTGGTATTAAGAATAGCATTGCTTGGGATTGAGTCCTCAGCCATTTGGAGTGGGGTGAGTATAATGAGAAGAAATATTAGGTGTAGGATTAGGGCAGGCCTGCAAAGATGGTTTTGAGGAGAGGAATTGAAAATGAGTATAAAGGTAGAAGCCCATTTATAAAAATAGGAACAATAGGAGCTGAGGGCAGATGGCTACCTGTATTGCAGAAAATCCTGAGTAATGGCAAGCATGGTGAACTCAGGGGAAGTTGAGTTCCTGCACAGATGGGGGTGAGTATCCAGAAGCATGCCTACAGCTGGGTCTCTGTAAAAGTGGGGATCCAGTGGGAAGTGTCCATTGCCTAAGAATTAACACTGGGCTTGATGTAGATGCCATGAAAGTGGTGCTGTTCTGATACCAAAGTTCTCTTGAGACGAAGTTTGGAATAAATCGTGGTAGAGTTAAGGAGACAACTTGACTATAGAGGTCTTGAAAAAGGACAGCAATTAAGATGAATTAAATTCTGCCATATTTCTCCTGTTTATTTTCTTAGGAGCCCACATGGGGTAGATATTTTTATTAATTACTCACAATATTGATAGGAAATTGTCTAACAGCCAGACAGATATTAGGAAGAAAATGGGCAAACATGGCTCTGAGTTTGGGTTTTTAGCATTTGTCCAATGTGCTTTGTTGGCCTGAACTCAGTTGCAATATTTCTTTTAGGTTTCTTGTTCCCTGAGAAGAAGTAGGTCAGAACGGCAGCATTCAACATGAAGCTACGGAGTTCAGAGGCCTCCTGGGCTGAGTCTGAAAGCCTCTGTCAGCAAGTTCTGGAGAATCCTGACTAAATGAGAACCAGCAAGGCAAACTTATCCCATGAAAAGTGTCAAATTAGGGTGCTGATGACCACCCTTATGTATAAAGGCTGTGCTCCTCTCTATTGAAGAACTGTGTCAGAGAGTTCTCTTGGTAATCGGGGCGGGGCAGAGAGGAATTGAGATCTCACACAGCAAGGTTATACAAAGATGTGATAGCACCTTTGCAAATCACAACTAACAGTGCTTTAGTGTGTAAACACACACACACACACACACACACACATATGCACAATCCACGAGTATCCTCAGAGCATGATCAATGAGTTGGCTATTAGTACTTAAGTTTACAGATTTTATTTTTTAATTAAAAAGTTGTTTATTTTTAACTATTTGAAAAAGAAACAGACTAACAGAAAGAGCTCTTCCACCCACTAGTTGACTCCCCAAACACTCACAACAGCCGGGGCTGAGCAAGGTAAAAAAAGAACATAATCGGTCTCCCGGGTGGAAGGCAGAGATCCAGATAATTGCACCATCACCTACTCTCTCTCTCAGGATTTGCATTGTGTTAGCAGGATGCTGGAAAAAGGAGCAGCGCCAGGTCTTGAATTCAGGCACTCCCATATGGGGTGAAGGTATCTCAAGTGGTGGCTCTGCCACTGCACTAGAGGCCTGCTCTAAGGTTATAATTTTGTAAAGGAATTTATCACAAAGTCATGCAATCTCATTGTAGCAAGAATCAAGTAGGAATCTTCTGTTCTTTCAACTGTTTTCAAAAGCCCAGGCTTATCAACTTGTGTTCAGCACTCTTCACCTTACAGCAGGAATAGCAGTTCAGGGCAGAGGAAGCAAAACCCTTTAGACTCAGTAATGTTTCAGAGTTGTTTATGAGTTTAAGTTCAGTGTTACTCTTTGATGTCGTAGCTTCTGTCATTAACCTTTTCCTTAAATACAGCAGGTGTTTTTGAAGGCATTATTTTCAAATGGTAGTTTCTTTTAGTCTTTGTATATGTTTTCCCCGTGAGGGGGTTCCTATGTGACTGAATATACATAACCCAAATGTCTGTTCTTTCTCACTCAAATGACATCAGAATCTTGACACCTTCCTCAAATGCCTCTGAGAATGCCTCAAAGTCCTTATTTTCACTCTGCCCTTATAACTCGCTCTCTTTCTTGGATGATCGCACCTGTTATTCTAGTTACATGGCTACTCTCGCTGTTCTGATCTATGAGCATGAGTAGGGTCTCCTCCAAATCCATTAACAGAATCTTCTTTTAAAACTCACTAGTCCTTCTCTACTGCTTTGGTAAGCAGTGGTTCCCCCTTGTTCAAGGCAAAACTAGTCATCCCATATATACCAAGAAGATCATCTCTAGTCCCAGAGTTTCTTGGAACCACATTTTCCTTCCCATATGAATTTGAGGGATTTAAAGGAAACATAAGCCACTTGGGGTAAAACAATGTGTGGGTATTTGCTGTCGGAATTTTGGTGTCCTCAAACAAATACCATGTTCTCCAAAGACTATGTTTTTCTTGTTAAAAAGCACTTAAGGTCATTTTCTTCTAAAAAATGATTTCCAAATTCCACTTTCCTATGCACTCAGTTTCAAAGTTGAAGTCTACTGCGAAGTGGAAATGGGTTTCATACTTCACTGGGAAGTTAAAGTACACATAGTCCTCTTGCAATTAAGTAAAAGATCAAATAGAAGACATTATATGAGACATACTGTATCCCACTGCTAGAGTTTGGAGTGTCTTCCTTCCTGAAATATAATGTAGTGTTTGGAGAATTTTGTGGACTTGATTTGGGTTGGTGTCTGAAAGCTTAAGAATGAAAAGAATGGGCACAACAGTGAGGAGACAAACAAAGTTTTATTTGAGTAGGAGACAGAAAAGCTCCCAACAAAGGGAGGGTCTGGTAGGAAGGAACAAACTTCCCGAAACTTGCGGTCTAGGGGTATATATAAGAAATAAATGGACTGGTTTCTACAGGTGGATTGTGCTGAAGTGGGTTGATCTTCATTGTTGCTGGGCAAGCAGCAACAGGAGGAACAGTTTCTGGTTGTTCTACAAACTGCAGATAGAGAACTGTTATATGGAGGTCTGAACTAAGATGTGTTTGGTCTTACCTCTCTTTTCTTCTTAGCTCTGGGGTTCCTCTCACTAGTTTTTGTTTGACTATTTGTTCTTGATGTCTGGATATACCTTAATTGTTAAACTCTTAGAAGAAAATTAGCTGTCCAAATTTTTCAAGTATTTTATTTTTAATCACCATGAAGAACCACAGTAGAGATACTTAAGAAGAGGGGAAGTAACAGAACTCCTACAAAGACTTACACAAGTGGCCTCTTCCAGGTAATCCTTTTCCTAAGAAGACCCAATCCCTCTTGTCACTCTAAATTCTGACAGTACTTCTTGGTGTTGCTCACCTTCCTCTGTCAACAAATATTTCCTAATACCCATTTCTCTTTCTGTGACTTTGGAGACCTCGGACACTATAGCAATTCCTGTTATTGGAGAACATCACATTGCCTGTGTTGAGTAAGCTGCTTAAATACCACTTAGCCACAAAGGGATCATTTAGCTTCTGGATAACCTCCAGTTGGCAGCATCCTTCTCAATCTGTAGCCTCTCACCTTTGCTTTATAAGGGCAAGTCAGTCACCTTAACTCATTTCTTATGTAAAACACTCTTAAAGCCCTTAAACACCTTAAAGCCCTCTATTTTGATGTAAGTCATATTTAATTCAGACCCCAAAGATATAATCATCCAAATCCATAGGTTGCTAGATCTTTGGAGTTCAAATATGATGGATGAAAAGAGTTCTTAAAGTGGTATTTAGAAAAGCATAACTTTGCTTACTGTTCTATAATGGAAGTTCATTTTGATAATGGGATTTCAATTTACTCAATGAATGATTCATTTTATTCAAGGTTTTCTTGGTCAACTAGGATTTTTTTTTTTTTTTTGACAGGCAGAGTGGACAGTGAGAGAGAGAGACAGAGAGAAAGGTCTTCCTTTGCCGTTGGTTCACCCTCCAATGGCTGCTGCGGATGGCGCGCTGCGGCCGGCGCACCGCGCTCATCCGATGGCAAGAGCCAGGTGCTAGGTGCTTTTTCCTGGTCTCCCATGTGGGTGCAGGGCCCAAGCACTTGGGCCATCCTCCACTGCACTCCTGGGCCACAGCAGAGGGCTGGCCTGGAAGAGGGGCAACCAAGACAGAATCCGGTGTCCTGACCGGCACTAGAACCCTGTGTGGCGGCGCCATAAGGCGGAGGATTAGCCTGTTGAGCCACGGCGCCGGCCTTCAACTAGGATTTTTTAATCAGTGTTGTATTTCTTCTTATTGAGGCTGTGCCAGTGAACTCAGTGAACCTAGTGCTGAGTTTTTATCACCCATCCATGCTAACATCAGCTAATAGACAGTGTTTACATTGGTTTAATTACTACATTTATCATTATTATTTGTCATCAGTATCAGTTAAAATAGACATTACCCATATTGCTTACTCATTCCATAGTTAAGTCATTAGTGCACACAAGTTGCTCAGCATTCCCTTTATCTTGATCACAAGCCCCTTCTGGTCCACTGGCCCTCTCATAGCAATACCAAGACCTTCTCAAGAATATTATGTCGCTTATGAAATGATTGCAGGGTGCTGTATCAAGCTTTGCCTGTCAGGATCTGTCACAGCCATTTCTTGCTATATCATATCGTGTGGAGCTTATGGTAAGGCTGCTATCTCTCAAAGATGGAGATAAAAGTTCTGTTGTCTTTTAGATCACCAAATACCAAGTTTGGATGCAAGGCAGTGTAAGGAACAGGGTTCAAATTTCCCTTTCGAAGGCTTGTAAAAACATCTAAATGTGACTCCTCTGTTAACACTGCTCTCACCAGATCCTAGGTTTATTTGTTAATTTAAAAAGGATTAATAAGAAAAATTGCTAACAACAAATTTTATGTTTTTCTGTGACTATGTATTATGATATAAACTTTACATATTGAGACACAATCAGCTCCGGCTTTGAGATTGGAAGGCATGGTTTTGAAATTTAAAGATGAAACTCCTCTTCACCAATCTTGTCCTGAGTTTAAGAAGTCTGTTTTGAAGTCTAAAGTACTCTCTGTTTAAACAACCTGCCCCCGAGGCAAGAGGTGCCATGTGCCTAGTGTGGAGGTTTCACTGACCTAAGGGAATTCTTGATAAAGAGGGACCCAGGGGAAAATAAAAAAAGAAACACACACTTTTTATGTATTTATTTCAAAGTTCCCCCACCAGATATAGGCAGGGAAATTTCAATAAGTATAAGAAGTGACAGTGAACACTTATTGCCATCATGTTTCCAGATAAAGATATTACATAAAATTAACATCTATTAGCACTTTTATTTCTCCTAGGAAAGCGCATTTTATCATACAAATATAACATTTATAATCTAAAAAACAGACTTTTCAATTATTAAACTTCCTGTGTGGATGCTATGGACCATTATGAAGAAAGAACCGCCATATGTTCCTATTCATCTCATTTCTCCATGTCCCAGGAGGAAACAGAAAATAAGGTTTTTACCATGGGATGTCATAGATCCATGAGGGAATCACCATCTCTACAAAAAATTATGCCATATATTATGATAGAAAGCTTTTGAATGAGGCTTCCTAGAACCCAAACTGTGACAATGAGGTTCGCTTAGTAAAAAAAGACCATAAGCCTGGGATATAAATATGTTTTTGTCAAACATGAACATTGCCATTTTTCTAAATTTCTGAGCTTGAGTTTACTCATACTGAGAAGAGCAGTAACTATACATTTAAGTATCATTGAGTGTTTAAATGGTGTAAAATATGAAAAATATTTGGTACATGATAGGACTTCAACTAATATTAATTTGTATCCAATTTACTCTAGATAGGAAAACTAAGGAGGAAGGATCATGCCATATTACAGAACAGCTGGATACTTCTATCATGTACTATGCACTCCCCTTCCTAAATAATAATGATAATAATAATAAGATTTAGACCACTGACTCAAATGCCACTTCCTTTTAGTAGGCAAAAGAGTGATGTTGATGATTGACAAAATATGATTAGGGGAGCCAGAAGCATGTATGAATGAGCTTAGGCTAAGTTCTGATGTGATAGAAAATGACACCAAAACATCAGAGGCTCACAATAGCAATAACTCATATTTTTCTCATGCTGCAACTGCAACATGAGTCTGTTTCAACTCTTCTCCACATCATCTCATTCTGGAACTAGACTAAAGGAGCAGTCCCCATCTGAGGGAATCCCAATCTCTTAGCTGAGGGGAAAATAGAGAAGACAGAGAGTGAATGGCTTTAAAAGCTTTCTGCTTGCAACTGGTATTTATCTCAACTCATTGGTCAAGGCAAATTATGTGGCCAAGTCCAATATCAAGGGTATGGGGAGGAATAATCCTGAAGTATGCAGAGGTAACAAATATTTTTGAAAAATGATATAATCTAACAAAGTAGGCAAAAGTAAAGAGTGTAAAAAAGGTTATATAATGATAGAGAATGATGGGAACAGTCGGTAACTAATTGATAATTTCAGTTTATTGTTTCCACATGGGATCAACAACCTGGCTACCAAAACGGTTTTCTGTAAGAATCTGAGGGCTGTTAACTGTGTTGTCCACATTTCCCTGGTTCAAGTTTAGGTTATTAAACAAGTCCTGTCTCCTTTCGTCCTAGCTCCCATATCATGTGTAGTGTAAGAATACATCAGAGCTGAAGAGAACACACCCTCATTGTTGCTAAATATACTACATTTTTAAGACAAGCTGGGAGTCTGGAATTTTTAGAAAATACGTGTATTTTCAGATTTCATATATGAATTAAAATATTTCTAAAACAGAATACTAGGCTAACCAAACATATTTCAAGGCACAATGTCTGACCACAGCACCTTAGTAACAGTGCTGGTATGGAGGAGATCCCTGCACTTTCCCAAATTGGCAGCATATGAGAATAGTAATCTATTTGTAACTGGCATAGTAAAATTACCAGATACCTGCACAAAATTCTTTCTCATATCTCATCATATTATATAAGTCTCATGATCATCTTTGGTTTTTTTCAATATTTCTATTTTTAAAAGGCAGAGCAACAGAAAGAAGGGGAGACAGAGAAAGAAAAAGAGATCGTTCATCTGCTAATGTACTCGCTCTGATGGCCGCAATGGCCAGGTCTGGACCAGGCTGAAGCCAGGATACTCAAACTCCATCTGGTCTCCTACATGGGTGGCAGGGGCAAATGTGTTTGGTACATCTTTTGTGTACAGAAATAGAATATCTGTATACATCTGGTGCTGCTTGACTTTTGATTTTCTTTTTGTTCTTTTTGTTTGAGATAGAATCTTTTGGCTTCAAAGGTCATGGATCATTGTGGCATTCTCTGATACTACCTGTGTCAGAGGCTGTCACATTATCTGTCCAGTGTCCCTTTAACTCCTTATATCATCTCAGGAGAACAACTTGCTACAGAAATGGAAAATGAAAATCTCTATCTCCCTCAAGCATAGCTCCTCTAAGTGATCCTGGAGTCTGCCCACTTCCCGTGCATCTTGTCCTCAAACCACCACGGTGGCAGTGAAGTTCCTATGACTGGAAGAGAGCAAGAGGGTGTTCATGAGCTTATTCAACATCTGTAAACTGTCTGTAGCTACCCAGTGTTAGCTCAATCTGCCTTCATTCTACCAGCTTTATCTGTCAGTTGTTTAACAGAGCACCTGAACTATCTAAAGCAGCAAGTTTCCTTTCCTGTTTATATGGTTGTAACTATGAAAAACTCCAAACGGAGATTATAATGTAACTGACATCCTGATATCCACCACCCAGCTTTACCAAATTTAACTTTTGCCACAATTACTTGTCCCATAGTTCATTCCCCTCTGTTCTGTAATCTTCCTAAAAGTAATCTACTCTACAAATTTAGTACAGACCATTTCCATAAATATTTAGGCATTTTAATTCATAACATATATCTATATAGATACAATAAGGCATCAGTTTCATATTTTATAAAACATTATAGCATGTTCCTAACTTCTGTACTGTGTCTTTTTTGTTCAATATTGTCATTGTTTATCCATGTTGATGTGTATGGCACTACTTCATTTACTTTAATAACTGTAGAATTCAATACAATGCATATACAAGGACCTCTTACTTAATTTTCTGTTGGTGAACATGCAGTCTTTCCTTTCTCTTCCTTTTCTCTCCATTTCCAAATATGATACAGAGCAGCTCTCTGTGCACACATGCCAAGAATTTTCTTGTGTACATAAAATAGAAGTGGAAGAGCACATTAAAAATTTAATGAAAAATAGGTATTATGAAAAACTATGCATAGATTTCAAGTTATTTGAAATAATATCAAAATAAATCTACCTTTTTTTTTTTTGACAGGCAGAGTGGACAGTGAGAGAGAGAGAGACAGAGAGAAAGGTCTTCCTTTGCCATTGGTTCACCCTCCAATGGCCGCCGCGGTCGGCGCGCTGAGGCTGGTGCACCGCGCTCATCTGATGGCAGGAGCCAGGTGCCAGGTGCTTTTCCTGGTCTCCCATGGGGTGCAGGGCCCAAGCACTTGGGCCATCCTCCACTGCACTCCCGGGCCACAGCAGAGAGCCGGCCTGGAAGAGGGGCAACAGGGACAGAATCCGGTGCCCCAACTGGGACTAGAACCCAGTGTGCCAGCGCCGCAAGGCAGAGGATTAGCCTGTTGAGCCACACCGCCAGCCAAAGCTACCTTTTAATTTCATTTTTCATAAATTTTTTGAAGTTCCCTTGTACACATCTTCAACTTTATTAAATGTTACCAAATTGCCCTTAAAAGCAGTGCTTCAGAGTTGTCTTTTTTCTATTATGATATAAAATAATATTTTGCTTTGTAGTCTTGGAAAAGTATTTGATGTTATTGGATATTTACTTAGTTCAATATCATGTGTACACAAATATAATTTGTTAGTAAATTTGAACATATTTTCATGTTTGTCATTTAGGTTTTCTCTTTCATGAATTGCTTACTAGCCCAATTTGGGAAAGATTGTTACATTGATTTCTAGGAGCTATTTCTATATATAAGGGACATAAACCCTTTGAGAATTTTTATACAGTATCATTAGATTTGAGTTTTTGCTGTATAGTATTTATGATGGAGATTCTTTTTCCTATTTTTCTTTCTTTCGGAGAGAAATGTTTCCAACTCATGTCCCCAGTTTTACTAATTCTCTCTCTCTCTCTCTCTCTCTCTCTCTCTCTCTCTCTTTTTTTTTTTTTTTTGTTCTGGGACAATTAATTTGTTTTCTTAGACTTTTTATAAATTTTCATGTTTGTATTAGGTCAATAGTTCATTGCAGTTCAAGTTTTGCTTATAGTGTTAGGCAGATCAAGTTTCAGTGTAGCATGTGCCTTCTTTTTTTTTCTTTATTCTTTAATTATTTTCTTCTTTTGTTAGCTGGTTGTCCCAGTGCCTTCAATTTTGTTCATGAATGATGTTGAAAAATATTTTTATTTCTCCTACTGTCTCTTTGCTGGTCTCAAGCACTAGACTAACTAAATGAAATTGCTTTATTCCTTATTTCCAGTTTCCAACAAAGTTTATGTAAGCTTGATAGAAATTGCCCATGAAACCATATGCTTTATTGTCTGCAGTGCCAGCATCCCATATGGGTGCCAGTTGATGTCCTGGCTGCTCCACTTCCTATCTAGGTCCCTGCTAGTGGCCTGGGAAAAGCAGTGAAAGATGGGGAGTGAACCAGCAGATGGAAGACCTCTCTGTCTCTCCTTTTCTCTCTGTGGCTCTAACTTTCAAATATATAAATATTAAAAACAAACAAACAAACTAAAAAACTTCAATGAGTTTTGGTGGTAAATTTTAGAGAGGGAATTTTGGTGGGAAGAAATAAGCTGTTTTTAATTTTTTGACTCAGTTGTTTAAATTGTAACTAGTTTTTCATATTTTTGTTTATTCTCTTATTAGTTATTTTCAAAAGTAAATATATAAGTTTGTTAGTAGTATTTTAATGACTTATTAACTGTCTTTTGTTTTTAAACTTTCATATGCTATAACTTGTGTATTCTCTAGTTTTTTGATCATGTAATTGATTTTATCAAAAAATAGTAATTGCTTTTATTATTTTTGATATCCAAGTTTATTATTCTCTTCTATTTGATCATTTAATTTATTTAGAATTTTCCTTAGGTTTTCTCCCAACTTTTTGGTGTTGCTGGTATAGTTAGTGTTTATAATTTCCTAATACAAGAACTTATAGGGATGGGTATTGTGGTGCAGTGGGCTTAGCTGTTGCTTGGGTGGTTGCATCCCTGACTGGAGTGTCTGGGATCAAATCGCACTTGTGCTTCTGATCCAGCTTCCTGCTGATGTGCGCCTTGGGAAGCAGCAGGTGATATGTAAAGCATGTGGGCTCATGCTATTCATGGAGGGAGACACAGAATGAATTCACGGGTCCATGGATTGTATGACCCAGTCCTGGCTATTGCAAACATTTAGGAAGTGAACCAGTGGGTAGATCTGTCTGTTTCTCTCTCTGTCTCTCTCTCTCTGTCTCTCTCTTTTTCTTTCTCTCTCTCTTTCTCCTTCTCTGTTATTCTCCTCTCAAATAACTATAAAAATAAATATGAATTTAATTTATTTTATAAAAAAGGATTTATAGCTACAATAATTGTCCCCTTTAGTACTCAAAATTACTTTTAAGAAGCAGAAGGGAAGCAGGCTATAAAGAAAACATGAAAGTTATCTATTATTTGCTTTTAGATGCCTAATGAAAAATCACAGTTATACTGTCACACTTGAATGTGTGCAAGAGGATAATGAATCAGTTAAGTCCTGTAGTCTAAATTCTTCAGTGCTTTCAAAATCAAAGTAATTGAAACCTGTTAGAGAGCATGTTGCAAAAAGAATTATTAAGGGTGTACCTAAAAAATAAGTATAAAATGCATGTCCAGGAAGAAAAAATTTCCTCTTAACACCATTTATGTGACATTCACAAAATGTAATATTTAGTATTTAACTTTCCTAATATTTAATTATGTCAATTTATTTCTATGTTCTGATTTCTAGTATGACTTTTCATATTTGACATGTAAAAACAGCTTAATTTTGGCAAGAATTCCAAATATCTGGGTCTAGTTAATTTCTCAGTGTGCTTTCCATTTAGTTATATGTATTTAGTGAATGCAACTTGTATGGTATCAATTCTTTTGCAAATATTTTCAAGATGAGACTAAGACAAGTATAAACTACAAAATACAAATTTGATAGGCTACACCAAATCTTAATTTTCACTATCTGAAAATTATTTTCAAGGAAATAAAAAGGCAAGTCACCTACTAACAAAAAATATTTGGAAAACACATTTCTGATAAAAGTATTGAACCCGGAAAATATAATGAAAATGTAAAGTACACCTGTAAAACAAATAACTTTATTTAAAAATAAGAAAAATCTTTGTGGAGTCATTTCACCAAAAAATATATAAGTTTGGGAAAACAGCATGTAAAACTTATCAGAATGTCTAGTCATTTAGTAAGCTTGACTTATACCACAGTGATATACTGCTACATATCTTTTAGAGTTCCTAAAATAATAATAAAAAGGTCTGATCCAAGTATTGGAGTATGCATCAACTAATCTCTCATATATTGCTGCTGGGAGTGAGAAAATTTGTTACTTTTTAAAATAAAAAATTAAGCATTGACTTAACATATGGCCCAGTAATTCCTCGCTTATGTATTTTCCCAAGAGAAATGAAAACATGTGAACTCACAAAAATATGCATCTTATTGTTTAGAATAAACTTATTAATAAAAAAGGACTTCTAAAAAGCCATCAGCAAGAGGATGGATATACAAGTATGCTATATCCATATAATAGAAAACTATTTGGTTACTAAAAGTGATACTAACAACACATAAACTTCAAAAGCATCTTGTTGAACATAAGCAATTTTATTTTATGCATGTGAGGTATTTATAAAAATATGATGTGCATAGTATGTGATGTTTACAGTAATAGAAAGCACATCAATAGAAGTCTAAGTTTATCAATGGGAACTGGGATGAAGGATATCAAAGACAAAGTGACATTTTGCAAATGTTGTGGGAATGGAATTTATCTTTATATTGATTATACTGAGTTATACCTTTGCCAAAATTGTATTGCCATTTGCCATTTGCCAATCACACTTCATTAAAGCCCATTTCTTTTTTTTTCTTTTTTTTTTATTAAAGCCCATTTCTAAATCAGAAATAATTTTGGTATATATTTCTGCAGTCATATTCTCTATCCCTGAGCAATACCCTCTAGCTATATATTTCTAATGCATTGTGTCCAAAGAAAAAAAGATGGTGTTTTATGTAAACATATTTTGTTGATGGCATTAATATCTCTAGTCTAAGAAATCTGTATGTGTACTATAGCATGATGTATATATTCAGCTAAGATTTCTTTGATAACCAGAATTTAGGGTGTAGGTGAAGGGAAAAATTGACATATATGTTTAAGTAAAAACTATGTAGTATCTTCAAAAAATATGTTTCTTTCTAAAAGTAAGGGATGAGTCAGTGGTAGTAAAGAGTCCCTCTCCCTAGTTTCTCCCATTTCTCACCAAAATGAGCCAGTATTCTCTGGAACAATGGAAAGTAGCTATTTCACTGGTGTCCAGTATGGGCAATGCATGTGGAATCCCAAAACATTGTATCAGAAACTAAGAACACTTCTAAGACCACTAAAAACCATGTCAAAAAAGAAATTGAAGCCAATCACAGAGTTTCCCACTAACTCAAACTGGGATAATTAGAGCACTAACAAGAAAAGCAACCTTTTGCTTTTCCTCATTGATTGAAACCCTGAATACGTGTCTAGATATGACTTTGAATTAATACTTTAAAAATTCCTTTATAACTGCTTGAGGCAATCTACTTTGAACTGGTAGATAACAGTGAAATGGAGAGCTGTATTTCTTTGTATCATAAATGTACAATCAGTGAAATCAAAACTCTGGAAGACTGCAGAACAAATGACCCAGTTAAAAAAATAAAAACAGTATAAGAAATCAAAATAGAGGCAGGCTAATACATAGATCAAAATTAAATAGATCAGAAGAAACAAGATATATACATATATACACATTTAAATAAAAGTGTGGAATTCTGTCTCAATTCACTTTTTTTAGAAAATCAGGGATTTTTGTGTATTGATTATTTAATGACATGGAGAAATAGTATTACCTTTTAGAGACATATTAATAGAATGTGATTATGTATTTGTGTTGAATAAACATGCTATTTTAGAAGATATGCTGTAATGTATCACATTTATTAATTTATGTATGTTGAACCATCCTTGCATACCAAGGATAAATTCCACTTGATGCAGAGAAGTGATTTTTCTAATGTGTTGTTAGATTTGATTAGCTACTATTTTGTTTAGAATTTTTACATCTACATTCAAAGTGATATTGTTCTATATTTCTCTTTTGTATATTTTTCTGATTTGAGAATTAAGGTGAGGCTGACTTCATAAAAGATGTTTGGGAGGATTCCCTCCCTTTCAATTGTTTTGAATAGTTTGAGAGGAATTGGAATTAGATCTTTAAAAGTTTGATAGAAGGGCTGGTGCTGTGGCAGAGCAAGTAAGGCCACTGCCTGCAGTGCCGGCATCCCATATAGGCACCGGTTCGAATCCTGGCTGCTCTACTTCTGATCCAGCTCTCTGCTATGGCCTGGGAAAGTAGTGGAAGATGGCCCAGGTCCTTGGGACCCTGCACCCACATGGGAGATCCAGAAGAAGCTCCTGGCCCCTGGCTTCAGATGGTCACAGCTCCAGCCATTGCAGATAATTGGGAAGTGAACCAGCAGATGGAAGTCCCCCCCCCCACCTCTTCTTATCTCTCTGACTTTTAAATAAATAAATAAATAAATGGTCAGCACCGCTGCTCACTTGGCTAATCTTCTGCCTGCGGCCCCGGTACCCTGGGTTCTAGTCCTGGTTGGGGTGCCGGTTTCTGTCCCGGTTGTTCCTCTTCCAGTCCAGCTTTCTGCTGTGGCCCGGGAAGGCAGTGGAGGATGGCCCAAGTGCTTGGACCCTACACCCCCATGGGAGACTAGGAAGAAGCACCTGGCTCCTGGATTCAGATCGGAACAGTGCACCGGCTGTGGCAGCCATTTAAGGGGTGAACCAAAGGAAGGAAGACCTTTCTCTCTGTCTGTCTCTCTCTCTGTCTAACTCTACCTGTAAAAATAAATAAATAAATATAAAAGTTTGATAGAGCTCAGTACTAAAGCATCTAGTCCTGGGCTTTTCTTTGTTGGGAGGGTCTTTATTACTGATTCAATCTCCATCTTGGTTATTGGCCATTTGTTTTCTATATCTTCATGACTCAATTTTGGAAGACTGTATGTATCCAGAAATCTGTCCATTTCTTTCAGATTTTCTACTTTGTTGGTATATAGCTGTTTGTAGTAATTTGTGATGATTCTTTTTATTTCTGTGATATCTGTTGTTAACAGCTCTTTTTCATCCCTGATTGTATTAATTGGGGTCTTGGTCTCTCTCTCTCTCTCTCTCTCTCTCTCTCTCTCTGTCTCTTTCCTCTTTCTACCTCTCTCTCTCTCTTTGTCTTTCTCTCTCTCTCTCTAGTTAGTTTGGCCAATGGTGTATCTATTTATTTTTTCAAAAACTAGATCTTCATTTCAATGACTTTTTATATCATTTTTTGGTCTCACTTTTCTTTATTATTTTCCCTAATTTTAATCATTTATTTCCTGCTACTAATTTTTTATTTGGTTTGTTGTTTTTCTAGGACCTTGGAATACATTGTTAGATCATTTATTTGATGCCTTTGCAATTTCTTGATGTAGGCACTGATTGCTATATTCTTTCTTAACACCACTTTTGCTGTATCCTATAGATTTTGATATGTTGTGTAGTCACCTTCCTTCATTTCCAGGAATTTTTTAATTTTCCTTTTGATTTATTCTATGATTTGTTTCATTCGGGAGCATGTTGTTCAATCACCATGTGTTTACATATTTTCTGGAGTTTCTTAAGTTATTAATTTCCTGTTTAATTTTTTTGTATTCCCTGAGACTTGCTTTTTTAAAGATGGATTTGAAAAGCAGAGTTGTAAAATGACAGAGAGAGGGACAGATACAGAGAGAGAGATCTTCCATCCCTGATTCACTCCCCAGATGGCAGCAATGGCCAGAGCTGGGCCCATCCAAAGGCAGGAACCAAGACTTTCTTCTTAGGTCTCCAAAATGAGCACAGGTGTGCATGCACTTGGGGCAGCATTAGCAAGGGCTTAAATTGAAAGTGGAGTAGCCAGGACTAGAAACTGGCGCCCAGATGGGAAGCTGGTGTCAGAGGTGGCGGCTTTACCCACTATGCCACAGAGCCGGCCCAGAGATTTCATTTATGGCCTAGGATATAGTCTATCCTAGAGGTAGTTCCATGCACTGATAAAAAGAATGTGCGCTCTGCAGCTGTGGGATGAAATGTTCTGTGGATATCAGTTAGGTCCAGTTGGTCCATACTGTAGATTATCTCTGTTATTACTTTCTTGAATTTTTGTCTAGTTGATCTGTTCACTGATGAAACTGGGGTGTTGGAGTCCCCCATTATTGTTGTATTAGAGTCTATGTCTCCCTTTAGATCCATTAGCATTGCTTTTAAATAGCCAGATTTTCTGCTATTGGGTGAATTTACATTTACTACTATCGCATCTTACTGTTGAATTGATCCCTTAATCATTACCTAATGCACTTCTTTATTTCTTTTAATAGTTTCTATGTTAAAGTCTATTTTGACTGCTATAAGTATGGCTATTTCTGCTCTTTTTACTTTCTATTAGCATGGAATATCTTTTTCTATCCTTTCACTTTCATTCTGTTTGAATCTGTTGGTGAGGTGTGTTTCTTGCAGGCAGCAAGTCTTGTTTTTTAATCCATTAAACCAGCCTATTTTTTAATTGGAAAATTTAGCCATTTACATTCAAAGCTATTATTGATAAGTAATGACTTAGCCCTGTCATTTTTCTACAAATATTCCTATTATTTGCTTTGGAGTTCCTTTGTACTTTTATTAGGAGATTTTCTACCTCCGCATTCTTTAATAATGATGACTATCTCTCTGTGTCTCTATGCGTAACACATTCTTAAGAATGAAATACAAAGTAATTAAACTTCAGATGATCAGGTGATATCAAGTACCTCTTGTAAAAATATTTCATGAAAGATTTTTTTCTGAATGGATCTTCCATAATTATTGTGATTACACTATTAGAAATTTTGCTTATAATCATTTATTTTAAAATAAAAACCCTGCCTGAAAGAATATTCTTTCAAAAAATATAAGCAGATATTCAAATGTTATTTTCTAAATTTAAACATAAACTGGGAATAAATATTAAGGAAGACTTTCATGTCAATGTGATTTCATTTATACTATACATGCAACTGTTATAACAGGGAGCTATAATTAATGTGAATATTAACCATACCAACTTTGTATTTTCATTATTCAGGTTCAAAGTTGTAACTAAATCTTATCACATTATCAAAAATTTTTGTGATATCTTCTAATCTAAATGCAATTGAATTCAGTAAACCACGGTTATAGCTAAAATTAGATTTAAGAGCTTTCTTTTTCTAATTACAGAAATGTGCACCAGCAAGATGTTGGCTGAGGTGAGCTTAGCTTTTCAGGAGGCATTTCAAAAATAAAACACACTTTCAATGAGTCATGGAAAAAATTATTTTTCAGGGCTATTTCATGGGATTTAAGAAAGGTAACTCTTTCCTTTGATGCTGTCAATGGTTATGATATGTATTTGACCATATTATCTTTTAGTGTTATGTGGCACATAATATACAGTAGTCTTAATTATGTTAGCAGGCTGAAATTATCATGGTTCATTATTACCTGTTACTCCAAAGTTATTGATTTCTCACACCAAGATTCCAATTCCATAATTCGATCTAGTGTTTATTTTCATTCTAGTCGTTTCACTAAATGATTATCAAATAAAACATCTCCCAAGGAAAGTTTGTGCAGAGAATCTGCATTTGAAAATGTGAACTAATCTTCAGTTATTAATGTAACCTTTATGATTCTGACCACAGAACTAAGGTATTAATGTATTTTATATGCTCTTTCTTTATGTCATAATAAGACCTTCATCACCCCCTCAGTCACAGGTTATTCTTCCATATTATCTCCTAATAAGTATAATTTTACTTATTACATTGAACTTTTATACTTTATGCATGTCTAGGGAAAAATGTATTACATAGGTGACAGAAATTAGGATTTGTAGTAGCCAGTGTTGTGGCTCAGGGGGTTGAGTCATCCCATATCAGAGCAACAGTTCAAGTTCTGGCTGCTCCTCTTACTATCCAGCTTCCTGTCTGTATGCCTAGGAAGTCAATGGATGATTGCCCAAGTACTTAGGCCCCTGCCACCCATGTGAGAGACCTGGATGGAGTTCCTGGCTCCTGTCCTCAACTTGGCTCAGTTCTGCCAGTTGTGACATTTAAGGTGTGAACCAGAAAATGGAGAATTCTCTCTCTCCCTCCCTGTCTCTTTTTATCTTCCCTCCTCTCTTTCTCTCCTTCATTCCCCCTTCCCTGTTTCTATGATGTATATGACATGAATATGCCAAAAAAGAAATTGGAATTAATAAGTAGAATTTGTAGGAGAGGTCAGTAAAGTTACAAATTTACATTTAGCAAAAAATAACAGAGTATTTATTAATAGGATTATGGGACACAAAAAGATAACATTCAAAACTGATTAAACAATATCACATATATAGAATTATGTGAACAAAAGATGCTCATAATTAGTTTGGAGAGAGATTTAAAACTCTATTCAAGGGCAAGAAAGTAATTCTGAAAAGTGAAAAGCATTCATTTTTGTATATATAACAAAAGAAATATATAACTTCCTCAAACAAATTAATCCATACATTCAATGCAGTCTTAAATCCTAGGATAAAATTTCAGGTAGAATTTTAAGGAGAGTGTGACAAATATATTTAAAAAATTATAGGGAAGAATAAAATTTATGAGCAGCTGTGTTAAATCTGAAAAGGAAAACAATGAGGGAAACAATCTCTCAGATTATAAAGAGTACCACAAACCCATAGTAAGAAGAAAAGAGTATGATAATGCCACATAAATAAATAAATCAATCAATGAGTGAAACGGAGATTGCAGATAGACTCACTGTGAATGGGAACTTAAAGACGTCTCCACGAACGAATGGGAAACAGATTATTTGTTAGACGAATAGTTCACTGTATTGAGAAAGCAAACAAAATCCCTGCTTACTACCTAGATGCTCATGAATGAAATGAGTTTATGATATAATTCCATTTTATTGACATTTACTACTTTTGAGACCAGGGTTGGAGAAACCTCATAAAATGAGTGATAGCTTTCACTTGTTTCCTATGGTTTAAAATGAGAAAACATAAAGAATAGCTCTGAGTTTTATTAGCTCCCATAAATCATCCTATGTCTTTGTAAGACAGGAAGTCTTTACAATTTCATATTTTAATAATGATTAATATAGTTTCTTTTTCTAGTTATCCTTCCACAACCTCGTGCATTTTAAATATTTGGAAATATATAATCATTTCTTCTAGTTTTAAACTGTATTATAGAGTTGATATATTCTTAATACTTAAAAGTATTTGGCCTGTAGTGCTTTCTTATACCTTTATGAATGTCATTTATTTGTATCTTTCTTCCCTGGAGTTACATAAAGACTAGTATTCCAGCAAACAATTAATGTAGAGATGTAAATTCAGTGAGGTTCAGTGGGAAATCTGAAAGTAAAAAATATTTGATACCTGAGATTTGTGAAACATTGTGTCTCAAGGCAATGGTGAAGACTGTATAACAGTTGTGACTAGTATCTTGATACTTGTAAGGTAACAAAAATAGATTCATAGGACTGGAGACCTCATTTTTTTTTCAGTTGGTCATGGCTAACAGCTTCTTGCATTTTATATGTGATTAAGGATATCTAAAAACAAAGACTATGGTACACACAAACTTTCAGTGTACCATGCATACATTGAATGCTAAGCAAAGGAAAGGGAGTAGTAAATTCACATAGACCTTTTCTGTCTGGCAGCTTTTTATTTGTTTGTTTGTTTGTTCCATAAACCTGAAGATGTTGACCAAAAGTACCAAACATATCAGCTGGTGAGTAGGTTGAAGTTATGTACTTGTATTTAGTATACAGCCCACATATTCCCATTTCAAAACAAGGTTGCAAAAATTATGGTTTTTACTCCATCTGTAAAACTGGTATTTGTACAGTCAGGTAGCTCCTTTTTAATATTCTAAAGTATTTCTTGCTAACATATGACAAAGTCTTTTTCCTAGGAAATTGGAGTTATTTTGTGAATATTTGAAAAGAAAAGAAAATAAGTCATTTCAGAACAAATTATCTCATAATTAACTTTTATTTCTTAGCGAGTTGACATCTCAACCTTTTAGAAAGCAATATAGGATTTACATCTTATTCATTAAGAACAAACAAACAAAAATCCTGCAAATTATACTTTCAACCTATATTTACTGAAAATAAACTATTTTAGTCCACCAGGTCTTACGCAGACTTACATTTTCCTTTAAAAAGATTAAATGAGAATATTCTCACCTTGTAAGATTTTTTTAAAAGAGTCTTTGAAATAACAATTTCCACTAATGAATGAATAAAAGCATGGCTAGCATTGCAGGGATTGAAGAATTTAGTTCTGGATTCACAATGACACAGAAAAACTGAAACCCCAGAACAAGTAGGTATTATGTCTAAAGTCCACAGCTGGTATACACCAACTGAGGACAAGAACTTGTGTCTATTGAGTTTCCTCTTTCAGAGAGAGTAAAATTATCACTAAATTGGAAGACAGATGGGAGAGTCTTGGTTCCAAATTTTTTCCTGTATTTAAAATTTTATAACACTCTGGCTCTTGAATTGGATTGCTATACAACATGTCAGAAACAAATCCTCTGGGCAAAATGAACTCTATTCATCTACTTAATATGATTTAATAGAAAGCAACTAAGAAGGTATCCATATGCAGAATCAGAGACTTATTTGAAATTAAGGGATACATAGACACTGAGGAGAAAATGTTTCAAAACTCTGTGTATAAATTGTAAAAAAGGATTGATTATTATTAAACATGAATCAAATATATCCTAATAAAAACATCAAAACGAATGCTGTTCCATTCAATATCATGGTTTCTGTTGTACTATGACACTCAGAACAAGTCTTGCAGTCCAATTTCTAAAGTTCTTACCAAGCCACTTTATGAGCAATCAGTGGAAAGGAGAGTCTCATAATGTTCCAGTCACATCATTTTTTTGATGAAAAATTCATAAGGTCTGCTTTGTTCATACCCTGTTCCCCATAGTGGGCTTTAAATGACTTCTGGCTATTTCCAAAACCAAGTCCACTCTCAAATAGATAAAATGTATCCATTATTGAACACATTAAACTTAAAATTTCACAAGCTCAGAAGATAATTACAAAGGGTGGTTGCAAGAAACACGTTTTGACAAAGATGGTCATTGAAGTCAGTGCATTGCCTCCCAGAGGTTCATTTTGGGGTGAATATATTACTTGGGAGTTACTGCCTCATGTGTTAAAAACTCTTATATTTTCTTAGACACACAGTAAATCAAAGAATTTGTCTAGAGTTTTCAATGCTTCTTCTAAATGTCAGGTATGGGATTTCACCATTTAGGGATAATTTTTATAATTGTTGCCCTTTGCAGATACTACTGAATACATTTCCACAAGAATCTAGTATCACATTCATTCATTCTCTCTAGTGTCAGAAATTCACATGGGAATAAGACAGGTGTTTATCCTCCAGTGGAGAAAACTGACAATAAACACCTGAGTGAATAATGTAAGGTCAGGAAGTTAGAAGGCTTATAAGGAAAAATCATGCAAAATCAAAGTATGTGGGGGACACGAATTAAGCATTCTGGACAAAATTTCTCTTTGAGAAGTTGACAAATGATTGTATATACCTCAATGTATGCACTGGAAAGGTTTTCCCATGGAAGGAAAAAGTATAGAAAGATCCTGAGTACTTTGAGGAATGACACCATGCCAAAGAAATTGAATAGGAAAGTGAGGCAAGTGATGAGAACTGGACCCCTCCTTACAATGGTACATGGGAAAGCAATTAATGACACAGTCTCTGGAGTCAGATTGCCTGGATCTACAGATAATTAGCCTCGCTGATTATTATCTGCACACAAGTTACTTAATCTTTCCATTTCTTGAATCCTTAACTGTCAAATGGGAATAACAGTAGATCCATCTCAGGGTAGTGAAACTAAACCTCTATAATGTTAAAGCAGGACCCAGTTTCTCATCAGTCTTCCCGAGCAAAATGTATCCTTCCCTGTCCTTTATCAAAAATAGTTCACTGACTTCAGGGAGTGGTACAGCTGGCCTTACAAGATTCTAATCACTGGACTCAAGAAGTCATTTGCTTTTCCAACAAATAAGAACTTTGATGGCCAGTACTGTCCAGAAAGATTTCTTTAGGGTAATTCCAGGTCCAGGCAAGACTGTAACTGCCACTTTTACATAATTTGCAGACCAACTGGAGTCCACCTGGCCATCACAAATTCTCTAAAGAGTGCAACATCACTGACCAAAGGAAGGTTATGAGCAGCAGTGACCAAAAAGGAAGTTCGACACAAGTTCACCACACACCTCTGTCCCAAATTCAATGGATAAGAACCTTTACCCTAATCTCCTGGGGGAGTCAGAGAATTAAGCAATAGCTGCCCAGCTCCTTGCTCTGTCCTTTGCAATAAATATCTATTTTCTTAGATCATCTCAATGTCAATGATTGGCTTTCTGTGTGTTGGACAAGTGGTCCTTGTTTGGGGGTTCTATAGCAACACTTCCAACTAGTTTAGGTGTTTCTCAGAAAAAGTAGCCGTTAACCAAGATTTTTTAAAAAGTGTACACAACACTTTACAAATACTAGATGAAGAAAAAGAGAGTGGAGACATGAAGTGTGTGCCTTTCCAAGAAAGAATGTTAGGTATCAGTTCACATATTTTGAGGATCACTTTTCTAGCTCTATTTTGGTTAGAAGTTTCCAATATCTCCCTGCAACAGCTGTCGTTTGTTCACTTTTTAAACAACATTTTGGAAATGAAACCTGATACCTTTTATTCTCTTTTTAATGAATTAATTAACTGATTAATTAAAAGCAAGAGAGACAGAAAGATCCTCCATTCACTAGTTCACTCATCAAATGCCTGCAACAGCCAGGTCTGGGTCAGGCTGAAGCCAGGAATTCAGAATTCAATCTGTAATTCTCATATGGGTTGCAGGAATCTAAGTACTAGAAACATCATCTGCTGCCTACCAATGTGCACATTAGCAGGAAACTGGATCTCAAGCAGAATTGGGACTCAAACCCAGGCAATATGATATGGGATGTGGATTTTCCAACGTGGTTTAACAGCTGCTCCAAAGTCCCACTGTCATTTAGGGCTACTCCTTTAAAACAGCACTCCTCCCTTCCAAGATCTTTATAAAAACATAAATAACTTGAATTTTATTTCATAACCAAAGAAATTTACTTGTTGAAGAAATTTTAAAAGAACATAATGCATATTCTATAAACGTAGAATAAAATCATGTCATTAGATATTAGTGAATTGAATCAGTTCCGATGATTCAGTATTGGAGTAAATGTTTGATCATATGTTGTGACAATTTTTACATCAAATTTTTTACTTGTCAGAATTTTATTTTGCTGTATTGTAAAGTAGAAAGCTGACTTTAATACTTACGCAAGTGCAAAAATTATCTCATCCCTAAACTGAAGTGCAATTTCACTCAAAACCTAAATGTATAAAAAGTGCTTGGGTCTATTTTTGAACGTTCATTCTGTTTCCTTGAACCCTCTTTTCCAATTCGGTATGGTGATATATTTATAATCTTACATTAAAATTAAATGAATGACATATATAATAATATTATAATAAACATTAAATATTTTGTAGGGAAATTAACTATGCATTACTGCCGTATAACAGATTTCTTGTCTTCTCTTGATCTATTAAAATTCCTGATAACCTGGTAAGGTTTACACTAGTTTATCAAATTTTAAAAGGTTTTTTGGGGATTGTTATTGGAAGCATGTAAAATTTATAGATGAATTGGGGGGATTTGACATTTTCACATTATACATCTTCTAATTTGGGTATATATCATGTCTCTGTGAATGTGTGTGTATGTGTGTGTGTGTGTGTTTATCAAAGCTTAGTCATTAAAAAACAGATTTAAAAGGATTTCATTTTTCTCATTTTTCTTCCTCAACTTCAGTATCATTAATTATTACAGAAATGCAAGTTAAAACCCCAAAGTCATTCTCTCATATAAAAATGACTAAAGCCAAAGCAAAACAATTACCAACATCACAGTCACCTGTTGACAAGGAGGCAAAGACACTGGATCAGCACTCATATATGGGTGAATATTAATGATACAGTCATTCTGAAAGACAATATGCTAGTTTCTCTAAAAATAAATAAATAACATGCAGCAACCATATGACCCATAAATTGCACTTCTGAGCATTTATCCCAGAGAAAAGAAGACATGTTCATACAAAACTTGTTTGCGGCCCAATAGCAGCTTTATTTGTAATAGCAACAAACTGGAAACAACACAGATGCCCTGCAGCATATAATTGGCTAAGTCAATTTTGCTGCACCCATCAATTGGAATACTACTGAGCAATAAAAATAAATAATTGGATGATTCATTCACAACAAGTTGTATGAAAGATGTTCAGAAAAGTTTGTTGAGTAACAAAAAGTCAATCCTGAAAGGTGATATACCATATAGTTTCATGGCAAAATTATAGAAATGAAGAACTGATTATTATTAGGGGTTAAGGAGGGCGTTTGTGTAGGAGGGGAATGGGTGTGGCTCTGAAGGACAGCATTTTCTTTGCTTCAACTGTATCAGTGTCAGTATTCTGAAGGTGCTATGGTACCATAGTTCTAGATGTTGTTACCTTTGGTGAAATCAGACTAAGGGTACACAGGGTGTGTCACCTTTATTTGTTACAACTGCATGTGAAAGCGTAGTTATCTCACAATGAGTTTCATTAAAACAAATAAGTGGAGATGGTAAAAATTATTTTTAGAATTAACTTTTATTGAACTTGTAAATTTATAGATTAAGTTGGGAAGCTGTGACATTTTTATGGTAGAAACCTTTTATTCTAGGGACATGTCTTCTCTGCATGTCTGTGTGATAGTGTGTGCAGCTGTCGGGAGAGAGTCTCCTTAACAAATCTTGGTCATTTCAAAACAAATTTAAAGTATTTCATTATTCTTTACAACTTTTCTTTCACTTCTATGCTTCTTATGTTTCAAAGTAGACACCTAGAAAAAAAATAGGTCCAAAAGAGGGGATTTCCACATTTCTAGTATTTTCTATGATATTATGTCACCTGTTGTCAGAATGAAATTAATTCTTTATTTTCTGTGACTTTTAGACAAATGACATCTTCTCTGAATCTTAGTATTCTTGTCAATAGAATGAAAGAAAATGTCCACTCATTCATTCGTCTATAGATTTCCTGGCTTGCTGGGTATTTTATATTTCTATAACCTGGTAATAAAACCCTAACCAGATAACATACTGCTTTAACTACATGTTACAGTCAAATATTCTGGATTATTTGATTGCAATAAGTGAAGAAATCATTGACTATTAACCCCTTTTCAAAAACTCTTTGACATTCTAGTATCAAGGTGTTTTTATGGTGTCTACTCATGAAGACGAAAGAGCACCAATGTTTGAGCAGACTAGAGTGATTGAAATGTTACTCCATTGTTCCCTGGTAGAGTAGCTCTCTGTAAGAGTTCTGAAGCGTCTTCAGCCTCATTTTCAAATAAGGATGAAAGGGATACATATACATCTGTATGTGTCACACACATGTCAGGTCTTTATGTTTTTAACTATCATTTGAAAATAATGTTTATTCTTTAAATTCTTCATGATCCCAAAAGACAAGTCTGTTTAATTTCTTTGTAATCCTCAAATGACTGTATAAAATAAATACATATGTGACTTACTAAAATACCTGTTATCTCACATGAAGTTTGTAAAATTATTTCTAACTTCAGATCTCAAGTGAGTCCAGATGGGTACATGATATATTTATTATTTTCACATAAAAGTGACCTGAGTTTTTAACTATAATTATCGATGTTTTGATGAGAGCCAATGTTGTTTCCAAAAAGATACATTTTTAGACTTTATTCAATGCTATTTGGAGACTTGGATGTCTTATTCAATGCAATTTATAATAAGAATTTATCAAAAATAATTTTTGAGATAACTTTTTTATATATCATTCCTAGGCATAGAATATATAACATGATTCATTATATAATTTAATTCACTATAATCTAAGCATAACCTATTTGAAAGACTAGAAAGCTTGAAAAGATCTAATTTCACAAAATTTATGATTAACACTTTTATGAGTTTCCTGACACATTCTCTTTGACTCTTTAGGCAAGTAATTTAGACTGTTAGCTCTCATGCTAGAGAATGAATAGAGAAATAAGTCTTTATAGTTGCTTTTAAAAGAAAAAGATTTATATATTTACTTGAAAGCTGGAGCAGAGGAGACATTTAATCCACTGGTTCTGTCCTCAAGTGCCCACAAGAACTGGGGCGGGGTCAGGTCAAAAGCAGGAGACAGAAATTCTATCTGGTGTTTCCACTTAGGTGGCAGGGAATGATGTACTGAGCTGCCATCAGTTGCCTCCCAGGTGTATAAGCAGGGAGCTGGAGAGGAAGCAATGCAGCTGATTCTTGAACTGACACTCCCATTTGGAAGTGGTCAAAATAACCTGCTAAGCTACAATGCCTGCCACAGGTATAGTTTGCTTTGAAAAAATATTTATAAACTCTTTGATGCAAATACATATTTTTGTTCTATATAAAGAAAACAATCTTAAATCTCCTTAAATTCCTTCTTTGTACGGTTTTCTAAGTAGCCTCCTTACTTCTGATATCTTAATTTCCTCTGAACTTAGATTTTCAGTTAGGGAGCCAGAGATTTGGGTATAACTGTGCCAATTTCTTACTGTGTGACTCAGGAAAATTCACAAATTTGGGTTCTGAGGAATTCTTTGCAGAAATTTTCCTGAATTTCATAATTTAAAAAAGTTCACAAATTCTTTTCATAATATAGTTGTTTGATCCTCTGTGAAAACATAGAAACATACCTAACATATCATATCACTTATTTATATATTGTCATAACAAAGCTATATAATAAACAGTCACAAAATTCAGGTTTCGTACAACGACAGACATTTATTTAGTTTGAAAGTCAGTAGAGATCAGCTGATCTTGACGGAGCTTACTCAGGATCTGTGGTCACTTACGGACTGGCAAGGTGGTTCTGCTGACCTACAGCTGAGCCTCCTCACCAACAACCTGGCTGTTGGCTTATCTGTGGAGGCCTTGCAGTTCCCAGCTCTGCTCTAGACGTTTCCACCCTTCAGCAGAGTATCTTTAGCATGACATTTCTCTCCGATTCTAAGGAATAAGCCGTAAATGGAAATACTCCAGAATTTTTAAGTCTGTGCCTCTGTCTCAGTTACTTTAATAGCACTGACCAAAGCAAATCACCTGGCTCAGCTCATGTGACTGAGGAACAGAGGAACATATTCCAGCCTCTTGCTCAAATGCATGGCAAGATCTTAGCAAGAGCATGCACACAGGGAGAGCTGAAGACCCAGGCCATTATGCATTCTGTCCACCACACTAACTTATTAAATATGGTTGCTATGAAGATGAAATAATGTGCTTGAAAGCCCTTAGTATAGTATATTACATTCCACAAATTCTGTTATTATTGATATTCTCATCATTATCATGACATTGATAATAAAGCTGGCTTGACAGACTTACAGCTTTAGAACGAAGGTCAATAAACTACCCCATGAACCACATTTGGCCCCTTGTCTCTTTCTACACAGCCTAGGAGCTAAGAATGGGCTTATATTTTAAACAGTTGGAAAAAAATCACGTTGGAAGAATAGTATTTTGCAACATGTGAAAATTATATGAAAATCTCATTTTAGTATTCATAAGGAAATTTATATATTTACTTGAAAGCTGGAGCAGAGGAGACATTTAATCCACTGGTTCTGTCCTCAAGTGCCCACAAGAACTGGGGCGGGGTCAGGTCAAAAGCAGGAGACGGAAATTCTATCTGGTGTTCCCACTTAGGTGGCAGGGTCATACTCATTAGTTTACGTATTATCGAAGGCTGCTTTTCTAGCCATGGCAAGTAGCAATGGACACTGTGTGGACTGCAATGCCTGCAACAAATACTTTCTGGCACTTTATAAAAAAAGGTTGGTTGACTTACCTGTTTCAGTATACTTATTATTTGGATCTCCTTAGGTTGTAAATAGCTATTTAAAAAGAGGTCTAGCCCGGTTATTGAGTTACTTCATTAAAATCCATAAGTGAATATCTGAATGGATCAAGAGTGATATTATGTGACTTTTGTCCAGACATACTGTTAAAGTACCTGCTCTGTTACCTCAATTCCAACCTTGTTCTTGTCCTCACTGCTCTTTTGCTTTATTGAGTCTCTTGACTTCACACTCGCTAGCTAAACCTCTACAGCACCCTTACAGCTCAGATTTTGATAATTTTGATACGTGACTCATTTCCTGCAAAATTCCTCTAGAAGAAAATTCCAGTTGTAAAGCATCTGCCAATACTCTCACCTGTCGGAAGCAGCAAGAACTCTAACCCTCAAGCTGGACCTGCTAGCTCTGACCTAAAACTAGCCATGTCCCCTCAGAAACTGGTAAATTAATAGAAGGAATAGCCTTGCACATATCTCAGATATTCTAACTTTGCATTGTAGAATAATATTGTGTCATTTATAGGTATGATTCATTAAATGTTTAGTTCACATTTTCCAATTCATTCTTATTTTAGCTATTATATATATTATTCTCATAAAATAATGAAACATTCCAAAATTAGAACCATACATGTATATTCAATAATAAAATCATGGTTATAGGTACTGCATTTTAATCTTTTTTTTTCTTTTTATAAACTTTTTAATTATGTAAAAAGAAAAACTTTTATGTATTTCATGTATACATTTTAAGATCCTACCCTCTCTCCCTCCATCATCCCACCCTCCATCCTCCATCTATTCTTATTTTTCTTGTAATTTTTGTAATTACATATTTCAGTTTCTTTATGATCACAAGCTTAACCCCCACTAAACACAGAATTCAATAAGTAGTAAGTGGAAAAACCACTGTTCCTCATGAGTATAGACAAGGGCTCTAAATAATAACCAAATCTCAAAATGTCAGTTTCACTCATGCATTACTTTTTTTGTACTCTGAATTTTAGTTACCACAAATCAGATAAAACATGAAATTTATCTTTTTGACACTGGCTTATTTCATTAAGCATAATGGTTTCCAGTTGCATCCATTTTACTGCAAAAGACAGAATTTTATTCTTTTTTTTCACATCTTGGTAATGTTCCATTGTGTACATATATCACAATTTCTTTATCCAGCCATCAGTTCATGGACATTTGGGTTGATTCCATATCTTAGTTATTATAAGTTGAGCTTCTGTAAACATGGGGCACAGATAACTGTTTCATATGCTGATTTTATTTCCTTTGGGTAAATTCTCAGGAATAGGATGGCTCATAAAGTAGATCTATTACCAGATTTCTGATAAATCTCCATACTGTCTTCCACAAGATTGTACTAGCTTACATTCCCACCAACAGTATATTAGAGTACCTTCTTCCCCCATCCTCACCAAATTTTATTATGTTTTGATGTTTGGAAGACAGCCATTCTAACTGTGGGGAGGTAAAACCTCGTTATGGTTTTTATTTATATTTCCCTGATGGTTAGTGATCTTGAGCATTTTTCAATGTGTCTGTTGGCCATTTCTACTCTATCCTTTGCAAAATGTTTGTTCATATCCTTCGCCTTTTTTTGCTTATTTTGTTGTCATTGAGTTTCTTGGGCTCCTTATATCTGCTGGATAGTAATCCTTTATCAGGTTTAAAATTTGGAAATTATTTCTCCTTTCTGGCAGTTGCCTCTTTATTGTTGATTGTCTCCTTTGCAGTGCAGAAGTTTTGAAGTTTCTTACCTTGATGTGATCCCATTTGTATATTTTTACCTTTATGGCCTGTACTTCTGGTCTCTTATCCAAAAAGTCTTTGCCTATGCCAGTATTTCTTTTTATAGTGAATAATCTTCCATTGCCGATTGCCTTATTTATAATAGTAGTGAAAAGAATAATTTGAATTCTTCTTAGCTTTGTCGGTTAAAACATTCTTTCACATACATATAATAAACTTGTGAGAAAATTCATATAGTATATATTAGAAAATACACATGTGGAGCTTCAAAAGTCTCATTGTAGATTTGCATTGTCTTCTAATTCTATTTTTCCATGTATTTTTTGAAGTCCCTAGTATACAGTTCTTACCACAATACATCAATTTGTAGAATAAATTTACAAAGTCAAGTCAATAACAAATGGTGACAAGGATGTGGAGGGGCCAGTGTTGTGGCATATCCAGTAAAGCTGCCGCTTGTAGTGCCGGCATCCCATATGGGCGCCAGTTCGAGTCCTGAATGCTCCACTTCTGATCTAGCTCTCTGCTGTGGCCTGGGAAAGTATTAGAAGATGGCCCAAGTCCTTGGGCCTCTGCACCTGCATGGGGAGACCTAGAGGAAGCTCCTGTCTCCTGGATTTGAATCAGTGTAGCTCCAGCAATTGCAACCATTTGGGGAGTGAACAAGTGGATGGAAGACCTCTCTCTTTTTCCTCTCTCTCTCTCCTTCTCTTCTCTCTCTCTCTCTCTCTCTCTGTGTGTGTGTGTGTGTGTAACGCTGACTTTCAAATAAATAAACAAATCTTTAAAAAAAAAAGCATGTGGAAAAACTGAAATCCCCACATTGTTCATGAGAATCTAAAATAGTGAGGGCACTTGGAAAACAGTTTGGCATTTCCTCTAAATAACTAAAATCCTGGGGCAGGTGTGTGACAAGTGCTTAAGTCACTGCTTGGGACACCCACATTCCATATCAATGTGCCTGAATTGAATCCTGGATAGATTCAGCTTGCTGCTTATGTACCCTGGAGGCAGTGAAGTTCCTGTCACCCACTTGGGAGACCTAGATTAAATCATGTATTCAGTATGAATTCTTTAATATGCAATGAGAATGCTGCAGGCTTTCCTATAATTGTTATATTCATAGGGTTTTTCTCCAGGATGAAATTATTTTAAAATATTTATTTTAGTTTTCCAAAATATAGAGTTACAGGAGATAGAGGGAGAGAAGAGAGAGAATCTTCCATCTACTGGTTCACTCCCCAAATGGCCGCAACAGCCAGGACTAGGCAAGACAGAAGCCAGGAGCCAGAAGCTTCTTCTGGGTCAATCACATGGGTGCAGGGACCCAGGCACTTGGATCATTCTCTGCTACTTTCCCAGGCACACCAGCAGGGAGCTGGATTGGAAATGGAGCAGCTGGGACTTGAACCAGTGCCTACTTGGGATGCAGGCATTGCAAGAGGCAGCTTTACTTGCTATGCCGAAGCAACAGCCCCCTTTAGAATGTATTCTGTGATGTATACTGAGATGTTAATTCCTGTCAAAGGTTTTTTCCACATCCCCTGCATTCAAATTGTTTCCTCCAAGTACATATTCTGTGATGCTTATTGCAGTGTTGGAATAGGGCCATCATGTTTGATCAGCAATTGAATATCAGCAGCTGTCCATCATTTCTGGCTGTGTGATATCTTCTGCCTCTGAATGACCAACTCCAGCTTTTAGGAATTTGTGTCTTTTAACTATGGGACTATGGCCTTCAGTTAGGAGGAGTGGCAGCAGCTGGATTTGGTTCACAGAAGCCTATAGAGGGATGTGATGCTGAAAAACTATAGCAACCTTGTTTCAGTAAGACATCGGTCTCTGAAGTAAGATGCAATTTTCTTGTTGAAGCAAGAAGACCTATAAATGGAGGGCAAAGGAATTTCTCAAGATGGTACTTCCCAAACTTTGACATTAAATGTGAAATTCAAGAATTAACTCCACAAAAGAACAATTTGAGGAAGTGATACTCCATAACATGATAGTATATTCAAGCTTTAAAAACTGGAAACTTGAAAATGAACTAAATCATCAGAAAAACCAAGACCAGTTTTCATTTCTTTTTAAAGCTGAATAGTATTCTTTTGTATTGAAAGACCATATTTTATTTATTCATTCATCAGTTGACACACATGTGGGTTGTATCTACCCTTTTTACTATTATTAATAGTGCTATTAGTGAGTTTCCATTTAAAAGGTTTTTTGTTGACATCAGATTTAAATTCTGTTTTGCATTTTTTATTGCTAATCTATTTTCACTTTTATTTAAAAGGCAGAGAGACAGAAAGAAAGATCTTCCATTTGTTGGTTCCTCTCAAATAGTCTGTAATAGCCAGGGCAGAGCCAAGCTGAAGACAGGAACACAGAACTTAATACAGATCTGCCTTTTAATCTGTAACTGTTCAGTTCTCTACATATTGATTTGAGGAAGAACCATTAAACTACTATCAGCAATTTTAATTAATTCACACTTGATTATAAAATTCTGCCTAATACTGACTTTTTACCTTGAAATTAACTCTTTCTCTATGATGACATTAACTTCTAGGTATTATGCGCAGTTTCGAATCAGGATGATATCAGTTTTGCTTAGCTTCCAGCCATGAGACGTCTCCTGTGTATCCGAGATTTTCTGGCTCAGATGGAGCTTTCTTAGCACATCCTTGTCTCAGATTTTCCTCCCATTTTTAATCTCTGTGTCTCAATTGGTGAAACAAGAAATTTCCATGCCTTTCCTCTCTTGCAATGAATACCTGACTACTTGCTCCAATCATAAGAAATTGTCATTCTAACATCCTGAATCAGTTTTTTTGAACTCTGCATATATCTTTCCTTCCACATGACTGAAAAAGACAGTGATTGCAAGCAGCCAGGTAGTAACCTCTTGTAACAATAGCATTCTACTGGCATTCCACTCTCAGGTGTGAATGCTCATACTTTCCTTCTTTACTTTAAATACAACAGGGAAAGCTTGTTTTTCCTTAGGAAAGTTCAGTGAACTTTTCAGACAAGTGACACTTGAAAAACAAAAGCTGAAATTACCTTCTATACTTTGAAAATGGCCATCAAAATTACATACATTGGACACTAATAGTAAACAGGTTGCCAGAATGCCAATATTAAGTTATTTGTGTACTATGAAATAGCTGCATATCTATTTTAAAAAGGACAAATTGACTTATTACAAAAACATTTTGAGAATGGTTTCTTCATTTATTCTGTCATCCTCCTATGCTTTAAAATCACTCTGAGGGCTGTCTGTGTTAAATTATCTTTGTTTTATGCCATTTTGAGTTTCGATGAGTAATTGCATCTTAGCCACTCTTCCCTATGCAGCAGAAAGACGGTTCCTTGTTGATGAAAACCTAGAGGAGAGACAAGTGCAGGGGTCTGCAGAGTAGCACCCTCTAAGCGCCGTTGAGAATGTCAGAAAATTGCTTTCTTCAGTGGGATGTAGATGGGCTTTGCAGACCAATAATGAAGTAAAACAGGAGCCGTTCTTAAAAAGGAACACCAGCAAGACAGCAGAGATCTGCAGAGGAAAGCATATCTGGCACAAGAGCATTTTTTGAGTCTCAAAAATCTGCTTTTGTTCAACTGACATTAAAATTTCTCACCTTGTTTATTTTATTGTTGTTGTTGTTTTAATTCTATAGATGCCAAGAATTCACTGGCTAAAAATATGAAGGGAAAAGACATCCTATAGTCAAAAATTGATCCATTTTAAGTGCTGAGTTAGAGTCTTTTATGTGAGGGGTAGACCACACTTTGATCAAAATGTCGGAGTTGCTTGGGTTCTGTTTTGAAGCTTTGAAAAGAAAATGCTACATCCTAAATGCACAACAATGGAAAGGGAACAGAATCAGATGGGAGAAAGGCTAGGAAACAACTCTCCTTTTGACATCTCCTCACTCTTTGCCCTTTCGTATGAATTTACTGCCTTTAGCATCTTTTTGTTTGTTTGGTACTTTCTTTTCCCTCTCTTGAAGGTAGTAGCTATTGTAAACCTGCTTCGCTGCAGGAACTAAGGCTTCTGCTGTGTGCTCCCCCTTCTGTAGGAACAAGAAAACATTTACTGTGTAAAACACTCAGAACTTACTCTGGTTGTCTGACTTCTAAGTGGAGAGCATATTTTACCCTTTCCAACCTTTGAGTTATGTTTACTGCTAAACAGAAACATAACTTTTGGGCACTAAGAAAGGATCCTGCAGGGTTGCCTGAACACATCACAGTTCAAAAGTTATTCCATGATAAAAAGAATAGGAACAGAGTTCCCTTTTCAATTTGTTGCTGAGAATGCAGGATGTAGGTAGAGGTGGGGCATTATTTTGTGACTTCTGGTGAGCACCACATGCTGCAGAAGCCTTTTAAATGTACAACCTATTTCCCAAAGGGCTAGCCATTCCTCTCATTTATACTTTATCAAGTGAGATAAAGTTTGCTTTATCTGTGTTGCAGCTCAGAGAATATTTTCAAGTGTCTTTCTGAAAAACCAGAGACTAATAGATTAATGGTAGCAATAGCAGCCTCAGCGAAAGTGTTCTAAAAATACTGTACCTTTCAAAGTCTCTGCTGACACAGAGGACCCAATGATGACATCTGGATTATTGCTCAAGGAATATATTCAGCCTACAGGGCATGCACTGAATCAAATAGGGGCAAGATATCATGCAATCTACATTTCCTCTTAAAAACTCCTGCCCCTGGCCTCATGGTATCCACATAGCATTTCAAAGCCTTCCATGTTATTTTTAGATAAGGATTTTTTCCAGCTATGTGGAAATGTAGCACAAAAAGTATAATGGTTATTTTTAACATTTTATAGGTAAGTGTTTTTTTCTGTGATTATTGAACTGAAGTGACACTGAAGAGGGTCATCATGTGGAATTCAAGTAAAAAATTGAAAAGTGGTGGTTTTCAGAATATAACAGATATGTTCTGCTTGAGCTACAATATCTTAGAATAATTGGAATCAACTTTTAAAGTGTATATTGGGGAAGGAGTGTGGCACAGTGGGTTAAGCCACTGATTTGGATGCACACACTCCATATCAGCATTCTAGTTTGAGTTCCAGCAACTTCACTTCTGACCTAGCTTCCTGCTAATGTACCCAGAAGGCAACAGATGATAAATCTAATCTTGGTCTCCTGCTGTCCCTGTGGGAGAATCAGATGGAGTTTCAGTTTCCTTGATTCAGCATGGCACAGGTGTATGTTGTAGGCATTCGGGTATGGAAGATATCCCTCTATCTTTCTCACTCTGTCTTTCAAGTAGATTAAAATAAAGAAACATTTAAAACTCATAAATTTGACATTTAAAATCAGGGTTTCAAGCTTCCCCTGAAAATTCTAAAGATCTGGCTGTCTTAGGCTTATGTTTATAGGCAAGAAGAAAGACAAATCAGTCCAGTCTAAGTTACAGAAGCTTCTAAAGGGCAGATCTGCCTGACTTTTCTACACATCCTTGCACAGAGAATATGTTGTGTACCTGCTGTTTTTCCATTGCACTCATGCATGTCACCTGCCTTGAAAACTTCTAAAACCATGATCCTTCCTCCAATAAGACACTAAAAACTAGAATGTAGCTTCTCCCAAACATTAATAGACAACAGTGCTAACTTGATTATACTTTCTGAGTGAGATTGTGTGTAAACACTGGCTTATGATGATTCATTGTGCTACTGCAGAGTGCTCAGCTTTTCCATGGAACAAATACCAAAGGATTAGCAATAGGCTTGAGATATGAGCAAAACAGTGGAAACAAAAACAGAAAGTTCTGAATGTATCCAGAATCTCAGTCCAAAATCTAGAATTAAGCCAGTGTAATTTGATCATACCTGACTACTTTATATTCCCCAGACTAGCTTTGTTTTTGGTCCAAATTGCTCTGGGAGATTCATTTTAGTGCAATACAGTCTTAAAGGATTTATCTTGGTAATTTTCAGCAACTGGCTTTCAAAGACCCTCTTGAGTCTTGGAGATAATTTTGGATGTCAGGTTTATTTCACGTGATTATGGAGAAAAGCTATTTTAATATATAACTAGCTCTGCTCATGTGATTGGCAAGTCCTTGGCTGTTATCCTTGGAAACTATGTATTCCCACTTGCTCTTTTCTCTTTTTTCTTGTTTGATGATCATACATGAGCAGAACAGTGTGATCCCTACAATATCCACTTTCAAAATTATACAGTTGCATTCCTTTGACATCCATTGTTGAAAGATCAAAATGAATGCTATATAATTTCACCAGTAACGTATACTTTGGGACACATAATACATACTAGGAAGTCTGCAAGGGTACATATCTTCTATGTACTTTTTTTTTTATTTTCAAGTGACATAAAAATTGTGCATATTCATGGGATACCACGCTATGTTTCTATATGTGTATCTTGTGTAATGCTAAATCATGTTAAAAATCTATCTCCTCAAACACTTAACATTTCTTTATGATGAAAACATTCAAAAGCCCTTCTTCTAGTTCCTTAGAGGAACACCTAATGCAGTATCATCATCACCTACAGTGACCCTACTGTACAATAGAACACCAAAACATTTTACTCCTATCTAACTATTCTAAAGTTGAGGGGAGACAATTTAGGTAACACACATTTTCTGTCACAGAAACATTCAGAAAGGCAAGTTATCTCTAAGGATTGGAGAAGACATAGATATTAAGAAAGGTGAAAGTATTCTGAACATAGGCCATAAGAAAACCAAAGCCTTAGAGATAGGCATGTGTCTTGAACTGTGGGAAGAATATGAACAGATCTGTTTCACTGGAGTCATGTTTTGCAAGAGAAGAAGATGAAGGTAGAATGCAGTGAACCTTCAATCTCAAGCTTAAGATGCATTTAATGATTTGAAAGGCAGAGTTTCAGACAGAAAGAGAAAGACAGAAAGAAAACTTCCATCTGCTGGTTCATTCTCCAAATTGCTGCAGTGTTCCCAGGCTGGATCAGGCCAAAGCCAGGACCTTGGAACTCCATTCTGGTTTCCCATGTGGTGGCAGGGACCTAAGTACTTGACCCCTCTTCAGGGTATTGGATCAGGAAATGGAGCAGCTCAGACTTGAATCAGGGCTAATATGGCATGCTGATACTGCAGGTAGCAGCCTAACCTGCTGCACCACAAGGGAAGTACCAGTTTTCATTTTATTTCAAAGACAGACAGATACAGAAAGAGATCCATGCACTGATTTGTTCCCCAAGTGCCTGCAATAGCCATAGCTGGTCCAGCTTAAAGCTAGGAAGGAGCCTGACCCCCAATCCTGGTCTACTACATAAGCAGCAGGGACCCAGTAGGTGATCCATCATCTGATGTCTCACAGGGTACACATTCTCAGGCAGCTAAACTCACAAGCTGAGCTAAGACTTGAATGAGTCTCTCCAATATAGATTTTATCATCTCAACTAGCGCCTTAACAGCTGTGCCAAATACCTGCCCCTATTCCTTTTTATTTTTTTACAGTTAACACTCTTATAGTAACACATTTTAGATACTTTATCTCGCATTTATATTAGATTTTAGCCACTCTTCAAATACTTTTCCTACAGTCTATAATAAAATCCATTTTTCCTCACAATGGACTTATGAGAAAAGTATTAATATTGTTCCTATTTTGTAGATGATAAAATCAAGGTGTATTGTGGAAACTTTGAACATGTTAAGTCTACAATCAACTTCAGTGATGAGCTTCAGTATACTACCCTCCCATTACTCTCAATCATGAAGTCTAATCCTCATAAATCATTATATATCACTACCAACAAAAGAAACCATGTACTTCAATACTGTGTTTTGAAATAAGTATTAGGGGATTCCAAGGATAAACCTACTTGCTCTATCTCCTAGTTCTACTTGCTGGCACTCTGCTGCTTTGATTTATTGGCCTAAGTGACACCCACACTGTGCTTTCTGTGCTCTTTCTACTGGGTGATAAGAAGTTTATAAAAGCTTGACTCCTCTGTAAATACACATTATTTACCTGCAGTCAAATTCTGTTATAAAATCCATTCTACTCATCTCTAGAAGTCTCTTTAGCACTTTATTGAGTTCCCAATTTCAATTCTTATACTCCTAGAAGTCCCCAGTTTCTCACCCTACATCCTTCATTCTTTGTAAAGGGCCTTGGAGAAGATAGGCTTCCTAAGCTTCAACTTTCCCCTTTAAAAGTCACTCTTTATTCTCACCATATCTCTCCATTTTAATCCTATCTTTCAGGATGCAGAATGCCCTGAGAAAGACAGCTTATTGGTTTACTTAGCCATGGAGGCCTGGGTCCTTCAATCTTACAGGTCTTTGACTCTCAATCAGCTCGTTTCTCAAGTCTCTACTTCTTTTTCTTTCTTTTTTTTTTTATTTATTTGACAGATAGAGTTGGATAGTAAGAAAGAGAGACAGAGAGAAAGGTCTTCCTTCCATTGGTTCACTCCCCAAATGGCCGCCATGGTCCGCGCTGCGCCTATCCAAAGCCAGGAGCCAGATGCTTCTTCCTGATCTCCCATGCAGGTGAAGGGGCCCAAGCACTTGGGCCATCCTCCACTGCCTTCCTGGGCCACAGCAGAGAGAGCTGGACTGGAAGAGGAGCAACCAGGACTAGAACCTGGCACCCATATGGGATGCTAGTGCTGCAAGGTGAAGGATTAACCAAGTGAGCCATGGCGCCAGCTCCCTCTACTTCTTTCTTACAAATATGTGTAAACTGCCAAAGTAAGAACCTCAATAGTCTGGACCCTGCTAATACCCCATTACTCTACTTTAATTTCTTTGTAATGAGAGCCTCCACCCTAACCTATCAATACTTGATCTGTTTATTCAACAAGTACTTCTGAGTGTTTACTCTGTGCCAAGAACTATTGCAAATTCCAAACAGTGTGTCTTATGTGGTAAAAAGAACAAGCAATGTATCACATAGGAAAATATTATTTTATTAATTAGGACAATGAAAGATAAGGTGGGCAAGGGCAATGAGAAGTAGGCAAAGAGGCTGTAATTTTAACAGGGTAAAGAAGGAAAGTGCCACTAAGAAACAACGTTTGAGGAAAGTTCAGATGAAAATGAATGAGCAACCCTCATGCATATCTGAGCAGAGAAGAAAGCAAGTATACATACACCAAGACTGGAGAGTCCTCGGTCATGCAAGAGACCAAAAAAGATGCAATCTGGCCAGAGCAGCATGACTGAGGGGTAGACTAGTAGGAGATGAAAGACGATGTCATTTATCTGTATCCATTGTATCTCCTGTTTCCTTATGTCTTGCCTGTATGTACTCAAGCCCTACCTCCTTTATTTGTACTTTATCTTCTTCAGAGAGGGATGGATCTCTTCACAGCTTTTTTAAAATTAGTTTATTTGAAAGGCAGAGTTACATAGAAAGAAGGAGAGATATAAAGAGAGAGATCTTCTATCTGTTGGTTCACTCCCTAAATGGCCACAGCAGCCAGGGCAGGGCCAGGTGGGAACCAGGAGCCAAGAATTTCATCTGGGTCTCCCACATAGGTGACAGGGGCCCAAGTCACTTAAACCATCTCCTGCTGCTTTCTCGGGTGATTGGCAGGGAGCTGGATCAGAACTGGATCAGAACTGGATCAGCAGGACATGAACCAGCACCCACATGGGATGTTGGCGTTGTGGCTGGTGGCTTAACATACTACATCACAACATCAGCCACTCTTTTAATTTTTTTTTATTTATTTTCATTTTATTTGAGAGAGAAAGAAAGAGAGAGATTCCATTTGGTTTGCTCCTCAAATGTCCACAACAACCAAGGCTAGGATATATTGAAGGTAGGAGTCTGGAACTAAATCTGGGTTGTTCATATGATCAGACCAAAGCACTTGATCCATCACCCCCTGCCTCCCAGGGTGCACATTAGCAAGAAGCCTGAACCTAAAGTGGAGCCAGCACACAAACTGGCTCTCTAACATGGGAGGCAGGCATCCCAACCAGTGACTTAACCAATGCACTACCTACCTATCCCTGGGCAGGCTAAACCTTGTTCATATTTTTATCACTCACAGATACTTTTATTTTCAGTGCAATAATTATCGTTGATCACAAGTTTTATTTAAAATACATTTGAATTATTTCAATTAAGATTTCCAGATGAAGGCTGATTTCTAGCTGTATAATTTATAAGCAATATATGATCCATATTTTCCATTTTTAAGTAGAATAATGCCTAAGTTGGCCATCACCAGCCAACGTCAATGCAAGGCTTTCTTTTTCAGAGGTTAATGATCCAGTTCTTTTTACCTTTTTCTCAAATTTATGAGTTCTGTGTCTGCCCTTTTAAATCTAAAGGTGTATCAAACACATTTGTGAATATAGCCTGGAAGTTAGAGCCAAGATACAAAAATGATAAACTAAAATGGAATCAACTAGATATTTCTGAGTCGCATGGATTTGGATTTTCTTCCTTTGATGTCCAAGAGCAAAGAGAAGAAATGACTTTCTCTGAACGTGAAGCCTCTAGGAGAAAACAGACATAAGTTGTGTGCTTGGCTTAAGTGATTGCATTTACCATTATGCCATTGGGGAACGACGTGAAACTGGAGATCTTCTTTGGCTTTCAGAAATAGAAAGTGCCCCTCTCCAGCTGTGCTCATTTAAGTTTCCAGTAACACACTGTAAAAAATAAAGTGTTGGCTTAATGACCAGTCAAACCTCCAACTCTGCTTATTGCCTTTTTAGTGTGAGAGGTAATTTTTGCAGTTTTTATGTCCTATGTGAACAAGCATTATTCCAAGTCTCTTCCCGCCAACAAACAGGTATCTTTCAGACATGAGTGATGTGATTTCCGTGTCAGTGGAAGCAATGAGAGGAAGCAGTTTATCTAAAGCTTTTCATGTTTCTGAAGTAAAAACTTACTACATAAACCAACACAGTGTATTTTTGGAGGAGCTCAAGTGCCCTGGATTATGTCATATAGGAAGATGATTAGGGGTGAAAACACCATAGTCAGGTATATTTGAGCTCCCGATTGGGCTCTGCCATCTGTAATTTATGACCTTCTCAGGCTTAAGAAGTGTGAACTTTGGTCTTCTCATCTGTAAAACAGGAATAACAGGAGCAACTACTATAGAGTTTTTATGAAGATCTAATGATACACATAAAGTCCATAGTAGACATTTAATACGTGAGAATTATTGCTATCATCATCATTGGCATTAGCAACATCATCATCATGAGCATCTATCTAGCTATTGAAGTCATTTGTAAGGAGATTATAATTTTTTTTTGCTAACTTTTTCATTTTTAGGAGTCCTTAGTTTCTTAAAGCTTCTGTTGGTCAAAGATGGAGAGGGGCTTAAATGTGTTTCTAAGATTTACTAGATTGGCTAATTTATCCTAACTGCAGGGAAGCGGCAGGGTCTCTCGCACAGTTTCCAACGTCCTCCTGCCTTTGTGTAATGGAGCACAAAAGGCTTCACATTTAGCAGAGCACTCTTCTGTAACTCAGAAGTGTACCTCTGTGGCATGCACAGTCGAAGGGAATCTGAAATATCAGGAACTTTGACATGTGAAGTCTGACTTGTAAATCGAGTACACTTGTTTAGAGTATGTTTGCTTTCCAACTTTCTAATTTTATTGTATCCTGAATGTTCCAGCTGGAAGTATTGGCTGACAGTTGGCTTAGTTTAAGCTTAATTTTTAATGCATTGTAAAGTCTTTTCCAATTCATTTTCCAAAATTCATTGATAAGAAAAAAGTTTTCTCTGACTTCATTACTAAATACCAGCATTTTGTTAGAAGTGTTCAGCAAGGTTTTCAATAGAAAATACCAATTTCAAATCTGAAACAACATAAATTGGGTCTTGCCCATCAGCTGGAATAATCTATTTTATCAACCTGAGGATAACAATAGGCATGATTAATTGGAAACTCCCTAGGGTTGAGTTTAGTACATTTTCACAGTGTATGCTGTAACAACTCACACCAGAGGAGACACAAAAAGGGCTATGTCTAGACATAATTGCCCAGTGAAGCATGAGGCAAATGACTTGAATCCACCTTACTGATTCAATGCTGTGAAAAGGTAACTGTTACATAACATTATAGTCTTTCTTGCAACCTCAAAATTTATACATACTGTCTGTCTCACTGGGCCCTAGTGATAATAAAACTGCCATTATACCTTAGTATTGCGTAAGGTTGCTACTTTTAAAGTACTTTTAAACATGCCATATGGTGCTTACTTTTACCTGAGCAAATGCCTCTACCTTCTAGATTGAGAAGTAGTTCTAATAGAAGATAAACTCACGGTTTACACAACCTAATGAGTGAATATGTGATGTGGTCAAATGCAAATTCCATAACATGTACATTTTACTCTATTCAGTTAATATGGGTAGAATTTTGTTAGTGTTAAGAAATATTTCATCATTTTTTCTTGATTCTATCATTATCTATTGATTACTTTATAGTTGGAATTTCTAAAAAGGAATACATATAATAATATAATTATGATTTAGGAAAAGGTACTGTAATCCATGATAGACTAAAAGTGCTAAAAAAATTAACTTGCTTTTTGATATTTTGTCCATTTTAATTTTGGCAAGGAACAAATATTCAAAATATGAGAATCTTTCTTGAAATTCTCCAGAATTTCTTCTTGCTTGTCTCCTGCTACTTCAGAACAGAATTTGATTCAAGAGGTCAGAAAAAATATTATTTGTGTAGCTTTCTGGTATCTGTATATTCTGGCCAAAAAAGTCCTCTTGATCGGGAGAGATGCCAAGTAGGGTCCTGATTTTGGAGATAGCAGACTAACACTCAGGCTCAAAGTAGCAGCCTCTCCTATAACCCTCTAAGCTTCTTTCTTGTCTTCTGGAGCTAGAAAGCTGGATGAGGCTGTGTGTTTTTAAAATAAAATATTTAAAAATAATAACTCTTCCAAAAGGCAAAAACATTCTGATTCTTACTTTCACCCTGAACCAAAACATACAACTCACAAAACACAGTTATAATTTCTGCATAACTAAATACTGTTTCAAGTAAGTTGAAATGCACAAAAGAAAAAAAATAACATCTACAATGTCTTTCCCTGAGATTTCAGTACTTGAATTGTTTCTCTAATTGGCATTTTCACTATTTCTGTGTTGTTGCTTAGCATGTTAAAAATAATGCTTTCCCCTTATATTGCACCTCTTCATTTTCAAATTTATCACCACTTGCTCAACCTGGAAATAGGTACATTTCTCTAAGGAAACTAAAACTTGGGGAGTATTGGTGATTTATTCAAGGTTAAACTTAATTTAAGTGACTGAGAAGGCATAACAGAGTATCAAAAGCTATATTTGCATTCGGGGAAATATTACCATAATCTTCTATAAGAAGCCTACATGTAGTTGTTTATTATTATAATGTATTATATATTTGAATAGCAGGCATCCCTGTATTACTTTAAATGATTATTTTCACTTCTTTATTTTTCCAGGTTAATAAAAAGCTTTCTATTTGTCCTTTCTCTACTTTTTTTCTGAGAAATTCATATGCAATTTCAAGCAGTTAGCTGGTCTATTGTCTGATTAAAGCACCTTCTACTGCTTCTGTCATTTTGTTGAAATTGTATGTATTTCTGCAGTGCCTGAAATTCTCACTGCTAGGTAATTGAATCACTATCTCAATGACTTCTTTTATTCTCCAAGCACCGTGATGACTATGGTCACAGGTCAAGTCTACCTGGAAAAAGTCAATGTTAGTTCTAGACCAAAGTGTGAAGTAATAGATTTAAGTTTTATGCTTCTTTTTCTTATCTGTTTGAAACACCTACTTCTTAAATAGAAAGTGGGTATCATGTAGACATTATATATAACATTTAGTATTATCTGTGTTTAAACACAGTTGAGTCATTGGAAATTATTTTAATTATTTAAAATAGTGATAGAGATACCATATACTCATCAAAACATTTCAACCTCTGATACTCTAGATTTCTGCTTTGTAGTCACTAAAGTTTATATGCTTCTATCCTTGAGTTATATGATTGTTCCTTTCAGAAAGCAGAGTGAAAAGATTAGGAGTTCCATCACTGGTCTTACTCTGCTGGTTAAATTTGAATGCTAAGCCAACTTATGGGTTATTACCTATTTGACCTTGGATCAAAACTCATTGTAATGTAGATGCCTCCAATTGATCTGTTCTTGTGTTTGCCCTGGGAAACTGAGTACTGATTTTACTAATTGGACCAAAAACAGTTTTGTACACAAGGTAGAGATAATAAGGGTAAGTACTCCATGGATTGTGAGGATCAAAAGAGATATTGCACAATGCATCATGAATGTATTATTATTTAAACTACTATAATGTCTTCATTGTTTTGAATGTATACTGCATTCAGGACATTTAAAATCATTCCTACAACATTTATTACAATCTGGATCCTTGCTGCCTTTCTGAACCAGCGCTATAATAGCACTCTTTACACTAGCATTTATTGAGTTTTTAGGGGGATCTAATGCAGTTGGAGAGCTCTGTATTTCCAAAGGTGATTCAAATATTGTCCCTCAAGAAACATGCAGCCTATGGGTGGGCATTGGGTGCAGCTGCCATTTTTGACACAAGCATTCCATATCAGAGTGCCAATTGGGGTCTTGGCTATTCTCATTCTGATCCAGCTTTCTGTAAATGCACTTGGGAAGGCAGCAGAAGATGAGCCCCTGCCACCATGTAGGAGACCCAGATGGAGTTCCTGGCTTCTGGCTTTGGCCTAGCACAGACCTGGCTGTTGGCAGCCATTTTGGGAGTGAACCAGCAAATGGACAACCTCTCTCTCTCTCTCTCCCCCTCTGTCTGTCACTTTGCATTTCAAAAATAACTAACTAACTAAATAAATAAATCTAAAAAATTCAGCCTAATCAGAAGAAAGAAAGTATATATAAATTTACACTTACCATGACTGGGGAGGAATTTAAAAGGCTACCTGTAGGAGGTAAATTGTGGGCGTTTAGAGAACAAATGGACACTTAGGTGAAAATAGATTAGGATAGAGTTAGATATTAGTTTATGCAAAGGGCCAGAATGCTAAGAGAGAAAGAGAATTAGAGATACACTTTTTTAAATTATGAATAATAAATTAACTCAGAATTTGACTTTTTTTCTTAAAATATTGCAACACATGTCTTAATTTCTTTCCTATAATATCTACACATTTGACAGCATATCATGGCATAATTGTTGCAATTATTTTAGAATATTTTAAGCAATTTTAGCAAATGATGAGTAACATCACTCAAGACACAGTATTTCATTGATTATATTAAAGTGACAGAATATTATATTCAAGGTGGGAACCATATGTCTCTACATGATGATATGTGATTTGGAAGAACAAATTGATACTATACAGCTTATATTGCAACTGTGCTAATCTATACCTAATGTATTATAAAAGCACTCAGATTTTTAATACCAGGATGTGTGATTTCCAAAAAGATTATTGTGCTTATACAATTAGTATAAATAGTGATAATGATATATTGAATTTTATTTATGATTCATGCTAGAGTCTATTTCTTACTGTTCTTGCTTTATTTTAAAGGGTCCTAAATTTTTGAAAATATCATTTCTTCTCTAATCAATATCCTTTAGAAAATTGAAATTGGTTGAAATTCATAATGCTGATGTGCACCAATATTATATCTTTAAAATTATCTTAAGTGTTTATGATGTTAAACTCTAGTCCTTAAGCTTCCTGTTAAGTTATATAGTTATTCTCTTTTAGTTATTGGTTTTCAGAGGCCATCAGAGTATAATTTTGAAGACAATTCTAGCAGAATCCAGCTTTATCGTTTTGAGGCACTAAGAACTGAAAATGTTAAGGAAAATTATTTTCGAAAAACTGAAAATATTGTACAAGTGGATTTACCAGAAAATGTCTTTGGAAGTTTTATATATAGTCATTGAATGATTATTTCTAGGATATTAAATGACTATTATGAAATATTTTATGTACAAATATGTGTTAAGTATAATTATCGTTTTGCAGGTAATTCAAAAATGATCATTAGTGAGAAAGATTTTATTATACATATTCCACAGTAAAAATTCTTCAGAGATGTACACTAGATGAACCCATAAGTTAAAACTAAACAACAGGAATGAGAGTACCCTAATTATTTATATTTGACAATACTCAAAATGACTCTTTTTCTTATTCCCCAGTGAGCCCTTTAGAAACATTATATTTTGACAGTGTCCTTAGTAACATTGACTCTGCTTCAGGAGTACCAAAGGGCACATAGGTACAATGTGACTATCACTCCTTATTAACTGAGCATCTGATTATGTACAAAACTGTTGGTCCAATTAGTAAAATCAGTACTCGGCTTCCCAGGGCACACACAAGAACAGTTCAATTTCCAAAGAATAAATCATATCCTTAAAGAGAGCAACCAATATTTAACTATTTTAATAAGCCAACTCTGATTTTAACGATACCAAAACAGATTTGTTGTATCATGTTCATCCAGGAAAAAAAAATCTAACTGAAAGAGCAGCAATCTTCCAATTTGTTAAAAGATTTGACAGTCTCAAAAAAGAAACAGATTCTTAAATGTTAAGGAAAAAACTGGGAGCATCAGTTTTTAAACCTCTGACACACTCACTAAGAAACAGATTCTGTTAGTTTTTAAAAAGTTGGAAATGATGTTTATTTTTCAAATATGCTGACAGTCATAACTAATGGATTTTTAAAAGATTCATTTATTTATTTGGAAGATTGAGTGGCAGAGAGAGAAAGAGAGAAAAAAGTAGAGAATAGAAACCTCGGATTTGCTGGTTAATTCTATAAATCGCTGCAAAAGCCAGGTCTGGGCCAGGATGAATCAGGAGGCTGAGACTCCATCCATGTCTCCCACATGGGTAGCAGGGCCCAAGTACTTGGTGCATCTTCTGTTGCCTTCCTAGGTACCTTAGCAGAGAGCTGGATGGGAAGTGGAGAACAGCTGAGACTCCAACTGACACTCTGATATGGGATGTCTGTGTCTCAAAGCCATGGCTTAACCTTTGTGCCACAGGGTAGACCCCAACATGCTTCTTCTCTTCTCCTTAACTGGGGCTCCAGGAGGTAGTGTTGCTCCATCATTCCCCTGCCAATCCAAATTCATGTCACCACCGTCTAGCACTTGCTTTAGATAGGGAGTAGGCAGTCTCAACTTTTCATGCACCTCTTTTGTTCAGAATACATTTACATACTGATTGGGAACTCTCAAATATTTTTTTTGAAAAGGCAACTTGAAGATTTGTTCAGTTTGGGTTTCTTTCCACGCTTGAAATTATATGACAGAGGGGGATGCCAGCTTGAAAGATAGGTAATAGCCACAAGGAATCCAAGTTGCTTTGATTGGGAGAGAAAAAAAAAAAAATAGAAGCAACTCCAGATAATTTCATTTTTTCTTGGTTTTCCAGGTCTTACTACTTGCCTTCACTTTTTATCCTAGCATATGCTTATTTCAGGAAATCAGTGGTAGAGGACAAAGGGAAAGCATAATCTTAGAACTGCAGAAATGAATGACTGTCTTTGTCTAGATCAAAATATTAAGGGAAAGGAATCTGTATCTTGACCAGGAGCAGCAAAGGCAAAGAGTTAATGTGTTAGAGATCATTATTGACTATCTATCTGTCAATTACCTTTTACTAAGGTAAAAACAAATAAAAATATGCTACTAAATTTCAGCAGATCCCAAACATAGCAAATTAAAAAAGAACACTTTGAAAAAAGAAGATTGAATTTGAAATAAAGAAAAGAACCCATAGTTTAGAGATGTAGGTTATAGATTAATATAGTCAGACACATCTGATATTTCTACTGTATCTATTTTAAGGTATATCATTAATTAATTTATTATTTATTTATTTATTTGAAAAGCAGAGAGACAGAGAGAGTTCCCCTCTGCTGGTTCACTTACCAAATGCTTGTAATAGCCAAGACTGTGTAAGACTGAAGCCAGAAGCCAAAAACTCAGTCTTGGTCTTCTGAGTGGCAGGGTCTCGAGTACCTGCTACCTCAGAGCGTTTGTCTTAAGAGGAAGCTGTAATCAGGAACAGAGCTGGCTCTGGGAACCAGACACTCCAATATAAGATGTAGGTGTCCCAAATGACAACTACTAAACCAAAAACCTACTCCTTTTATATCTTTTTTTGTATTAAAAATTTGAAAGTTAGAGAGAGCCCATCCATTGGCTCACTCCCTAAATGCCAGCAACTGGGGGGACAGGAAGTTGCCAGGAGCCTGGAAATTAATCCAAATTTCCCATATGGTTGGCAGAGTCCCAGTTTCTTGAGCACATCACCACTGCTTCCCAGGGTCTGCATTAGAAGGAAGCTAAAAACAGGAGCCACAGTTGAATATCAAACCCAGTTATTCTAATGTGGGATGTAGGCATCTTAATAGGTCTCTAGGCAAAACATGTACCTTGCATTTCTATTATCTCTTTGTAAAATGTGCTGTAGGATAAGAATCGAAAAACATTAAAAGTGTCAAAAAATATAAATAAATGCAATAAAATAATTCTCAGCCATCACAAGAAAATTCTGTCATATGTGAGAGCATGGTTCAACACAGGATATTGTGTTAAGTGAAAAAAAAAAACAGGCACAGAAAAACAAATATGACATATCCTCAGTTATATGTGAAATTTGAAAGAACTGAACTCAAGGAAGCAGACAGTATAATGAAAGTTTCCAAGGGCTGGGAGGTGGGGGTGGTGGGAAGGTGTACATCAAAGGAGTCCAAATTTCAGTGAGATAGGGGGAAGGGATCTATAGTGCTGTATGGTCACCATAGTTAATAACAAATAGTTAAGGGGCCGGAACTCTTGCACAGTATGTTAATCCTCGACCCGCAGCCCCAGTTCTAGTCCTGGTTGCTTCTTTTCCCATCCAGCTCTCTGCTATAGACTAGAAAACCAGAAGAAGTTGGTCCAAGTCCTTGGTCCCCTGCACCCACATGGGAGTCTCAGAGGAAGCTCCTGGCTCATGGCTTTGAATCGTTGCAGCTCCAGCTGTTGCAGACATTTGGGGAGTGAAACAGTAGAAGGAAGAACTCTCTGTCTCTCCCTCTCACTGACTGTAACTCTACCTCTCAAATAAATAAATAAAATCTTAAAAAAACCCACATATTTAATAACCACATGGTCACTGTAGTTAATAACAATGTATTGTATTCTTTAAAATTGCTAAGAGTAGATGTGAAAGCACCACAAATGTATAATTACATGAGTGAATGTGTAAGTTAATTAGCTTGGTCCATCCATTCTACAGTACGTGCACATTTCAAAACAGCATGCTGTACATGATAAATATATACATTTTTATTTGCCCATTTAAAAGTAATGAAATATTTCTGATCAAAGTAAACATTTTCTGCAAAGTAATTATTACACAATTAAATCTATTCTAGTATAAAATACAAATCTAAGAATATAACAATTACCAAGTAAGTGAGAGTGATTATCACTTAGGGGATATCTAAAATGCTCCAATTATTTGAGATCTATTTTATCATTTAACCTGCATGTCAATCTTATTATGTTTATCCTACAGTCTTCATTCTATGATTGAAGAAGATGTTGCTAGTGAAGATAATGTTGTTTTCTCTTTAACTAAATGCAGATACTGGGGATGCATTACATGTCTGCTTGACCCAAAGCTAGAATTCTTTCTGATAGTTAACTCTGAGTTTCAGTCAAATACATAGATTCTTAGGGGTCTCTAATTTGGAACTAGTACAATAGGAGTGAAGACTCATATGAAGTACAGTTTTTAAAAATGTAGTGTACTAATAAGTTTGAGAAAATCTAATGCAAAGAAGTAAAATAATAGGTGCATTGTAGTTGTTCTACCCCTCCAATGTTAAATCCATCACATTCACAGACCCAGAAAGAAGAGTCAGAACCATTAGGAATAATTGAAATGTAGATTTAGGAGTTTGCAAGTTGTTATAATTTTTATTCTATAATTTTAAGTTCAGAGAGAGGCATTAATTTAATAGAACAGAACACTCTTTCTCTCATTGGAATTTGTGGCATTCCACTCATACGTGTAAAATGTCATCTAGCAGGAATTAAATGTTTTATAATTTTAAGTAAAAATAGAAGGATAGCTGGTTCAGGAATTGAGGAAAAGGATTTAGAGAAAAGATTGAGTTACATACCATCATTCTTCTATCTGTCGCAAGTGTGTGAATCTTGAATCAAATTTATATGTGCTATGAAAACTATGAAAGGAAAGGAGTAGATTTATTTTAAGAAGCTTAAAATCTCACATTCAAACTGCTGACAATATGCCTTGAGAAAATTAATGGACTTATTTTTCAGAAATTGAGATACAGATAATACTAAATTATTTTCTTAGAGTGAGAGAGATAAGAAATTAAAACTAGAAAGCATAGAGGCAGTGAGGCAAATTAAGACTAGTTGTCCACCATTAAAATATTTCACCAATAGATGACTATTTCTTTTGTAACATGTTATTATAAAGCAAAATGCTTTTCAGAAAATCATGCAAAAACAGATTTAGATCATTCTGAGTTATTTGAAGACAACTATCCTTCTATCCCTCATGGAGTAAAGAAATGTAGTTTCATTACCTGCCCCAGAAGACTCCATGCTCTGTAACAATCTAAACCCCTTCTCTTCCCTCCCTCCAAAATATTCATTAACCTATTATAGTAACATCAATTCCTAGAATTACTTTAGATTTATCATCCAAGTATGTATACTTAGTAACTCAATTTATTCTTGCCAATTTTTTAAAAAACTTAAAGTATGCTTAGGTCTCTTGCAATAAATAGATTCCCCCTCCCATTGTGTCTCAGTTTCTTTGTGATAGTACTGAGGACATGGGACTATAACGTTTTCAGAGTGTACATTTTGTTTATTGCACACTAATGGTGCATTGCAACATGGTTCTTCATTGTATTTCCTGTAAATTGACACATGGGTTCAGAAACTGGATTAGATTCAACTCCACCCTTTTGGAAAGACTATGGATGATCAATTATTCTTTTCTCAAGAGATAAGTAGTGTCCAATATGATTGTCTTTATTTTGTGATGTTAATAGTCATAAGTGCTCAATACCTAGATACATTATATTATTTGTAGTTACAGATCATATAGAACAGTGGAATAGATCATATAGATAAGGCTAAAAATGGAATAACAAAGGTTAAATCACCAACTTTTTTCCATTTATTAACCAGATTTCAATATGAAATGAATTGGTTCTCTATCAACTAGAATATTAAAACTATATAACAAGGAGCTCATGAATTAAATGTATTTGAATGGTTTCAATGTTTAATTATTTGCAATTAGTGTTATATTTGAAGCTCCAATTGTGCTATTTTTGGATGGGAAACATATTTTCTTTGGTTCCTTAGTCCTTTTGATGTGCCCCTTCCAGTTGCTGCTTAGTCTTTAGCATCTGACTTGACAAGGATTCTTAGCTTCATTTATAATGGCCTGGAATCCACCTTATCTTAAAGAATTCCTAATTTCTTTATGTGGGAAATGTTGTTTCAGGGTCATAACTTGAGTGCAAGGGATGCTTGTTGCTGATGCATGGGTCACTGTCTCCAGACCTTTTTAAAAGCCAGCATTATTAAAATGAGTGCATATTTAAAAATAAAATATTTCATGAATTTTCGCTGAAATTTCTAGTGAAGTTCAAATTCATAGCAAGACTGTGTTGTTTATTGTTATTAGAAGTTGGGTATATTTTCTTATTTTGGTGTATTTGCATACGTATAATATTTGAGATTGGGAACAAAGTCTATGTATTAAATTCATTTATATTTCATATGCATCTTATACACTGAGACTGGAGATAATTTTATACAAAGTTTTAGTGATCCTGTGTGTTTCAGCTGATGTCTGTCTCATGGGGTCAGGTCAGAGTTTGTCACTTGTGGCATCATGTTAGCATTTTAAAGTTTTGGATTTTGGAGCATTTTGGGTTTTGGCTTTTCAGACTGGGAATGCTCAATCTGTGTTATCTAGGTTCTTTTCCATAGTGATTGAAAATATAAAGTAGCTTGCTTTCTAGGATATCATGGGGTTGTTTTCTTATCCACTTTCATAATATCTTTGTGCTCTTTAACCTCTAAAGTCAATAGCCAGTTGTATGTGACTGACTGGATATTGGTGGGTCGTATGTTTGTTTCAAGAGAAGTAGGGCCTGGATTGCTTCCGCCCCTTGTGAGTTACACGTGGCATGGGTCTCTCCCACTACTGACCATTGCACTAGGCTAAGCCACTCCCAGTTTCAAAAGCTGTTCTAAAGCTGGTGCGCTGTGCTGTCTGGTGGAAACCTTTGGATGCTTTTGGGATTCTCAGGGCCAACAGATGTCCCATGACTTTTCTTTCTCCCACAAATACACAAATAACCCATAGACTTGTGGCTGGAAGTGCTTTGTCTTCAGAATCTTGCATTTTATGGTTCCAGGGTATATCTTCTCATCTGTTTTGCTGTAAATGTTGTCTATGGGTGCTCGGTTTTTCTTCCCTTGTTCACATTGGGATTCAAAGAAATCTGAAAGCCATGCTGCTGCTGCTGCTGCTCCTACCACTGTTTGTCCCAAGTCCAATGACTAATTATCATTGATTAAAACATAATCATACACCAGTTAATAACAAAAAATTTAATACATAAAATAATGCCCAATAGACTCACAAGATTCTTCCCTAGGGCATAAAGAAATTGTTCTCCTTCAAATGTTGTTGGCCTCCCAAACCACTGCAAGGTAGAAACAGCTAGATTTAGTAAAAATCTTCTCTACAAATTGAGAAAGTTGTGACTTTAGTAATTACAGGGTTTTTAGTATATTCCCTGGAGGAAGCATGAACCAACAATAGGATACAGCCTCTGGTTATGCATTCCCATTCCCAGAGAGTGGAACATGAAAGGCTTGAGTGAAGGTCTTAAACACTCTTCAGAGCTCAGACTCCTCGTATGACAATCTCTCTCTCTCTCTCTCTCTCTCTCTCTCTCTCTCTCTCACACACACACACACACACACACAATGATTTCCAGAGTTTTTCAGCACAGCAAATGTCCATGAATATCCATTGCTTCCCTGCCAGAGTGAAATAATCTTACTTAAAGCTGAGTTGTTAAAGTATAGAAGCAAATCTAAGCTCAGAGTTAAGGTATTAAAATCTTACTGCAGCTTTCTTTCTCAATTAGACATCAGATGCCTTTTCTTAGTTGTAAAAAGCCCAGCCTCCAAACTACAGAAGTGTATTCATTATTGCCCAAGTTCTGAAGTGCTGATGATAGCTCTTCATAATACTTATCCTAGGTAAATTACTAAATGATAAGAGAGTTAAAACTGTGGTGATTAATTATAGCTCCTCAAGTGTGTTTTCAGAATGAGAATATGTGTCATTAAAATATGCAGGTACCTGTTAATAGCTAGACTTTATACTTGTATAACACCTTTCTCTAAAAGGCTTTGAAAATACTATCTCATTAATCCTCACAGACTCTTATTGTTAAATTATTAAATCAATGTACCATTCAAAATTCACAGCAATTGAATACTGTTTCTTCTCCCTGTAATATCTTAATTGACTCTTTATTATCTATCATCAGCTCTGAGACAGCAGCCAATATTTTTTTTCTGTATTTGTTAACAAGAGGTAGGTTTATTGTTTGTGTTTAGCTTATATTTTCATGTGTGAGTATATTTCAGACACCGGGAAGTTGTTCTAATTCTTTACAGTCATTAAATAAGAAATATCTTCTTTCACCAAATCTTTCTGTCATGTTTTTTCATCCACATGTTCAACAGTTTCTTTCTCTTTCACCAAATTTCCTAAGAGATATGTTGTCAGTATTTCCTGAGAAATGCACAAGACACCTCCTGCCAAGAGTGCTTTTTCTATTCTTTATTCTGATTTGCCATTGAAGATATGTGCTCATGCCATAGTACAATGCACACTGAAAATGTCCTTCCAAAAAGATAACTGTGTGGATGTGGAATAATTATTCAATGTTACCATATATGCTTTTAATGCTTCCTCAATGTATGACATTCTTCTGATATATTATTAAAACTGGCCTGGGGAAAACACAAATCTCATGCTAAAGTTGAAAAACTATTGAATTAACCTCATATGGTATATCAACCTTGAAAATATACCTAGTTTTCTTCCTTTATAAATTTTAAATCTCCCAAGTTATTGCTGGCTTTTATAGATGTCCATGTGTTGAATATAGTAATTATATTTTAGTCAATTGACTCAAGAACTCTTAAAAATGAAAAATCAGAGTGATACCAAAGGTCCTAGAGACATGTTATCAATGAGCAATTTTAACAAATAAAGTACGCTCAACAAATAGTCAGGAGAGAGAAACTATTTCTAGAGTACCATCCTCTAAAAACTTTTTTTCCATTTATTCAGAATGCATATCTGGACTGCTCTACATTCTTCCATAAATACAAATGATCCAAATCTTACCATTTAACTTTAGACAAATTAAACAAAATAAATGTACACTTTTCCTTCATTTACCTAGTTCTTTCTCCTGGATGATTTAAGTTTTCTTGGAATACCAGCACACACTTCCTGATGTCTCTCTTTCTCTTTAATACTTTCTTTTGCTCAATTAGTTGCCATATATAGACAACTTTTCAGTTTTTAATTTGATTGAATTACATTTATTTTTGAAGTAGTTTCTAAGGTCTCCTTTGTAGCCCACAATTTTTGAACTTCAATATTTATTTTCTTTTTCGGTGATTAAATATAAAGAACAAATGTAAACTTTTCTCAACTGTTACCAGCCAACCTACAGTATTTCTTTTGTGTTTTACAGTGTTAGGCCAGCATACTCTCCAACATATCAGTAGAGAAATATGTCAAATTATCTAGAGACCCTTAAGCTCTTTCTGGGTTTTTCAGCAAAAAAGTGTAACAGTAAACAACCTGGCCCCTGATGTCATGAAGGCTTTTCAAAATTTACCTCAAAACTATCCCTTTTGTTAAAGTACTCAAATACTGTCACTAGTATTTAAGATACAGAAATAGTGTGTGTGTGTGTGTGTGTGTGTGTTTGCATATGTGAATATGCAAGTGTTAATACGAAGGGACTTTTTTTAGAGAAGTACATTGTGAATTCTGAGATCCACATTTCATTTATTCTGAAATGTAAGGTTGCTTCATAAACATTAATTTCCCTTAAACCATGCCAATGTCAAGGTCCTAGTTGCAAGCCAATCATACGTTCCTAGATACAGACTATGATATCTACAGAATTAAGCACAATTCATCATATTACGGTTTGAATACAAGAGCAGCAAATGTTGTAGGTGGGAACAAATGAGTTTTCTTTTTCTCTTTAAGCTATCAGGAGACTCTGTTATAATTTTAACAACCTCAGGGACGTTGGAGCCAACATCTTCCTCAAAGGCCAGAGTTATGGAGTTGTAGAACAATCTTTCAAGTGACTACTATACTCGTTTTAAAAATTAACTGGTAGAAAAATTATAATGACAATATTTGACGTGAAAATATATGTCATTATATGCCACAATAATAGATGAATTTGAAGATAGATATTATTTTGTAGAAATGTTAGTAGTCTGGATTTGCTATTTCACTAAGGGATGAGTTAGGTGATGCAGTGTCAAGAAACAAAACAAAACAAAACAGTTGAGCTTTATTTTAATGGTTTTTAAAAATGTGTGTCACATGTGTGGAAAATCTAATTTCCAAGGTGTTATTTCCATGTATAGTTGGAAATGCAATCTAACCAATCATATTCAAAATAAACACCATGTACTGATTACAGTGGTAAAAGGACTAACATATAAAGTAGTTCCTATTTTCCCCATAATTTATTATTTTCAAGCGTATGTCACTTTAAAAAATTTTAAGTGAGAATTAACTGAGTTGATGAGAATTACTTTTTTAATAAAAGTTTTATTTACTTATTTTGAAACCATTACAGAAAGAGAGGAAGAGGCAAAGAGAGCTATCTTCCTGCTGCTGGTTGATTCCCCAAATGACTGCAATGACCAGGTTTCTGCCAGGTAGAAGCTTCTTTCCAGGTGTCCCAAGTGAGTGTGTTCTCACTGCTCTGCCAAGCATTCAGTCCCCATCTTTCATCCCCCATCCTCTACCGCTTGCATCAACACTCCTTATTGAGTTAGGAATGACATATTGAAATTAGGCCAACAAATAACCATAAAACAGACCTAGGAGTTCAGTGAGTAAACAGACAGGTGTCTGTTGCGCTAAATCAAAAGCTAGAAATGATTAAGCTTTGTGAGGAAGACATGAGGAAATCAGAGGCAGGTCAAAATCTGAGTCTGGGATGTGAATGCGAAGGAGAAATTCCTGGAGGATATTAAAAGTGCTACAAATTATAAGAAGCAGTTTTATAGCTTATATGCAGAAAGTCTTGGTGATCTGCCCCACTTTTATCAATTAAGTTAATATATAAGCACAGTTCATTGAGCTCCAAAACAATTACAGCAGTAACACCAAAAAGCATTGATCACACATCACTGTAACAGATATAGTAATAATGGGAAAGTTTGAAATTTTGGAGAAAATACAAAATGTGGCAGAGAAACAAAGGGAGTATGTGCTATTGGGAATATATTACCAACAGACTTACTCAATACACAGTTGCCACAAGTCTTTAATTTGTGAAAAACATTGTATCTATAAAGCTCAATAAAGTGAATTGCAATAGAATGAAATATACATGTACTCATAACTACTCATAATAGATATTATATTTGCCTTTTAACCAAAGATATGCTTTAAGATTTCTGTTATTGCGTAAGAAAGAAGCATAAATAAACACAATAATTAAATTTAGCACAACTAAGTATTGTCTTCAGCATTTATTATCACAGGAGTAAAAGAATCAATGTTATTCATAGGAAATGAGCTATGTGCCAGATACTGACTTGGACAATTGGGAAACATTATTGCATTTCCACTAACATTTAGAACAGCTCTGGCAAGATGGAAGGAAAGATGCCCTTTTTATAGAGTAAAAACTGAGCCTCAAATGTAATACAACTAATAAGTGACAGAAAAGGGATTCATTATAGATCATTCAGAGTCTACTACTTAGCTCTTTGCATTAAAAAAAAAAAAGATCCTCCAGAAAATAAACCACATGCAACATTTTGAATGACACTGAATCACAGCACAGCTCATCATTAAATAGCAGGGTAGACAGCAGAGTGAAGAGGGAAACAAGGAGAAAACTTACCATTTAAAGAAAGCATATGTTCAGATAATTGTATTAGTATACCTAAATCATAGTGGTTTCTATACCAACTTAATAGTGAGATTCATTTAGTGGTTTGCAGGGATAGTGTGAATTCCAGGTACATAGTGTTGTATACACAGGGCAAAAGCAGATTTAAAAATTATAATACTCGTTAAACTAGAAAATATTCTATGCATATGCCAGCCACAGGATTCAATATTTTTGCACTCCCTGTTTGCTGAGTGAGACTACAACATCTCCGTATACAGTCCCTAGTACTCGCCCGGGACTGATACAGGAGAATCCTAGACCTCTATGCTATTCTGCAGTGTTGCTTGTAGTACTTTATTAGTGAAAATCTAGAATCCATGAATCTGTAACCAAAGCTTAAATTTGACAATGGCATTGAAACATATGCTTAGGAATAATTCTGAAAGGAAATAGTTTGTATTTTTTCCCTAGGTGTCTTTTTCTACATAGTTAAAAGTCTTCACAGCAAAATGAAGATATGAACTGCTTTGTTTAATGAATAATATTTCCATCAGAAAAATATGAATTGTATTTAAATGGGATATTCTAAATAGCATTAGCCCTATACTCTATCTAAAGTAATAAAAATAGTTTTGCAGGAACTCTAAGCCTCCTAATTGCTTAATGAGCTTTTATTCATTCTCAAAATTTTAATATTAGCCCTACATATAATAAATTTATCACCAGTAAATGTGTTGCTTTAATTTTTCTCCTTTGCAGTGAAATATGCTTTAATTAAAATTTTCTTGATGAAATGCTTGATAAAACCAACAGGTTGTGCAGAAATGTTCTTTTTAGAAGGCTCATGGGCCATATTATTTAGTAGCCCATCGAATGTACTTTTCTAAGAGGCAATCAATCCAGTAATGTTTATTCAGGAAACAGCTGAAATTTAAATTAGCACATTCTTTATTTTGACCTATGGATCCACTTTCAAAACAGTGAGTCCTTCTTTTTATATACAGTTTTCTAGTAGGTAGATAGAGAGCTGATTTGTAGTGTTTACCAGGTTTTATGGTATAAATATTTCCAAAAGGTGGCTCTTCGGTTACCAACATGACACCCCTACGTACAGACTTGGGAAATACAAACAATCCTATGTTCTATTTTCTATTCAAGTGTTTGTATTGTAGTCTCAGTAGTGTGGTCTTGGTAGGCATAAATAATCAGAAGATTATATATAGGGAAATTTAGTAACATAGAAAGTTAGATTCTCATGTTTGTCAAGTTTGTTCTTAATTTAACTTATTTAATTATAGATTTATAAAGTTTAATTTTTAACCACTGTTTCAAAACAGGCCTGAAAATCAGTTTTGGAAGCTAGTGTGAACAAATATTACCCAGTTCCAGCATCCATGGTGCTGAATGTATTTCCTCCACTGCTATGTAGCCATGAAATACATCAAGGTTTTAAAAGTCAAGGAGTGAGGCATGAAGATATACTATCTGGAATATGGGTTTAGGGTTATGAATCAGGATAAATTTTAAGTTTGTATTTTAATGGGCATTTTAATTACTGACTAAACATAGCAGATGCTAGCCTTTTGGCTTCTTGCTGCTCAAGATACCTGTGATAAATCCAGAGGGGGAATCCTGGTGAAACCAAGCCATAATAAATATTCTCTGGTGGAAATACTTTCTTCTAGAGATAATACTGCCCTATACTGGAAAAGATTTTATGGGGATCTGGAAATTTCAGATGAACAGGAACTCATTCATTTCCAATTCAGCATTTCTTGAAAACTTATCTGGGGTTGCTGAACTTCCAGGCAGACAACTGACCCTCAAGATTTGTTCTGACAAAGGTAAATTTGTCTGTGAAACTGATTCAGACAGGTACATTTTAAAAAAGAAAAGGATATGGAAGAAAATACATTAGAGAAGGAATTAAAGAAGGAATTAAGAAGGATTCAAAGGAGAAACAGTTCTCTTAAGACATGCACCTTTGTTCAGCTATTTAGAGGAGCTCCTGCTAAGCCATGCAGTGATCTGCATCCCTTGTAGACTAACATTAGCAAAACACAGCCCACAGCCTCCCTGGACAGCTCCAATGATTAAGCCATGACACACATTTTGAGCATGATTAGCCACAGTTGGCATGATCTTTGGCAATGAAATAGAATATAGCTTGCACTTGCTAATCTTAGCTAATAATTTTTGTTGTTGTTGTTGTTTGGGAGATAGCATTAACAAAAACTTAGGTTTAGACATGAATGGGTACATTCACTGCTCTGCCTGGAGGAGAAGGTAATCACTTTAGATAGTTTCTGTTTTTTTTTTTTTTAATACTCAGGTAATGAAAAAATAAAGCATGTTTTTAATTTTGGCTTTTTAAATTGGGCACTTGTTATTCATGAATTAGTGTTTAACTACTCTGTTATAAATGATTATTTTTATGGTGACAGCAAAATCTTATATGATACTTTTTATGCCTATCAGATATTAAAGTCATGGCTGCAGCATACACTAAACTTTTCTAAGTAGCTCAGTGATTGTCCTTTCCTGCTTTGTGTCTCAATCTTCTTGAAGTGGTTGAATTTTTTCTACTAAAACTATCTTATGGTCTAGAGAGTGGTGTTAGGTAGTAACTGTTAAGCTGATGCAGTTTTGATGAGCAATGGTTCAATTCTTACCTGATTCGGAAAGCAAAGGATCCAGATTAGTTCAGCTGACTTCCCAGTTTAGCATAGGACATCTGTTGTATTGTTTTGTTGTATACTGGGTGAATAACAATCAATCATTATTAAGGTTTGGGTACATTGATCTGTTTTCATGTCCTATCTAATTTCCCTTTTCCCTGGCTTCTACTTTTATTCTTTTCTTTCTGTTCTGTAGGGCAGGCTCTGGCACAATCCTTCCTGGATGATTCCATAAGCTTCTGATGCAATCCTAACTTTCCACTCTGGCCTCATTTGACCGACCTGTGTCAATAAATCTAGATGCCCTCTCTCATCAGGCATTCCTATCTCTGCCCTTATACATAAAGTAGTCATTCACTTTTCTTTTCTTTTTTTAAAGATTTATTTTACTTATTTGAAAGAGTTATAGAGAGACGTAGAGACAGAGATAGAGGTCTTCCATCCGCTGGCTGGTTCACTTCCCAGAGGGCCGCAACGGCTGGAGCTGTGTCAATCCGAAGCCAGGAGCCAGGAGCCAGGAGCTTCTTCCAGGTCTTCCACTTGGGTGCAGAGGCCCAACCACTTGGGCCTTCTTCTACTGCTTTCCTAGGCCACAGCAGAGAGCTGGATTGGAAGAGGAGCAGCAGGTACTAGAACCAGCACCTATATGGGATACCGGCGCTTCAGGCCAGGGCTTTAACTGGCTGTGCCACAGCGCCAGCCCCATCATTTACTTTTCTTTTCCTTTTGTTTTACTGCTAATGTATGTTTCCTTGGAAATCACCCAGTCTCCCAGCACTGCCTCATTCCATTTTCCTCACAGAGCCACTCCTGTGCTTCCTTAAGAACACACATTATAAGTCATCCTCTTCTACGTAGTTTTGTCACTAGATTGTATTCAGCTGGACTTTTGTTGCACATTGGCTTGTACCAATGTGCTGATTTTCCCATTGTAAACTTTTATTCTAAAGACGATGCTAAATTCCCTGACATAGTTCAAAATATATTTTTATATTGATTATATCACTTAAGTGATATTCTGGGCCCCCAGTAGGAACTAAAAAGAAAAAAATGCTCTAATTGCACTTGAAAAAAATTGTGTCTAAATGAATTTAGACATACAGGAAAAATATTCTTTTTAGGGTTTTATTTTATTTTTATTTAACAAATAATAATTGTATGTATTTGTAGGGTATGAGGTGATATTTTGATACATGTGTGCATTGTGCAGTGACCAAAATAGACCAATTAACATATATAACAAATATTTAAATAAATTAAATTGAATTAACACATTTAATAAATATTAATGTATATAATAAATATTTCTTAAAATATTCTTTAAGAAAGAAATTTATACTTTTGAATTAGGGTTTGGTAATGACCTCATGCCTTTTAAAAGATGTCTTCATTGTGTCTCACACTTATGAATTCTGTCATTCTGGAGTAGTTTTCTTAAAAACTTGCATTGCTTGAGGACATTGACTGATTTAGGTGTATAAATTAAAAAATAAAATGTAAGGGAAAAATACTTGCAGAGTTAGTTGTTGAAATTGTGTATTCACAGGTTGGTTAAATGCTTAAGAATCATTTTATACAAGATTAACAGAAAGATACCATCCTGGAAATAAATGAACAAGGTTCAAAAGTAGATCCTGCCACTTACCGTTTGGATGACTTTTTTTTCCCCTTGCAATCCATTATTCATGTCTTAACGTCAATAACTCTAAAATGAAGAAATTATAGGAAATAAGTCCAAAGGCTATTCTCAGCTCTTAAATACCATAAGTTCTGTTAGTAATTTTCTTAATTTTTGACTCAGAGATCTGAAGATAATTAATTTTAAGATTACCAACACAATTTGAGCAGAAAATTGCATGTTTTCTTTGGATACTAAATGGTAGATGCAGTTTATAAGAAACTTGATATTCGGATCAACAACACATGAGAGGGATAATAATCTCTGCATATACAGTGTGTCTCTCCATAACTACATACACATCATCACGCTGCTGTGTCCTGCAATGGATATTTCTCAGCAGCAAGATCACCCTTGCATTACACTTCCTGCCATCCATCAATGCTTAAAATTGAACTGAATGCTTTAACATTTTTCATTTCAATATTACCTTCTGTCTTTATTTTTGATCCATACCCTTGGAATGACGAAATTAAAAAACTTCTCTGCTTTCATACTAAGAACCAATTTTACTCAAGCCAATATATATAAGTATTTTCAAAGTAAAATTGTATTGATTGACATACATTTTAGTGAACATTCAGGAAATGTTTTTCTGTGGTTATATCTACACATTGTAATATTAATCATTATAGTCACAGCCAGGCCTATTTGTATATTTTTAAACTTAGTTTCAAGATACACACTTTACAGTTGGCTGTTGTCCCTCTAATTACAAAAGCAATTAATGTTTATTTAAATAATAAATCACAGAAAGCATACAAAGAATGTAATATCATGTATAACCCTACCACACAGAATAGCAATGCATAACTTTTTGTTGTATTTTCTTTCAATATTTTATTATACTACCACATATCTATTGCCAAAACTTGTGAAAAATATAGATTGACCAAACTATCATTGTAATGCAGTATGAATAAATCAATCTTCCACACATTTCAACTAGGTTAATTAATAATAAGTTCTTAAAATTAATAGTAAGGGAATAATGGAAACAGCAAGGAAGTATGATTCTATTTGGATGATGGTATAATAATGCATTCATGGGCGCTCAGATAAACATGTTTAATGAGTGATACATGAAGAACTGGAAGGAGGAGAGGCCTGTATATTCCAATACAAATTCATGAAGTCCCTGTGTAATAGAGTATACTAAGTTCTGATGTATACTTAGTTCTGTATACTAAGATCTGATTCATCATTTAGCAGGTATCAGAAATACAGTTTTAGGACTTCCTTTGTGAAAAACCAAGAGGGTAATTTCACTGCAACCAATCCCTAACAGCAGAAAATTACTTTTGAACAAAGTACAGAAAAACATTAAATTCAGTGAGAGAAAGAAAATGAGAAGGGCCCAGGAATTGACTATCAAGAACTTTTTTATCCCATGTACTTTTCATTTCTTACTCCACTGTCTCCCAATGCATCAAAGCAAATTAAACGATATAAGGATTCTTCTTAAAGTAAATGATCACAGACCCAGTCTTATCTTGAACTATCTTTGTGTTATTTAAACATGTACACACTTGAAACAAGTTCCAAGCTCCTGTTATGCTGTTACCACATATACAATTATAAAATCTAAAATTGCGTAAACTCCAAAAAACTACAAACTCAACAACATTACAACTATCAGCATACAAGAATTGTTTTTTTTCTCAATGTAAACCAACAAGACTGTAAATATTGTGCTAACTACTAGGTGTGAAATGGAAGTGCACACATTTTTTTTCTTTTTTTCCCTTAAATCCACTTAGTTTGTAAAATATGTAGAGAGTGCACAAATCAGTAGCTTACTGCTCTCTAAAATGAGCACCCCACATAATCATCACCCAGATAAAATATTCAGTAACACCATAAATCCAGGCATCGCTCTTGTGCTCTGTTCTTGTCACTGTCTCCATCCTTCTTCCTAAAGTTCACCCAGAAATACTTGGGTGAGTGGCACATTTATACTGCTGCATCCCCCGTGACTGCTGTGAAATCTGTATTTACAGTACTTTGTGACACCATTTGGCTTTTTATTTTGCCACAAATTTATTATTTATATGCTAACCTCTCATTTCTACCACTAATAATGGTAGCTGATATCCATTTTGTGTCATTTGCCCTATCCCTTCACTGGGATACTTTGGCATGACATTTGTTGTTATTCTATTTATTTTTATTTCAACCTTGGATTTTTAATTTTTTTATTTCTTTTTTTATTTGGAGGGCAGACAGATGGACACACAGAGATCTCCCATCTACTGTTTCACTCACCAAGTGTCCACAACAGCTTGAGTTAGGCTAAGCTGAAGCCGGTACCAAGGAACTCACTCTGAGTCTCCTATGTGGAAGGCATGGACACTAGTGCTTGAGCTCTCACATTCTACCTCCCAGAATGTGTATTAACAGGAAGCAGGAATTAGAATCAGAGCAAGGATTAGAACCCAGGCATTCTAATACAGTGCTGCTATCCCAAACAGCGTATTTTCTTCTATACCAAACACCTACCTGTACCCTATTTTTAAAAACAGGTATTAAATGTTTCTTTTCAGAAATTAACACTACTGAAAAATAAATGCTAAATAAAATCAAATTTCCCCATTATCCTATACCTACATGAGAGAAAAACCAATAAATAAAATATTTATGATATCTTATTTTTCTTGATTTTTTGCAAAATTGTATTTAAGTGCTTTGTATAGAACAGATATACTTGAACTTGTGTTTAAAATTCTGACATCCAATATTGGAGTGGCTGGATTTCATTCCTGATTCTGGCTCCTGACTCCGGCTTCTTGATAACACAGACTCTTGCAAAGCAATTGGTAATAGATCAAGAAATAGAGTTCCTGCTACCCACATGGGAGACCTGGATTGAGTTCCTGATTCTTTGGTTTAGCCCCATCCCATCCCCAGACATTGCAGGCATTTAATGAGTGAACCAGTGAATGATAGCTTGCTCTCTCTTTCTCTCAAATAAATAAAAAAAATGTTTTATAAAGTCAAGATTAAGTTTAACAAGTCTGATAAAATCAGAGGAACAGATAGTATATATGTCAACATGCTAACCATCAGTCATAATCTGCCCTGCAACACAGGAACATAGCAATATCAATACCCAATCCCTGTAGATTATTTTTCTTAACTGCATCACCCAACTCTCATTCTTCAGAGTATGATTTCTTTAATTGTTACAGAAATTTGCAAAATAGTTATTATAGTCACGTAAAAGTGAGTAAATAAATGGAAATGAGAAATCTTCCAAAATCATGAAAAACTCATATTATCAAAAAAACTACTCATGAATTTTGAAAACAAATTTGCACCAAAATGAACTTATTTCATTATTCAATTTTCCACTAAATTTTTGAAGTGACCCTAAATTGTTAGAGAGTGGACAAGTATGTGATTATACCCTGGTTTTTAATTTCATATGGAAATCATCATTTACAATTGCAATGAAAATTCCATTTTACATTTTGATTTTCAAACTGAATCAACACAAAATACTGACATTGTAATGTAGCACACCATAACCCATTAAAACTGAATGTATTGCCTTCTTCATCAAGAAAGATGTCATATTATTTATCAGTTTTATTTCTAGAGTAAGTTTAAATATGGCATGATTCTATATGTGTAAAATAAAACTTTAATTTTCTATATTCTTAAATTCTGTAAATTCCAAAGACATCACTAACTTTACAAATGCTAAAATTAGTTTTTAAAATGAGTTTTCATAAGCAAATTAAATGAAATTCAGAAAGATATTTCAGAAGGCCAAATAAAATTGAGAAATGTGGGGTCCAGAAATAAATTAGGCATAATACATTAATTAGCACAAAGTTGAACCTTGCCTTGATTTTTCACTCTGAAAGAAAGATAATTAAAAACAACACTGTGAAGTATTTTTCATATGACTCTTGGGTTACTGAATAGATGAGAAATAAATATAATGATATGAAGGCAAACTTGAATGTGAGACTCATAACATAAAAGCAAGAAAACACAAAGTTTGGTTTTGTTATTCTGTATGTAACTCTCCAAATTACTCCTATTATTTAAACAACTGTTCAGAGTGCTTCAGTAATTAGCACATTGGGGACACATTAATATAGAATGGTAGTCTTAACTCTAGAAGTATTTTAAGCCTTAGTAATTTCCCTTCCTTGAAGCATAACATGCATATAATTTAAATTAAGACAATATATCTCAATCATCTGTCAGTGCACTCTAATATATTAAATGCTCACAAGCATATTAGCCTACAGTTCTCTGAGATGACCGAAGATACTACATAACAATTTTTTCCACTCAGAAACCTATACAAGCAAGGTTGCTACTCTGGAGACTACTGTTTGCCAGTCCTGTTGTAGGGGGTTCTTCCCTTGCCTTTACACCTCAAGGACTTATCAACTTGGCTAAAGCCACTATTTCTGAAATCATGTGTGCACTTATATATATTATGATCCACTGTTATTATCTGCAATTGGCCACCTGTGACCTATTATTTCAAATTTTGTCTCAGCATATATTTGCATTTCCTAAGGTCCAGGTTGGAACATGAAACATCACCTTTATTCAGTCTTAAGGCTACAGATGTCATCCTACAGTTGGATAAATATTCTATGTAGGGAAAATACTACCTCCATGCATTAAACATGCCTAATCCTGGCTGAGAATACATGCTTCATCCCAAACATTTGAAAGAGTTCAATAGGAGCCAATAGAGAATTATGTCATGCAATCCAACATATGTCTCCAAAATCTGTTAACCTTAAGTGTTAAAGAATTTTCTTACTCTAAGAGGATCTAAGGTAAATCCACACAGAGTCCCCAGAATTCTCATTTGAGTTTATATGATGTGTATTAATGCCAAAAAAGCCATAATCTTCAGCTGACAGATTTTCCAAAGCAATCTGGGATTATTAGTAAACTTCATTCATTGCCACATCTCTACCCTATAGGCAGAGTTGCCATAGGTATTGTTATTGGATTTTTATTGTGGATAAAAACTTTTGATCAGCAACAAGCAGTCCCTCCATTTGGTTAGATATCAATTTTAGCAACATTAATTCCTTAATAATGTTCTCAGTACTTCATATTCAAATAAAATATGAATATCATTTATTGAGCATGGAAAAGTTTTCATATCCTCTTGTGTCTCTTATTGGTAACTTAAGTTTGTCATCTCTTTATTTTTATTTTAAGATTTATTTATTTATTTGAAAGACAGACTTGAGAGAGAGACAGAGAGAGAGAGAGAGAGAGAGAGATTCTCTGGGTCTCTCACAGGCGTGCAGGGGCTCAAGCACTTGAGCCACATTCCACTGCTTTCCCAGGCTCAGTAGCAGAGAGCTGGATTGGAAGTGGAACAGCCAGAACCCCTACTGGCAAATACAGGGGGATGCTGGTGCCGCAGATGGCAGCTTAAGCTACCACGCTGCAGTGCCGGCTCCCATATCAGCTCTCATTTAAAAGGAAAGCCATAAAGAAAATGACACAGAAAGACGCAGACTTCATTTGATTTAGAAAACTGGAGTCTTCCAAATATTTGTCAATCAATCAATTAATACACACACACACACACACACACACACACACACACATACACATGTGCTTGTATGCTAAGTGTATTAATTGATAGGGAAATGCTTTACCCTAGTTTAGCACTGGAAATTTATAAGTACCCTTTTATTTCTAGTATTTTATCCTTAGAAGAATTAATGATAATGCAGTAGAAAAATGGGCAGAAAACTTAAACTCTTTAAAAGAAGTTTATATAAATGGTCAGCAAATGAAGAGATATTTATCAGGAAAGAGAAAATTAAAACAATGAAGTTATAGTACAATACACCCAAAGAATAACTAAAATAGCAAATGCTGGTGAGACTAGTAGACTAGTACTAGTAGTCTCACCAATAACTATTGTGACCATATATTGGTAAATCCTGTACAGGAGACCAGAACAGAAAAATATATTCTGTGAAGTTACATTGAAAGACTATTTTAATTGTAGCTGTAAGAGCCATGACAGGAGTAACTATGGGAGCTCTCCAAGTACTTCTGTCTTCACCACTTAGTTCTGAATTTCTTTTAAAATCACCTCAAAACCTCCAGGACAGGTCAACTGTAGCAGTTGTATATCTTCTGGATATAGAACTAGAAATTGGAAGTGCTTTGCTTGCTATTGAATGTTGGGTTTGTTCTTTCTGTCCTATCCCTTTTTCATAAAGTTTTGATCTGACATTACCAATGGAAGAAGAAGAAATGGAATCTTAGGTATTTCTCCTGATTTGGAAATTTAAAATTGTTGCAGAAATAGAGAAGAACATAAAGTTTCATTGTCAGGTCTGTGGCCATTTAAGCATAAAAGAGATTTGGAAATACCTTCAATGAGATTTTTCTAATGAATAAGTTGAGAGCTTCCATTGCTACCTTCAAAACCTTAAGAACTTTTCATAAATACTAACTTGCATTCTTGTAAGTGGAGCAAAGCCTTGAAGATAAATCTTCCTGCCTGAATGGTAGATAGCTTTTAGCCACATCAGTACTGTAAGATATTTAAGCAGACACTATGTCTACTTAAATTAATTTAAAATTTGAAGAGGTGTTTAGGAATAGACACAATAATTAAACATAAGAGAATTAATGATTGTTTTCTTCACTCTCCAACTCTGTCTATACAGTCCTTCATATTTCTGATTTTGAAGAACAATCAGCCTTTTGTTTACTGTAATAATTTAATTTATAAAAAACAAACATAAGACAATTTCATGAAATCTTGATTGATACAAACCATTAATTTTAAACTTTTGCAAACCATCTTAATTATTTTTGTCATATAAAATGTGCTCTCCTTTTTGTTTTACTATTTTAATAAAATGATTAACAAGTAAAATGACATCATAACATGTATGTTACTGAGAATAATATTAAAATAACACCTGTGTACCCACTACTCAACTTAAGAAATCATTCAGAGAACTTCAAGAAGTCTACTTAGTAACAGCCTCTCTTCCCTATCAGTGTTGTTCGTGTTTATCATCATGTTCATTTTCTTTAAGATTATAAGATACCAGTAATCCATATACTCTTATTTTGAATATTCTTAAATTTCATATCAGTGAAAATGTGCTGCATATTATTTGTAACCTGTGCATTTTTCACAGTCATGATTGTTAAGTTTCTCTTGTATTGACACACGCACTTATAATACATTTAATTTCAGTACTAAATGGAATACCTTTGTATGAATGTGCAACCATTTGCTCTTCCAAAATTCATCTAGTATGCTTTTTTTTTTTTGCTGTGACTAAGAAACTTGCATTTAAAAAAATGTTTACTAGTAAGGTAGACAGAGTGTGTTCCCATCCACAGGTTCACTCCTGAAATGCCCACAGAGGGTGGTGGAAGGAGCAGGGAGCTAGGAACAGTATCAGGTCACCTACATGGGTGGCAGGAACACAACAACTTGAACCATCACCATTGCCTTCTGGGGTTTGCATTATCAGGAATCTGGAATCAGGTGGACTTGAATCTGAACTATTTAACTTCTTAACTTTTTGTCAATTTAATGAAGAAAAAATATTAACCCACTTGTAGTTTTGATTTTCTTTCACTTATTACTGAGTTAATAATCTAATAGCTTAACATATATTATATCATTTATTGATATAAATGAGCACATTTATATAATTTATATAATGATTTATATAAAAATTTATATAATATTTATATAATGATATGAGTACATTTAATACTCATATATCCTAATAGATTAAATACTGTCCTGTGCTATTTCTGCTCATTTTTCCTGTTTTTATTAGAATTTTTCTTGCAGTCATGCTGATTCATGGGAATCCATTACATTCTGCATTTTATTTAACATAATTTATTTGACCTAATCTTTTTGTTAAACACTTATTGTAAATTTATTTTGTGAACTTGTGCTTGAAATTTCTTTGTGTTGCCCTTTGTTAAAGGTTATATTATCATGTAATTAAATCAACCACTATTTCTATATTGATTAATGCCTTTGGGGTCATCATGAATAAATCTATACTGATTTCAAAACATAAAGATAGTCTTTAAATAAACTTCCGAACATTTGATAATATGCCTTTCATATGTGATACTAAATCTACCTAAAACCGATTCAGTATATTGCAATGTAATATACAGCTTTTTCCTAGCAAACTGACCTACACTTTTATGCACTATTATTTTGTCATGCTTTTTCATGTATGGAAATTTTTCTGTGATTTCTGTTTTGTTGAATTGTTCCATTGTTCTGTCACTCTGCCTGTATCTTTTTCTTACTCTAGTTTTTTAATGGATATTAATTTATGTTGGACAGATGGTTCAGATTTATTTTTTCTCCAACAGTGTACAGGTCATTTTTATTCTTTTGCATTTCCATAAAAATTAACATCAACTTCTTAAATTCTACAAAGAACACTTGTTAGGATTCTTATTGCACTTACATGGATTTTGTCATTAAATTTACTAAGAAGAGGCATCATGATGATATTGACTTTTCCTATGCAAGAACAAGAATATTGCTCCAGGACCAGTGTTGTGGCATTGCAGGTAATGCTACCACTTGTGATGACAGTATCTCTTATGGGCACCAGTTCCTTTCCCAGCTATTCCACTTCTGATCCAGCTTCCTGCTAATGGCCTGGGACAAGTAGTGGAAGATGGCCCAAGTGTTTGGACTTCTGCCACACATATGGGTCGCCTAGATGATGCTCCTGGCTTCAACCTTGCCCAGCATTGGCCATTGCAGCCATCTAGGAAGTGGAACAACTGATGGAAGATCTCTCTCTCTCTCTCTCTCTCTCTCTCTCTCTGCCTGTCTGTCTCTCCCTCTTTCTCTGTAACTTTGACTTACAAAATAAATGAATCTTTAAAAAAGAATATTGCTCCATTCACTCAGATCTGAAAATTCCATCATTAAAGGTTAAATATTTTCTCCATAAAAGTCATACACATGTCTCTTTTTAGATTATACTTAAATACTTAATTCTTTGGTCTTATTTCTTCTAGATTCTCTTATACTTTTCTCTGGTATATAAAAATGTAGTTGAATTTATAAAAATTATTATCCAGTGATCCTAATACATTCTTTTTAAAAAAATTATTTGTTTTTTGAAGGAGTTATAGAAAAAGGGAGACACACATGCACACACACACACACACACAGAGAGAGAGAGAGAGAGAGAGAGAGAGAGAGAATCTTCCATCTATTTGTTCACTTTCCAAGGGACCACAATGACCAGGGCTGAGCCAGAATGAAGCCAGGAGCCAGGACCTTCATTCGGGTCTCATGTGGGTGGCAAGGGCCCAAACACTTGTACCATCTTCTGCTGCTTGTCCCAGGCCGTTAGCAGGAAGATTGATCAGAAGTGGAGCATCTGGAACTCAAACCATCACCCACATTTTATGAGCCTCATCTTAATGCTATACCACAACGCCAGTAACAGCACTCTTTTTAATTCTAAAATTTATCACAGCAATTTTTAGACTTTCTTTGTACATAAACATATCATCTGTATGTAATACCTTTTGAAATCATTTTATGGTCATTTTCTTCTTTGCCATACTGTGTGTGTTTATTAGTCTGATTTTTGTCACTATAATTAAACACCTGAGGCAAGTTAACTTAATAATGAAAAGAGATTTATTTAGTCCACAGTTTTGGAGGCTCAAGGGTGCTGTGAGAACATCTAGTTTGCTTTAGTGAGGGCCAACCTGGCTGCATCACATCAGGGCCGATGGTCATAGTGGGATCACATGTGGGAGGAAGGATCATATCTCAAAATAAGAAACCAAAGGCAGACTCAGGCCATGCATGGGCTTCTGTGACTGCTTCACAGGCCCTAAGGAGCTTCTCTGGCCTCACCTTTAAGATTTCTACCTGAAAAAAAATTACACTGTCAAACTGAGAACCAAGCCTCTAACACATGGGACTTGGAGTCACACTCAAACCATTTTCCAACCATAGCCATGGGCTAGATCGCCCATCTTTTTTTTCCTTAAAGATTTATTTTATTTATTTATTTGAAAGACAGAGTTACAGAGAGAGGTAGAGCCAGAGAAAGAGAGAGAGATCTTCCATCCGCTGGTTCAATTACCAAATGATTGCCATGGCCAGGAGCTTCTGCCAGGTCTCCCACGTGGGTGCAGAGGCCCAAGGACTTGGGCCATCATCTGCTGCTTTCCCAGGCCAAAACAGAGAGATGGATAGAAGTGGAGCAGCCGGGACTCGAACTGGTGCCCATATCGGAGGCTGGCACTGCAGGGCAGGGCTTTAACCTGCTGCACCACAGCAATGGCCCTGGTAACCCATATTAACTTGCACCAAAAATGTCAATAGTGGACATTATATTCTTTTTCCCACTCTTAAAGTTGAAAATTATAATTTTTCATCTTTAAAAAGTGTAGTAAGTATTGTAAGAATTTTGTTGTTTTGTTCATTTTGTGGATCAGCATTAAGGATTTTTTTCCAGTTTTCAAAACCTTGTTTTAAAAATGAAGAATAACTGCTGAATTTTTTAAAATTATTTTCTTCTTTTGTTAGAAATGAATTCCTTTTTCCTGAATTATATTTTTTGACAGGCAGAGTAAGACAGTGAGAGACAGACAGAGAGAAAGTTCTTCTTCCATAATCTATAAGGAGTTCAAGAAACTCAACAACAACAAAATAAATAGTCCATGGGCACTGGACTTGAACAGACACATTTCAAAAGAGGAAATTCAAATGACCAATAGACACAAGAAAAAATGCTCAGGATCATTAGCCATTAGGGAAATGCAAATCAAAATCATAATAAAGTATCAGCTCACCCCAGTAACAATAGCTGTCATACAGAAATCAACAAACAACAAATGCTGGTGGGGATAGAGGGAAAAAGGTACCCTAATCCACTGTTGGTGGGAATGTAAACTGGTGCAGAAACTGTGGAAGACACTATGAAGATACCTCAGAATTCTCACTACATAAATTTTAAATGACTAAGAATATATGAAATCACTGTCCAGGTGTCAGGCAATACTAAGAGTTTTTGTCTTTCCTGCCTTTATTTTTATTCATTTGTGTTTTGATTTCACAAATTCTTGTTAGATGCTGGCTTTATTGATTTTTTTCTTCAATTTAAGGGAAAGAGAGACAGTGAGAATAACAGATAGAAAGAAAAAGGGAGAGTGCTCCTTACTGTAGGTTCACTCGACAAATGCCCAAGAACAGTATCCAGATTTCCCATGTTGAGTGGCAGGATCTAACTACTTGGGACATAACCACTACATTCCAGAGTTTGCATTAGCAGGAAGTTGGTGTCAAAGGCCAGAGTGGGAACCAATCCCTGATGTGGGATGAAGAGTTTACCTGCTGGGCCAATTTCCCATCTTTATTCATCTTCTTTCACAACAAAATTAGGGTTAATTTTTTCCCACTAAATATCAATGCAGTTGTATTTCATTTCTAATAATTTTTATTAATCATTTTAAAGCATTTTCTGATTTCTAGTATTATTTCTTCTTTGAGACATGGGTTACATTCAAACGTATTTCTAAAATGTTAATGTACATGACCATCTTCCAATTACTTCTACACTATTATTTGTTAAAGGAACCATATTATGATCAGAAAATATGATTTGGGTTAGGCATCTGACACAGGGGTCAAGTTGCTGATGGCGATGCCTGCCTCTACTATTGCAGTACATCATTCAAGGCATGGCTACACCTCTTCTTATCCAGCTTCCTACTAATACACACATACAGTAGATGATGGCCCTAAGTTCCTTAAGTATTTTAGTCCCTGTAATTCACATGGGAGACCCAAATAGTGTTCCAGGCTCCTGGTTTCAGCATGGCAAAGCCCTGGCTGTTGTGGATATCTGGAGAATGAACCAGTAGACAGAAGATAGTTCTCCAGCTGTTTCTCTCTCCCTATCTCTCCTTTCAATAAAATGAAAATAAATTAAAATTTTTTAAAAAGGAAAATGCAGCATGTGACTCTTGACATTTGCTTAGATTCATTTTGTATTTAACATATACTCATATTTTATAAATATTTCATATGAAATGAATGAAATATTTTATACATATTTATATTGATAAAATCAAACATGTTTATGATGGCATGTATTTGTGTTGCTATGTTTTATTTCCTTGGCATTTTTGTACAGTTTATATGAATACTGTGTCAAAATCTCTCACTATCATAATGGATTGATTCCTTCTAGATCTATCAATAAATGCTTTATGTTTATTGATTTACATGGTTTCCTATTCTATAAGCATCTGCTTTATGTTTACTGTGCTATGTTATTACTTAAATACATGTTTATAATCGACTAGTGAACTTAAAAAAATTAAATGTGTATTTTTATTTCTAATGTCTCTAATATCTTTATTACAGTTTTTTTTAAAGATTGATTTATTTATTTGAAAGGCAGAGTTATAGAGAGGCAGAGGCAGAGAGAGACAGAGAAAGGTCTTCCATCAGTTGCTTCACTCCCCAGATGGCACAATGGCCAGAGCTGCACCAATCAGAAGACAGGAGCCAGCAGCTTCCTCCGGGTCTCCCACTCAGGTGCAGGGGCCCAAGGATTTGGGCCATCTTCCACTGCTTTCCTAGGCCACAGCAGAGAGCTGGATAGCAAGTGGAGCTACTGGGACTTGACCCCACACCCAAATAGGATGCTGGCACTGCAGGTGGTGGCTTTACTCACTATGCCACAGCACCAGCCCCAGATAGTTTTATATTTTAAACCCATGTGATTTGTGATAATATGGATCTTTCAGGTTCCTTTGATCAGTTTAATAGATAAATCTGCTTTTTTTAATCCCATTTTTTGTACATCAATCTGACAGTTTTGCCTTTAAATCTATCATTAGTGTCCTTGTCAATTTATGTATTTTACCTTATGTTTCCAGACTTTCTAGAGCTTTTTCTCCTGAAATATTTTGTTTTTAAATTTGTTTTGTGGAGCCGGCACCGTGGCTCACTTGGTTAATCCTCCGCCTGTGGCGCCAGCATCCCATATGGGCACTGGGTTCTAGTCCCGGTTGCTCTTCTTCCAGTCCAGCTCTCTGCTATGGCCGGGGAATTGGCATTGGAGACCAGGGGGAGGCACCTGGCTCCTGGCTTCTCAGTGCCGGCTGTGGAAGCCATTTGGGGAGTGAACCAATGGAAGGAAGACCTTTCTCTCTGTCTCTCTCTCTATGTAACTCTATCTGTCAAATAAATAAAAATAAAAAAATTTTAAAAAGTGTTTTGTGATCTTATTTATTATTTTCCTCATTGGTTTGCAGAACTATTTACTTGCTGATAGTTCTAGAAAATGTAACCTGTATACCTAATTTTACAAAGTGTGAATCTATAACCAATGTCTCACCTGCCTCTTAAACAAAACAGAACATTGCAGGCTAATTGCCTCCCAATTTATAGGCTATTCCTTTCTAGCTTTTGAACTTTGCTGTTATTTCTTCCGAGATTATTTTTACACAAAGTTTATGAATGGAGACCTTATGTAATCATTCTTTCTTGAATATAGGTGTTCTTTTAGAAGTTATTTCTCCTCTTTCTGAAGCATACACTTTAGACATGACTTTAGTGCAGGGTTTCTCACTCTCATATTACCACATTTGAAACAAGATTCTTTCTTGAAAAGGGTTGTCCAGTGTGATATAGGATGTTTAGCAGTATCCAAGATCTCTCTTCACTAAATATCAATGACACCCTCCAGTTAGCTGATCAAAAAAGTTTCAGTTATTATCAAATGTTTTTATATTCCTATGGTGAGCAGTCCAAAGAGGGGGAACAAAAATTACCCTTGTTTTGGAACCAATATTTCAGAAGTGTTTGATTATCATTTTGTTTTTTCTAAAATATTTTTTATTTTGTTCTTGCTATTTAAAGATGAAATCACATAATTTTCTATGTACTCAGCTCAAAAATTGGAAACAATTTCACTGAATTGGGGTCCTATTGCTGCATTTGAAACTATTATCATTTCCTTTAAGGTAATATACATCCTGGCAATTCTGGCTTTGCTGTCCTGCTATGGGTCAATGATGGGTCTTGGTGTAGGTTTGTTTTTTTTTTTTTACCCATTATAAGATTTGTTCCGATTTTTGAATCTCAACAATAATGTCTTATGTCTTTCAATGCTTCTAGAACCTTCACAGCTCTTATCTGTATCTCCTACCTTTTTTTTTTCTATAATCTCCTCCTACTAAATGGCCAACTGTACTTATATTACAACCTCTCAGTGTAGCCTTTATAATTCTTAACTTCTTTTTAATCCTTTAAATATCTCTGGCCATCAGGACTACTTTATAGTTACATTTTTCATATCTATCAGCTAATTCTAAAAAGTTTCTCATTAGCTGCCCTAATCTGCTATTTAACACATCTATTAACTTTTAATTCCAAGTATTACATCTTTAATATTAGTTAAGACTATTTTTTTAAATTATAAGCCATTTTTGGCTTGTTAAACCTTTAAAAATCTAAAATAATATCCTCATTGACCAATAGCTAAGATGATACTAATGTGTGACCCATTAGACACTCTGTCAAAAGCAAGTGATATTTTTAAAATATTGGACTGTGGACATCCCATTAATTTTGCATGTTTTAAAAATGTTTGTTCAAAAATGTGCAGTTTATTTTTATCATATGTACATAATATATTTTAATGAAGATATTTTTTGCTTTTTAATTATATTTATTTTTAAGATTTAACAATTTTTAACATTTTTCCATATTCATTTCTTATGTAGATGTTATATGCATACTCATACATACTACATTTTCTTGAAAACAGGAATGTTAATATGATTAAATGTGGAATTCATTATAATCATAAAGTGAAGAAATGTATATTATGTAGATGTAGTGATTCAATGAAAACAATATTTATAAATATATATTTAATATTAGAACACCCACTTTTTTTTTGACAGGCAGAATGGACAGTGAGAGAGAGAGAGAGAGAGACAGAGACAAAGGTCTTCCTTTGACATTGGTTCACCCTCCAATGGCTGCTGCGGCCAGCGCGCTGCAGCCAGCGCACCGCGCTGATCTGATGGCAGGAGCCAGGTGCTTCTCCTGGTCTCCCAAGGGGTGTAGGGCCCAAGCACCTGGGCCATCCTCCACTGCACTCCCAGGCCACAGCAGAGAGCTGGCCTGGAAGAGGGGCAACCGGGACAGAATCCAGTGCCCTGACCAGGACTAGAACCGGGTGTGCCGGCGCCTCAAGGTGGAGGATTAGCCTGTTGAGCCACGGCGCTGGCCAGAACACCCACATTTTTTATTATATAAAGTTTCTATATCTTTATATGCCCTTAGGGTGCTTTCTTTAATTTTTAGGAATAGTATATAGTAGTTTTATATTTTTGTCTGATCATTCCAATACCAAATAAGTCTGAAAGTATTCAGTTTCTGTCATTTTTTTCTGCCTACTTTTCATTCACAATACCTTTTTTTAATGTGTGTTTTATGATCTTCGCTGTGTGCTCATAGTCAATAGAAGTTTATCTGTGAGGAAATTATGAGGTCCTGGTGGATGATTTTTCTTCTGCAAAGAGAAGTAACTACTGCATACCTTGAGCCCTGAAGAAAGCTGCAAGTTTCACCTTAATTCTGTAATGGGGGTTTACATATGCTCCAGATAAGTGTTAATTTGGTTCAGAACTCCATGTCAGGGATGGCTTCTAGTTTTGAATCTTTAAGGAAGTCTTTCTCTCTACTTACCTGGTAGCAAGTTTAAGGAAAAATTATTTATTTCATGTATCTCTTGAATGGAGTTCTCTGAAAAGATCGTCCACATCCTGTAAGGATCCATGTTCCATCTTCTCAGGTTTTCAGTTCAACACACCCTAGACTTCATCTGTTGCTATCCACACACTGAGAAATTAAAACTTAAGCTCATCATAAACACAGACTGGTAGAAGCCCTCAGGCTAGCTGTTAATTTCTGGTAGTAGTTACCTTCCTGGAATCTGATTTTGCCTGATTTTGGCCTCTTGGCATTTTTCCTACTTTCTTCAAAGCTAAGGAATAAAAATAAACATATTTTCAATAATTTAATAATTATTTACATTTTTTAAGATAGTGAGTGTGACTCGGAGGATTTTTCTTATATGCCACTGATAGGGGAACTCAATTTTTATTTAGTTTTCAAATACTAGCTCATATAAATGAGCTGTTGACATCAATAATCTCGAGCCTAAAAATTACCTATTTTATTCACCCACTAAATGACTATTGAACATCTACAACATTCTACTCATTGTTTTAAGCTCTTAAAATATGACAGGGCAGAATGCAGGTTTTCAACAAGCTTGATGCATGCTAGTGGGAGGAGAGAAGGCATTAAGCATCAGACAAATACAGAAAATAATAACATTTGACACCAATGAGTACCATGAAGAAAATAAAGTAGAATGATGCAATACAGTTATGCAAGACAAAGATCCCGAGTTATTTTTCTAGGGTTTGGGACCAGTAGCTCTGAGGACTTGAAATGTTAATGAAAATCAGAATGATGAGAACTAGACACTCATTCAAGTGAAAGCTTGTTCCAAACAGAAGAAATAGCAATTACAAAAGTCTTGATACACAAGTTAATTTCAGCGTTGAAGAAAAAAATGACAAGCAGTATTAGTAATTTTAAAAGATGAAGAGAGAAGTACAAGAAGATACATTCAGAGAGTCATGGGACAAACACTAAAATATTTAAGATATGAGAAGGAACATTTTAATAAGCGAAATATGGAACCATTAGAGAACATCATGCACGCAAGGGGTATAATCTGATTTACACATCTGAAAGGTTCACCTGACTTGTGTATAAAGAATAGCTTGGAGAATGCGGGAACAAAGGTAGAGTGGTAGGAATGTTGCTTTTTCATCCATACAAAACCACAGAAAAACTTGCATGAGACTGGAAAAGAGATGGAGGCAAGCAGGGTTGGCTTGGGGTGGATATGGAGTAACAAGTGATAGAATGAAACATGGAAAAGGAAGAATGTAGGCTGGCTCTAAGGCTAGCACTTTCTGACATAGTGACAATTCGCAGGAAAGCGCTTATTTTAAACAAAAGTAATTTGTTAATGTTTTAATTTAGAGCTGTCTATTAGATATATTATGAGACAAGTGCATTTTCTGAAGCTATGGGGAAATCTAATATGGAGAGGGAATTTGAGTTATCAAAGTTTTGTGATGTTTTAAGCTATTGAAATGGATGAGATTTCTTACCAAGAGAGTGAACATAGGGAATAGAAGTGAATTAAGGACAAACTATAGGGGGAATTCTGCAATTGTTGATTTGATAGAGAAGATATTATCAAAATAAAATAAGGAAAACAGTCAAGGAGTGCACCTTTAATCTAAGTTTTCACAAAGTGACTATCGTCAACTGGTTGCTTAATTTCTCTGGCAACTTACAGTTGCAATGGTATGGGTGTAGATAAAGTTGGTGGTTGGATTAACTACAGTTTGAGGTTCCTTTTTGGATTTGACAGTGGTAGAAAAAGATTGGGTACTTACAGTTTCTGCAGAGGAGTTATTGTTATAGTACTGGATTGTGGAATCAAAGCAAGGCAAGGAAGTAATTGAAGTAACTATGACCACAGATTATTAGACTTACTGTTCTCAGAAGATAATTGGATTGGACGTGGCAGAGAAAATAAATCTGGAAGGAGAGGAGATAACTGTCAGTGACAGGGATTTCAAAGTTCATACAGTGAAGGATATATAGCTATTGGGGTAATAGCAGGATCTAGGCTCTTGTTCTATCAAAAGAGTGATGTGACTGATTTGCTGAAAGTAAGTGGTGAAATAAAAAGATGTGCCCCAACTAGAAAATCAGAGGAAATCAATGATTGAAAATCATAGTAGAAGAAAAGACCATTGTCATTATTGAGCAGAGGAAGTAAGAATTTTATATTTAAGATGGACAGTAAAAATCTCTACGCACATTGAAGGAAAGGCCAGGGACTGGTTACTCACTTCATCAACAAATTATATAAAGTGGTCAGGAGATTAACAGATGCCAGTAAACAAAAGAACTAAAAAAATTTGATGATGTGCTATAAAGGAGTTGAAATTTCTAAAACAGAAATGAGTAGAGACAGGAAGGAGAAGTAGAGAACAGAGAGGACACCCATTCCAGCTCCAGGTCCTGAGGCATAAGAGGTCTGGGAGGAATGGAAAAAAACAAAAAAGAACCAAGTTCAATTTGAAAATTGCTGAAAAATTATATTCTCAAGCCAAAGCAAGTTTCTAGGATGAGTAAGGAGGTGAAGGAAGCACAGAGGTGTTTGAAGATGGAAGGATCTGTTCTTTGGATACAGTGAGAATTTTCAAAGAATCTGTTAAATGATTTAGGAAGGAAGTGTTGGGAGGGATGAAAGACAGAATTTCTTGTAGATTGTAGCAATCCTTTGGAAGATTTGGAAGATGGCCAATAAGACGCAAGAGAATCTGAAACGTGTGGCCTTCTGCTCCTGTTAGAGGTGAAAGGGAGTGTGATGCATGATTATGCCCAATCTGGAAGTCAACACACACAAAAGTTATTGGAAAGCAATGGGTCGCTGGACTTCCTATTTGGGTATAATCTAGTTGCCCTGTAGAGCACAGGCAATAAGGGATCTTGCAGAGGCCAATCCTCCTAAACTCATTTGAAGCAGTGATTCCTATGAAAAAAAAAATGTTTGATATAGCTCTTATTATTTCCTTCCCTCAGGTTTTATATGCCATTAGTGTGCCATGCTCTTAGAATTGTTGATTTCCATGTACCTTATTCTATTCCCAAAAACATTGAAGCAACAGATTAGATGAGATTAAGGGAGAATAGAAAGGCTAAATTCAGTTGAAGAGAAAAAATATACAAAGAAGTGAAGAAGCTGCTTCCACACTAAATTCAATTGAATAAAAATAGAAGAAACTGATCACAAGATGGAGATTCAAGTAGCAAAACACTCAAATCTTGAATCATTGGATGAATGGGAGTACAGAGAAAACCAGACTTTTCTAGGAATGATACAAAAATGAGTAGCTTAGATAAGATAGCACATTGGAGGTGGGCATTTGGTGTAGCAGTAAGTAGGTGCTTGGGATTTCTGCATCACATATCAGGGAGCCTGCTTCCAGTCCCATCCCCTCCACTTCTTATCCAGGTTCCTTCCTATGTACACCCTAGCAGACAACAAATGATGGCACACATACGTCCATCCCAACCACCCACATGGGAGACGTGGATTGAGTTCCAGGTTTCTTGCTTCAACCTGGCCCGTCCTAACTGTTTCAGGTACTTTTAGAGTAAACTAGTGGATAGAAGATCCCTTTCTGCTCTCTGCTTCTCTCTCTCTCTCTTCCTCCCTCCCTCCCTCTCTCCCTCTCTTTCCCTCTCCCTCTCTCTCTTCTTTTCAAATAAAATGAAATAAAATGTATTAGAAAAGATAATAGGTTTGAGGGAGGCTTTCTTATGCAGCTTGCACTTGATTCAATAAACATTTAGAGTATTTTTTTCTCCCATCAGTTTTTTAGAAAGATGCTAGAATGGGGATTCTCTATTTCTAAATAACAACTTTAGTTTCCCACATAATTTAACATTTTTAGAACGAGGGGGACAAAACTTTTTCCAACTGTTTACATGCTTATATCAATCTTTTTGAAAGGCAGAGCAAGGCGGGGAGGGGGAAGACAGAGAGAAAGAGAGAGAGGCAGAGAGAATGAGAGAGAGAAGCTTGCATATGGTTGGGTTACTCCTAAATACCCTCAAGAGCTCAGGGAGCAATGCTGGGTGAAACTGAAACTTGGAGCCTAGAACTTCATCCAGGATTTCCACTTGGTTAGGGGGGGTCCAAGCACTTGGGCCATCATCTGCTGCTTCCCAGGATGCATTAGCAGAAAGCTGCATCAGGAGCAGAATAGCTGAGACTTGAACTGGAACTCCGATGTGGAATGCAGTTCCTCAGGCCCTGGTTTAACCCACTGTGTCACAGTGCTTATTCCTGTACTTAACTTTTCATCAAAAGATATGAATGAAAAGTATATTAGTGGTCCACTTTTAAATTTTGATTATTATAATTTAAGTAAATTTAAAAATTCTCAATTATAAACTAATTTTTTAAAAAATAATTTATTTAATTATTTGAAAGTTAGAGTTACACAGAGAGAGAAGGAGAGGCAGAGAAAGAGAGAGAGGTCTTCCATTTCTGCTGGTTCACTCCCCAGGTGGCAGTAATGGCCAAAGCTGTCCCGCTCAAAAGCCAGGAGCCAGCAGCTTCCTCTGGGTCTCCCAAGTGGATGCAGGGGCCCAAAGACTTGAGTCATCTTCCACTACTTTCCCAGGCCACAGTAGAGAGCTGGATTGGAAGTGGGGCAGCCGGGACTTGAACAAGCGCCCGTATGGGATGCCGGCATGGCAGGCGCCCGCTTTACCTGCTACACCACAGTGCCAGCCCCTCTAATTTGTTGATAAGCCAAATATGTATTGTAACTTTAAATGTATTCAATATCCCTATAACAGAAACAAATATGTTTATTTTTACATTCAATAGAGAAAATAAAATCAAAGAATTAAAATTATTATTTGGTATCCTTGTGTTATCTGAAATTTTTCCAATGCTATTTGAAATCAATCATGTTTTCATAGAATTTGTGGAAAGAAATGAAAAATTTAGGATATTTAAATACACATCATAATTTAGCAAAAATCCAGACTTTTTCAACTTTTTGTTATGATTTTCTAGAAATAAAAATGTCTTTGAAAGATAATCATGGCTACTAAACCATGAGATGAGTGCAAGCTGAAAGAACAGATGGGGAAGAATCAGAGGATTAACTGGGTAACTTTTATGTTTGCGGTCCATCACTGTGATATACAAAATGTTCGACATCTTCAAGTCTTCAAATCTGAACTGGCCATATCTATACAAATATTGTGAAATAACACTCTACACCATATTACCTGAAAGTCTCTGGTACTTCCGTTGTTTTCTGTTTCTTCCTGTCTCTTCAAGTGTGCATCGCAGTGGGGACAGGATGGACTTAGGGTTAGATATGCATTCACATCCCAATTCCCTTATAAACTAATTGTATAACTTTTGGAAAATTATTTAACTTCATCAGTCAATTTCATCTTCTTTGAAATGGGGCTCATGAGGTTTATTTAAGGACATACAGAACAACATCTGGTTCATGACAATTAATAGATGATAACTGTTGCTGTTGCTTTGAGAAATGAAAGGAAATTGCTAAAACAGGTGTTTTCTAAATGTAGTTTTATCTGCATTTAGGTTCTATTAGGGTGGCTAAGGATCTCTGAAAATCTCAAGTAAAATTATTTTATACACACATACACACACACACATATGCACTCTTTTGTAAGAGATTCAATAGCCTTCGTGAGATTCTTATAGGATGTGTTGAATTTTAAACAGCAAGAAAATGTGAAAAAACATTGGTAGAGAGAGGAAGGCAAATGACACAAAAAGAGAAAGAAATGAAAAACAGGGAGTAAGGATGGCAAGTAAACAGGGAGGCATACTTTTGAATTGAGGCACTGATATGGAGAATTCAGAGAGAGAGGAGACTACAGATTCATATGAGTTGATGAGGTCAGATAGCATCAACATTCCATGTTAAAAAAATACTGCAAATTGGTAATGCAGTCTGCAGTAGGGTAGTCATTTTTAACAAATTCCCAAGAAGCTATTGTATTTTAAGTTGTTTCTATTTTAACTCTCTTTATAGTCAATACCATTTATATAACTCAGCTTACTGAAATATGTCTATATTGGAATATCTATCTCATTTTCAGACATCTAAGCCATCTTGTCATTGATACATTACTATAAAGTCTGATATTACTTATTCTAAATAACTGATATTAGGGTTTAATGAAGCTTATTCACGGAGCTCTTCTCAACACAGGTTAAACATTTAAATTTGCATTTCAATTTCTATTCACTGTCACAGCTGATCATTTGATTCTCTTGAACATTTTCAGAATGGACAAAAAAGCTAATGATGGCTTTCTGGAAGATAAAACTAATCAGCTGTCTATTAAAAGGAGAATTTAGTGATCATCAAAATTTTTGTTCCTCTGAGACGAAATTGAATAACAGAAATTTAACTTGAATTCATTAAGTCAATAAATCAAGACATGTCCTGAGATAAGACTAACTATAAGGAGAAAACAGAAATGTTGATGAAACTATAGCAAGTAAAATTACTAAAAAATGTAAGTTTTTTCTCAAATATGGATAAAGAAGATATGAGTCTTAGAATCAATATTACAAAATATGCTTTCTGAAAAATACATTTTCAACAAACATATGCTGCTGTCTATTTTGTAACATAGAACTTACAGACATATTTTAATTTCACAATAATTCATTTACTGAGGTCACAAATGAGTAGATGACAGCTCCAAAGCTTATGACTTACTAACGTTACCCAACCACAACATAATAATTAATATTAACTTAGTGCTGATTGATATGCTTTGGATATTATTTTGGATACATTATGTCCCCAAAAGAACCAAGTGTTAAAGGATTGGTGTTCAGGGTGTCATTGTTATGAGGTAGTGGAATCTTTAGGGAGTGGTGCCTAGAGGGAAGCCCTTAGGTATCAGTCTCCACAGTTGTTATAAAAGCTTGAGTCTGGACCCAAACCCCAGCTACTCCTGTTGCTTCCTGAATTTCCATGTGATCCTTCCTCTGTGTGTGCTCCAACATTCATAATGAGCCTGTTGCCAACACTAAAGACTTTTTTTTTTCATTTTGACCTCCCCACTCTGTGAGGCAAATAAGACTTTCTCCTTATTAAGTTAGTTGCCTCAGGTATTTTCTGATAGTGATGAAAAGCTGACCAATATACCCTCTATGTGTTAGCAATTTTTATCCACTTGCCTTTAATAGTCAACAGCACCATGTAAGAGAAGACTGTTATATTTCCATTCAAAAATCTCCTAAGACCAAAGCAAGTTAAGTAACTTTGCTGTATAGATAGAAAGGGTATCAGTGGTACATGAATCCATGTCTTTTGACCTCACATATAACATTCTTTATATTGCCATATTTATTCATTCATGTCCTCATTTACTTATCCTCAAAAAATATTTATTGTGTACGCAACACTTCTCTCACGTATTTGCTGAAAACTGAGCATACAATCAAGGTGAACAAAATAGACACATTCCTTATTCTAATGGAGTTTATATACTGTTAGGGGAAATACATATTAAATAAGAGAATAACTTACGCAGAACATTGAAAGGGGAGTGATTAGAGATGATCATTGCAGGTAAGAGGCTCTGAGAAAGGAAAAAGACTGGATTTGTTAACTCCAAATTAACACAGTTACCAGGCATTATTTCTTGAATACACAAAATGTGTTTCTACATGGAGAAGTTCAAAATGACTGACTAATAAATCAAGTATTTGCCATCAACTTGCCTTGCATGAAAGCAACCCTACTCAAAAATGAAAAAAAATATACTCCACAATAGTGTGTGTAGAGGGGGGAGGATAATGTTTAATGAATTCATTTTTGTCAATTTCAAGTATTAGATAGAAAATTAGAATTCCAATGCAATCTACTTTCCCTTGAAAGTATAAAAAGGCATCACACAACAATATAAAAGTTCGAAATTATTACTTTCCTAGAACAAAAACCATTTAGCACCAGGATGCGTTGTAACAGTATCTGCAGGCACCGACAGAGAGATGACGCAGAAGCTCTTTTGAAACATCTGTCAGTGTCATTGGACAGCTCTCCTCATTTCCTTTCTAAATCTGGAGTATCTCCTTCTCGCTACTATATGACCTTTATCTCATAAAATTTATTAGATTTTCATTACCGGAAATAGCTTCTAAAAAAGTCATTTTTGATCTGTCTAATACAATTCAGAGCTCCCTGTCCATACCACTGAGAATGAGCCTCCAAGGTAGCAAGAACTGATACCAATAGCTTAGCTAGAAATTCATGGTTTGGACAAGTGGATATTTTGAAACTCCTGAATAAACAATCTGTTTTTATAAATAATGAACTTTTATGTTCATAGACATAAATAAAATAACTATCAGAGAAATGTCATGATTTCAACCACATTTACTTATTCTCTTATTTTGTTACAATTTTTACCTTACTTTCTGTTCAATATCAGTTTTATTTTTTATATACTTTCTTTTTTGCTTGCTTTCTTCATACTGAATTGTCTAATTTCCTACCTAAAAGAGAAACTATTAACATTTTGCAGCCTTCTTCAAATATAAGGAATAAGAATTGTTTTAGCTTTTACTTGTAGGTAAATATCCCAAGTTTTTCCAATGGCAGAACTCTTATCTGTAAAGCAAAAACAACATCCTTAATTAATTTATACACTGAAAAATTAGAAGTTTTTGAACAGATGTAGCAGGCAGAATTCAGAAAGGATAAAGTTCAATTCAACATCCCCATCAATCAACTGGGCATAGTTGATAACTGAAATATTTCATTCAATAACAGTCAAATACACTTTCTTCTCAAACTCACATACAACACTCACCAAGACCACCTCTTTCTAGACCATAAAACCCATCTTAAAAAATAAAATAGGAATCATACAATATAAGCTTTCATGCCATAATTAAATTAGAGTCAATATAATTAAAATAATTGGAAAATCCCCAAATGCTTGGAAATTAGACAGCACATATCAAACTAACAACTAGGTCAAAGAAGAAACTTCAAGAGAAATTTTAAAATATTTTGAACTAAGTGGAAATGAAGCTGGAACTTGTCAAAATTTGTGGTATGCAGTGAAATGGTGCATAGGGAAATTTAATGCATCAAACTCACGCATTTAAACTATCGAAAATCATTAATCTAATCTTCCATAAAAGGGAATTGGATAAAGAAGATAATATTAAATTAGAAGTTACCTAGGTAAAATAAATTATTAGGGGCTGGCACTGTGGTATAGCGGGCAAAGCTGCTGCCTGTAGTGCTGGCATCCCTTATGGGCACCAGATCGAGTCCCAGCTGCTCCAATTCCAATCCAGCTCTCTGCTCTGGCCTGGTAAAGCAGTAGAAGATGGCTCAAGTCCTTGGGCCTCTGTACCCTCATGGGAGACCCAGAAACGGCTCCTGGCTTTGGATCAGCCCAAATCCAGCTGTTGCAGCCATCAGGAGAGTGAACCAGCAGATGGAAGATTTCTCTCTCTCTGCCTCTGCCTCTCTGTAACTCTGCCTTTAAAATAAATTAAAAAAATCTTTAAAAATAAATTATTAAAGTTAGAGCAAATAAATGAAATTAATAATAAAAAATCAGCAGAGAAATCAATGATGCCAAAATATGGTTCTTTGAAAAGATTTAAAAAATCATAAATCTCTGACTAGGTTAACTAAATAAAAAGAGAAAAGACAAAAATTACTAATATCAGAAATGAAAGATAAAATACCAATATAGTCCCCTTGACATAAAATGATAAGAAAGGGAGACTACATTGTCATCGCTTGCGATGCCATCATCCCATATTGAAGTGCTGGTTCGAATATTGACTGCTCCATTTCTGATAGAGCTTTCTACTAATGCTCCTGGAAAAGCAGTGGATGATAGCCTATGTGATTGGGCAATTGTCAGCCTTGTCGGAAACCAAGATGGAGTTCCTGGCTCCTGACTTCAGCCTGGCCTAGCTGTGGCTTTGTGGCTACTGGAGAAGTGAACCAGTGAATGGAAAATCTGTGTGTGTGGCCGGCTCCACGCTCACTAGGCTAATCCTCTGCTTAGCTGCGCCGGCACACCCGGTTCTACTTCCTGTCGGGGCACCAGATTCTGTCCCAGTTGCCCCTCTTCCAGGCCAGCTCTCTGCTGTGTCCCAGGACGGCAGTGGAGGATGGCCCAAGTGTTTGGGCCCTGCACCCCATTGGAGACCAGGAGAAGCACCTGGCTCCTGCCATTGGATGAGCGCGGTGCGCCAGCCGCAGTGGGCTGGCCGCAGTAGCCATTGGAGGGAGAACCAACGTCAAAGGAAGACCTTTCTCTCTGTCTCTCTCTCACTGTCCACTCTGCCTATAAAAAAAAAAAAAATGAAAATCTCTGTGTGTGTGTGTGTGTGTGTGTGTGTGTCCCACTCTCTCTGACACTTTGCCTTCCAAATAAATAGTTTAAAATGATAATAAAGGAATTTTATGAACATTTGTATGCCCATAACTTTAATAACCTAGGTAAAGTGAAACCTTTTTTAAAAATACATGATTTGCCTAAATTCATCCAAGAGCAACACAATAGGCACATGTCTATTTTAAAATGTTGACTGATAAATGATAACTATCCAAAATAGAAAGTACCTGATCCAGCCAGGCCCATTAGTGAATTCTATCAAAATGTAAGGAAAAAGTTCAGCTAATTATCTAAAATCTTTTCCAGAAGAAAGAGTCAAAGTAAATACTTGCTAATTCAGTCTATGATGCAAGAATCACTCTGATACTAAGATCAGAAACTTTACAATGAAAGAATTATAGGCCAATATATTTCATAGAGATGATGCAAAATTCCCAAGCAAATGTTATGAAATCGAATACAGCTATATATAAAAAGAATTATACACCACTGCCCAACTAGATTCTGTTATTGGTATTCAAGGGAAATTCAACATTCAAAAATCAATTAGTGGAGTATATCACATCTAAAGGCTGAATAAAAACATTATTTGATTGTTTTAGTAGGTACAGAGAAAGCATTTGTCCAATATCCATTCTAGAAATAGAGGATGATTTCTTCAAGTTGATAAAAAGCATCTACAAAATTCCTACACCTAACATCATACTTAAGCCGGAGAAACTGGTTACTTTCCCTCTGAGATTAGCTTTGCGAAGATGCAAAAGAAGGTAACAAAGTTAATCACTTTCCTACATATTGTGAATGAATAATTGGAATTTGAAATTCAAAACGTAGTGATCTAAGAGCAGGCATTTTCTTTAGTGGTTAACACACTGCTTGGGACACTTGCACCCAGTATTAGAATGCGTGGGTTGGAATCCCAGCTCCACTCACAATTTCAGCTTCTTTCTAATGTGCACCTGGAGGGCAGAAGGTGATAGATTAAATACTAGGATCCCCGCCACCCACAGGGGAGAGCTGGATTAAGTTCACTGCTATCAGCTTCAGCTTGGCCCAGCCCTTGCTTTTGTGGGCATTTGGAGCAAGACCTATTATATGGGAGTCTACCTCTTTTTTATCTCTGCCTTTCTGCCTCTCATAAAACAAATAAAAATTTTTAAATTTTTTAAAAACCAACAATGTCATGGACATTAGTATACCCAAAATGTAGTGTAGAAATCTAGGCTAACTTGGTACTATAACCTAAAATTTTGTGAATGGTAATCTGTTATAGCATTTGAACAAGACTCTTGGGTTTAGTATTGCCTTTTTATTTATAACATCCTAGCCATAATCAGTGAAAAAAATATTGTATAAGTTGTACTGTATTCAAATGAAAACTTGCCCTATGAAAGACATTGCCTATGCTATGAGAAGACTAGCTGTATATAGGGAAAATATTTGCATATTATATAATATTTGCACATAGATATTTGCATATTATAAAATATTCACACATATATAATAAAGGGTTACTATCTAAAATATACAAAGATGTCTTAAAATTAACAATAAGAAAACAAACACTCCTACTTAAAAAATCAGATGATCTGAACCAATATCTCTCCAAAAATTATAAAGATGCCAAATTTGCAACTGAAAAGATGTTCTATGTCATGTGGCAATAGGGAATTACACAGTAAAACAGCAGCTAAATACTAAGTCTACTATAGTGACAAAAACCTTAACCATCCATAACAACAACAGATGCTGGCAAGGATGTGGTGCAATGGGAACTTTGATTTGATTTGATAGGAATGGAAGTTGGTGTAACAGTTTGGAAGACAGAATCTGGCAAAACTGTACATGTTCTTACCTATGATCCAACAGGCACACTCTTTGGTACTTACCCAAATGAGCTGAAAATTTATGTCCGAACAGAAACATGCACCCCATATGTCTATAGCAGCTTTATTCGCAATTGCTAAAACCTGGAAGCAGGCAAGACGTCTTTCAATAGGTAAATGAGTAAATACCTGGTAGTATATTCATACAATGGAATATTAATCTACACTAAAAGAAAATGAGCTCTTAAATCATAAAAGACATGAAGGAAACTTAAATGTGTGTTACTAAAAGCCAGTCTGAAACTGCTACATCCTGTGTGATTCCAACTACTTAACATACTGAGAAATGAAAAACTATGGGGAAAGAGAAAAGATCAGCAACTGGAGCAAAGCCGGAGCGAGGGAGGAATACACAGAGCACAGAGGAAACATTGTGCATGACACCACCGTGGTGTATAGGTGTATACTTGTCATCACACTCATATGTTCATCCAACCTGTAGATTATAGAATACTAAGAATTAACCTTGATAGTAAACTGGAGACTTTGGCCAACTGTGATGTGTTAATATAAGTTCATGGATTGTAAAAAATTCTGGTGTGAGATGTTAATATATATTGGGAAGACTGTGCTTTCTGTTCAATATTTTTGTGAGCCTAAAACTGCTCTAAGTAATAGTCTATTAAAATGGATAGTTTTTCATAAAAAAAAATACCATTTTCTAGCTCCAGCTCGGCACCTTTAGAGAGGTGACACATGCTCTAAACTGCCACAGAACCTATCTAGTTTATTTCCCATTGCACTGCTCTGGGTATTTCTCTGTGGTCATTTCAGTTTCCAGCACTTGAACTTGATGATTAATCATCTCTAATATTCCCATGTGGGAGACCTGGAAGAATCTCCTGGTTTGGGATCTGCGTCGCTCCGGCTGTTGCGGCCAATTGAGGAGTGAACTAGTGGATGGAAGATCTATCTCTCTCTCTCTGTCTCTCCTTCACTCTCTGTGTTACTCTGACTTTCAAATCAATAAATAAATCTTTAAAATAAGAAAAAAGAAAGAAATATATGCTAAAGATGCCATTGTTTCTCACATTATTAAAGAAAATTATTTTCAAGACCATTTCGTATCAGGAACTGTTCTGAAAATTGTCATTCAGTATCTTTTATTTTATTTTTTGAATTATTTTATTTTTTGAAAGAGTTCAGAGAGAGGTAGAGCCCAAGAGTGAGAGGCCTTCCATTCCGCTGGTTCACTACCCAAATGACTGAATAGGCCAGAGCTGAACTGATCCAAAGTCAGGAGTCAGGAGCTTCTTCCAGGTCTCCCACATGGGAACAAAAGCCCTAGAAATTGGACCATTTTCTACTGTTTTCCCAGGCCATAGTAGAGAACTGGAGTGGAAATAGAGCAGCCAGGACTCAAACCAGTACTCACATGGGAATATCAGCACTGCAGGTGGAAGCTTTACCCACTATGCCACAGCACCTGCCCCGATTATTCAGTAAATAAATGAAACAGATGCTGTTACCCTTGTTTTGCAGATTGCATTTTAGATTATCTAGGATTTCGCAAGAAACAGATGGAGAAACTGGGATTAAAATGTTGCCTTGTAAAATTTCAAATCTCGGTCCTTTAGTAATAATAAAATTCCATCAATTACTTTTTTCAAATATTTACACCATGAATAATTTAAATTATTTTAATTTACTTATCAAATTAATTTTATTAGTATAGATATATCATGTACATCATGATGATTTATTTATTTGAAAGTCAGAGAAAGAGAGAGAGAGAGAGAGAGAGAGGTCTTCCATCCGCTGGTTCACTCCCCAACTGGCCGCAATGGCCACAGCTCTGCTGATCCGAAGCCAGGAAGCAGGAGCTTCTTCTAGGTCTCCCAAGTGGGTGTAGGGGCCCAAGGACTTGGACCATCTTCTACTTGTTTCCCAGGCCATAGCAGAGAACTGGATTGAAAGTGGAGCTGCCGGTACTTGAACCGGCACCCATATGGGATGCCGGCACTGGAGGCAAAGACTTTACCTGCTATGCCACAATGCTGGCCCTGCATCCTGATGTTTTGAAGTATGTATGCCCTGTGTAATGACTAAATCAAGGTAATTAGTATATGAGTTGTTTCATATTCTTTGTTATTTTCTAACGAAAACACTTGTAAATGTGCTCTCAGCAATTTTCAAGAATATGCATACCAAAGGTTGCTATTAACTACAGTTACTATGTTGTGCAATGGATCTCTTGACTTATTCCTTCTATCTAACTGAAATGCTATATCCTTGGACCAATATTGTCCAATCTCCAGCTCTGCCCTACCCTCTGGTAATCACAGTTCCATTCTCCACTTCTACGCGTTCAAATTTATTAGATTCAGCACATAAGTGAGATAGTGTGGTATTTGTCTTCCTCTGACTGGTGTATTTTCACTTTTTATAATGTCTCAAAGTGTATTTATTTGTTCCAAAAAAGAGGATTTCCTTCCTTTGAAAGGGTGCATATTCCACTGTGTATATATAACACATTTCCTTTCTCTACCCATTGCTTATGTACCTTGGCTATTGTGAGTCATGTTAGGGAGAGCATGAGAGTATGGTTATATTTTTCCACATACTGATTTAATCTCCTTTGTACTTATATGTTTATCTATCTATCTATCTATCTATCTATCTATCTATCTATCTATGTGGAATTGCTGGATCATTTAGTATTGTTATTTTTAACTTGTGTAGAACCCCCAAACTTTTTTCCATAATGACTGTATTAATTTATATTTCTACCAATTGTGCACAAGTGCTCTCTTTTCTGCAAAATCTCACCAAAACTTGTTACCTTTTGTCATTTTGATAATAGCTTTTCTAACAGTTCTGAGGTAATATCTCATTGCTGTTTTAACTTGTGAAGGCAGGTGTTTGGCCTAGTGATTAAGATATAGGTTATTATAGCAACATCTCAAGTGCCTTGGTTTGGGTGCCAGCTCCACCCTCTCTGGCTTCCTGCTAATGCACTGCCTGGGAAGAAACTGGTGACAATTCAAGTGGCTGGGTCCCTAACATCCATGTGGGAGACCTGGATTGAATTCTTCGCTCTCAACTTTGGCCCTGACCCAACCAAGCCATTTTGAGTACTTTGGCAGTGAGACAAGATGGCAGCCATGTCTGTCTCTCTGTGTGTCTGTGTATCCGTTTCTGTGTCTTTATCTTGCTGCCTCTCAAATAAAGCAATAATTTAAAAATGTTTAAAGAAGAATATATTTTAGAAATAAATAATGTTTTCCTGGTAATTAATGATGTTGAGCATTTTTTCATGTACCTGTTGGCAATTTTAATGTCTTCTATTGAATAATATATATGCAAGTCTTTTTTGCACTATTTAATCAAGCTGTTCACTTTTTTGCTACTGAATTCCTTGAGTTCCTTGTATTTTAGATATCGGCCCCTTACATAATGTGTGGTTTATAGATATTTCTTCTCACTCAATATGTTGCTCTTCACTCTTTTATACCTTTTGCTGTGCAGAAGCTTTTTAGATTGATTTAATTTCATTTGTATATTTTTGTTTTTTCTAATATTTATTTATTTACTTATTTGGTTGGTTGGTTAGTTAGTTAGTTAATTAGTTATTGAGAAATAGAGAGTAAACCTGTGTGCTGATTCACTCCCTAAATGATCACAACAGCAAGGACTGGGCCAAGTCAAAGCCAGGAGCTGGAAACTCAGTCTGGGCCTCCTATATGGGTGGCAGTGATCCAAGTACTTGAACCATCACCTGCTGCTTTCCATGATAGGCATTAGTAGGAAGCTGGAATTGAGAATAAAGCCATAACTTGAACCCAGGCACTCTGATATGTGAATGTGTGTATGCCACGCAGTGTCTTAGCCACCAAGCTAAATGCCAGCCCTTGTTTCTGCTTTTGCTGTTTGAACTTTGGGGATAATCTAAAACATTATTGCTCAGACCAATGTCATATAGATTTTTGCCCTGTGTTCTTTTAGTTGTTTTATGTTTTGGCAAATATATTTAAGTATTTGCCCAGTTTGAGCTGATTTTGCAATCTTCTACAACTGGATATCCAGTTGTGCCACAATCATTCATTGAAAAGTTTGTCTTTTCCTCATGGTGTGTTGGTCTATTTGGCAAAAAAAAAAACAAAACAAATTTGATCATAGATGCATAGGTTCATTTCTAGATTCTTTATTCTATTCCACCATTCTATACATCTGTTTTTATGCCAGTATCATGTTATTTTGAATACTGGCAGTGTGACATTTCCTGCTCCATTCTTTAAGATCCAGATTGCTTTGGATATTTGGGATTTTTCATGATTCCATACAAATTTTATAATTGCTTTTCCTGGTTCTGTGAAAAGTGTCATTGGGACATTGATAGGGGTTGCATTGAGTCTGTAGATCACTTTAGGGGTGACATTTTCGCAATGTTAATTCTTCCAAATCATGAATTTGAGATATCTACTCATTGATTTTTGTCTTGTCCATTTCTTTCATTACTATTTTATATTTTTTGGTATACAGCTCTTTAACTATCTTGGATGAATTTATTCCTAGTAGTTTATGTTTTTGTAGCTATTATTAATAATTTTAAAATGTATTTGTGTATAATTTCTTGTTAGTACATAGAATTCCTATTAATTTTGTATGTTGATTTCATATTCTGTAACTTTATTGAATTATGTCTTTGACAGTTCATTATTAACATGAAGAAATACTAAAAATTGCATATGTTGATTTTATATCCTGAAACTTTACCATTTTTGTTTACTTATTTTAGCCATTTTTTTGGGTAGAATCCTTAGGGTTCTCCATATAATATCAAGTTATCTTCAAACAGAGACAATGTAACTTCTTTTCCAGTTAGGATGACTTTGTTTTCTTCTTTCTAATTATTCTGGCTACAACTTCCAGTACTGTATTGAATAAAATGTCCATCAATAACTTCTACTGAGTTCAACAGAGTGTCTACATAAACATCATAATTAGCAGGCAACTTTAGTTTTGTTGCATGGCTTTACTAGGCTCAACATACTGCAGTTCTAAAGCAAGAGCTCTGGGTGTAGTATTTGCTTGCCTTTTACTACAACAACACTAAGAACTCCGAGGTCAGGCTTGTACCTTAAACTTAATTTCTTCCAAGTGAAAGGAATTGCATTTCTGGGTTTTTGTGAGGATTATAAGAAAAAGTAAAGTCTGTGGCACAGAGAAATCACAAATGTTTTCTGTAGCTATGCCAACTCAAAAAAAAAAAAAAAGAAGTAAAGAAACAAAAACAAAATCAAAGGTCTATTTGGACCAAGATTGTTTGATGCCATTCGTTATTTTGAGTCTCTACATTTAGAAATTTTTAAAATGTGTGCAACATGAAAAAAAGGTTTTGATAATTAATTATTGTTTTATATGTATTAAACTTGGAAATAGTATATACAGTGTCTTTATGGAATACATTTTCTTCCAAAATAGCTCATTTAATCTTCATAACAATGCTACTGCATCATCATTATTGCCATTTTTAGGATGATAAAGTAAAAAGCTTATATAATTTTGATTTTCCCAAGAATATTGGTAGATTGCAATGTTTCAACTCTTTACATCACGAAGTAAAAATCCACTGCTTTTTAGAATGATGATTACCAGAAGCTACTAAGAGTGGGAGTGGTAGAAGGAGAAAAGTGAAGACTACTAAATGGCTACTAGCTTATAGTTAGATAGGAGAAAGAAGCTCTGGTATTTTATTGCCCAGTAAGGCGACTACAAATAGTAAAAAGATACTCTCTTTTTTGCAAAAAATAATTGATAAGTGTTTACAGCTATATATTGGTAAATGTTTAAAGATATACATATAAATAAATATATATATATATATATATCCTGATTTAGATATTGCACAATGTATACATATATTGAAACATCACATGGTATCCCATAAATATGTACAATTTTATGTATCATTTAAAAATAAAGGATACAAATATTCTCCAGTTTGGGCTTCCCTAGTTAAAACTGGAGATAATTATTAAATGCTTAAGAAATAAAATATTTTGTCTTCCTTAAAATATTGTTTTTCTGAAATCATGCAACAAGATATTTCTCTCCTGCATTTAATAAGTATTCATGTGTCAGATTGGATCTTGGGCTCATAGAGAAAAATGCCATGTTTTACTTTTTAATAATTAAAATACAGTCAATATGCAATGAGGCAATTTTATTTCTCAAAAATGTTTTGAAAATTTAATAGTGCTTCAGTGTGAAAGCGTGCATTTTTCAAGGCACTAAGTATCTTATTTTTAATATGCATCTCTGAATGCTATTCATTGTATATGTTTTTTCCAGAATCATTTGGGGGAGGGGTATGGCTTTGGTTGTATGTAAGTACCTGCTACCTGACAGCTTCAGTAACTCTCACAGGCTCCTCTGTTTACTTATTAACTCACTCATTGAATATTGATGGAGCAGCTTGCACACACCAGGTTTTTTGCTGGAAGAGTGAATACAAAAGAAAGCATGGCCCCAGTTTTGTGGAGCTGAAAGTCTGTTAGGGAGAGAGACGTCACATAATCACTCCGGAAAAATGAAAATTAGCAACTGAGATAGGTTGGATGTGAGAGAGCTGTCTGGTATTGTCAAGAGTACCTGACAGGAGAATTTAATCTTGTTGGAGGTGGCTTTGCTGAAGAGGTAACATTTGAACCTAGGTCTGAAGAATGAGTTGAAGAGTTGATCAAGTAAAGAAGGTAGGAAAAAGACCCCTCATGGTACCAGCATATACCAAGACTTGCCTGGTTTTTTTTTTTTCTTTTTTTTTCAGGCTGTAAAGTTTTCATAAATTGAAACATAGCCCACAAAAACATGACGGAATCCTGGGTAACAACTTATGAAAAAGACCTACTACAAAATTAAAAATGACCTGTTAGCCTAACAAGAAAACTTTGCTTCATGCATTCCTTTACACAAAATTTGTTGTTCTAACTTAGTATTATATAAACAATTACAAAGCATTTCTGTTGATATATGATAAATACTGCTTTCTCTATCATTATAGAGAAGTATTCATAGACTTCAACTATGTGAAATTCTGCAAAAATCTCACAATTTATTATTATGTGCTAAACTTTAGAGATTCAAAGAAATATTCAAAAATACCTCTGTTCACTGAAGTCCTACCATGATTCTGAAAACCCATCAATGCAATTAGGTAAATATCAAGTCATAGAACAGGGCTCAAAGCTCTGAGCTGCTGAAGTGCTGCAAGAATGACAAAGTAGGGAAAATGTTTTTCTTTATTTTTTACTTTAGTGTTGGACTTTAAGGACCTTAAATACTTCTATTAGGAATATACTATCGTGTATTTAAAAAAATGCCATCAAACATGGTGTATTATAATAAAAATATAACATTATTGTTATTTAATTGTATAAATATAAAGTAAATGTAGCTAGGTTTATTGTGCCCTGTTACTGACCCACAAGATAGTGCAAAATTTTCTTTCAACCTGAAGGAAAGATTTTGAATAAAAATAGCCTCGGAAAATTTAACCTTCTCTACTTTTGTTCTTTTTTTGATACAAGTTTTTGAAGACAACTACTCATCCCAGAAACTTTTTTTGTTTCAGATTTGTTTGTTTTATTGGAAAGTCAGAGTTACCAAAAGAGAGGGAGGGAGGGAGGAAGGGAGGGAGAGAAAGAGAGAGAGAGAAAGAGAGAGACAAATCTTCAATCTATTGGTTCACTCCCATATGGCTGCAATGACCAGGGCTGAGCCAGGCCAAAGCCAGAAATCAGGAGCTTCTTCCAAGTCTCCCATAAGGGTAGCAGGGACCTAAGCACTTAGGCCATCTTCCACTGCTTTTCCAGGCCATTAGCAGGGAGGAGGATCAGAAGTGGAGCAGCCAGGACCCAGCACCCATGTGGAATGCCTGTGTCACAGGCGGAAGCTTTACCCCCTACACCACAATGCTGGCCCCCAGAAACTTTTTAAATGCAAAATGTCAGAGAATAGTTTCTCAGATCAGGAAAACATGTATTATATCTTTATGCACAGGTAATATGACTCTTCAGGGAAGAGTTAATATTTAAATGACTTCAAAATAATAAGTGAATGTGAAAAAAAATCCATTGAATACAAAATCGTGCTAAGAGGTTTTACCATAAAACTAAAAATCATTTCCAAGTTTTCCAGCATACTTTTATTCTCCACTTGTGTGGATTTGAGCTTATCTCAAAACAAAAGACCTAGTGACATAATTATTCATGTTCTTTAGAAAATGGCTTTGGTGCTTTTTATTTTAAAATACACTCATGCATAACAAAGAACATGCTGTTTCTCTGAGAAACTTTTGTCTTGAATAGGTTAGGAGAAGAAAATACTCAGGTGAATCTATTTAATAATTAATAGTGGAAATAGAGTCTTAATGAAATTTCCATCTTCCTGAAACATGAACTCAGTAGTTATTACTTTTATTATTACCTAATACTGATGTGTGCCATTACCTGACAGTCTAACTGGAACTCCTAATACTGCTTGGAAAAAAAAAAAGTAAACATTAAGTTCTCCATAAATTTCCAATAAAACCACATAAGCAAAACCCAAGGGAAAATTCTCATGGAAGAAGCATCCATGTTCCTCTACACATTTCAATTTACATGTGTATGTTTTTCAGTGCTAAATACTGGACACTGGTAAAGCTGTTAGGATTTCACTGAAGCAGAAGTCCTTGTGGGTTTTCTATAGAGTCATCGGGTTCAAAACCATCACCTTGTAAGTGGTGAAATTCACTTTCATTAAATAAAATTCACCAATTGATCACTCATGGAATCATGACATTAAAAAAGATTCCTCAAATATTTGGGCCATTCTCTCTCCAATCTGTTTTATTTTACAGATGTTGAGGTAATTCAAGCTCACCCTTAAATTGTCTAATGTTCAAAAACAACCAAACCAGAGGCTCTTAAAAAAATGAGTGGTGTTTTCAGCACCCCATCCTGTCAACGAAGTAACAAATGAACATGGGAAGCAAATGATTAAATGATACCTGCTGGAATCCTGCCGGTGAGAGGGAGCCCTCAGCCCCAAAGCTATTTGTAACTTTCATTTATTGGTCTTCTATTCTGGCCTCAAAAATTACACTAATTCTTTTCTCTCTCTACAACTGTCTTTCAGTTCTGATTGTGGCTCTGAAGTCCCTTTGAGAATCTTCTCTCAAGAAGATTCATATATGTCGTATATGTACTGTTCCTCAAACTTTAAATGGTCTGTTGCCTTTTACTCTGGGAATTCTATTCCATCAATTTGCATCCAACATGTTATGTCAAAATGGGAGACTATTATAATAATCTAAGTATGACCTCAGTGGAAATTACAGTGCCCAGTGGTACAAAATCCAGCCACCCATACTGTGACTACTATATTTGTATTATCATTTTAGTATTATTTTATTTAATAACATCTCACTGTAGTGGGTCGTAAAATGTGATTGTTAATAATATCCACATTACAAAAGCAATTTGTAAAAATCACCCTGTGGATCAGACACATTTACAATATGCCAGAAAGTATAAATTGAGGAAAAGTAGTCAATGAACTAATTTAAGGATCTGTAGTACTTTAACATAATTGAAAACATTCCATAGGAACAGCTGAAATAGCGATTATGCAGTTCCTTCAGTCCTGTAAACCAGAGCCTCTGTCAAGACAAGCTTGCTGGAGCTGCCTTCCTAATAAGTAGGTCAGCCACAGGCTGGAGACATCACAGAAGCTTCTGAGCATTCATCAACATTATGTGGAAACACGGCCACTGTAAGGAAGTCATACATTTCAAGATGCTGACATGTGTCACCAGCTTATTCAGGAGTGACTCCTCCTCAGCAGGAATTTTGTTGAATACTAACAAGTGAGGTTAATTGAAAGCTTACTTTACAGTAGGTAACGTGATAAGTTCACTATGTGTTTTATATCTCTTATTTTTCACAATGATTTAACCTTTATTATAACATTCTACCCATTTTTCAGATGAAGAAAGTAAGGCTTATAGAAAATATGTTGCCAAAGTTCATACTTCTAGCTTGTGACAATTGCAGGACTTGAAGTAGGAAAGTCTGATATCTAAATTTCTAACTCCTTTATCAACCACCCATTACTTAATCAATTAAAATAAACTTGCATCTAGTGTTGACAAGGCTGAAATTATCAATATAGCTAGTAAGTTCTGTGTCTTTTTTTTTAATCATTTTTTTTTATTTGACATAGATAGACAGTGAAAGAGAAAGACAGAAAGAAAGGTCTTCCTTTCGTTAGTTCAACCCCCAAATGGCTGCTAAGGCCAGAGCTACGCCGATCTGAAGCCAGGAGCCAGGTGCCTCCTCCTGGTCTCCCATGCGGGTGCAGGGGCCCAAGCACTTGGACCATCCTCCACTGCCGTCCTGGGACACAGCAGAGAGCTAGACTGGAAGAGGAGCAACCGGGACTAGAATCTGGCGCCCATAAAGGATGTTGGCACTGCAGGTGGAGGATTAACCAAGTGAGCCAAGGCGCCGGCTCCGAGTGCTGTGTCTTAAATAATACGCAAATCCAGAAACTTCTGATGCCGAGACCCAGGATTCTTTTGGCGTTACCATTGTATGGTTTAGACCCTTGAGTTTTACATGCTGCATTTTGGAATTGCAGAAGAACCAGCATATAATTTGATCTCTATTTTTCTATTCCCTCATAACTTAAAGCATCTCATATTTTCCTAAGGAGATGTTTCTAATGGCAGAGTAAAGTGAAAATGCATCATTGTAACATATTTGATTTTAAAGCACCCTGAACAACTGTATATTTCTTGGAAGTTTTGTTTTATAACATAAAATGAATGAAAGGTTTATAGTTTACTGCATAATACATCATTCTTTTCTTTTTCCCATTTTTCCCCCTTTTTCCCATTTTTCAAACAAAATTAAAGTTTCTGAAAGAAACACTATGTGATTTTTAATTTTCTTTTACCTTCATGTCCCCATAAGACTTGTATACTTAAATTTCAGAATAAAGATAGAAGTTCATCCAAAATTCATTAATTTATTTTCCAAGCTTTAATTCATTTAGAAATACTTATTAAGTTATTATTTTATGTGAAGATGATACTGGAAGGATGCATTGATACATAATATATAATATCTGGCCAGAAAACCTCAAAATAACAGCAGGACAATAAACATAGCAAAATAATTCTAGTAATTCCTGAACCATATATAATAAATGCTGTTACAAAGAGTCTTAGTAATTGCTAATGAAATATTACCACATTCCCTTTGGCTGTCTTCTGGATTTTTTTGCTTTAAATAAAAAATATAAAAAGCTACAAGAGTAGATAGCATTGATAGCAGATCAATGCCACCTAAAATCTCTCCTTAGTTGCAACACTTTATGTATTTATTTGATGTATTCAGCCATAAGCTCCAATACCTGTTAGGTATAACATTAGTTTTCCATTTTATGGTCTTCCATGCTGGTTACAGTATATTGTTTATCAGCATCCAGCGCTTCTATTTGATCATTGTTAAAGAGTTTAACTCTTGTCATATTCAGTTGGCCTACTGTTTTTCCACTGTTATCACTCTTCATCCTTCTAGGATTTTTTTAAAAAGATTTATTTATTTAATTGAAATCAGAGATAGAAAAAAAGATAGAGATAGAAACATTTCATTTGCTGATTCACTCCCCAAATGTCTGTAGCTATCCATACTGGTCTCCCACATGGGTCGTAGGGACCCAACTACTTGATCTATTTTGTGCTATTTTCTCAAGTTCATTAGCAGGGAGCTTGATAGGAAGCAGAGCAGTCAGGACTCAAATCATTGCTCCCAACCCAATCATATGCAGAGAAAAAATTCTGAGTAGTTTATATGTAGAGATAATCAAAGCATTGTGAAATAAGTATTTAATAAGAATATAAGCAATCTAATGAAGACTTACCCTCACACGGAAGAATTTTTATGCAGTTCATAGAGGAGCTGGCAAGTGAACTGGACTTCAAGTACTCATATGCAAACGTTTAATGCAAGTGACCATAGAGTAAATAGTTAAGCAAGTATACCATACAGCCATTTAAAATGCAACTGCAGATAGTCTTTGGCTTACAATGGATTTACAAGCTCCCATAAACCACCCCTCATAAGTTGAAAACAACATTAAGCCAAAAAAGCATTTAATACATCTCTCCTAAAAAATATCATAACTTAATCTGCCCTACTGTAAATGAGCTCACAAAACTTATATTAACCTACAGTTTGGCAAAATCGTCTAACACAATGCCCATTTTATAATAAAGTAATGAAAACTCATGTAATTTATTGAGCACTGTACTGAAAGTGAAAAACAGAGTGATTATATGGGTTTTCACCATTACCATACAGAGCAGAAAGCACACTGGGCCTGAAGCATGTTTAAAAGATTGATTTATAATTAATTGCTGGATTGAGAGGATGCTACTGCAATAGGATGATCAATTTGTGGCCGGAGCTCTGGGTCACTGTCACTGCTCAGTTTCATGAGTGGGTGTTGTACCACATATTAGTAGCTTGTGAAAAGATCAAAGTCCAAAATTTGAAATATGAATTCTGCTGAATTCATTATAAAGTTGAGAAATAGTTCATTCTAAGCATTGTTAAGTCAAAGACCCTCTATTCAAGCACAAAAGTTCTTCGTAGTTTATGGGATGGACAAAACACAGGTGGAAGGCTGCATTTGGCTGCAGGTCATAGTCTGCTGCCTCTGACTGAAAACAGACATGGACTGTGGGAAAATGATGTGGTCTGAGAAAAGCCAGTAGCAAAACCACAGAGATATGTTTTCATGGAATGTGAATAGGCTTGAGAGTAAGTTGAGAGAGACAAAAGTGGCCAGATCATGGAGGATGTAGCATGATGAGGTGAAGTTTAGTTAAGGATCAACATTGGAGGTTTAGAATCAAGTAATTCATTATCAGCATTCATGGCTCATTTATTAGATAAAATGTTCCTTCTGTTTGACACCAAATATTGTGCCCTAACCTGGTAATTTACTCTTCTTTCTTAATGTTGTTGTTTAACAAATGTTTCATGCCTACTACAGGCTATTAATATTTTTATTCTTGAGTTGTTTATCTCTAATGGACCATAAACCAAAAAACAAAGGATATCAATATGAAGAATATATAATTGTCACCATACAAATTTAAGGATGCATCCAGTTTTTTAATTTTATTTATTTTTTAAAAGATTTTATATCTTTATTTGAGAGGTAGAGTTACAGACAGAGGGAGGAGAGACGGACAGAAGGGTCTTCCATCCACTGGTTCACTCCCCAAATGGCCACAACAGCTGGGGCTGGGCCAAGTAGAAGCCAGGAGCCAGAAGCTTCTTCCAGATCTCCCATGTGGGTGCAGGGACCCAAGCACTTACACCATCTTCCACTGCTTTCCCAGGAGCATTTGCAGCAGGCTGGGTTGGAAATGGAGCAGCTAGGGCTTGAACCAGGACCCATATGGGATGCCAGCACTCCAGGCAGGGCTTTACCCACTGTGCCACAACGTCAGTCCCCATAGTTTTTGCTTTTTAGTCTCCATGGATGCACTGTCAAAACCACACATGAAATAGGAGTTAACTGTCTTTTATTGTACGTTGTTAGCTCTATCTCCAGAAAATGTGCTTGAAACAGACAAGTATGTCACAGCTTTGGGTGAGAAGGGGGTTTAGGAGATGGTAGCAGTGATAGAGAGCTTTAAATCTCTAAGAAAATGGGCCAGGAGCTACTTGACTAAGCATGGCACCATGTGCCAGGGGTAGACACACAGACTAGACATGAGACTAAGTTTCTCTAGTTTTTCTCTTCGAGGTTAGTGGACTGTTTACCCTAGAAAGCCAACACTATAGCCACTCTGAATTTCTTGTTGCTGCTGAGAGATTTTAAGTAAAGTCCATATGTATCTGCTTTCTGTTGCTGGGTGGGTATCAGGTTAAACCAAGTCCCACTTATTATGTCATGGTTCTATAGGTTTGAAAGGGACTTAACTGGGTTATCTGCTGAAAAACCTCACAGTATTGAAATAGAACTGGCATTGACAGTGGTTTGTTCTCTGAAAGTTTGGGGGAAGAATCCTCTTCAGAGTTTTCAAGCCACGGAAAGAATTCAGCCCCTTGTGGTACTAGGTTTGAGGTCTCTCTTTCTTTGGTGGTTGTGATCTGGAGGCTGCTTTCTGCTCCTAGAGATCACCTACATTCCTCCTCTCGTGTTTCCCTCTGTCTTCAAACCAAAACAGTCTATGAGGTCATCCTCATACCTTCCCTCTCTCAGTTTATCCCTTCTGTCAACAGTTGTAAGAATTAGTCTGCTTTTAAGCACTCATGGATCATATCATTAGATTCCGCTCATTGATTTTTTTTTAGACCATGCTCATTGAATAAATTCCTTACATTAAGCTCATATGTGCTATTTAACATAACACTTACATGACAGAGACCTCATCAAATTCTAGCTTTTGGAGACAAAAACAAGCATTTTTGTAAGGAGGAGTCATTACATTATGTGCGGTGAAAACAAATGAACACTGGAAAGAGAAAAGCCATGGAAGAATAGGAAAATAGAGCAAAGAGAAAACAATATGGGCCCTTCATTGTGGCTCTGTGACATGTATGATACTCCAGTGTTAGTGTGACAAATCATTTAGATGTCTGATAGGAAGATGCAAAGGCATTGAAATTTTTGTCAAATTTTTTACTCCCTTCTAGGTAGACATTCTCATTTTCAGTCTATAAGGATGAAATGTTAATAAGTATTTTTGAAATCTGGAGACTTTATTGAACCCTTGTTTTTCATGTGTTGAAACCTCATAAGATGGCGCTTTACTGTATGCATTGAGTTGAGAAAACTAATCTATGTCTACATTGGGTCAGTAATCACACATATTTTTATTAAGCCCATGGATGAACCTACTCGTCTATCCCTTTCTAGAGTCAGATGGAAAATAATTGTCATTGGCTTATCAGCTAGGAAAAAGAAATGGTTCATGTGGGCTGAGAGATGTGTCACACAAGAAACTTAGGTTTTCACTGGTTAGCAATGTGAAAACTGTTCCAAGAAAACACACTCTCCAGGTGTTATTAGATACTGTCAATGTGACTATGTTTGTAAGAGAGGAGAGCTGTAGAAATGCATACTCATACACTCTACATGTGCCCAACGCATAATGAAAAATTAAGAATGGAGTTATTCTCATACACGCTACATGTGCCCAACGCATAATGAAAAATTAAGAATTGAGTTATTCTAACTTTTTTATTGACTTCTTTAGAGGGAGGGAGGGAGGAAGAAAAGTAAAGGGTTGGGGGGGAGAGATCTCATTCACTGATTCATTCCTTAAAAGCCTACATTGGCCAAATCTGGACTGGGCTTGAACAGAGACTAGGTACTCAACTCAGGTTTCCACATAGGTAGCAGGAATCCAATTGCTTGAGTAATAACTGCTGCCTTCTGGGGTCTTCATTAGCAGGGAGTTAGAGTTAGGAATGGAGCTGGGTATTGAACCTAGGTACTCTGATAAGGAATATGGATATCATAACTTGCACATTAGCTGCAAGACCAAACACTTGTTCCAATTACTCTCTTTAGCAAGGGAATTTACTCCATAGAAGAGTAGATGAGAAATGTACATGACATACAGCCTCAGAAAATACAGATACGGCTCTCTAAGCTGTCATAAACCTGAAAAAATGCCTTCTTTAGTTTCAACAGTTATGGATATGAAAGAATTCAACACAGTCTCACTAAACTTACAAATGACTTGAGTTATAGAGCGTTGTATGTCTTTTCCATGATGATTTTTCCCTTAAAATTTCATGCCATAGAATGTACCAATAAATATAAAGTCAGTCAAGTAAAGACAATGTAATGCCATTATGATTTTAAAAAAAATTAAAATCTCATTGATTTTGCTTAAAAAAGAGCAAAAAGGGACCGGCACTGTGGCACAGCAGGTTAAAGCCCTGGCCTGAAGTGCAGGCATCCCATATGCCGCCAGTTCTAGTTCCTGCTGCTCCTCTTCCAGTCCAGCTCTCTGCTATGGCCTGGGAAACCAGAAGAAGATGGCCCAAGTCCTTGGGCCCCTGCACCCATGTGGGAGACCCAGAAGAAGCTCCTGGCTCCTGGCTTCGGATCGGTGCAGCTGTGACCATGGCAGCCATTTGGGGAGTGAACCAGTGGATGGAAGACCTCTCTCTCTGTCTCTGCCTCTCTCTGTAACTCTGTCTTTCAAATAAAAATAAATCTTTAAAAAAAGTAAAGAAAAATACCAATTTTAGAGTAACACAAGTTGACTGTGATTAAACAAAATGGTAATGATTTTTCAAAATTAAAAATCACAGAAACACATGTTGACTCAATATTCATTGGATTATTATTTTCTATGATTGAACAACTTGGATCATATAGACATTCTCTATATTTAGCAGTCTTTACTATTTAACAAAATGAACTGAGTATAGACTTAATTTGCTATAAAAGTATTTAAATGTTTTCAGAAAAGAAATATTAAAAATACTTCTGGGGAAAGCAGTTAGTGTCATTTTATTTGTAAAAGCAAACAAATGGGTAACTTCATATGTATATATTTGTACAAAAGGGAAGGTTATTCTGAAATTGAACTGCTTATAAGTAATTTTTAAAAGAATGGCTATATTTTATTATAGGGACTTCAACATATGAAATGTTATATTGGTGCTTTTGATAAACTCTAATATTGGTCATATTTCAAACCAGTTAAGTGTCTTTTTGGTTATATTCTGGAAAAGATAGCTTAAGTCAGCATTTTGTTCAGAAAGAATTCATAGCATTTTGTGATAGAACCCAAGGGAACCTTCCAAGCAATAAAAAATAATGGATCCTATGGATAAAGTTAGTGGGTAATATTCTGGAATCATTAGTCATTAGTCACTGTTACTTTATTTATGTGGACAATGTTACCAAAAAATCATGAAACTTCAATACACTAAAAAGACACAATTTGAAGGATATTTGCTTGCTATTTTCCTTTTATAGCCAAAAAATCATTTGCTGACACTGGATGAGACACTGGAAACGGCAGATATTCCAGTCAGTCCTTTTCTCAAGTCTGTTTTTCCTGAAGTTACCCCAAATGATTTCCTTGAGCTGAGCATAAATGATGGGAGAGAAAACAAGAAAACTATACCATAGAAAAGATAGTAAGTAGTGAAACAGCAGTGTGGTGGTGACCCCAAGCATACCAACTGAAAATTCAAACAATCTGCCCTCTGAAAACTGTCTAAAACCTTCCACTGCAATGTTCTCCACATCCTCTGAGAGTCAGACTCACTTTTGAAAGGTCCAGATGTGTCTTACCCAGTAGTACATCAATCTGCCATATTAAGCATTTTCCCTTCAGTCATTAAACCATCTCACTGTTCTTCATAATGTAAAGGCAATTTAATTTCAGCTATAAAATCTCCCATATACTTTCCCTGATACTTACATCTTAATTTACTGGGTAATTAGCATGAATCAACATATTTGGGGAGATGTTTTGCAGATAGATTTTGATAAATAACTCAGCAAGGTGCTTAAAACCGTATCAATATCCTGACTGATCATCAGTTAGAGGTGCCCTGAGCTAGCCTGTTGCCCTGATTGATTGATTGATACAAAAGTTTGGGAGGTGAATTGGCTTACCATTGGTAGATAAAAATCACCATAAAATCTCTGAGATGATAGTTCTTAGAATCATTAAAATATTTCAAAGGAAGCAATTCCATTAAGTCAGGGTTTTTTCTCAGCAATAACTTGAGCTGTATACAGTTTGTAGGTTTAATTGGATAAATATTTCTATATGCTCTCCATTACACTTCATAAAATAATTTTAAAATTCTCAAACCATATGCATTCTTTCACATTACACTTCCCTAAATGCGTGTAATTTGACCAGTGTGTTTTGCCTTGTTGAACTGTTCCAGCATAACAGTAAACACACACTGAAATCTCTGGGACATGCCTTAGTGTCTTCCTCGTTACATAGTACTACCACTAGCCTCCTGATGATCTATTCATGTTTCTACAAGAATAGCAAAATGTAAACACATGCTGATGTGGATTTTAAGTTAGGAAAGTATTGCTTCAGCCTAGAGCACATCTGTGGCTTGCTGCAGACACTTGCAGGTTGTTCTGCTGCCAGGTGGTGTCTTGCTCCTAGGAGTCTCCAAGTGTGATATAAATGCAGGAAGCATTACAGCAACAGAATGATCCCGTATAACTCATGTACATATTGACAAATATGAATCCCTTCAAGGATTCACGATGCATGTGAAGCCTCTTACAGAGAAAATACCTAAATAGTTAAATTGAGAATCTTTTTATTGCTCTAGTAACTAAGAAATAGAAGACATTGTACTCAGGGCATTGTAATAGTGTTATGATGGATAAACAGATAAGCTCCAGAGACAAGAATTAATCTTGGAACTATATAATCTGCTAATTTTTAAAGCATATGTGGATGAAAAATAAATATATTAAAAATTAAGAGACAATGCAAAAGGTACTGTATTCTAGCTCAACACACATTTATTGATATAATCAATCTTCAGATGAATTGTATCAAGTAATGCCTCCATTTCCCATCCAACTTCCTGCTAATGCACATTTTGGGAGATGCCACATGATGGATCAAGTACCTGGGTCACTGTTACATAAGACACCGGATTGAGCACTCTGCTCTTGGCTTTAGCCTGGCCTGGCCTGACATTTGAGGCATTTGAAGGGTGAATCATTGGATGAATCATCTTGCTTTGCTTTTCAAATAAATAAACCTTTCTTAAAGAATTTTTTATCAACTCACATGTAAATTAACATATTAATTTGTGGGTCTGAAAGGCCAATAAACCATTCCTTCGTTGAATCTCAAGATCAGATGAAGATTAGAAATCTAACGGAGATACTAGATTTTTAAATAAAAATTGTGTATACCTACTGTATATAATATGATGTTTTGAAATATGCATACCTCTATTTTTCAAGTATACAATATACTGATATTGCCATGGTAAAAATCATAGTCCTCTAGAACTGATTTCTTTCTTTTTTTTATTTATTTGACAGGTAGAGTTATAGACAGTGAGAGAGAGAGACAGAGAGAAAGGTCTTCCTTCCATTGGTTCACTCCCCAAATGGCTGCTAAGGCCAGAGCTATGCCGATCTGAAGCCAGGAGCCAGGTGCTTCCTCCTGGTCTCCCATGCAGGTGCAGGGGCCCAAGCACTTGGGCCATCCTCCACTGCCGTCCTGGGACACAGCAGAGAGCTGGCCTGGAAGAGGGGCAACCAGGACAGAATCCGGCGCCCAGACCAGGACAAGAACCCGGTGTGCCGGCGCCACAGGCAGAGGATTAGCCTATTGAGCCATGGTGCTGGCAGATAGTGAACTTTCAAATATCAGAGAAACGTTCTGTCACTCAGTTGTTATGTATCAGTTGACTTTACAAACACAGTGTAAGACCTAGGCCATTGTTTCCTACCCTCAAGGAATTTATAGGCTAATCCAATGAGATTGTTTTCTTCCAGCCATGCCAAAGGGATATATTGTTTCCACCTGTGTGGGGAAAAAAAGACTCTGGTCATCTTGTTTCTTGTTTTAAAATATACTTGGGACATATAATATTTGATAACTATGTCATGTCTCTCTACTCTCACATTCCATCTTTTGTTTGGAATATGAATTATCTAGGAATGGAAACAAAAAAGAAAAAAATTTATCTCAGTGAAAACAAGAGAAGATGAGACTAACCAGGCTAATTTTGCGTAGGTTAGGAAACAGAATGAGGGTCCAACAACTAGTCAGAAACAGTAATTATCATAGCATTGACTGTCTAGTTGACAGCGCCTAGCCATGGCTGTGATGACTACCCTACAGATAAATGATCCAAGTGAAACTGGGAAGTCTTTTTTCAGAAGAAATAGTGTTTTAGGTAGATTTAAACATTTCTTTTCTGCATCTATCTTCAGCTAAGTGACTGATTTACTCCTTATTTGAATTTGCTAACTTTAGGACATCTTCATGAAATAATATACCCCACAAAAATCTTCTTGTTGCCAAATAGGAAAAAAAAAGGCTAAATAAATACTTCTAAACATTGATTTGGAAAGGAGACACGTTATGCATAGATTCTAAAATGTCTGAAACTAAAATAGATGCAAAGAGGAAGCTGGAATGGAAGGAGTATTACTCTTCTGGGAAAGGTGAAGAAAATTTTTGTTGTGTTTTATAAGGCGAGAAACAGAATCATCCTTATTAACTCCTAGTGAAAGGATATCCTGCATAGGAAATGAATGTTGTAGCTTTTTCTGTCAGCAATATGTTTCCAGAAACCCCTCTGGCTTGTGGATGAAAATTCATAGGGAAATTGAACATTCTTGTGTGAGAAAACTACAGGGGTTTCCAGCAAATTCTCATAAGGGAGAAATGTCAAATCTTTAATAGTAGAAGAACCAGATTGTTTTGTTAATAATTTTGTCAGTGGTCACTTTGTACCAAGATAAAAAAGAGAGAATTCTAGGTCAAGACTTTCCTTTCTTCCTTAGGTAACAAAGACAAAGAAGACACGAATAGATCACTTCAGACACAGTTATTATCCAAACAGAATGAGTGGAAAATGTGATTCAGAAATGTGCTGCCAAGGCAGCAGCTCTGGGCCTGTGTGGGTGGGTATAAAATCAGCACAAAGATTTGCAAAACTTTGAAGTCAAAAAGCAGGATTAAGCTCATAGATTCTTGGTGTAATAGATAATTCAGAGCACTCTAGATCAGTCTGGAATAAGCAATGATTAGGCAACAACTATACAGGAGAACAGACTAGAAAGTATACAGTACTCTCCTGGGGACCTATTATTGTTACTACTATTTCTTCTTTTTTTCAAGAATGGCCATTCCATTGTATTTGCTTGCCACTAGACATTAAGAAACTTAAGGAAAGAAATGGTGCCTTAGCTATTTCTGTATTCCAATATCCAGCACAAATCCTGGCATATAGTGAATGCACATTAAATATTTGCTGAGAAAATGGAATTATAAAGCAAATACAGAATATGACTTCTGGGTCAGATATGCTCTATCAGCACTCTTCAACAGAGAGTCCTGTGGTACTCCAACTTTCCTGCACTGTCCAGTGTGGTAGCTGCTAGCTGCATATAGCTATTAAGCACCTAAAATATGGCTAATAAAACTGAGGGTTTGCATTATTAATTTAATTTAAATTAAATGTAAAATTAAATAGCCACATGTTGGACAGTACAGTGCTATATTTTCCAAGAGAGTAAATGGAACAGAAGGTCCTGGTTTTCTAATCTGCTATTTTAATGTTATTTGACTATTATCTATCTCCCATCCCAATTTATCATGTTCTGTCCAGTAAGTAACCCAAAGGGAAAGAAGTCTTTCAGATTTCAGTAAGTAAAGTGACTAGTTTTTTTTCTTCCTTTGCTTCTCAGTGAGAAAACCGCATTAATCCATCTCATAATCATTGATTCTGTGTCAACATGTAGCTGAGCATAATGGAAGAATATTGAGCACGAAAAACTGTTAGAATCATGCATCTGTCAGGCACATGCAGCATAACCGCGGGCATACTCATATTCCTTAAGCTCCTTGAGTTTCAGTTCCCTCATCAATGAAATGGGGATTATGATGCCTATCTGATAGTATGGTGACAAGATTCAAGACATTAGTTCCTACTGCAGTTCCTTACACAGTAAATGATATATGTTATTCTGAAGTTTTTTTTAAGGGTAAGATAATATGTTAGGTGCTGTGAAGATATTGAAGGAGTAGAAGGTATCAATAATGTTCTGTTCCTTGTCAGTGAATCATCATAGTTCCTGATATAAAGTTTATAGGCTTTTTAAAAAATGTTAATTTTATTTATTTGCAAGTCATAGTTATGGAGAGAGAGAAGGAGAGACAGATAGAGATCTCCATTCTCTGTTTCTGCCAGGGCGAATCCATGCCCAAGCCAGCAGCCATGAGCTTCATCAGGGTCTCCCAAAGTGGGTTGCAGGGGCCAGGACACTTGGGCCATTTCTGCTACATTCCCAAGCTATTAGCAGGGATTTGGGTTGGAAGTGGAGCAGGCAGGACAATAACCAGCTTTTTTCTTACAAACACAGAATAAATAAAGCTTAAATAAAGCTCTTGGAAGAATATTCAGAGATTTCATATCAGAAGAAGATTAAGATTTATAGTATATGAAATTATACAGCAAGAATTTTAATCCCTACCTATTTTTCAGCTACTATTTTTTGAGCATTTTACTATGTTTTATGTATGGGAAGCAGGCATCATAGTTAACAGCTCTATCAGCTATACCACAAAGATTATGGGCCTTTCTACCAGACTCTGTTTGCTTTTCAGAACTCTCTGTCACCTATACAAAGTGAAAAATCCCTGTCTTATCTCTGTTTTCACAATCCTAGAACAGATTTTGATACTTAATAGGGCTTTCAGATATTTTTTTTTAATTTGAATGGTACAAAACTGTCATTTTCACTGATGCTGCTAAAAGAATACAAGAAAAGCAAAAATGGCATCATTATCACACAGAAATTAGCTAATAGCTACACATAGAAGATATCATAGAACAAGGACAAACCATTAACTTGTAACATTCATCCTCCCATACAACTCATTCATCACACTCAAAGTTAAATAAGCACTTTAGGAAAGTATTTAACAATAAACAGTAAGGATCTATGCCTTGAAAATCATCAAATTTATGTATATATAAATTATCAAATTAATTTAAATAAAATATGATGACTTTAATACACATGCATGCTTTGTTCTTGGATGAAGCTATTAAACATTATAGAGAAGCATAATCTTTTTTTGTATTTTTTTTTTAATTTTTTTGAAAGGCAAAAATGCAAAGAGAGAAGAAGGAAGGGAAGGAGGGAGGGAGGGAGGGAGGGAGAGAGAGAGAGAGAGGGAGAGAGAGAAAATCTTCCAACCTAAACTCTGGTTCAATCCCCAAATGTCCACAATGACCAGGGCCGGGCAAGGCCAAAGTCGGTAGCCAAAAGCCTCCTCCAGGTCTTCCATGTGAGTGCAGGTGCCCAAGCACTTAGAGCATCCCCAGATATCCTCCCAGGCGTATCAACGGGGAGCTGGATCAGAAGTGGAGCAGCCAGGACCCAAACCAGCACCCAAACGTGATGTAGGCACTGCAGGTGGAGGCTAAATCCTTTACTCCATAGTGTCAACCTCATAATTGTTTTCAAAATCAGTGGTTAATGGAGAATTTTCAAGAAATTTTTTAAAAATAAGAATATTGGGCATACTCTAGCAAAATATTAAAATAAATTACAGAGATGCAGTAAGTAAAAACCGATGTAATGTAGGTGCAATAGTCGATACAAAATCTGCTATTGAATTGGATGCATTCAAAATTATCCATAGTCAAACTTAGAGCTTAATCTAGGGAAATAGAGAAAGAAAATCATTTTAGCTTTCACTCATATTATAAACCAAAAATAAATTCTAGATGGATTAAGGTGTTATGTGAAATGACACCAAGAAATGAGGTGAAAATATTTATCTGGTGTGCAGAAAACATATTATATATTGAAGAAAGTAAATCACCTAGAAGACTTTATTAGTCTAAAGACTCTTTCAACATTCACCATCATAAACATATGAACAAAATTAAATTATAAGCCACAAATTGTGAAAAAAAAGTCCCATAAGCACAAAAGACATTCGGAGTACACTGTTGGGAATTCCCTTCCTAAAGACCTATGCTAACTATGGTACATATCTATGCAACCTTAGGCTGGTTATTTCGGTCATATTTATTTTTTAAATGAATATATAAGGGGCTGGCACTATGGCACAATGGGTTAATGCCCTGGCCTGAGGCACCGGCATCCCAGTGGGCACTGGTTCTAGTCCCGGCTGCTCCACTTCTGATCCAGCTCTCTGCTATGGCCTGGGAAAGCAGTGGATGATGGCCCATGTGCTTGGGCCCCTGCACCCTCGTAGGAGACCTGGAAGACGCTCCTGGCTCCTGGCTTCGGATCAGTGCAGTTTCAACCGTTGCAGCCAATTGGGGAGTGAACCATCGGATGGAAGACCGCTCTTTCTCTCGCTCTCTGTCTCTCCTCTCTCTGTGTAACTCTGACTTTCAAGTAAAAAATAAATAAATCTTTAAAAAAAAGTAAATGAATATATGGAATATATGCTACAGAGTTAACGTGACAAGTTTGAAAATAACATCAGTGTATTACATAAAACATAGTAAAATGCTCAAAAAATAGTAGCTGAAAACTAGGTAGGGATTAAAATTCTTGCTGTATAATTTCATATACTATAAATCTTAATCTTTTTCTAAATATGAAATCTGTAAATATTCTTCCAAGAGCTTTATTTAAGCTTTATTTATTCTGTGTTTGTAAGAAAAAAGTTTGTTATTCTAATTCAGCCAAATCTACTAGCTTAGCCTCCTTGAATTCTAGGTTCTAAATTTTATTTGGAAAGTCTTACCCTCTTTTTTTTAACTTATTTCCCCTAATAATAAAAGTATTCTCCTGTATTTTATCTACAGCTTGTATTTTTTGTTGATATAAAGCTTACTTGTTACTTATATTTCCTTTTAAATCATTGTCTGTTGTCAGAACACTCTATTGAATAGCCTACCCTTTCCATGGATGTTTAAAATTTAAAATATAATAATAAAAATTAAAGATATATAATATTTATTTGTAAGTTTTTTTCTGAAATCTATTCTTTTCAATTGATGCCTTTCTATATAGGGAACCTCCCTATTTTAATTATACTACAGATTTGTGATTTGATCTTTCTTGGTACACAATTCTTTTTTTAAGATTTATTTATTTATTTGAAATAGTTATACACAGAGAGAAGGAGAGGCAGAGAGAAAGAGAAAGAGAGAGAGAGAGAGAGAGAGAGAGAGAGAGAGGTCTTCTATCTGCTGTTTCACTCCCCAATTGGCCACAACAGTTGGAGCTATGCCTAGCTGAAGCCAGGAGCCAGGAACCTCCTCTGGGTCTACCACGTGGATGCAGGGGCCCTAGGACTTGGGCCATCTTCTACTGCTTTCCCAGGCCATAGCAGAGAGCTGGATCAGAAGTGGAACACCCATATATGCTGCCAGCACTGCAGGTGGCTTTACCCACTACACCTCAGTGCCAGCTCTGGTACACAATTCTTTACTGAAAGTTTTTTCCTATTGTTGAATATTTACTTTTCTGTATGAATTTTAGATTCAATTTATCAGTCTATAAATATAATATTAAGAATTTGATAGGAATTTCCATAAATTTCTAGACTAATTTGAGGAAAATTAAAGTTTTCAAATCCTAGGATTTTATATGCTCTGTAATTAATGAGCTATGTATAACATCGTATATTCAATAAACTTGCAGTTTTCTACATATAGTTATCACAAATTCCTTTTAAAATCGATTCAAGTATTTTGTACTGTGTTATTTTTGCTATTACAAATAGTATTTTCCCATTAAATTGTCCACTTAGGTCTTCCTGCTTTAAACAGAAATTATTCGGTTTGGTACACTTACCAGCTTACTGTATAATTTCATTACTTTCATTAGTTTTCAATTGATTCCTTTGGATTTCCCTTTTATCACCTACAAATATTAACAGATTTGTCCTTTCTTATCTAATATGTTGAGTAGTAGTTTGTTCTTTAACAATTAGAATGTTTCAAATATTTCCCATTATGTTTTGTGTAATTTTGTTTTGATTTCTGGGTTTTTTTTTTTGTATTGCTTTTTGGAATTAATTTCTAGTCCATAATCTTTGTCATGTTCAAATATGAGAGGGACACACACAAACACACACACACACACATACATATTCCTTTACTACCCTTCCTAATATCCTTGATTTTTATATTAACTCTAATTCATTATTCTTTATTATTATGTAACGTGTTGCCTTCATTAGGAACAGCAAAGATAGTACACAGGCATGTGGCATTTCTAGTTTTATAGCAAATAAGTCAGTCATTTTTTTTTTCAATTTTGACTGACCATTCCTGGGTACCCATTCAGTGCAAATTTCTGCTGTTATGGAGGGGGAAAAGATAGTTCCTGCTTTCAGAAATCATATTCATTAGAAAAAATTTCAATATTGCATTTAACAATCATTTAGTCAAGTGGTTCCAGCAATCATTGTTGTGACTGCTGTCAGGGTCAACTTATTCCAGAGTTCATGTCAAACACTGAACCACCACAATTCCTCCAGGGTTTCAAGTCAAATGTTTTAAAATTTCATTTTATAAATGATGAGCTATGAAAGTTATTGATAATATCATATCCTATATTTTTTACATCATTCAAAATATTTACTGTTATTTTAAAATAATTCTTGTAGAGCATGGAGTATTTGTTATTCACAAGCAAATTAAAAATTTCAGTTATCTCAAATTTGTTTCTTCAAATCATGTTTTGGAATATAGTTTAATCAATTTAGCTCCCATGCACACTTATTTTATTTTTCTCATATATTTTATTATGGCTTTGATAAGTTAAGGCTTATCTGGATTCCATATGCTGTTTTGTTCACAAACCTCGCCACTTTGTTATGCTGATGGCAATATAGACAGATGTGGAAATTGGTGCTTAATTACTGATCTCAGCAATAACTGTAGCTCCCTGACAGTGGCACTGGTAACTGATCACAGAGTTACAGAAGAAAGTCATGAAGAGCCAGCATTCCAGAATTTTATGCAAGAATCAATGGCACAGTACTGGGAGAGAAATGACAAACAGAGAAACTCCATTTGTTTCCAGAAGTCTGAAATTTTGGAACTCCAGTGGGAGATTACTATGAAGGACAATTTTCTTCCGACTAGCAGTTTCTCCTATGGAAAATCTTATGGCTCAAATAAAGTCAGGAATAGAAGCCCCTTGGACCCGGCAGTTAGATGCTGATTCACCATTGGCCTTTCCCTGGTTTTATGCAACGAAGGATTAACTGACTGTTACTGGAAATAGATTAATTCAAGCCTAAAAGTTCAAGTTTTATCATTTTAACTCAACTAATTTGCCTCTGACGAAAGAACTTACTTTCCTGGTGACCACTTCAAATCTGTTTCTTTCTTTCTCTTTCTCTTTCTCTTTAAGGTGTACTTATTTATTTACAAACAGAAAGAGGGAGACAGAGAAAGAGGTTTTCCATCTGCTAGGTCATTCTCAAAATGGCCGCAACAACCAGAGCTGGGGCGATCCAAGCCAAGAGCCGGGAGCTTCCTCCAGGTCTCCTACGTAAAGAGCAGGGGCCCAAGCAATTGTGCAGCCCTTGGCTGCTTTCCCAGGATAGAAAGTGGAGCAGCTAGGACAGGAACTGGAGCCCATATGGGATGCTGGTGCCATACTGCCAACCTCAACTCTTGGATTTCTGCGCTGGAGCTGTAGCCTCTACTTCTCTTGCCTCATACTGAAAAGCTCATTATAGCACATTATAGGCTTGTGGAAGAAAGTGGGGGAAACATGATTAATGAAGAATTCGATTGCAATGGTGACTCAGATTAAGACCTTTTATTTTAATTAAAAAAAAAAATAACTGTAGCTCCCTGACTCCGAAAATCTGGAGTAAATTTAGCATGCCATGCCCTCTTCATGTTCTTAGATGCTGGAGAAATTAAATTCCACCTGCTGAATGCCTCTGGTAAAAGAAGAGAAATTAGATCTCAATTTCTCTGTGATGTAATCTATGTGGCTGAGAAGTCTCTCTCAAGAGTAAAAAGAAATTCACTCACTACTTAACAAATAGTTTATATGAATGTGACTTCTGTGACCTTGGTCCTTCCAGTTGGCACAGTGTAGGAATTCAGTGATGATATGATTTTTGTAGTCTTCTCTTTGGTTGGTATCACATACAGTAAGAGAGAATACCTAGTTATGAGGTTTTTGTGATATAATCCAGCAGACCAACAGAAGTTACATCAGTATACTTCTCCTTTATTCAGAATATTGATAATTTTCTTTTCAAATAATTATTTTTAATGTCTAAATCTAGTATTGTTATAAGACTAACTTATTAATTTTCATTTTTTAAAAAATCGGTAATCATTGAACCAATTATCTACCTATCTATATATCTATATCTATATTTATATCTATATATTCAGTGTGCAATTTCACTTGCACTTTTGAATACAAATGCTAAACATGGGGAAAATAAACAAAAATGTTAACAAATACAGGCAATTAATTAATCAAATGGGTGTATACAGACAGAATGCAATGAAAGTTTTAGCATATTTGGATGAATATTTTAATATAAACATTATATTTTAGTCTTATTTAATAATTACTATACTTGCAATAACCTTTCAACAAGTTATAAGAGAGATACTGCTTTTTGATAAAAAATTTTTCTCTGGGGAAAAAATACAGGTATTGAATGTCAAGACATTCTATTTCATTTTCTGTGATTGAAAATACAAAGTCTCTTTTATTAGCAAAAATAAGTGATTGACATTTCTGGTATATGGTAATCTAAATACCATTTGAAGAGTAATGGGTATACAGTTAAATATCTAAGCTTATTTGCCTAAATTATAGACTAGCAGGACCAACATTAGAAACAGGTGTTATTTATATCCTTCCATCCACAGCACTGCACAGATAGCAGCAACTACCCCAAGAGTTGAACCATAGTATAGCCACACTTCCTCTTAGTTTAAGCTCTGTGGTAATATCATATTCAAATGAACTGCAGTTGATTGATTAATATGTGTTTGTGTGTATACACAGTATACAGATAGGGGCTAAGCTGCAGTTGGTTCCAGCTTGTTTTAAATGCACACAGCTTCAAAAATTTTGTCTAGCAGATAAGTCACTGTCCGTTGTCTCACCTAAGGTTTGTCTCAGTTCCAGCTTCCTGCTATTTCACACCCTGGTAGGCTTCGGTAACTGTTCAAGTATTAGGATTCCTTCAATTCATATGGGAGACCTGGATTATTATTGGCTCCTAGCTTCAACTTGGCTCAGTCTCAGCTGTTGCATGTATTTGAAGGGGTGAACCAGTAGATGAGAGCTCTCTCTGTCTTTATTCCTGCCTCTCTAATCAACAGGTAATTAATATTGTTCAGAAGGTCAATAGGCCACATACAAAAAGCAATTCTGTGTTCAAACCAGCTTTTTGGTTGTTGTTGAATTATTAAATCACATAATAAGAAAATATGAAATTACAAACCTTACCCATGAATAAATTGTTCCTATTAGGTTAAGCCATATGAAACTGCTAATATTCAATCATTGTAAACATACAAAAATGGCAACAAGACAGGTAGAATATGAGAATATCTTCAGGCAAATGATTCAGTAAAATGCAAACATTTTGTATTTAAAATTTTATTATATATTCAGGAGAACTAGAGACTCACACATACAGGGACAGAGAGCTCCCATCCACTGGGCCACACTCCAAATGCCTGCAATGGCCAGGGCTCTGCTGGGAACCATACACAGGAGCCAGGAACTCATTACAGGTTCCTTACATGAGTGATACGGACTGAAATACTTGAGTCATTATCTGTGCAGGAAGCTAGAATCAGGAGTAGAAGCATAACTCAAACCCAGGTACTCCAACATGGGATGTAAATCCCAACCAGCATCTTGGATGATAAGCCAAATGCCTGCACTATAGGAAATAATATAATAAGGCTGTGAGTGAGCAACAAATATTTGTTTCTAAGAAAAACTGTTGAGTTTTGGAAGGCATCTTCTTCAACTGTTCTAAACTAGTGTTGTAGAAAAAATTGCAATGTCCTAGTAAAAAGTACTGCTTATTAAAAACAGAGTACAGGGTCCAGCATTGTGGCAGAGCTGGTAAAGCTACTGCTGTGATGACAGCATTGCATATGTACTTTAGTTGCTGCCCCAATTCCTCCACTTCTGATCCAGTTCCCTGCTAATGGCCTGGGAAAGCAGTTGTTTTGGTCCCTGCACCCATGTAGGAGACCCAGAAGAAGCTCCTGGCTCCTGGTTTTAGCCCAGGTCACCTCTGGTCATTGCAGCCAACTGGGGAGAGAACCAGTGGATGTAAGATACCTCTCTTACACTCTCTCTTCTCTCTCTCTGTCTCTCCCTCACTCTCTCTGTAACTCTTCTGCATAAATACATAAATCTTAAAAAAAAAAGAGTATAGAGGTAAGTGTATGGCACAGGGGTTAAGACACCTGATCTGGTATCAGAATGCCTAGGTTCCAGTCCTAGCTCAGCTTCTAATTCCACCTTCCTATTGATGTACTCCCTGGGAGGCATCATGTGATAGCTTGGGACTCTTGGGTCTCTTGGGACTCCATGTAGGAGGGCTCTATTGAGTAATGGGATCCTGGCTTTGGCCCGGCCTCAGCTGTTGCAGACATTTGAAAAGTGAATTGGTCGATGGAAAACATCTCTCTGATTGTCTCTATCTTTTTTTGTCTTTCAAATAAATGTGAAAATTCAACAGATAAATAGTTCAACTTAAAAATAGAATATAGAGCTAGATAATCAAGGAAGTTTGCAAGTTTTTCCAAACTGCCTCGCAATTTACAGTGTGAAGGATGTTTTCAAACACACAAATTCTATTTAAAGATGTGATATTTTCTGCCCATTCTAGGCACAAATAAAAATGTAGGAATTTCTCTGAAGTATAAATCGACTTGGTTTTCCCCACCTTTGGACTGATGTTTTTCTCTAGTGGTTAGGATTTTAGAATAAAAACATGAAATATGCTCCCAGTGCCTTTTTATTGTATCCAATTGAACATCATCAAAATTCCATAACAAATGTATGAGAAGCAAAGCCAAGACTCATAGCCTAAATTCCATACCAAAGCTTCTTGTTTATTTCCTAATCATATCCCATTACAGTGTTTTAGTGTCTGGGCATCTATACATCAGGACTTTTCTTCTTACGATATCTGCTGCTCAGTTTTGAGACAAGTTACTAGAGGCCTCTTAGTAGTGCATTCATAAGTATAGATTGGAGAATTCTAAGAGTCTACATATTAGCAGACAAAACTTTAAACGGGGAAGAAGACCCCAGACATTAATCCCAATTTTTTTTTTTTTTTTTTTTTTTTTTGTGACAGGCAGAGTGGACAGTGAGAGAGAGAGACAGAGAGAAAGGTCTTCCTTTGCCATTGGTTCACCCTCCAATGGCTGCCGAGATGGCGCGCTGCGGCCAGCGCACCACGCTCATCCGATGGCAGGAGCCAGGTGCTAGATGCTTTTTCCTGGTCTCCCATGGGGTGCAGGGCCCAAGCACTTGGGCCATCCTCCACTGCACTCCCGGGCCACAGCAGAGGGCTGGCCTGGAAGGGGGCAACCGGGACAGAATCCGACGCCCCGACCGGGACTAGAACCCGGTGTGCCGGCGCCGCAAGGCAGAGGATTAGCCTGTTGAGCCACGGCGCCGACTATTAATCCCAATTTTCAATCCAACACAATAGAATATAAAATTGAAGCCCAGGGAAGAACTTGCACTTTTTGTGGTTACATAATCATTTAATTGTAACTATTGTGTATTAATAGGAAATCAATTGAAAGTTAACATCTGCCAGTCTTAAAATCTGTTTGATGACACTGCTATTGGTTTTCACACAAAGGTTGAACAAAATAGTTACATTAGCTCCAAAAAAACATTGTGTTCTGTGCATCCCACTGTGATCTGGTAGCTAATATCCTTTCCTATTTCACTCAGTTGCTTACACAAGCGAAGCATTGATACCACCACCTGATGGAGTGATACTGACCTAGTTTATTTCTCTTCCTGTCATGCTTTATCTGAATGCAGGGCTGATCACTCTCATCATCAAGGCACAAGTCTTGTGAACAGTCAACACAGGAGTATTGTATGTTTGATAACTATGCATATGGATGGCAGTTAATTCTTTAGTTTAATTTAAGCCTTTCTGCAATTTCTAAAAGTAAGTGGGAGAATGAATAGAACAGAATGTTCTCATTCTGCAGAAACAGAATAGAAAACTCTATATCAAGAGAGAAATTAGACTGAGTATTCTTTAAAAAGACACACATGGAAAATAGAAAAAGGAAAATACTCTTTAATAGCTATTTTGTCTTTTGGTATTTTGGTTGCTTTTCTCATGAAAGGAATATTTTCACTATGCATGGAACTAATGATGATACAGAGAATAATACAAACTAATCTGCCAACAAAGGTAACTAAATAAGTGATTTAAATTTTGCTAAAACAAAAACCAGTAGTTACTTTGTATCCTGAGAAACTTACATAAAACATTTTACATAATGTTTTAGTCTCTGAACAAATTTAACAAGTGAACAATATTTATTATTTTTCTCTACTAAACATATACACAGCTACTGAGTATATGCTGAATGTATACTGCTGCATTTACTTAACTACATGGTGCATGGTATATGTTTATGGTATGTAAGCTGCATAGTTCATAGTTGTTGAGAAAAATGTATTTAACACAAACTATTTCCAGAATCCCATAGAAGTATGTATAAGGTGACCATACCTGTAGAAAATTTCCATCTGCCTTCCCCTCACACATGTTGAACACAAAATAAGTCAAGTCAATTAGTGTAACAAAGAAAGGAGTAGTCCAGTGTTCGTGTTTTCAGATCCTTTACTATGCCAGAAGATTGTTGCCAGCAAGGATATGTCTTTAGTAGTCCCAGTGTTGTGGGTCATACCTATTTAGTCTCTGATTTTTAAGAGGAACTAACCAGGATTTGAAGCTGTAGAAAAACAAGAAATCACAAAATAAAATTATGAATTTATATAGAAGCCAGAAGGTTTAAACTTGGCACTATTCTGTGGGAGCAACTAAGAAACTTGCTCAATCAAAAGACCATATACACAATTCAAAAGTGGTGAGGCATGGAGGAGAGGTTGGGGAAGGACGACCAAATGGAGGTATTTAGAGGTCAGGGAACAAGTTTGGGTCATTTATGTTCAGAATGACCCCATTCAATTTCCTGCAGCAGTTTCAGCTTATGTCTTTTGTCTGAACACAATAAGCCTGTAGCAGCTCAGATAATCCACCATACTTATGCTAGGTATTAGAGATTTCTTATATATTATTGAGCAAAGCAATTATTTGACAGTGAAGAGAGATTATTCTTTGACTTCTTGGCACCTGGAATTGAAAGGAAACAAGAAAAAGTCTGAGGGGGCATTCCTATATATATATACCTGATTTGATTATTAGTGATTAGGAGACAAACAGCCAAAAGGATCCATGAGAACTCATAAAGGGATAAGTAACATAATTTAAAATAAAATTTAATAGATAAAGATTCCTCAAAGTAGATATCAGTTATAAATCTCAGGAATTTAGGGAATGGCACTGTCAGTAACAGGGATAAAAGATTGGATAAGGCCCACTTTTTTAAAAGATTTATTTATTTATTTGAAAGTTAGAGTTCCACAGAGAGAGAAGGAGAGAGAGAGAGGGAGAGAGAGAGAGAGGTCTTCCATCTGCTGGCTCACCCCCCAATTGGCCACAATGGCTGCAGCTGCGCTGATCCAAAGCCAGGAGCCAGGAGCTTCCTCTGGGTCTCCCAGACAGGTGCAGGGGTCCAAGCACTTGGGCCATCTTCTACTACTTTCTCAGGCCATAGCAGACAGCTGGTTCGAAAGTGGAGCAGCTGGGACTTGAACCAGTGCCCATATGGTATGCTGGCGCTGCAGGCAGCAGCCTTACCTGCTATGCCACAGCGCCGCACCGGCCCCAAGGCCCACTTTTTAAAATATTATTCCTGGGTGTCAAAAAAGGCAAACCAGTGAACTTAAGACATCCAGTAATGGTCAACAAAGTCAAAATAAAGGGTAAATCTGCATTTTAAATGATAGGTGACTTCCATGGATTTTTAAAAATTTTGGACCAAATCTCTAGAGGGGATCCTTGAAATAATGGCATTCAAGGTCTTCACAACAGAATTAGAGATATTATATGTGTGTGTATGTGTATTTTTAAGAAAGAAGGTATGTAATAACTCAATGCCAGATATCAGTTAACTGTAAAGATGGAGATCTGAGCACTGAGCACTAGCCACATGTGTTCCAATCTTCGCACTTTGGACTCAGTTCTCCATTATTATCAGCTATTTTCTCAAAGCAAATAATAATAAATTTCCAAAACCGTAACAATTGAGAAGTAGTATACTTAGTGCACATATTTAAATAAATGCCTTATGTGCTTTGAAAAATAAGATATAAAGTAAATAAAAGTTGAATCATGGATGCAAACAAATGGGATTGTCAAACTCTAGAACAAAGCCTCTGGAACAGATGAGCTTAATTACTATGAAGCATCTTCCAGGATCTGGAGGTTAATTTCCAAGTGTCACTGAAGACTTCAGCAGTCAGCAAATATTTAAGAGATCAGAGGATTATTTTATCGATTGTAGGGATATATATATTGGCCACTACAAAATCACTTTGGGAGAAGGATATAATTGTCTTCTGTTTGGTTTTCAGGTTGTGTTCTCACAGAAGAAATTATTAATAGATCAGCTGTCAGCTGGCATTGATTTGGGAGGATTTTCTAGGTGACTAGGAAAAGAAATTTGTGTGTGTATGCATGTGTGTGTGTGTGTGTGTTTAAAGAATAATGGAGTCCCTGGGCATAAGTGATGGTTCTGCTTTTTTTTTTTTCCATTTTAGGGAGAATTATAACAGATTTAAACACTTTATCTCAAGGAATTTTTCAATATTGCCCTTAGTCTTTTGTCCTGACTGCCCATAGGATAGACTCAGTTAATGAAATGTTGGGTTTTTCCAGCCTGATACACATTCTTTTAGCAGTATCTTTTCAGGACTTTTTATTCATTTGGGGCACATCTTTAAGTGAAATTTCTCATAATTTAAAGGTGAACAACTTTTTCTTAACTGATAATTTTATACTTTCTATGATTCATGGTGAATAGACTAGCAAACCTCTTGTCAGAAAACAAGTGTAGTTGAATGAATATATAAATGAATGACAGATGAACTGACCATGCAGTACAACATTCTTAGACAATAAGTGTTTCTTGTTTTTTTTTCTCTTTAACAATTCCTAGAAGATTGGCTTACCCTTGTCAGAATTTTAACAAATATTTGTTGAAAGAATGATTCAAAAATGAGTATGTTAATGAGCCAGAGTAACACTGTGTGGTTCTAGTATCTTGAAATCTAACTAATACAGTCCTTTGTGTCTCTATTTAATTAATCTGTATCATAGTGCATCATAAATTTGGTGTGAGAGTAGGTGTTTGATGCAGTGGTTAAGATGCCATTTGCGATGCACACATCCCATATCCAAGAACCTGGGTTCAAGTCCTTGCTTTGCTCTCAATTTTAGTTTCCTGAAAATGTGCACCCTGGGAGGCAGCACATAATGACTCAAGTATTTGAATCTCTTACCCCCCTGGGAGGTTCAAATTGAGTCCCTGACGAACTAGAGCAACAATCCCTAAAAATGGTTGGAGCAGTTTCTATAAGCTCTTCCAAAACTAATCGAACATACAGAAAGCCAAAAACTAACATCAGAGTGGTGGTAGAAAGCAGGGGTTTATTGCAAAGAACAGAACGAGGAGATGGACAGCTATTCTTAATTCCTACCCTCCTCAAAGAGTTAGGAGTAAAGATCCTTATAGATTGAATCTGAGGTGTATGTTCAGCTCATGATCACATTCCTGACTTGCCTGCAGTGATCACAGCCTCATTCAATTGGTCAGCAACATCTTACTCTTTCGAAAATGCTGGTAATGGCATAGTGGGCTCTAGTCACTCTGCTGGCCACATGCAGATGGTAGTTACTTTTGCTTTAGGGGTGGGTTCCTGGAAAAGAAGCCCATTAAGACAAAGCTAAATACCAGCTGTTATCTGTTGGAGAAACAGATGACCTCATGAGTCTGGGATTAGAACTTCATTGCACCAGTAATTCAGGACCTTGTAGAGCCAGCTGCATCACTCCTCTGTTCAGTGAGTTGATTTTGGCATGGAACCTGATGATGTCTGGCATCTGTGGTCAAAGCAATGTATAAGGGTTTGGTTTCACTGACTCCTACCTTCAACCTGGCTGACTTGCATCTACTGGGAGCGACTGAAGAGTGAGACAGTGGATGGGAGTTCTCTATCTCTATATCTCTCCAGCCCAATACTCTGAAAAAGCAAAAATAAATAAAAATGCTTAAAAATTGGTTTGCTGTGTTGGAAAGTTTTCCGTACCTTTTCTAGTTCATATAAAAGAGAAACAAAGACATTTATTAAGTTAATTCAGTTAATTTGGGGGATTAACTTGATCCATGAATCGGTTGACATCTGGAAACATATAAACTTGTGCAGATCACAAATAATGAGCAACAAAATACAAAGAATGGTTAAACCAATTCTTGCCATATATAAAGCTTCTCCATTTTTCAATCATTATTTTTTTACAAATTCCCAGAATAAATAGAAAGTTTTCATAGTTTAAAGTCATTTCATTTCATTTCATTTTCATAATTTAAAGTCATAAAATAAAGTCATTATTTTTTCTTACGGAAAATGCAAATCAATGTAAAATATAGTTCTGAATCTGAGTTTAAATATGTAGTTCAAATATGTAAAGAAATTCTATTTTTTAATTTTTTTCTTTTTACATTTTTTATGTAAGGGGAACAAATTTAATATATTTCTTATATACAGATTTAAGAATATATGATACTTCCCAAACTACCCTCCCTCCTGCCCACACTCCGCCCTTCCTCCTTGTACCTTATTTTTTCTTTTACTTTTTACAATGACATACTTTCAATTTTTTTATAATTACAAACTTAACCATCCACTAACTAAAGAATTCAAAGTGTAGTAAATAAAAACACTGTTCCTCAAGATTATAGACAAGGACTGAACACAATAATCAAATTTCAAAATGTCAATTATTTTATTTTTTTTATTATTTTTTTTTTTATTTTTGACAGGCAGAGTGGACAGTGAGAGAGAGAGACAGAGAGAAAGGACTTCCTTTGCCATTGGTTCACCCTCCAATGGCCGCCGCGGCCGGCACGCTGCGGCCAGCACATGGTGCTGATCCAATGGCAGGAGCCAGGTGATTCTCCTGGCCTCCCATGGGGTGCAGGGCCCAAGCGCTTGGGCCATCCTCCACTGCACTCTCGGGCCACAGCAGAGAGCTGGCCTGGAAGAGGGGCAACCGGGACAGAATCCGGTGCCCCGACCGGGACTAGAACCCGGTGTGCCGGCACCACAAAGCGGAGGATTAGCCTGTTGAGCCACGGCGCCGGCCTCAAAATGTCAATTTTTAAAGCTTTTTTTTTTTTTTTATAAGATTTAGTTGAGAGGTAGGGTTACAGACAGTGAGAGAGAGACACAGAAAGAAGGTCTTCATCTACGGGTTCACTTCCTAAATGGCTGCAACAGCTGGAGATAGGATTTCACTCTTTTTTATGGCTGAGTAGCAATCCATAGTGTATAAATACCACATTTTCTTTATTCAGTCATCAGTTGATGAATATCTGGGTTGATTTCATGTCTTAGCTTTTGTAAAATAGTGCAATGAACATGAGGGTACAGATAAACTCTTTTATGTGGTGATTTCATTTCATTTGATTAAATTCCCAGGAGTGGGAAGACTGGTCATATGGTAGATTTATTTTCAGATTCTGAAGAATCTACATAATGTCTTCCATAATGGTTGTACTAGTTTACATTCCCACCAATAATATATTAGTATACCTTTTTTCCATATACCTACCAGAATTTATTATTTTTTGATTTTTTTTTTGATGATAGCAATTCTCACTGTGTTGAAACCTCATTATATTTTTATTTGCATTTCTCTGATGGCTAGTGATCCTAAGTATTTTTTCAGGTGTCTGTTGGCTATTTGAATTTTATCCTTTGAAAAATGCCTATTCAGATTCTTTGCCCATTTTTTAAGTGGTTGCTTGTTGTTGTTGAGTTTCCTGAGCATGTTATAGATTCTAGATATTAATTCTTTATCAGTTTCATGGCTTACAAATATTTTCTCCCATCCATCAGTTCATTTAGAAAGTTTCATAAGAGGAATTACATCATTTTGCCAAGATAAACTTAGATTTAGTTTTATTTTCAAGTAAATTAGTGATTCCTTTACATACACTTAAAGTAAACTTCAATGTTAACATGTGTATGTATGTATCCTCTAAGTTACAGATTTTTAATTCATTGTTTAATTTTTATAAGATTTATTTATTCATTTGAAAGTGAGATTTACAGAGATGGAGGAAGAAGACAGAGAGAGGGAAAGATTATCCATCTGCTAGTTCACTCACCAGATAGCTTCAATGACCAGGGTTGGGCCAGGCTAAAGCCAGGATTCAGGAGCTTCTTCCAGGTCTCGCATGTGGTGGCAGGGGCCCAAATGCTTGGACCATCTCTTGCTGATCTTGCAGGCCATGATCCAGGAGCTAGATTGGAAGTGGAGCAGCTGGAACTACACGGGGTGCCTATATTGGATGCCAGCATCACTGGTAGAAGGTTTACCTGCTATACCTTGAAAATTAAGACTTTAGATGCAGCGATTTGGCTTGGTAATTAACATACCAGTTGTGATATTAATATTTCATGTTAGAGTGTCTGGATTGAAGTCCTATTCCCAATCAACTTCATGGTGATATGCACCCTCAGAGGTATCAGGTGATGGCTCCAAAAATTGGATTCTTGCCACTCACCTCAGAGACTTGGATTGAGTTCATGGCTCCCAGCTTTCATCTGGCACAGGTTTGACCATCCGAGGAGTCAACCAGTGGCTGGGAACCCTGTGTGTTTGCTTTTCTAACTCTCAAATAATTAAAATAATTTCATTTTTTAAAGATGCAGTTTTTTTTTAGTTTGTTTAATTACATTATGTTATCTGTGTTATAAAATTCAGCTTCAGAACTATAAGAATAATTTGATTTTGTCTCTCTTCATCATTGTTATTATCTACAAGAGAAAATGGACATTTCTACTTTATAGAATAGACTGGAGACTAAACAATGGGAGAAGATGGTAGGTAGAACTCTTAGTTGCAATAATCAATGATCATGTGATCTTATGATCATTTTACTATTATCTAGAAAATCTAACTAATGTGTTTCTTTTATTTCTCTGGTTATGAGAATTAGTGAACAATATTCACCTCTTTATGGAAGTTAGGTTTCATTGGAAATACTATAATTTCTGTCTTCTTTTTTATTGATTATAAAAATAAATGTAAATGCTAAAATGCTCCATAATTTTAGCTTCATGTTAATCAGAATAAGAAAAGTCAAAAATCATAGCAGCTATTTCTATGACTCTTATAACAGCTTTAAAGTGAAAGAAGAAATTAGAAAAATAGGATAAGTGGCATATCATTTTAATGAATATGGACAATTTTTCTCCAGGGATTCTTATAGTCACTTTTACAGTTTTACTTAGAATTAATTCACATCAGTTTCAAAAAGTTTTTTTTATATGAATAACCCTTTGAATCCTTTAGAAATGTCACATGAATATCGGTTGACAGACTTCTTCAATTTCTGAACATCTAATTCAAGACCAGTCAGTGTTGTCCTGAATCTTAATACAGTTCAGCTTTGTTTCTACAACCATTTTTGTGTTTTCTTTTGTCTCACCTTTCATTGCTCTAACTTCTGACCCCATCCAACCTCTAAGACCTGTTACTTTACTTTTCTAAATTCTTAATGCCAACTGATGACCTACCCAAGTACCAGCCTCAACTGTGTTTTTTTCTAACTTTTCCTTCTCTAATCATGCTTTAAACTGACTCTTTGGTTCTCTAATCCACTTCAAACGTAACCTTGCTGGTATATGGCATGACTTGGTAAGTGCAGAGCCGAGAAAACACATTTATTTACCAAGGACAGAGACAGAGAAAGACTGAGAGCTGTACACAAATGAAAAGCCAGGCTGCAGTAATAGATGAGTTACCAAGATTTCCTCCTGAGAATGAGTTTGTATACCTTTAAACAGAAAAGTAGGTGGCTTTTTGGAAAGAAATAGATGCTTTTCTAGGTATAATTCTTTGTAACATATTGCACAAATATTTTGTATCATTATACATGCTCCCAATTAGAGTGACACCCAGAACAAAGGTCAGCTCTCAGGACTGACGATTTGCATTTATGTGCTGACTCCTTCTCACTCTGCCACCCACCCTAAGTTTCAACCTGGTCTGAATCAGGTGAGGATGAGGCCAGGATGAGTCCTCTAAAAGGACAAGGAGGCCGGCACCTCAGTTCACTTGGCTAATCCTCTGCCTGCTTCGCCAGCACCCCGGGTTCTAGAACCTGATGGGGCGCTGGATTCTATCTCTTTCAGTCCAGCTCTCTGCTGTGGCTCACGAAGGCAGTGGAGGATGGCCCAAGTGCTTGGGTCCTGCACCCACATGGGAGACCAGGAGGAAGCACCTGGCTCCTGGCTTTGGATCGGCGCAGCACGCCGGCCGTAGTGGCCGTTGCAGGGGTGAACCAATGGAAAAGGAAGACATTTTTCTCTGTCTCTCTCTCTCACTAACTCTGCCTGTCAAATAAATAAATAAATAAATAAATAAATAAATAAATAAATTTTTAAAAAGGTAAAAGGACAAGGAGTCCAGGAATGTAGATATCATAGGAAAAATTGAAGGAAATTCAAACATCACACAAACTGCCATGCTCATTCTGGAGATGAGAGAACAAAGACTTAGTAAAAAAAAAAAAAAAAAACGTGATTCTTGATCAAAGTCCTACAACTAAATAGTGACACATCAGGACAATAATCCAAGTTTTCTAAAGTGTGGGTGACTATTTTACTCCACTAGATAGGGCATGTTAATTGCATTTTTTAACTTAAATGGTTTAGCACTTTCAACTTTTACCTCTCTAGAAAACCAAGTGTCTAGAATAGAGTTATGCTGCTCACTGCACTTTCAGCCTCTACGAAGTTTAACACATAAGGAATTTAGGGCTTATTTATTTAATATGTAAGTGTACAAATTAGACAGAATAAATTTCATTCTTTGATTCCATTACTCATAAACTGAACTTTAGAAATGCAGATCAGAGAAATGTAGAAAAATGTGAAGTGACTGACATTGCTTCTCATATTTACAAAGTCAGAGTGCTTAGCATCTTTAAAGAAATTTGCCTGAGTTTTCACTCCACAGTTTGGATTTGAAGGCGCTTTAGAAAAACATGTGAGTAAAGCCACCACTTGAAATTCCAGCATCCCATATGCGCTCCACTTCTGGTCCAGCTCCCTGATAACGGCCTGGGAAAAGCAGTGGAAGATGGCCCAAGTGTTTGGGCCCCTGCCACGCATGTAGGAGACATGAATGAAACTCCCAGCTCTTGGCTTCTGCCTGGCCCAACCCTGGCCATCTGGGGAGTGAATCAATGGGTGTCAGATCTCTCTCTCTCTCTCTCTCTCTCTCTCTCTCTCTCTCTCCATCCCCCTCCTTCTCTGTGTCCATAGCTCTTTCAAATAAATAAATCTCTTAAAAAAGAAAAAGAAAGAAAATCATAACATCAAAAACTCATCACAGCAATTTTCTCTTCTCTAATTTAGTAGTTTATGATATGTGTGAAATGGGAAATCATTCTGCTAATTACTAGAAAACTAATGTACAAGCAATCCAGGGGAGAAGAAGTACTTTTTTTGCCAATGTATTTAAAGCATGGGTTATTTGTACATTTTTGGATGTGCACTCATAATTATAATTACATTCATAAACAATCTTCCAGAGCGCCAAGGCTTTTTGCTGATCACAATCCTTTAAAAGGAAAAAAAATGCAGTAAGCATTGGAAAATTTAATAACCTCATTGTTTTGCAGGCTTAATGATAAATAAATTGACCCTAAATTACTCTGCATGAAGTGCGTGTTGAGTAAATGATAAGTAATTGTAATTAAAAATAATAGTAGATAATACTTTCTGTATGTGCAATTTGTAATATGATTCTTAAGGTAGGATTATGACTTTGCCTTGCTGTCTCACATTTGAGAATCTTAATTAATTTTTTAAGCCTCAGAAGAATTTAACAAAGAATGCACAAATCACTCTGTCCACTGAGGCAAATCCTAACTAGTTGTGTTAGTTGAGTCCCTTGAGCAATGTAATTTTATGTCATTATTTTATGTAAATAGTCACCATAGTCCAGTAATTGCATGTTTATTTTCAATTAACATATCTGTAGACAATGTTTGATGTGCTGAGTAAGAAAATGAAAAGAATGTAGTAGTTAAACTTGGCTCACAATTTGGAGGGCAGCAATTTTCTATGCTTATTAGAATTTATTTGTGAAATCTTCTGATTGTCTGAGGCTAGCACAGTGGTGCCAGGAAGGTACTTGCTTTGTGAAGAGGTGGGACTCAGGGCAAGAGGTGTAAGTGAATAAAAATTGTGGGTGATGTTCTTGCTAGCTTGAGATATTAACAGCTTAAAATTTGAAGTTCTGTAAACAGTGAAAAACAAAATTGTTCAAGTATGTTGGAGAATGACGAATCTGAAGGTGCATACATTTGCATCATATTGACATGTCAAACTCTCAATGTAAGATATAGTTTTGTCAATGCACCTTTTTTCTTTCTTAATTGTGAAATGTCTCAACCATACCAATAAAGATACAATGAAGATAACGTATACACTTGTACCTGTTACTGAGCTAGAGGAGTGCAACCATGGATATAGTTCAAGAGGCCTGTCCAGTAGCATTTTCTTCCTTTCCCACCACCCAGAGGTAGTAAATGTTTAAATTTGTGCTTATCGCTCACATGATATTTTATACTTCACTACACATATGCCTTTTCCTCAGGAAGACAGTACTATATTGTATTATTAAAATTATGATATATATTCTGCAAATCTCATTTTTCTACACCATATTATGTTTTTTAAGTATTTATCCACCTTGGTACGTATACTTCTAGTTCATTCATTCACATCATTATTATCAGGTACATGAACGTTCCAGAATTTATTAAGCCATTCTTTGTTTCAGAGGCATTACCTGGTCTTTTTCCTTTGCTATTACAAACAGTGCAACCATGTTGATTTTGGTGTATTTACTCTTCTTTGAGTGATTGGAATATTCTGTAGAGCATGCTATTTGAAATGCAGCCTATATTCAGTGTCAATCCAAAAATGGTTAGCTATCTCTGCTGAGTAGCACATGAAGATGTTTACAGCAAATTGATATTGCTACAACATCCACAATGTAATTTTGTATTTTGGAAAATTATGGTTCTCAGATTTTTAGGCATTTTAGAAGTTTGTAAAATAATAAATAGTTTAAGAAGCTTCACTCCTAAGCAGCATATAATCAAGCATATTGGGAAAAAAAACTATTTTATTATGAGATACAGACAACTTAATCTTTAAGATCCTGCTAATTATTCTTCAAAATGATTGTGCTGATTTAGATTCCTTTAAGAGTAAGTAAGAATCCTAGTTCCCGTATATCTTATCTACTTTGCTTTCTTTAAATAACAACTTTTTTTTAAGGGAGGGATTAGTCAGCTCTCTATTTCATTTTTCCTTTACTATAGAATGTAAGCCTTCTATTTCTGATCTTTCTGTGATACTCTTAAAATTTAGAAGGTATAGTTTTCTGCAACAACCTGCTGCCTTCTTATAATGTCATTTTATCTGATATGACAGTTCCATGGCATTTTTTTTTAAGATTTATTTATTTATAAGTCAAAATTCCATACACAGAGATCGTCTATACTCTGATTCATTCTGAGATGAATGAACGGCTGGATCTGGGCCTATCAGAAGCCAGAAACCAGGAGCTTCTTCCTGGTCACTCCCATTGGTTCAGGGGTTGAAACAGTTGGGCCATTTTCCATTGCTTTCTCAGGCCATAACAGGGAGCTGGGTTGGAAGTGGAGCTGCCTGGACTCAAACCGGTACCCATATGGGATGCTGGCACTACAGGCAGAGGCTTTACCCACTATGCCACCACGCCAGCCCCCATGGTATTTCTTGACCTTCAAATTAGTAGTTACTGTTATTTTATACCACCAGTGATTGCGATAACCTAACTTTCAACCAATGTTTTGGTCTCAAGACTTTTTGAGTAATATCTTTGCATAAAAATAGTTTGGATTATAGAAAAGAATGTATTTAGTATAGTATCTTTATAAGAGTCATGATTTTAAAAAAAAACTTACAGAAATAAAAAGATTGACAAAATTTTAAACCCAATGGAAAGCTAAAATAAATGGCTGTGACAACAGGCTTTTGGAATACTTTTATTCTCACTAAATTTTTTTTTAGCTTTAGAACATTTTTCATTCACTGAGGATTTGTTGAGGCAAATTCTTAGTGCTGTTTTGATTAAAATTCATATTTTTCCCTTGAATAATGCTCTGTGACAGTGTTTTCATATGTTGAAGAGTTGTTCTACTCTCTTTTGACTTCTATTGATGCTTCTGAGATGTTTATCCATTAAAGTCACACTAATTACAGTTCTCCAGCAAAAATCGACTCTTCTCTCAGGCTGTTTTTGAAAGATTTTTATTGTACTCCGTGTTCTGTATTTCCTCTATGACATGATACATCCAACTGTAGATCCCTTTTTTCCTTTTTTTTTTTTATATATAAAGCTTTTATTTAAAGAATATAAATTTCCAAAGAACAGCTTATGGATTACAATGGCTCCCCCCCCCCACAACTTCTCTCCCTCCCCCTACCCTCCCCTTTCCCGCTCCCTCTCCCCTTCTGTTCACATCAAGATTCATTTTCAATTCTCTTTATACACAGAAGATCAATTTAGTACATATTACGTAAAGATTTCAACGGTTTGCCCTCGCATAGAGACACAAAATGATAATACTGTTGGAGTACTAGTTATAGTATTAATTCACAATGTACAGCACATTAAGGACAGAGATCCTACATGATTTTTTTTAAAAAAATTGATTAATTGTCTATGCAATTTCCAGTTTAACACCAAGATTTTTTAATCATTTGCAATTATCTTTATATAAAGAAGATCGATTCAATATATACTATGTAAAGATTTCATCAGTTTGCACCCACTCAGAAACACAAAGTGTAAAAATACTGTTTCAGTACTAGTAATAGCATTATTTCACATTGGATAACACATTAAGGACAGATCCCTCACGAGACGTAAGTACACAGTGACTCCTGATGTTGCTAAAGGCTTCCATAGCCTCGGCAACTCATGACCAGAGCCTAGGGAGATTACTGACGCCATAAACAAGAGTGTCAAATTGTTAAATCAACATCAGGAGTCCCTTTTTTCCTTTTTTATTTACTTGATTGAGACTTACTAGCCTCCCTCACTCTGAATATCCATGCTTTTCAATTCTGCAAAACACCTGTGGCTATTTTCTTTGTTACATTCTTCTCATTTTATGGTTTCTTTTTTACCAGAACCCAACCAGATACACAATAATTTTCATTCTCTCCTCTAAGTTGCTTAAACTCTGTGATATTTTTTTCAACTTTTTTTGAGGTTAAAAAGTAACAAATAATTTAATATTGCCACACAGAGACCTCTATCAAACAAGCGGCACAGGGGACACCCAGATAGGTTTTTTAATTTAAATTTAAATTTAATTTAATTTTAATTTTAATATTATTTTATTTCTATAAATGCTTTTTAAAATTATGACTACCTTTCAAATATATATTGTCACTTTCTATGTTTCAAATTGTTTTTCTCTAAACATTTTAAGTGTATTATATATATATCTTACATGTTCAATAACTAAATATTTAATATTCAAATAGACCTGATTTTAAGCACTTTTCTTTTCTTTTTTTTATTTGACAGATAGAGTTAGATAGTGAGAGAGGGAGACAGAAAGAAAGGTCTTCCTTCTCTTGGTTCACCCCCTAAATGGCCGCTACGGCCAGCGCTGCTCTGATCCAAAGCCAGGAGGAGCCAGTTGCTTCTTCCTAGCCTCCCATGCGGTACAGGGGCCCAAGCACTTGGGCCATCCTTCACTGCCTTCCCAGGCCACAGCAGAGAGCTGGACTGTAAGAGGAGCAACCAGGACTAGAACCCGGGACCCATAGGGGTTGCCGGCACTCAGGCAGAAGATTAGCAAAGTGAGCCACGACATCGGTTCCAAGCACTTTTCCATGTGTTCCGTGATTGTGGATTTTGAGTTCATGGTTAGCTGAGCTTTGTCTCTGGGAATCTTGAAAAGTGTCATTTCTGTCTGCCAAATGTTTCTGTATATTAATAAATAATAATTTCTTAGGGTAATTTACTATTTGGGGCTTCCCAGATGACACAGAGCATAAAAATTCCAATAGGAAATACATGAACATATAGGCTAACAACACATTTTCAGAGAGACTTATTTTTCCCACTCAAACTTGTCAAGATAGGTGAGTTTAATAGTAGGTTTAGCTTTTGCTTTTTCAACTCTACCTTTCACCAATAATTTTTCACAGATTTGAGTTTGTGTTGTGCTCTCTGCTCTAAGCTTGCATAACCACTAATATTCAGTCTTCTTAGCTACCAAGACACATAAACCCTTGTAAAGCTGCCGTGATGTGAGCATCAGATTCTACCCTGTATTTGTCACAATTTTCGCTTTTGATTTCAGCTTATTCCTCACCCATTTTTGAAACTTTGTTTCTGAGTATCCAATGAATGCTGTACTTTACCCTACATATTTGGATATTTTGTATTTGTAAGGTTTTTCAAATTATATGATCTGCCAGAAAGCTGAAAATAGAAGTCAACATCGCTCCTTTATATTAGCTGTACTTTGCTTGCTTCTAATTCTAGAATTCTGTTCTAAACATCCACTCTTTCTGCGGTGACATTTCTCATTTCCCTAAATTGTACCCACAAATTAGGACTCAATTCCATTTTTGCATCTCTTGTAAAGCATTCCTCCAACATCTCACTTCTTTAGTGAACTGAACACATGGGTTAGGAGTCAGACATTGGTTCACCAGTATTGTCATCCAGTTTGCTGTATAGTTTTAAGTGTCCCAGGGAGGGGGATGTTATTCTTCCTCAATATGTATCTGGTATACTGTTATGTAAAGCTGCAGCTTGAACTCACACTATGATCTGTTCCCCTATTCTAAGGCTCTTTCATTCTAACCTCATGCAATTAAAAATATATTTTTGAAAAGCAGAGTGTCAGAGAGGGAGAGAGAGAGAAAGACAAAGACAAAGAATGAAAGAGAGAGAGAGAGAGAGAGAGAGAGAGAAGAACCTTTAATCCACCGTTTGACTCCACAATTGACAGCAACATCCAAATCTAGGTCCCGCAAAAGCCAGGAGCCAGGAACTTCATCTGGGTCTGCCATGTGGGTGTCAGGGGCCAAGCAGTTGGGCCTTCCTTTTCTGTCTTGCTAGGCACATTAGTAGAAAGCAGATTCTAAGTGGAATAGTTGGAACTCCAATTGGCACTTTAATACAGAATGCCAGTATCACAGGTAGCAGCTTAACCTGTTGTGAATGAACGCCCCTTGTGCACGTCTTAGTCTGAAAACCTCTAATGCCTATTTTATTCAATTATAGTTTAGATCTGCTTTAGTCATTAGTTCCTTTAAGTAATGTTTACTCAAAAACACCTATTTATATCTCAATATTGTATATGTCCTGACATTATTTCTTTATCAGTTCCTCCCTAGAATGGCATCTGAGTATCAGAGAACAGAGTGTATCTTACACAAGCTTGTATCATAGAGTAAAAATCGAAGTGTAGAGGTGCGATGCTATCTGGCTACTTATGTCATGGAATAAGATCTCTTTACTCATTTCACTGTAACTCATCCTGCTAGAACTCTTAGATAATGAATGAGGTCTGTGTAACTCAAGATCTTGTCTCTTTTGACTTTAGTTGGTGAACACTGTGCCATTGCCATAACCTCCTTTGCCTCTATGTCTTCTTGTTCACTGTAATACCACCACCACAGGCCCTAAGGTGGGTTCCCCGGGCTCTCAAATGTAAACCTATGCCAATTGTGACTGAAGACAACTTAGCAAACTTAACCTGTATAACTGTTTTCTGCCAGAATTTTTTGTGCTTACCAGTTTTCTTTCATATCTTATGCTGCACCTTTAATTGGTGAGGGAAAGTGTAGTTGCTTCTTGGTAGCCCTATAGGAATTTAGAAATGGAGTTCTTGCCTCATTTATCTAATAAACCTCCCCTGTTTTAGCCAATAATGTATTTTTGCTGAACCTGATTTTTGATCCTTACAGAACTGTTCTTTGAATGTCAATTTTTAAGAACTGAGCTGCAAAGAGACAGAGACAGATATTTTCCACTTGTTGGCCTACTTCCCAATTGACTACAAGGGGAATGGCTGAATCCAGGGATGGGAATTCAATCCAGGTCTCTCATTCCAGGGGCAGGGACTGAACCACTTGAGCAATTACTTCTTGGTCTCCAGGGAGCACACCAGCAGGGAGCTGGGTTCGACAGTGGAGCTGGGACCCAAAAACCCAGACATGCCAAAATGGAATGATTATTAGTGTCCTAGTTACCAGGCAAAAAACCCCGCTCCTCCTATGTCATTTAGTATCTTCTAAAACAAATCCTGGTTCTCATCATGTTCCTCTATCCCTGCTTTGGGGGAAGAAGGCTGCAGATATAGTGTGTGAAAGGCAAAAGAGGGGCCAGCGCTGTGGCGCAGTAGGTAAAATCCCTGGCCTGAAGAGCTGGCATCCCATATGAGTGCCAGTTCAAGACTTGACTGCTCCTCTTCCAATCCAGCTCTCTGCTATGGGCTGGGAAAGCAGTAGAAGATGTCCCAAGTACTTGAGGCCCCTGTACTCACATAGGAGACCCGGAAGAAGCTCCTGGCTCCTGGCTCCTGACTCTGGATTGGTGCAGATCAGGCCATTGAGGCCAATTGGGAAGTGAACCATTGGATGGAAGACCTCTCTCTCTCTCTCTCTCTCTCTCTCTCTCTCTCTCTCTCTCTCTCTCCAGCTCTCCTCCTCTCCTCTCTCTCTGTGTAACTCTGACTTTCAAATAAATAGATCTTAAAAAAAAAAAACAGGCGAAAGAGAAAATACATTCCTAATTTCTACAATATTAACCTAGCTCTGATTTCAAATCCTTACCAGATAAGATAAATGAACATAAAAGTTGCTGAATCATCTGCCTTGTGCTGTTGTTCTGTTAAGTAGACTAAAACTTCACCAATATAATATTGGAAAAAAACACCGGCTTGAGAATTGGACAGTAGTTTAACAAATTGTGGGTCACATGCAAGTTAATAAAATTAGAGAATATTTGTTTCCAATAATACATGTAATTTTCTAACTATTTTCATTTTCTAGCTTAATGACAGAATTAGGGTGACCTCCCTGTGCCCTAGGCTTTGGAACATCAGCATCCATGGAAGTAATGTTTCTTGAATATGGTGTGAAGAGCCAGTTATAGGTAGGAAAAAGAACTCATTTAGCTGTTCCCTAAAGGAACTATGGTGCATGAAATAAAAACACCAATGCCTCCCTGGACAATCAGTTCAAGGTTGCTTGCCAGGCTCCCCAACCTTTAAGTGTTTATTGCTAGAGTGTGCTTTTCAAGGTGAAGAACCATGCCCTAGTATGACATTGAAGGAACATAATACACTCCTGACCTTATTTTCAACTTTTGGGTGATGTGTGACTGTTTCTGTTTCTGCAGTCTGGGACTCATTCTAACCTGTCTTTGGCAAAGAAAAAAAATACTGGGGAGAGAAAGAGACATTGCACAAGTAATTTTTACCAGGTTCCCCATTCTCCTGAAGACAGTGTAGAGGCTGAACTTTCTGAGGGATGACCCACTTTGGTAGAGAATTAGACTAAAGTAGACTTAGCTTTAGACTTCCAAACTATAAACTTCTGGAAGTTTTGGCCCAGGCCCAGGCCAGTCCTCAGGGTCTCACAGCACCCTTAGAACACCCTACCCCTCTACTCAAGTCTTTTACTCTTGCAGAGTCACTGTTATTATCTGCATCTTTTTGGGGGGATTCTCTCTTCTACTCCCAGTTCTCCCCTCCATTTCTTCTACTTTCTTCTGACTTTCTTTTCCCAAAGAGAAAAAAATTGCTAAGAAGTTTGACTTAACTTCATTTATGCACCCGTAGCACTTTCTGCCTTAACTAACATATCTTGCCTCTGGGCCAAAACACCTAAAATACCTTCACAGTGAAATCCTAAAGAAATATCAATGAGAAGATTGTGCTAAGTGATCTCCAAGGGCCCTTCTACAGATGAGTTATCTTGACTTCATATGAGGGCAACAATGCAAAGGAAAAATCCAGTCCAGCTCTTTAAAATATCTTGTGAATATAGGAAATCCTTTATGTGGGAAATGCTGAGCAATGGCAGACTCAAAAAATAAATAAATAAAAGATGCATATCTGGATTCAACAATCTTATAATCTCATTATGAAGTTTTGAGGAACTAAATGCAGAAAAAGTTAAATATTTGAGGACTCCATTCATTTATTCATGGATGATAAAGGAGTTTATGATCATGTGGGATTTTTTAGCTAATAATCTTTTTAATTTTTCTATATGTTGAATTTATTTGAAAGGACAGAGAGAGAGGCAGAAAGAGAGAGAGAGAGAGAGAGAAAATTTTTTTAAAAAATTTTTTTGACAGGCAGAGTGGACAGTGAGAGAGAGAGAAAGGTCTTCCGTTGCCATTGGTTCACCCTCCAATGGCCGCAACGGCCTGCGCGCTGTGGTCGGCGCACTGCACTGATCCGATGGCAGGAGCCAGGTGATTCTCCTGGTCTCCCATGTTCTCCCATGGTCTCCCTTGGGGTGCAGGGCCCAAGCACTTGGGCCATCCTCCACTGTACTCCCGGGCCACAGCAGAGAGCTGGCCTGGAAGAGGAGCAACTGGAACAGAATCCGGCGCCCCGACAGGGACTAGAACCCGGTGTGCCGGCGCCGCAAGGTAGAGGATTAGCCTGTTGAGCCACGGCGCCGGCCCCGAGAATCTTCCACATACTGTTTCACTTCTTAAATAACTTGAGCTTAAATATTTGGAGCCAAAGCCAGGAGTGAGAGAGTCAATCTAGGCCTTCCATGTGGGTATCGGGGACCCAACTACTTGAGTCATCACCTGCTCCAGGGTACATATTAGTAGGAAGCTAGAAAAGGGAACAGAACCAGGACTCAAATCCAAGCACTCTGTTAGGGGATTCTACTGCCCCAATAAGTGTCTTAACTTTGTACCAAATGTTGTCCCTCCTGTGAGATTTTACTTGCAGATGTGAAGTGAGTAATTACAAGGAGTCACATGTGGAAGAAGAGAACATTTTGGGTTTATGTAGGAAGGGTGTAAGTCATCTTTCATATGGGAAGGAAGAGATGTTTTCTTGGAAACAGTGGTTCTATCTGACACATGTGTGTGGGGCAGAGGGAGAGTGAGCAGATTGATTCAAAGTGGGAAAACAGTACTGAGAATAGGTGCAGAAGTTTGAGCAAGGGTACCTACTATTGGTATTTCTATTTGGTTGGAGAACAAATGAATATTAAATTATACAGGGAGGTACAGTTCAGAAGATGTCATAGACAATAAGTGAATTACCAGGTGTGTGAAGTAAATAGAATGCTACAACTTCAGATATGGAATAACAGAGTTTGTTGACATTAGCTACAACTAACACATGTGGGGAGAGTACAATGATTTGTAATACCTATTACAGTTCACAACAGGTTCAAAGGCAGTATGAGAAGAATGCATAGAATTTTCAGTGCACTATATGTAGACCCATTTGACTTAAGTCAGTTTACTAAGTGGGTAAAACTTGCTCTCTCCAAATCTACTGTTTTCTTATTGCGGAACACAATGAAGTATTTGAGAATTTCTCAGTGTGACCCCACCCCCACACCATCCTACTTGCCTACTAGAAGGGACAAGAAATTGCACTAACTTAGACAATCAGAGAGAAATGACTTTTAAGTGCAATATTATGCCCACATTATGCTCAAATGCTTCAGACTATAGGTACACCAGTTACAGCATAGAGGTTGGCTTTTCCTATGCCTGTAGAATGAACTAACACAATTGAAAACAAATTTTGATTGGAGCTGAAAGTACCTGATTATGTTGCCATGTGTCACTAATCAGTTAATCATGTTATCAACCTCTCACACAGAATTTTTATATGCTCAGGCAATAGTAGTATCCCACGGTGGAGCTACTTGTGTCTGAATGCCCTGTAGATTTGGTTCACAAAGGTTAGTAACATTCCATATTAATAATATGGCTCCTTTGTAAATACCTTGGTCCTAGCATAATCCCGAATATTAGATTTAAGTATGGCATATTTATTAGGTTTAAAAACATATAAAAGAGTGAGTCAGGTTTTGCAATTTAAGCAATCTTGTAAGCCATCAGCATCCACACTTATAGCTCAATAATATATTCAAATCTTCAATCTGGCACAGTTAGATTTGGAAAAGTTCAAAGTGTTATTTTTTAAATAAGATCTAGTACTTTAAAGTTGTATATTTTTATCCACGTATAAAATGTAGAATGTTAATTATTATAAGTTCAAGAAATAATTGTTATAAACTATTATGTGTTTGAAATTTTCATTCACCTAAAAGAGGTAATGGTACTGAAATATTAATTATTAACAAAGTGAATTTTTAACACATTAAATCTTTATTCTCTGATCTACATTTGATGCAAATAACAAACAAGGTAATACGTCACAATGTTTCTGATTTCTTCGAAATATATTTTCACTTTCTCAATACTTAGCAACTGTGGGGCCTCTGCTTTGGTGCAGTAGGTTGAGCCACTGTTTGTACATCTAATATCAGAGTGCTGGTTCACATTCCGAATGCTCTGCTTCAGATCCAACTTTCTGCTAATGTGCCTGTGGTGGCAATAGAAGATGGCCCGAGTATGCAGGCTTCTGCCTCACATGTCAGATACCACAATAGAGTTCTAGGCTCTGGCAAAAACCCAGTTGTTGCAGCCATTTGGGGAGCGAATCAGTGTGTAGAAGATCCCTCTGTCTCTCTCTGTCTATATTTCTTTCTCTTTTCCTGCCTCATTGTCTGTCTCTCTGATGCTCTACCTTTCAAAGAAATAATGAATAAATAAATCTTTAAAAAATATTTGGCAACTATACTGTCAACATGCCATTTTTCTATTATTTTTCCAAAAGATACAATGTGTGTTCATTATCAAATAAAAACATGAAGAAAACATATTCTGCAATCCCACCTACAAATAATTACTATTCATAATTTGCTATATTCATTTCTGTTATTTTTAATCCATTATGTATTTTTAAAAGTGGAGTTATTATATAAATATGCTAAATCATTCTTTTGAATATTAGTCGCTATATACTCCTGGAAAACACCAGTGTTGGTAGTAATGTAACTTCCCAATGTATGCACATAGCAAAATGTATTTATTGCCTGTGAAGGCCATGAATTTTAACCTGTTTTCAGCTTTTTTCTTGATGAAAATCGCATTCTGATAGTTACCTTTGTTTATATCTTTTAAAGTTATGATTACTTCAATAAAATAGATTTTTGGGAAAATTACTGAATCAAAATTTATGAATTTAAAATACTATCTTGCCACTTTGCTTCTCAGGAAGATATTTTGTTTGGTTGGCTTTGAGACCATTTTGGAGACTAAGTTATGTGAACCTAAAACCCTCAGGAACTTGATGTTTCTTTTGGTTGTTACGGTAGATGCAAAATGGTCATTTGCTCAAGTTGACATAGACGCATTTAAGAGTTCAGGGAGAGGATTTTTATATTTATTTGTGATTTGTATTCCTTCTATTAACTGTATCCTTATTTTAGTCTCTTTCCAATTAATTGAATAGAAGTTAGGGTTTAAAACACTGAACTGAATAAAACAACCTTTAAAATGATAATAGTATATATCATTTTATAACTTAATACTTAAATATTAATCAAAAATTAATCAACTTTCCATTTCTGTCAATTAATTCAATGATAATTTTAATTGATATGTAAATTTTACCTTGATTCAGTTTGTTTAAACTTGGCTTTCATTTTTTTTTTAATCATTCATTTTTATTTATTTGATTGGAAGAGAGAGAGAGAGAGAGATCCATCTTCCATCCACTGTCTCACTCCCCGAATGCCAGCAACAGCCCAGGTCGGGCAAGGCTGAAGTCGGGAACCAGAAACTCCCTGTTGTTCTCCTATGTGGGTGTTAGGAATTCAAGCATTTGAGCCATAAGTGCCTTCCAGGAGCATGAACTAGAAGGTCAGGAGCAGAGCAGCCAGGACTCAAACCTGTGTTCTGAAATGGAATGTGAGAGTCCCAAGCTGAGACCATCTGTGTCACAACGCCCACTCCAGCTTTTAAGTTTCTAAGTCAAGCTTCATGCTGAAGATTTTACATTGTCACTAATTTCTTTCACTTACTGATACCTTTTCTTTCTTCCATGCATTATGTTCAAATGTACTACTGAGTTAGCAAACGAAAAGATTTCAGGAAAAAAATGCCATGGATCAAACAATGCGTCTTTAACAATAGAATTTAAAGGACATTTATTTATACAAAAAGAGATCATTTCTACTAACAAAATCTGTCTGGAAAAAATATAATCTTATCAGCACAATTGAAATAAAGGAAAAAAAACACGCATGAAATTGACTAATATAAGGTGTGTGGCAAGCTTCACAGGACCATAGGAGATGCTAACAGAGAAGCTCAAAAAGTTCCATAAATTGGAGTAAACTTTAAATAATTATCTTTGTGTCAGCATTCTGGTGCAGAGGGTCAAGCTGCTGCTTGCGATGCCAGAATCCCAAATCAGAGTGTCAGGTCAAGTCCTGGCTGCTCTGTTTCTGATTCAGCTCCTGCTAATGTATCTGGGAAGAAAGTGAATGATGGCCCCAGTACTTGGGTAGCTGCCGCGCAGTGGGAGACCTGGATGCGTTCCTGGCTCCTGGCTTCCACCTGGCCCAGATCAGGTTGTTGTGGCTGTTTGAGGGAGTGAACCAGTGGATGAAAAATCTTTCTGTGTCACTCTTCCTTTTAAAAAAAAGTAAATAAATAATCTTAAGAATAATGATTATTGTGAATCCTAGTTGTGTCTAAAATGTCTGACATGTAGAAATGATAATTTTTCTTACTGACTTTGTTAAGCATCTATTTCAGTATCAAGGAAAGCAAAACATCGTGCTCAGAGCTTTCAAGGGGAAAGGGTCAACATGAAAAATGAAACTTTGAACAACCAGAATGTCTTTTTATTTTCATAATATTTCCCATCATAGAAATAATAGTTGTAGAATTCACATCAAAGTAGAATTTTACTGCTCATATCTAATATCCCTGGGGCATCTAGAAATACAAAAAATAACAATATTTCTAAAGAGTGGAGGTTTTATTTTTATTCCCTAGAGATACAGAAAATAAAAATGCATTCTGTATTATTTTCCCAGAGATTTCTATTTGTAACCTCTAAGTGTCTGTTTACTCCTGGCCACTGGACCATTATAAGTCTGATAGCTGCTAAAACAAGAATCCTAATCAGGTTTAACAAAGCTTCCTTGAAATGATTTATCTTGTCATAGCTACAGAGCAGGCTAAATTGAATAGCAAAATTAATCTGACTCTCTAAAGGTGAACTCTAGCCCATCATGTAGTCTGTGACAGTAATTAATGCTGCTTTAGCTTTCTTTCCATGTTCAGCTCCAGCAGCCTACTAGTAATTTAGGTGTGTGGATATCTGTGTGGAGCTTCGTTTGTTTCAGCCACACAGCAATAGGAAAGACTGGCATGTTTGCACACTTTCAGTCTCTCTCAAAAAAGGCTCTTAAAGATATTTCCTCCTCTCTGCTCTCATTTAAATTTAATGTAAGCTGAGATATTCTATATTTCAGTGATTATGAATAATCTCTATTGTAGTTTATAAAATGCTGATAATAAATTGATGATATTTAGGACTTATTTATGAAATAATTAGTAAGAATTCAGAATTATTTCCTCTATTTACTACTACTTTTATTACAAGTAAATAAAAGCAGTATTTTTAGCTATCTCACAATACTTAATTCAGTATACTCTTCCTGAATCCCAGTTTTTACTATAAAAATTAGGAGGAGGGATTCTTACCATGCATATGAAGGGCATCCAAAAAGTTCCAGGAAAATTAGTACTATGAAAAAACTAGGCATAGATTTCTTCTTTTTTCAATTTTTGCACCAAAATAAACTTATCCTTTAAATCTATTTTCCATAGACATTTTGAAATAGCCTCATAATTTAAATCATCTCTAGATTTGTTATTCATAATGTTGGACATGGTGCAAAAGCTATGTATATAATTTTATATTATGTTTAGGGCATAATGACAAAGGAAAAAAATTGTTCATGCTTGGGACAGAAGTAATTTTTTTTTTCTCAAAATATTTTCAATCTGTGGTTGAAAGCATCCAGGAGTTTGAAGTGTGTGGAGCTGGAGGACCAACTGTACTTCATAGATTTAGAACTACTTTTTTTTTTTAAGATTTATTGGTTTATTTGGAAGGCAAAGTTAGAGAGTGGCAGAGGTAGAGATCTTCCATCCGCTGGTTCACTCCCCAAATGGCCACAATGGCCAGAGATGGGCCAATCCAAAACCAGGAGCCAACAGCCTCCTCCTCTTGGTCCCCAATGTGGGTGCAGGGACCCAAGGATTTGGGCCTTCTTATACTGCTTTCCCAGACCGTAAAAGAACCGGATTGGAAGTGGAGCAGCTAGGTCTCAACCTGGTGTCCATATGAACTGGCACTGCAGACAGTGGCTTTACCTCCTATGCCACAGTGCTAACCCCTACTTTTATGTTTTAAAAGCTTGTTTGTTTTTTTTGAAAGGCAGAAGGACAAAGAAAGAGAGAGAGAGAGAGAGAGAGAGAAAGAGAGAGAGAAATGGAGAGACAAAGAGGAAAAGGGATACCCCATCCACTGGTTCATTCTCTAAATGGCTGCAGTAGCCTACTCTGGGCCAGGCAGAAGCCAGGAGCCAGGAACTCCATTTGGTTCTTCTATGTGGGTGGCTGGGGTCCAAGAACTTGTGCCCATCATCTACTGCTTTCCCAGATAGATTAGCAGGAAGTTGCACTGAAAGTGGAGCAGTCAGGACTCAAACCAGCACTCTGATATGGGATCTGACATTGTAAGCAGTGGCTTAACCTGTTGTACCACAACATTGGCCCTCAGTTGTGTATCTTAGCACTGTTAGGTATTTGACTATCATCTATAAGAAATGAAAGAAACACTCCAAATATTTTAATGTGGTATACATTATTAAAGGATAATAACTTGGCTTATGTGTTTTGGAACCAATATTTTTATTCCAGAACAGACTGAGGGTAAAGTTCAAGTATATATCTCATAGAGAATAGGAAAAACGTGATTTGAAGTAGACAGGATATTTTAAAAGTTTGCTTGTTTCTGAAATTAAATTGCATGTAAAAATAACTGTCTAGATTTAAATGCTATGATTCTGTTTTCTTTTTGGAAGATTGTAAGAATGATGTTTTCACAACAATGCTTACAGTCCAAATTATTCATATTCTTGAGTCCTGGAACACAGCAAATATGAAAAATTCCAAGACTCTACTCCTAAAATTTTACAAACTTTATGCCTAAACTCAATCTCAAACTCCTGAATGCTACCAGTTGGGTTTTCAATATTTCTTTTGAGTGGGATGATGCACTAGCCAACCCTGCTGTGATTACACACTAAACCAGATACCATTATGTAAGATATTATGAGTAAGGAAACCTATTTTCTCCTCATCCTCACATTTTAGTGTCTTAATTCTGAAAAATTGAATTAACCCATTCATTTTATAACATTTCATTGGATTTTTGATACATTAAGCTTTTTCCACTTATTTTTCCCTTTTCTAGCCTTTCTTTTTTTGTTATAAAGTAATTATTCACTATAATACAAAAAGATTATAGGAGTATTAAAGAAAAATTCAGAGTGAGAATAAATGGTGATAGAATATTTACATAAAATGGTCAGCAAGGCCCTTCCTCAAAAATAGAATATGAGGATAGACTTGGATAAAGTAAAACAGTGGTCCAGTAAGAGCATAGGCAGAGGAACAGAGACGTGCAAAGGCCCAGAGACAACAGGGTGCTTGTCCTGTTTACAGACACACAGAATGCTAGATTTCTGTGAGCAAGGAAAAGAGTAGAAAATAGTTTTAAAAATAGCCGGAGGCCAAGTCATTTAGGATTTTGTAGGCTGTGGACTTGATATCTACCGACTTCCTCAGATCTCTAACCTTGGTGAAATTTCAAACATGGTTTCAATCATAGAAGTCTGCCCTGCCTGCTTACCTAGATAAAGGTACTGAAAGGCTTCGGGTTCAGCTGGGCTCTTGGAAGCTGTGAACCTGTCCTGCCTACTCACCTGTCATGGTTTTGGTCTCACTCAGAAGACTCCAGTGGCAAAAATATTTCCAGAACTCTTACTTATTTTCCTCAACCAACTTACTAGATCTTGCCCATCTAGAAGTAGATTCTCTCTTATGTGCCTTCCCCTACTCTCCCCTTAGACCCCTCCTCTTAAAAAAGCCTCCTGTCCCTGGGGACACTTCTAGTTCCACTTCTTTTCCTAAGGGGACTCAGTAGCCTTAAACATTTTTATGTCTGATGTATAATATTGTGTGATAAAAGGTTTTTTAAATGCACAACCAAACTATCATTTTGCTTCTTAATTTTGACATTAATCCAGTTGCCAGAGAACATGAACTCAAAGCATGCTACAAACTGTACATTCCTTATAATGGTTAATAAGGTATGTGTCATGAAAAAGTTATCAGGAAAAAGAAATGCAATTCATGCATAACACATGCAATGGAGCACACAAACCCAAATGTTTATAATATTTAATGTATTTCCAGAAGATAAAGTGCTCCCAATTTAACTTTGATCAAGTATTACAAAGTATAAAATGTAGTTAATTGTAGGAATTATTAGCCTTCAATGAAGAAAAGTTCAAATAAACTTTACCATTGATTGTATATTATTTGACAGATACAGTCAGTGAGAGAGAGAGACAGAGAGAAAGGTCTTCCTTCCTTTGGTTCACCCCCTACTTGGCCACTACAGCTGGAACTACTTCGATCCGAAGCCAGGAGCCAGGTGCTTCCTCCTGGTCTCCCGTGCGGTTGCAGGAGTCCAAGCACTTGGGCCATCCTCCACTGCCTTCCTGGGCCACAGCAGAGAGCTGGACTGGAATAGGAGCAATTGGAACTAGAACCCGGCGATTGTATAGTTTTTAAATAATATGATAGCTAAGTACTAATTGAATAATAGCAAGGTCATCCAAGGCTATTTGTACCCTGATTTAGAAATTCTGACAGAAATGTTCAAAACACCAGAGGAAGCTAAAAATGAAACAAGAAGTAATTTTTTTAAATTAGGAAATCAGAATAGACACAATAGACTCAAATAATGATTGTACCAAGTGTATAGAACTCCCAATAATGGACTGACCTATAGCCTCATCTGAAGTTATGGGACCTGCAGCCATCTGACAGTGTTTGCTGTATTACCTGCTAACTTGTGACTGCTGATAGGTCACTCTCTTTTCCTGGAGCATCTTGAAAATAGGTGCTCTACCCCAATTAGCTAGCAGAGCAGAACCGTTAACAAGGCACTATTATCCCTTGAGAATAGCACTGCTCTGAAGAGTATGAGTTATCCTTTTCTCTATTGCTCTCGGCTAAAATCTTATTGAATCTTAGAACAAAGGAGAGCTTTAAAAATAATCTAGAGCAAAGGTAATAAATAGTGTATCCCTTTCCCCTCTTTCTCTCCTCAAGGGAAACAACATTAATTCATGGAATGTTCTTTTCCATGAAGCAGAGTCTACCTCATGATTTCCAATAGACCTTTTAAGGTAGCCACTTCTAATCAATTGGTGCAAATTTCCATTTTAAACTTATTTCAGGTTTCTCCACTTAAGGTGCTCAGAACCATTTGCAACTGGAGTGGAGATTCAACCTTTAGTCTAGAAATGGGTCATTTCCCTATAGGAAATAAATCAATCCATATAAGAAGTAAAACTTCAATCTTTTTTCGCTCATTCCAAGTTCACAAACCAAAAGCACATATGTGGATCCATGTACTACAGAGCACAATTTGAAAGGCTCCCTTCTTTATCATTTCTATTTTAAACAAAGTGTTGGAGAATTTAGGGAGTTGTTACTGAAACTGATTCTTTTCAGATGGATAAAATAAAATTTTCCTGAAGACTCAGCACCTTGCTGCTATCTTGAAAGTCAGAAGTACAGTTTAACTGTTGCACAGACATAATGGTCCACCCTCAGATTGTCTAGTTTGTTCATAAGAGAATGTCATGGCAGGAAACCATGTTTTGTAAAGTGCCCTAAGGGAAGATGCTAGACCTATTAGAAATCATCTCCCTGGATCTGCTTGGTCTCATTTAACCCAGTTAGCTTTCTATTTGTCTTTCTCTGAGGCCCAGAGAATAAAGCAATCACCAGAATTTAAAAATAACATAATGTGGAGCCATTGCCCCCAAGCTTGTAACAGGTGACATTCTGCAGAGATCAGTGCCGAGTGCATTTAACATCTCTCTATGTGACTGATTACAAACTGGAGAGAGTAGTCATTAAGTTTGCCAAGTACATCGCATCATCAGGATGGGTGAGCACCTCGGAAGACAGGATTAGAATTAAAAATGACCTTGACAGTTTTACAAATGATTACAAGCAAATGAAATTGAGTTCCCTAGAATCAGCCGTGCAGCAACATACTAAAGAGATCTACCATAGGAACTCAAGTTTGAAATGGATGCCTCAAGCAGAGTTGCAAGTTGTACTTTGGTCAACATTGTTTTGCTAATTAGAAAGTTATCATAACTCTGTACTGTATAATCTATAAAAGCAGAATAATATCTTACCTCACAAGATGTATAATCTAATATTTCATTAAATATAATATATAATTTTCTTGGTGACCAAATGAAAATGTAGATTAATTATTTTTTAGCATCTCCAAATTAATTATGAGACCTATAAATGGTAAAGATGTGGAAAGCCTAAAAAAATCATATACCCAAGATGCATGAAATAATTATAGGAGTAGAAAGGAAAACTTAGAAAAATGACAATAAACTTGAAGTTTTGGGAGTGTAAAATTGCTCACCATCTTAAGAAAAGTGAATTTTTTTTAATATCACAAGCAATTTAGATCATAAGTAAACAAAAGATTTCAATGCTATAAATTTTCATTAGATTTCACAGAAACAGCATTAATCTAGGCTGTGGATTTATAGTTTTGCATGATTCCACCAGTGCAGATCTACTGTTTCTTGAGCTTGTAAGAGTACAATATTTATGCGGAGTTTTATTTCTATGAAGAAAGGCTAATTTCTGAGAATTCTTGGAATCACATATAAGCTTTCCAAGTAAGTTCTTGCAAAATTATTGTTTCATCTACTAAGAAATTATAAAATTCTCTCAAAATCTGCCTCAAATCTCTTTTAGGAGACCTAAAATCTTGCAATGAGCATTTGGTATAGTGGTTAATATGCAGCACAAAACACCTGCATCCATATCAAGAATACCTGGGTTTCAGTGCTGGCTCTGCTCTTGATTCCAGCTTCCTGCTAATATGCACAGTAGGAAGAAACAGGTGATGTCTCCAGTAGTTGGGACTCTGTCATCTGAAAGAGAGACCTGGACTGAGTGCCCCGCTTCCAGCTTCAGCTTCAGTTCCTACTGTTGGGGGCATTTGAGGAGAAGCAGATGGGAGGTTGCTCATGCTCTCTGCTCCATCCCCCCAAAAATCTAAAATCTTTAAGACTATTACATATAGAACATCACAGAGATAGGAGAAATTTCTTAATCATACTGATACCATGTAAAATCTCTGTTAAATAAAGCACAAGAAACTGGTGTGAGATATGTTGTATGATCTATGGACCTCTATTGCCAGAAAAGACTCTTGGCTTAATCCAAGTGAACAATTTCATTTGGCATATTTAATGTAACAACGCCTTTAATAATTATAATTACTGAAATGACAGTCACATCATATCTTAAGTGTGAAATAACAATATTTTTATTTACCATACATACCATTGTGTATAACATACTAGATGCTGGTTTATAGCTACCACTATGATTTTAAATTAGTGCTCTTTTCCAATATCTAGAGGTGTGTAATATTTCTCCACATGTGATGCTGAAAAACCTCTTAGAGACCATTCATGAATGTGCATATCTGTAAGCTTGTGTTGCACTTAATAGCTTCCAAATTAGTTCAACATTTTTTCATTTTTGTTCTTAATTTACTGCAAATTGTCACTTTTTTGCACAACCCCACATCTGTTATTATATATCCTATCTTACAAGCATAGGAAAAACCGGACAGCAAATTGCACATTAATTTCAGGCTTATTCTAAAGTAATTATCTAAAAGCCACTTCAGCACCTATCTAGATTCTGAACATTTCAATTTATGTGTACAGAGTTGATTTTCAGCATATTTTATTTTATGAGAGAAGTGGAGACACAGTTACACAGAGAGAGAGAGAGGGAGAGACAGATGCAGAGAGAGATCTTCTGGACGGTTCACTCTCCCAATGGTTGCAAGATCCAGGGATGGGCCATGCCAAAGCCAGGAACTTCATCTCGGTCTTTCATGTGAGTGTCAGGGACCCAAACACTTGGGCCATCTTCTACTGTTATTTTCCAGGACACTAGCTGGGAGCTGTATCAAAAGTGGAGCAGCTGGGACACAAACCAGCACCCTAATGGGATGCTGGTGTCACAGGCAGTAGCTTTACCCGCTCTGCCACAATGCCAGCTCCTTTGAGAAAAAAAATTTTGGAACTCTATTTTTATCTGTGTCAAAGGCATGGGGATAAGAAAAGAGAGAGACAGTAAGGAGGAATAACGAATGAAACTGCAGGGGGACTGAAAGAATGGAGATTGGCCAGGGATTCTAGGAAATAGTAAACAACTAGAACTCAAACCTAGATTTCAAAATTTACATACTTGACACAATGCATATTCAAAAACTGTCTTAGGTTTTTGATAGTAGAAAAATGGTTTTCAAAATTTTTAAAATTTAAAGTTTATTTTTAATTGACAAAATAATTATGTATTTATGAGGTAAATTTGATGTTTTAATACAATTAAACATTGTGGAATGAAAAATAAGACTACTTAATGTATCTATCACTTCAAATACTCATTGCTTATTTGTGCTAAGAACACTTAAATTCCAGTCTCTTAGCTATTCTAAAATATACATTAGCTGAATTCATTTGGTGTACAAAAGATCACCATAACTCATTCTTCCTAATAAAACTTTGTACACTTTGGTCAACACTGCTCTTTTCTCCATCATTCCCCAATTTCTCCCCAGCCTCTGATAACCATCATTTTACTCTCCGCTTCTTTGAGTTGAAAATTTTAGATTTTATATACAGATGAGATCTTTCAATATTTGTTCTCTTTATCTGGCTTTTTTCACTGAACATAATGTCCTTTAGATTCATCCAAGTGGTTATAAGTGACATAATTTTGTTCTTTTGTTTAAGGCTGAATAGTGTTCCATTGTATATACACTACATGCTTCTATATCCAATCATCTGTTGATCAGCATTTAGGTCGTTTCCGTATCTTGACTATTGTGAGTGATGCTGCAATGTATATAGGAGTGTAGCTATTTCTACAACATAAAGGTTTCAATTCCTTTAATTATATCCAGAGATGGGTTTGCTAATTTATTTGATATTTCTATTTTTAGTATTTTAAGAGCCTCCATAGCATTTTCCATAGTGGCTGTACTAACTTACAATTCTATCAGCTGTGCACAAGCATTCCCTCTTGTTCACATCCTGGTCAATATGTGTTATCTTTCACCTTTTTAATAACAGCTGTTCTAACAGATGTGTGATGATATCTTATTATGATTTTAATTTGTGTTTCTCTGCTAATGCCTGATGTTGAGCAGTTTTCATAGAACTGCTGGTCATTTGTATGCTGTTTTTTTTTTTTTTTTTAATATTGCCTATCTGTACCCTTTGCACATTTTAACTCAGCTATTTGCTTTCTATTGAGCTGTTTAGGCTTTTTACATATTTTTGATAGTAATCCTTTATCATACATATGGTTTGCAAATATTTTCTTCTACTCTATACGTTGTCTCTTCACTCTGTTGGTTGTTTCCTTTGCTCTGCAGAAGCTTTTTAGTGTCATGTAATAATACTTATCTGTTTCAGATTGTGTTGTCTATGTTTTAGGGGGTCATACTCAAGAATTTTACTGCTCAGACTATATCATTTAGCTTTTTCCCTTGAGTCTCCTTGTAATAGTTTTATAATTCAGATCTTACATTTGAGCCTTTAATCAATTTTGAGTTGATTATGATACAGAGGATGAGATGGAGGGCCATTTCATTGTTCTGCAAGTGTATTATAGGTTTCCCCAACACCATTTTGTGAAGACTGGGTGTTTTCCTCATTCTATGTTCCTGGCACCTTTGTCAAAAATCAGTTGCCCATGGATGTGTAACTTTATTCCTGGATTCTGTCCTATTTCGTTCTTCTCTATGCCTGTTTTCATGCCAATATTGTTCTATGCAGATTACTTTGCCATTTTAATGTATTTTGAAATCAAGTAGTGTTATGCCTCTGGCTTTTTTCTTTTCACTCAAGATTGTCCTGACTATTTGGAGTCTCTTGTGGCTCCCCACAAATTTTTAGGATTATTTCTGTTTGAGTCTATGAAGAATAATGGGATTTTCGTAGGGACAGGATTGAATATGTGTGCTGCTTTGGGTAGTACAGATAGTTAAACGGTATTAATTCTTCCAAGCCTTGAATAGAGGATATGTTTCCATTTATTTGTGTTCTGTTAAATATATTTCACCAATGCTTCAAAATGTTCAGTATACAGATGTTTAATCTCTTATTTAAATATACTCTCCAGTATTTTGTTATGTTTTGATATGCTGCAAACCGATTGTTTTCATAATTTTATTTTCTTTTAAGATTTATTTGTTTGAAAGGCAGAGTTACAGAGAGAGGTGTTTGGGGGCAGGAGAGATCTTCCATCCACTGGTTCACTCCCCCAAATGTCTGCAATAGCCTAAATGGTTGCAACAGCCAGAACTGGGCTGATCTGAAGCCAGGAAGCCAGGAGCCGGGGGCTTCTGGGTCTTCCATGAAGGTGCAGGCTCCCAAAAACTTGGATCATCTTCCACTGCTTTCCCAGCATATTACCAGGAAGCTGGCTGGGAAGTGAAGCATCCAGGACTAGAACCAGTGCCCATATTAGATGCCGGCACTGCAGGCGGTGGCTTTACCTGCTTCACCACAGTGCCAGTTTCCCATAATTTCCTTTTCAATAGTTCAGTTTTTGTATATAAAATGGTACCGATATTTGTCAGTTTATTTTGCAATCTGCAGCTTCCCTAAATCATTTATCATTTCTAAGAGCTTTTTGGTGAAATGTTTAGTTTTCTATTTAAGTAAATCCTGTTTTCAACAAACAAATTTTAATATCTCCCATTTTCTCTTTGAGTGATTTTTATTTCTTTTTTTTGCCACATTACTCAAACTGGGAATTATACTACTAAGTTGAATAGAACTGGTAAGTGTGGGCATCCTTATCTTGTCCCTGACAAACAGTGCAAAAGTTTTCAACTTTTTTCACCATTGACTATGTCCTTTATAGTACTGAGAATCACTCCTTTTGTTCCTATTTTATGGAAAGATCTTATCATGAAAAAATGTTGAATTTTGTCAAATAATCTTTTGCATCTATTGTCAAGGTCATATGGATTTTGTTCTTCATTCTCTTAATATGGTGAATCAGATTTATTGATTTGCATATGTCAAGCCATGCTGTGTCAATGGGATAAATTTCACTTCATTATGGTTAATGATCTTTTTAATGTACTGTTGAATATGGCTTAATAATATTTTTGAGGGTTTTTGTATCCATATTCATTAAGCAAATTGGCCTGTAGTTTCTTTCTTTCTTTCTTTCTTTTTTTTTTTTTCTTGTAGTGTCCTTGTCTGGCTTTAGTAGAAGGGAGACACTGGCCTCATAAAATGAGTTTAAAATTATTCCCTCTTTTAATTAATATTGTATCTGTTTCCTTTCACTTCACACCAGCTGAAAGCCTCCCTTCCCAGAAGGCTTGCTTGAGAAGGTAGGGAGGACAACTAGGATATGACTAAGGGAGACAGGAAGAGAGAGAGCGGGTAACAAAGATTAAAGTTGGCTGAAGAAGTTGCAGTAAACCAGTGATTCTAGAAGAAAACTGACTATAATTTAGTATGTTTGTGAGATAAACGAGAGCATTCTTTTAAAAAGACAATAAATGGCCTCTACTAAATTCTGAGGGCCTCCACCAAGTTACAAATTTAATTTGGAAATAGGATACACAACAAGAGAAAAATGCTACCAGAAAGATGAGCTGGTCTCAAAAGATCATGGATGGCAACACTCCCTGCACAAAAATATCCCACCAATGTCATAGTCTTTCCATTGTATTTCGCACATGGGATTAGCCAGCCAGGTGCAAGACAAAAAACAAAACACTAGAATGAGCATACGCAACATTTGAATGAAAGCGGGCAATGTCTGAGTGCTTGTCCATGGATCCATTTAGTCAATAAATATATAAATTGGTCTGTTTTGAAGATAATTTGATTGTACTTTCCTTGGCTATCAGAATGAATCTTTGACAAGCATTATTAGAAACAAAGGAGAAGAGAAATCTTCATTTTCATTTTGAAATGAGCTTTGCAAACTGCAAAATGTCAAGTCGTCACACAACCCTATTATTGTTGTTAATATTTATCATGACTGAAGATTTCACTTGAAGCAGGGAAAAAGAGATGGAAAATTGTATTGTCACATATGAGAAGTGGCAATTCTTGTCCCTGTGTGGACTTCTCCAATTAAATAACCAAAGAATAATATTGAAGATGGCATTTCAGAATTGCATAGCATGCCTTTTCTGGAAGCAGGAAAAAATGCTACCGTTTTAAATTGGGTCACATTTTTCTAAGATTAAGCTAGGAATAGACTAAGACTGACTATGCTTACTGTGGGCATTGGGAATGTTTAACATCCCTGCTTTCATAGTGAGCCCTCTCTTTTTTATAATAAAAAATACCCATCATTTCTGTCTGCCTACATTATTATCCTCATTATCCAGCTGGGAAAAAGTGGGGTTATTGGATTGTAGCAAAGCAAGTTTTTGAATATAATTTCCACCCCCTATGCCAGGGATCATGAAATTAAGGCCTACAGGCCATATTCTGTTTACAAGCTTACTGTCTGTTTTACATATGGTTATGAGTCTAAGAATGCTTACATTTTTAAACAGTTGTCAAAAATATTGTAGAGTAACACAGATCTCGTGCCTCAAAAAGCCTGATAAAGTTACCATTTAGCCCTTTGTAGGAATATTAATGATATGTTTCCTTTAAAATGCAATTTAAGTGGTTGATAATTAGTGTTTACAAAACTTGGGAAATATATTTTATCTATTTAACCTAGAAGACAAAAGTAGAATATAGAAATTTTCTCCAGTTATAAAATACTGTGATATGCTCCTGATATAGAATTAGTTGATAAAATGTCAAAAATACATTAATATTTTGATATCAACAAGAAAGAATTTCTATTTTTAAGATCAACAGAAGACAAATAAATTGCCAAGACAAATTTTGCCAGTATAGTCAACAAATAGGAATTAGACAATGAACATTTTATAAATTTATTTTTTTAAACAGTTTTATTTATTTAATTTTTTAAAGATTTATTTATTTATTTATTTGAAAGTCAGAGTTACACAGAGAGGAGAGGCAGAGTGAGAAAGAGTAGTCTTCCATCCATTGGTTCACTCCCCAATTGGCCGTAACAGATGGAGCTGTGCCAATCCAAAGCAAGGAGCCAGGAACCAGGAGCTTCTTCCGGGTCTCCCACGTGGGTGGATGGGCCCAAGGACTTGGGCTATCCTCTACTGCTTTCCCAGGCCATAGCAGAGAGCTGGATTGGAAGTGGACCACCTGGGTCTGGAACTGGCACCCATATGAGATGCTGGTGCTTCAGACCATGGCGTTAACCTGCTGCACCACAGCACCAGCCCCTATAAATTTATTTTAAAATTAATACAATAACACATATATACCAAAAAGAGTTTTGTTGAATTTTCCAGCAAATAAAGGACCTGTGGTTCATTGCATGGAAAGGTTGTACACATTAGCTGCAGCCAACTGTTTCAGCTTTCATTTGACTCCTTTGAGCTAGATCACCTAAGTCCTAACAACTGTTCCTGCAGCAAATTTGTAAGGCTCTCCATTGCCAATCACCAAGAGTCAGTTTTCTCAAATCACTGCAGATTTTGTGATAAGAAGACTCATGTAAAAGCAAGTGTACACACTGTGCTTCCTTCCTCCCACACATGTCTGGTATCTGCATTCACTAGGCTGGACCCTCCAGTACTTAACAATGTCTTTTCTGGTTCTGATGGCTTCCACGCCTTGACATGTACTTACAAACACATCAGCCTTCTTGCCTTAATATAACTCGAGTGCTGATTGCAGTTTGTGGGTGAAACCTTTGTCTGTCAGGAGACTAGAAATAGATCAGAAAACTCAGCACAACTCTGAATTAAGTAACCTTTCAGCTGTGGGAGACTTGAATCACCCCACCAACCTAGCATGCTATTCTTAACTGTTTCTTTGTCAGTATTTGGTTAAATGGATTAGGATAACATGGGCCGCCTCTTTAAAATCAAGGAGAAGGAAAAATTAAGTGTATGGAAAGTCCATAAATTCTGCATTTGACTTTCACCACTATTTCAATATTCACAAGTCTTTAAACAAGTTTCTCAGAAGACTATTGACTCTCTCTCTCTCTCTCTCTCTCTCTCTCTCTCTCTATATATATATATATATATATATGCATGTGTTTGTTGTGCTTGTGTGTGTGTATGACTATCTTAAAGTATTCTAATTAGAAGTAGTCTATGACATGAAGGGAAAGGAGAGTTAATATAAAGAGTGTATTGCCAGTGCTGTGGCGCAGTGGGTTAAAGCCTTGGCCTGAAGCACCAGCATCCCATATGGGTGCTGGTTCTAGTCCCAGCTGCTCCTCTTCTAATCCAGCTCTCTGCTATGGCCTGCGATAGCAGTAAAAAATGGTCCAGGTCCTTGGGCCCCTGCACACACATGGAAGACCTGGAGGAGACTGCTGGCTCCTGGCTTGGGATCGGTGCAGCTCTGGCCGTTGCGGCCATCTGGGTAGTGAACCAGCAGATGGAAGACCTCTCTCTGTCTCTACCTCTCTGTAACTCGGTCTTTCAAATAAATAAAATAAATCTTAAAAAAAAAAAGAATGTTTCTATTAGTACTTAACTGAGTAGAAAAGAAGCCATCAACAATATGGGTTAAATTTCAAAACTAAAATTATTCAGTCCTCTTAAAATATGAAAAAAGTTCTAATTCTAATTTTAATGTTTTTTAAAGATCTATTTATTTATTTGAAAGAGTTGCAGAGAGAAGAGAGAGATCTTACATCCACTGGTTCACTCCCTAAAAGGCTGCAATGAACTAGTTGGGCCAGACCAAAGTCAGGAGCTGGGATTTTTTTCAGGGTCTCTCAAGTGAGTGCAGAGACTCAATGACTTGAGCCATCTTCTGCTGCTTTCCCGGGTGCATCAACAGGGAGCTGGATCAGAAGTGGAACAGCTGGGACTCAAAAAAGTGTCCATATGGGATGCCAGTGTCACAGGCAGTGGTTATACTGACTATGCTGCAATACCTGTCCATCTAATTTTAATATTAATGTTAAAATATTTTATGTACTCTATATGACAGTTGAATACTTACAAGCAGCTATTGCTGACATGGTAAGATGACATATTAGGTGCGCTAAATAACCTGACAACTCACTGAGAGCTGGTTGTACAGCCACTTGCCAGTAGCTGCATGTGGGTTACTTGAACCACTCTGAGGTTAAGAGTACCTATGATTTTTTTCTATTGTATCTGTGTTTTGCCTTATGTCTTCAATACTGTACACAACTAATTCTGGGCAAATAAAATACTTGTGTAAAGATAGAACTCTGGGAATGGGATAGTTATATGTGAATAGATGTTGGTTCTCCTAGAATAGTTATTGAGTTCTTGTCATGTGCTGTAATATGATAGACACAGTTACAAGATTGGGGGAGACAAAGAGAGGGAGTCCTTACCCTGCAGAAGTCATGTTGTTGTATGAAAAGATGAAGAAAAATAAATAAGTGATAATAAAATAAAATAATTTCAGATAGTGTGATATAGGTAATAAATTGGGTGATGTCTAAAAAAACCAAAACCTGTTGGCGGAAGTGCATTAGTTTATCAATGAAAGTTCCTCTGAGAAGACTGCTGTCCATCTGGGCCTTGGCAACAGAGATAGACTCGAGCTATCGAAGACCTGAGGAAATTCAGTCAAAAAGGGTCTGGCAAACACCTAAGGGCAGGATTTGTGGCTGGGCATGTTCCAGGAACAGAAGATTTATTTCTAAATGAGTAAAGGGTATAAGATGAGGTCAAAGGATAGGTATGGGCCAGATAATGGCTAGGTTCAGGAACTGAATTTTATACTTTTTTTTTTTTTTGAGGAATGCCCTTGAAAGACTTTAATGGCATGCTCAAATGTCAGTACTTAAAATTTATTCTAGAAGATATGCATGTAAACAGCTTAAAAGAAAGGAAGAGTAGATGTGGGGACTACTATAATTCTTCATGTTACAGATGGTAGTCATTAGGGTAGTGCAGTAGGTATGGAGATCATTCTAAATGGATGGATTTGATGTGTATTTTAGATCTCTACCCTCGAATGCTTGCTATTGATTGATTGGACTGAGATAACTTGAGAACAGAATTTTTAAAATTCCAAAATATTTGTCTTATGAAGTAGGAAAACTAGAGAACATGGCCTTCTATTGGTTTTCCATTGCAAGTATTGTGAATCTAGGTCTCCTATGATAGACTTGTATGCCACCGTATAGTCCAAGTCAAATTAGGCATGATCCATTAAGATTCCCATCACTCTAATTTCTTTCCTTGGCTGACGTGTGAATCACAAGATTTTTTTCTATTTTTGTATCTAAATGAAGTTTTTAAAATATTTGCTCTTTCTTATTTGCAATGATTGCACTTCTCAGAACACTGGGAAGTAAAACTCTCCTCCCAATCAAATGCCCTAGGATAAGTACATTAATATAAGATGTCTGGGTCCTGCCTTGCTCTGCTTGGGATTGCTCTAAATCTCTTTGGCTTGGATGAGGATAACAAAACTATCTTCGAATGTATTTGTACTCTAAACACCTGTTTTTCTTTTTTTTTTCTAGTTGCTTTCATAATTGAAGATTTCCTTTCCCTCCTCTGATCCCAATCTCCATCCAGAGCTACTCACATTGTGCCCATCTGGAGTTTTTTCACTTAATGGATGCTTTCTGCATTTAATAAGTTAAGCTAACATTCCATGTCATATGCATGGTTTTCTTTGTCTTTGACATAAAGTCCTGCTTCCATTCCTCAGTATATCAGTTCTTATCTTAATATATTTTAATCAAGAATCTACTGCATATTTGATGAACATGTATTTAATGGACACTTCTAAAATCATCACTACTTTTCACCTTTTATAGTTGAAAACACTCAAGGATGAAAACTGAAAATTTTGTTTCTTCTTATGTTAAATTCATGATGTTTTTAAAAAATTTTTATTTATATTTCCCACTGAGAGAGAGAGAGAGATCCCCAAATCCAAATGACCACAATAGAAAGGACCAGTCCAGGCCAAGACCAAGAACCTAGAGTCAATCTGGATTGCCTATGTGGGTGGCAGGGACCCAGGTGCTTGAGCTACTACCTGCTGCCTATTAGGATCACAGTAGCAGGAAGCTGGATTAGAAGTGGTGTCAGAACTTGAACAAGGCACTCTTATATGGGATGCAGTCAACCCAAGTGATGTCTCAACCAGTGTGCCAAATGCTGCCTTGGTTTTATTGTAAAACTTATTTTATCAGTGGAATTCTTCAGACAGATTTCTATGTGTAATCCCAATTGCCAATATGTAAAACAGATAAGAAGAGAGAGCTGTTCTGCTGGAGGAGAGGTCAGAGCTAGCCTTTCAGCCCCTTCTGTGGATCCTGTAACAGAGCCTGAGATATTTATCTATACAAAATCTTTTACTCTACAAAATGCACTTTGAAGACCTCAGTGCTAAAAATTCTTCCAGATTTTGTTTGTTTAAATGCCAGGTTTGGGAGCTTCCCTACTTTTTTTTGCATGGTATGACTATAATTCACTAAAATTGATGATGAATGCCACACATAGACAGACAAACAGACACACACACATCCCATGCAAATACCTTCATGCTAGGATGATAGTAATGCATTTAAGCTACTAAGAAGAATGTTCCTTTCTGCCTGTTGTTAAACATTAAAGAGGTCACCTTCTTTAGAAGTGGAATTTTGTCAGCGAGGCAAGTTCTATTCCTTGCTGGCAGTAATTCAGGCACAAGGCTACACCTGCCACTGATCAGCTGGAGGGAGAGGAAGAGGACTGTGGAAAAGTTAACTGTTGATCACCATTACTGGATAAACGAATCTAGAGTATACCAAATAGATACTGGGTTAAAAGGACCAACTTTGATAGTAGTAAAAGGTTCATAAATTTATAACATGCATTTCAATGTGAAAAACAAATAATTTTTGTGTGGGGGAAATATAAAGAAAAGACCATAGTAATAGTAATATAATAATAAATAGCAAAATAATAATAACAAATTAATCCATTAATATCAATAAACACTTCAATTTACTTTACATTAAATCTAATACTGAATTACTAGTATCTATGTCATACAGAGATTACTTATTAGATTAAGATATGATAAAATAGACCATCATTTATTCGAACAGCAGCTAAATTGATTTGTACTGTTACTTTTCTTCTAAATTTTCCCATAAATGTCATGATGTAGGTAATATTCAGAGGTGGGAAGGTTAGAGATTGTCTCTTTCATATGATGTATATGCCAGTACTTTAACTCTCTACCCTCCATGGTCTTTTAGCATCTCATTTGGTATAGGGGCAACATGAGGAAGAAGGCACAGATTGCCAAAGTCACCATTGTTCTTATTCAATAGTATGACTTGGCTTTCTCGTCTTGATAGCATTTGCAGAAGTAAAGCTGTTACCTGAAAAACGCTGTTTTAGGTATCTACAGTAGAACTTTCATGTATCTTAGTTGTATTAGTCTATGTTCTTATGTATATATATATATATATATATACGTTTCCAGTATGTGAAAAAGTACAAAAAGACAACGAAATGCATTTGGTATCTTATCGGTACAAAGGCAAAATACTGAAAGATGAGGAATATTGTGGTAAGAAATTGACTTCTCCATAGATGGAACTATTCACATTGTTAAAAAAAAAAAAAAGCTAAATTTTCTTTGTTTATTATTTGTCATCAGACATGCTACTGCCTTTTCTGGTTAAAAAAATGGGAAAAGTAAACTAAATAAAGCAAAATATACTCCCAGGGATATAGTTGGGGTTTAGATAACACAACAGTTCATATACATATACACACACATATACATATATACACACATGATGTTTTTTTTTTTTTTTGCTGTTGTTTCTGCTATATTACAATTTAAAAAAGACTAAATACTATAAGGACAAGGGATTCTCAATACAATTGATCTAAAATAGAAGCACAGCAATTTTTGTAGCATGGCCTGTTTTAGATCTTCTACAGCAAGCATGTGATGGCTTTGGGAAGTTATTGTGAATACATGCCATAGAAAGTAGAGAGGGAAATATATAACCTAAAGGAAACCTTATTACACTATATCCTGAAAGTTTTGTCTGGTTTCAACCTCCCAGTGCCAATTTCCCAGAAAAAATTATATCTGGATCTTAATGTATCTACCAAAGTGAAAAACAGATATCGTCAAACTGTTTAATGACGCCTATACAATTTTCCCTAATGAGACTGGCAGATCACTCATAAATATGAAGTAAGTAGCATAATAAACAAGCAGAAAATTAAACGCATAAACTACTAGCAAAAAATTATAGCCACAGCATGACAGGATTCGTGTGTATGAATTAATTTAATACCAGCTGAGAACTTTGCTTACAAGAAACATTTAAGCAACAGAATTAGAGACAGGATAACAAGAATCTGTTCCTTTTATGGGGAATATTTTGTGCTCAGTTTTTGAATCAAAACTTAAATTGGACATGGAATCTTGACTACATTTTAGTGGTGATGATAATGAAAATAGGCAAAAAAGAAATATAAAATATATTACAGATGGCTTTGTGTAAAGTTAGTATAAGGAGTGCGAATGTGAGATGCAAAGATGCATAGAGATTCTGATTGAAAGAGTTTACAACTACCAATGAAAAGAGATAAGCACACAAAAATATGAAGATCTCCAGAAAGTAGAAAACAAAACAAAACAAAAAAAAAATAGAAGCTCCAAAACCTCATATTTAATCTGTAGCAAGGTTAGAGGGGAAAAGAGCTCAGAAAAGTCCACAATCCGTGGTTAAATCAATGTCATCTGGGAACCCAGGGCACAGAGTGGCTCCAGGAATCAATCTCTGCTTTTGCCCAGAGGTAAAGTGGTGGGAAATATTCATTTAGATTCTAATAGCAAATCTTTGTCTATAATGCTTGTTCATAAACACCCATATTCTCAGTAAGTCTTGTAACACCAATTGTGGCAGGTAGAGCTCTTGTTTTCCAGAAGAACAACTGGGAATGAATTAGAGAAAGTGACTTGCCCCAGAGAAAACAAAAGATTAAGAGTAGACAGAATTAGGGCAAGACCTAGGTCATGGATTCATCCACAACTTCTTTCTTTTTCCAGAGAGTAAATTAGAAGCACAATTGGATGCTAAAAGCTTAATGTTGTAAGCATATCTATTAGACTACCAGTTCTGCAAAATGCAGTAGCTCTGAGCTCTAACACTGGGTGATTCTGAGATTTAGGTGTCCCAGTTAGCATTGGTTTCCAGTGAGCTATGTATAGAAAGACAAAAGGATGGGTTTAGGAATTGCATAGCTTCTCAAATCCTCACCTTCCCTTGCTCTAGGATTTAGGTTTCTAGATCAAAATCACTCCTACTTTGTTTATGGCCTTATCTAAATAAGGTCAGTTTGTGAACTCAAGAGGCTTCTTTAGCCTTGGCAGCCCATGACAAGAGCCTCGGGTGATTACTGATGTCATAAAGAAGAGTGTTAAGTGTTAAATCAACAACAGGAGTCACTGTGCACTTACTCTCCATGTAGGAGCTCTGTACTTAATGTGTTGTACTATGAGAATTGACAGTAACACTAGTTTTCAAACAGTACTTTATATTTTGTGAGTCTGTGTGAGTGCAAACTGTTGAAATCTTTACTTAGTATATACTGAGTTGATCTTCTGTATATAAAGATAATTGAAAATGAACCTTAATGAAGAATGGGATGGGAGAGGGAGTGGGAGATGGGAGGGTTGCGGGTGGGAGGGTGCTTATGTGGGGGGAAAGCCACTATAATCTAAAAGCTGTATTTTGAAATTTACATTTATTAAATACAAGTTTTCTTTAAAAAAATAATCCACTACTTTTAACAAGGTGCTTTTGTTGTTTCAAGAGTTAAACCACTTTGCATGGAGTCCACCTTCTTGGTTCCTTTTTAAAAATACCTTTTAAAATAAGATTTATTAATTTATTTGAAATTGGGAGAGAGAAAGATATCTTACATTCACAAGATTTACTTTCCAAATGGCCACAACAGCCAAGTCTGAGACCAAAACCAACTCCTGGAACATTCTCTGGGTGTCCCATGTAGGTAGCAGCAGCTCAAGCACATGGGCCATCTTCTGCTGCTTTCCAAGAAGTGGAATAGTTGACAATAACTGGTGCTCCTCTCTGGGATGCTGGTTGGAAAGCAGAGGCTTAATGTGCTGGTCTTCTTGTTGGCTCTCAAGTGTACTAGATAATTGGTTCTTTTCTCAAACTAGGATCTGAAGCTCTTAGAAGTCCAAAGAAGTATTCCTGGGGCTGAGAGACTGCTCTACCAGAATTATGTTAAACATACTAGAACTGCTACTGAAATGCATTAATGTGTACATGATGTTTCCACCCTACAAAGACCAAAAGATCTCACACTGTGCTATGTGAAAGGAGCTTTACAGAATGTAAAATTAAATCATCACACAGAATATTATAGTAGAGGCCAATAGACCTGTATCCAAAATTCTAAATGGAGTAATTTCTGAATGTCCAAAGAAAAATGTAAACAATTTGACTCATTTGTTAGCAAAACTTGGCCTTCATGGACATGTAGCTATTTATACTTTGTATTCTTTACTGTGAGTATTTATATATTCACATACTTTGATGCAAAAGCATTACTATTTGTATACTTAATATGACCCTTCCTAACATCTAAAAGATTTTGATTTCTGAAGAGGTCTTTCCCAGTGATCTCAAAGGCTGTGTTGTAGACACATCAGGTGGCCAGTGAGCTATCCTGGTTTTTGTAATGAAAATGTTATTGAGATGCTAGTGCCTTATTATTATTGCTGGTGGTTATTTTAGCAAGGCAACACCAATCATTATGTTAAATTATTGTTATTCACTTAATTGTTTTGTATTTAGAATAGAAAACATGTAAATGCATTTTGGTTGTAAATGTGTTAAAGAGCTATGCACATTTGAAACTAATTCTGAGTTTTATGTCTTCATATATTTTGCGTACTATTACAGTGAAATTACTTTAGATGAACCCTGTCTCACTACAATTTTTTCTTTGCTTGTTTAAAAATAGGTGCATTAATCATAGCTGAGGAATTTTAATATTATATTTAATAGGTAGCACAAGGATAATAAGGTGATAGTTCAGAATGATTTTCCACCTGTTTAAGCTTTGTTACACTGACAAAATTACTCTGGGGGAAAATGTACTTACGAGTTAAATTATAGCTGTGGCATTCTGTTAGATATCAGGGAATGCAATTTTTACTGCTTGTGCATGTCCAGGAAAGTTTATCTAAATTGTCCCCCTCATAGAAAATATAATGAAAATCCAAGTCTCTTATTCTAGGAAATCTGTATCTACTCTTTATAACAAAAAAATATCCAGGCTATCTTTGCTGCTAACCATCTGGTCACCCACCTGAAGCATGTGTAGATTCTGGAAAATTCCCTTAAGTATATCATAACCAATTACAGTTTACTGCTATTAGTCAAGCAGCTTGGTTTAAACAGCTAGGGTGTTTTAAAACTTCAAAAAATACAACCAGGGATGCATTTAAAATGTAACATTTACCACAAAAGTTGTCTCCATTGTTTATACTAAAAATAGATTTAAAATGTCTCATTTTCACTAAGCAACTAAAATGTAACATTTGAAATGCTACTAAGCGTGGGAACATTTATGAGCAAGCAATTATGTCAAACACATTGGGTTATTGTTGGTTTTCTTTCTAGATACAGGTGTCTCCTAGTATCTAAGGCAATAGTTGGATTCCAGAACAGTCTGGTTCCACCTCCTTCATCTGAGGAATAAAGTAAGGTTTGAGAGGCTTCTTAGGTGGTGCAAGATCACATGATCAATTAATGTCAAAGCCAAGTCTCTTCCCTTCAAGTCCAATCATTTAAACCGCTTTGATATCATTGGAGATGCTGGGCTCTAGACCTGAAGAGAAAGTGACCTTATCTGCCCTGTGGGTGCAAGTCAGTCTTCTCAGAATGCTGAGGCAGTAGGCAAGCCTGGGAACAAAGAGCGTGATTCAGCCTTACTCCCTTTAGCAGAGCTGGCTTCAAAGCTGAGTCACTGAAAATTAGACTGCAAAGTAAAGGTGATGTGTATTCCTGGCGGGGTCCCACAAGTAAAAGAACAGACAGCCTCAACTAAGTCATGACATAGGGAAGTTTCTGAGGGGAGGCTTTCTACCCTTCCTAAAGAGGTTATTTTTGTATTTGGTTCTACTAGTCTTTATTGATATCTAAATTTTCTAAAAGAAATTATTTATTTATTTGAAAGGCAGAATTACAGAGAAGGGAGCAGTGAGACTGAAAGAGAGAGGGAGAGAAAGAAAGACAGAGAGATCCCCTATCTGCTAATTCACTCTCCAGATGTTCACAACAGCCGGGGCTGGGCAAGGCTGAAGCCAGAAGCCAGGAACCCCATCCTGGTTTCCCAAATGGGTGACAGGGGCTCAAGCACTTCAGCCATATTGTGCTGTTTTCCCAGGCACATTAGCAAGGAGCTAGATTGAAAATGGAACATCTGAGACTCAAACTAGTGTTCTTATTGGATGCCAGCATCACTGGTGGCAGCCTAACCTGATGCACAACAGCACCAGCTCCTACTTTTTACTACTCAAGGGTTAAATGAATGACTATAATACCATGTAAGGGGTGTGGGATAACGTCGCCTGGATTTATTTCTATTTTAATAAAGGCCTCTATAAAACCCTTTTCAATATTAAGAAAGAAAGGCAAGCTGTGGAGTAACAAATTTCATCCTAAAATTCACCTAAATCAACCCATGTGAATAGCTAACAACTTGTAAGGCCAAATGTCCTCTTACATCCCATCCCAGCTGGGATAATCTTGGCCTTTTAGAATCACCTTCCTTGTAAATCTGAAACTGCAAAGGGAAGCGTTGTTCAGCCATGCTCATCCAGCCCTGTCTAAATTGTCCTTCACTTTATCCAGCCCGTTTGGCATTGCAAGCTGACTTGTGCACAGAGCTCTCCCCAATCCTTGTAGCAGCCACTGTGCCTTTCACCTTTAAGTGAGAAGCCAGAGGCAAGCAAGAAGACTTTCAGTTCAGCAGTTTATTCTTTGATTATGAGTTTCTCATCATTCCCTTTCTTTTCTTTCTTTTTATTTTCACTTTTCTTTTTACTTCTTTGTTAAGATTGTTTATTTTTTTGAAGCCAGAGTTACAGAACGACAAGGATCTTCCATCAACTGATTCACTCCCCAGATGGCTGCAGCAGTCAGGGCTGGACCAGACTGAAGTCAGAGGCATGGAAATTAATATGGGTCTTCCACCTACGCTCAGGGGCCCAAGCACTTGGGCCATCTTCTGCTGCTTTTCCAGGTGCATTTGCAGGGAGTTGGATTGGAAGTGGAGCAGCAGCCAGGACTTGAATACTTGAATAAGCAATTATATGAGATGCCAGTGTCACAGGGGCAGCTTAACTTGCTGCACCACAACTCTGGCTCCTTAGCACTGCTCTCTAACAGTGCTGAAGTATCTAAATTATTGTCATTTGCTTATTCATAAATCAAACCCAAAACAGTCTGAGGTATCTAAATTATTGTCATTTGCTTATTCATAAATCAAACCCAGGTCCAACTAATTGAGATACACGACATTATATTTGTTTTGTCAGTTTACTCCTAGCATTTAATATTTATTGTATTTCCCTGATAATTGCAAATATTATACAACAAAATGTATACATAATTTTCAGTTTAGTGACCTAAAAATATCATTAAGCAATGTAAAATTTGCATCTTAGAAAAAAGTCTTCATTGCAATATACTTCTTTGAAAAACATCCTTAAAGAGTTACAGTAAAACAAAAGTAATTTTCCATAGTTAGAAAGGACAAGCATAGTGTATGACCTGCAATGCCTTTTCTTGTAATAAGGTAATGAATAACTTCTCACCTCCAAAAAATGTGCCCTAAATACCTTGGTAATGGATATAAAAAAGGCTCTATTTTTGCTAAGCTGTTGTAATAGTGATTGTTGTATTGTTCAGTCATTCATATATTTCATGCAGTTCTGAAAATAGCTACCCATTGTTGTTTGATTTATTAATGTCTGTCTCTTTCATCACTTATCCATACAAAGTACAATTATTAGCAAAGAATTTGTGCAATATGGCATAGTTGGATTAGGATTTTTGAAAAAAAAGTTTTGAAGGTTTAGATTCATTTACCTATTGACTTGAATCTTCAACAATCACTATTATTTGCAACCAAAATGGAAATTATTCTGCTTGGACAATGGCAACACATCCAGGAATTGATCAGTTTTCATTTGTCTAAAGCCTGTCACCATTACTCACCATTCTTCAAAATATGGGAATATCATGTTGCTGTGTATCTTTTCTGTGAGGTTTAATTCTGGTACAGCAATATCAATAACCATTCTATGATGTTCACTGAACACAGGTACTAAAACAAATTCCTCCTCCATTACCTCACCCTCTCCTTTCTCTTTAAGAATATTACTCAGATATCTAGACATCCTAAGGCCATTTCTTTGTGGGAATCAGAGAGGTTTCTGCTTGCATGCTCTTCAGGTCTCATAGGAATGTTCTGCTTGAAGATGTGTCTCCTGCTCTCTGCCCTAAACCAGGCCTCTTCTCACCCTCCCTGGCTCCGCTCTGTGAAAAGGGATCTCCAGTGACATCTTTAATGATGGGATGTTTTGGTGTTTCCTCCTATCCAGTGCTCTTTTTCTTAACCTAAGTTGTTCTTCATTGTTATTCAAGAACTCGTGATATTCAGAAATACAATCTTTCTAGAGCAACTCTGAAAATCTTGTAATTTTAAAAAGTTGAATTGAGCTGCATCAAGTAAAATTGAAGTGAATTATACTGACATGACTTCAATGGAATGGAACGGACTGTGATGAGTTGCAATCTAATGGGGTAACTTGGTGCTGATACTTCTTTGAAGACTCTATGGTTCACTCTTTTAGTGAGCCCAAGGTTCACTTCTTGAAGTAATGCTTTCTTCCATGATTTTTCACTATTATTAATACACAATTTTTACTAAGAAAACAATCTTATGAAATATACTTTCCAAAACTAGGAATTGAGTCCTATTCGTTTCTTGTCACTTTCTAGGTACTTAATGAATGTTTTTGTTTGAAAACCAAATAATACCATTTCTAAGTGATGGAAATGGACTGTAGACTGTGAGCCATAAATAACATCAACAGATTAGTATTGCCGGAGGGCAGAAATTTAGTGATAACATAGAAACTTTGAACTATAACACCTATACCACAAGCCAGGATAGAGAATAGATAGCTTCAAGAAATTAGCCTGCACTGCCTGTGACATTATCTACAGACAAGCCTGCTTTGAATGAAGATAGTTAACCCATAACAGTATTATTATTTTAAGTCCACAGAAACCAAGTTTTACTTTTCTGTTAAGGGCCATATTAAAATCATCATCTAAGTGTGTCAAAAGTAAGAAACCATTGTTTCTGTGCAATCCCTGGTCCCTATTCCAATTGCCAGCCCTTCTGAAGAAAAAGTGTTTTCTACCTGTGACCACTCTGTCTGTCTTGACCGTGAAGCCAACTTCTGTTGCCATTTTAACATATATAGACTTTCAGGAAGACCTGAACTTTGTTTCAGATGTACCCCTCCTGTTCAGTAGCTATTACTTTCTTCTCTCCCACTTGGCTGTCGCTGCAGAGGCAGTTCATCTGCCAACATCCCTTACCTATTTCCCTGCTGTTTCGCTGCACCAAAGACAACTGGTAGAATAGGTTTTTGTGCTGTAACTGGTATGTCAGACACTAGAGAGATTAAAGAGTGTCCATGATTCTCACTGAAACTGGGGAAAACAGACTTCTCATGTTGACATAGCAGAGGGTCACAAGGACATTCCCTCCTTGGAAATGTGTCTACAGTAGTTCTTTCCGTAACGTTCCATGAACCAAGAAATGCCGCATCGCCTTCCACAGGAACTGAAGTTGAATATATCTGCATTTCCTCTGATGCTTCTTTTCTATTTCCCAGGAGGAGGTAAAGAGTAGTTCACGCCCACAAGGCAGCCAAAGGGTCAATTTAAAGTGATCTTGATTCTTAGATGAGCTGCTTCTTCAGAAGCTGCCCTTCCTTCTCATTCTGTCCTCAATTAGCACAAATGAGAAATTTCTTGGCTGTCTTCTCAAATTATTTATTTGACTCTTAAGGAGTCACACAGCCCTCATGAGAGTCATAAATGAGCCTGGGAAAAAATGACATATATTTTTCTTCAAACTAAGCTTGAATTACATTAATTAATAAAATTATTTATTGGTACAAGCTTATCTATCTCAGTAGATAGGTAGACATATAATTGATTACCTTGGTGTACATGGAATCTCATAAATTTAATGAAAATTATTTTTTATTTTTAGAACAGAAAACAATAGTAATTTGGTAGACTTTTTCTCAGGGGAAGTCAATTTATTTCCCATTTATAGCAAATGATGTTGTTAAGGGAAATAGGTGGCACTTCCATATCCAGGAATTACTTTTCCGTTTTTCAGTTGTAAACTGATATATCCCAATCTTCAGTCCCTATGCAATGAAGGAACATGGTGTCTCCAGGTGCCACCTTCAAGTCAGTCAAAGGCAAAACTAAAATAAATTATTCCAGTCTCTTCTTTCACTGTCAGTTAACCAAGTTTCTGCTCCAGTTGACAGAGGTCTTTTGTGCAGTTCCCTACCCTTGGTGCACTGATCTGATCTTCAAACACCAGTGACTCCAGTCCTAGGAATTAGAAACTCTGTTTGTGTCACTGTTTTTTTGTTTTGTTTTGTTTTGCTTTTGTTTTTTTATACATTACACATGCCAGTGACCTCTCTTTGGGAAGTGAGAGTAGCAGTATCTACTTCATAGAGACAGGATAAGGACTGGCATTGTATATATGGAAAGACATTTGAAAGCATAAAGTATAAAATAAACACAAATAAATTTCCTGAAACAACTTAAGCTAAATGCCTGACTCGATAGATATTTTGTTGTTAAACAAAATATTAGTCAATAAGTGTTAAGTTCATCTTTCTCCTTTGTCATTATCTCAGCTAGTGTTGAAGGACGTACTGTCTCCCCAAAATCTCTCTCTCTCTCTCTCTCACACACACACACATCTCTATTTATAAGGCCACTGTCATCTGAGAGCATTCTCTGACAGTGGTCATATTTCCTTTGTAATTACTTTTTATTACCTTCTTGCTTACAGTTAAGCTCTGTTTTTACAGAAAGAATGTCTGTTTTGTCCATCTTTGTTGTGCCAGGACCCAGAAATTTGAAGTCATTGTTTGAATAAGTAAGTCAACAAATGAATGAACACACATATCACATCACTTCGAAACCCTCTCCCACTTCCCTTTTTCTTTTTTTTTAAAGAAGCTTTTTTTTTTTTTTTTAATTTGACAGATAGAGTTAGACAGTGAGAGAGACAGAGAGAAAGGTCTTCCTTCCGATGGTTCACTCCCTAGATGGCCGCCACGGCCGGCGCTACGCTGATCTGAAGCTAGGAGCCAGGTGCTTCTTCCTTGTCTCCCATGTGGGTGCAGGGCCCAAGCGCTTGGGCCATCCTCCACTACCTTCCCAGGGCCACAGCAGACAGCTGGACTGGAAGAGGAGCAACCGGGACTAGAACCTGGTGTCCATATAAGATGCTGGCACCACAGGCAGAGGATTAACCAAGTGAGCCATGGTGCTGGCCCTCTCCCACTTCTTTGATTCTTAAAATTCCTCCAGAAGCAAATTATTTCCCTCCAAATTACAGATCATGAACATTCCCAGGAGAGGTTTGCTTAACAACTGACTTCTGTTGTACAATGTAAGCAAAACAGATGCCTTATGAGAACTGATTCTGCACGTGAGAGATCAAAAGTGGAGAAGGCCTAGGAGAAAAAAGGGATACAAATGAAGCCCTGGGCAAGAAGCAAAATTGAGTTCACCTTGAAAATTTGGCTCAGATCCCTTTTTCAAGCTTTTTGTCTTCTGTTCTTGCCTGTTCTTTCTTGATTTCACTCTGTGCTGGAAGAGGATCCGAATCAGCTCCAAATAACCTAGAAGAGAATGCCCAATGCATTTCATACTTTAAGCTGCAGGGCAAACTCTTCCAGTGGCAAGTGTCCCAAGTCAGTACAGTTGACTCATGTACACATGGTTCCATGAGGACTTGTCTCAGTAGTCTTTGGAAATTGACTCTCAGGGAAGAATCCTGGGTTTGGAGGATAAACAGTTGAAATCACATCTCAGCTCAGTTACCTCTGAGCTCTATGACCCTGGCTAGGTAACAGTCTTGTTAGGTTCTATTTCTTTGCACGTAAATTGTAAATATTAATGTACATGTGAAAAAAGATAACACTGGCAAATATAAAGGTATGAAGTGTTTTTTTTTTTTCCATTCAATTAATGTAGAACTCACAGAAAATGTTACAAATAGCAGTCTTTCAAATAACTTTGTGCTAATATGGTGATAATGAGGCAACTCTACTTGATGGAAAAAATAAATTATTTTATATTGACAGAGATTTTGGATTTTATAATGAACTTTCTCTGCAAAGTACTTTATACAAACTCATGGATTCATACCAACTTCAAAAGTTTCACAAACCAAAGATCAGTCTATCATAAGGAAAAAAAAAATCCATGAGAACATTTGAATTCTTTGGATCAATTAAAAACAATAGACCAATTGCATGTTGTGTAGTCAAGATGCTTCTTTTTGCAAATAATGTATGTTTTTATTAGAAAAACACGCTTTTTCCAAATTCAGAACTCTTTCAAAACTGGTGTGTTCAGTTTTAAATAGAAAAATTATGTGGTTCTCAAATTGTTTATGCAAAGCAGAACCCTATGTCCTTCAAGTGAATCAGCAATCTGAAAGATCATTCATAACGTTTCAAGTATTGAAAAGATAATTGTTTGCTTTAAATTAATTTTACAGCTCTATGGATAACTTTGAAATTCAATCATGAAATGTCTGTGAGCGTTTTTGAATTTTTTTAAACAAATGCAGGTTTTTTTTATTTGTTTAAGGGCACTTTTTCTCTCTTTTTGATGAATATAAATAAAATAGATTTCATGTAATTCATAGATACAATTCTAAGAATATGACAAATATAATGATACTTCCCTTCCTCCCTCCTTCCTCTTTTCTTTTTGTTTTCTTTAATTTCCTTAATTTTTGAGGTAACATATTTTTAATTTACTTTACAATCACATGAATTATTCTCCACCAAATAAAAAGTTCAACAAGAAAAAAGTAGAATGACCACTGTTCAGAAGGTATATAGACAAAGGCCATAAACAATAATCAAATTCCAACATGGCAAAGTCACTCTCATACATTAAATTTTTGTACTCTATATGTTAGCTACCACAAATCAGAGAAAACATGCAATGTTTGTCTTTTTGGGTCTGGCTTATTTCACTAAGCATGATGATGGATGGCTGTTTGGCCCACTAGATAAGATGCTGATGGGAGGGCTGGGCTTGTGTTGTGGAGTAGTGTGTGAAGCTACCTGAGAGGCTGGCGTACCATAGGGAGCCGATTCATGTACTGGCTGCTCCACTTCCAGTCCAGATCCCCACTAATGGCCTGAAAAGGCAGTAGAAGATGGCCCACATGCCTGAGCCTTTGTCACCCATGTTGGAGACCTGGAAGAAGCTCCTGGCTCCTGAATGGCCTGGCACTGCACTGGCTATTGCAGCCAGGGTTTGGAAGATCTCCCTCTTTGTCCCTCCCTAAAGATTAAAAAAAAATGCTGCTAGGGATGCCTGCATCCCATATTGTAGTGCCCAGGCTCAAGTCCTGGATCCACTTCTGATTCTATCTTCCTGTAAATGCAGATCCTGGGAGGCAGTAGTGGCAGTTCAAGTACTTGAATCCATAGGAGATCCAGACCGAGTTCCAATCTCCTGGCTTCAGCTTGGCCCTACCCTGGCTATTACCAACACTTGGGAAATAAACCAATGGATGGAAAAATCTCTGTCTTTGGATTTCAAATAAAATGAAAACAAATACATTTAAAAAAATAATAAATAAACTTAATTTTACGAGATAGTTATTTCTCATGTTTTGACTCATGTAAGCATGACCTTCTTAGTTCCAGCATAAATAAATAGTTCTATCTAATATCCAAACAAGTGCTATTATTTTTAAAAGGCATAGAAAATATTTGGAAATATTACTAAGATATTGTCAGGCAGTATAGTCCCTTATAGAATAATGGGGCAGATAGTGATGGACAGAATTTAAAACTATATTAATCAGGAAAGTCAGTCTCGAGGGTGTTACATGCAGCAACTTGCAGAAATACAACATAGCAGGTTGTAACCCCAGGAAACATGGTAATAGGCAAGAGTTTGCCATCCAGGACAGTATTTGAGATCTGGAAAACCAGTAAAGCTTAAGAGTGTGACTTGACTACAGCAAAGCACAGTGTCTGAAAATCCAGGCAGGCAAGTGGCCAGGTAGCCTCAGGGAAACCTGTATATACAAGTAAGAGAGCCTCAGACATTAGATGGAGGAAGATTGAAGTTACTCCAAGGAAAACATTCCTGGAGGAGCAGAAACCAAAGCAAGTTACAAGACTGGCATTCAGAGAAGAAGGTAGTAGAGTAAATGTGGGAGGGGAATCAGGGAGGAGAAATAAGAACATCAGTTATTCCTTCTGATCTGCAAGGTTAGGAGCAAACTAGTTTATTCCTGTCACAGGCACACCAGCAGGGTAGGCTCAAAGGTTCCTTGAAGCTCCAGTTTTCTATATTTTTATTCCAATCACTAAGGATATAAACACTACTAAAGTATACTACTAAAGTATCCAAGTATTTTTCTTCTAGACAGTTCATGACACTGAATGCTTAAATTAAAACAAAACAAAAAATATTTTGTTCTCAGTGGTTCCAGAAAGTCCTTATAACCTATTAAGAATTTATCTTAAATTTCAAATGCATTTATAAAACTATATTAAGAAACCACAAAAAATATTGCAGTTTGATTAAACAAACTCTCTAACAGGCATATGATTGAAGTTTTGCTCCTTTTTTTCTTTTCTTTTCTTTCTTTTCTTTTTTTTGCAAAGAACAAATTAAGACTTAACAAAACTGTGTTAAGGTTGAAAAGAGACTATTAAAGCCAGGAAATAATGAATTGAGACAGGTTCTGTTTCTGACAACTGAAAGAATGACTGATGACGTGTCTAAACATAAGTCCAAGCTCTCTCAATGTAATCATTTAATGCATTGCATTAAACATGCGTGTTTAGTAACCTTACATATATGTACATTGTAGTGTTCAAAGAAAGTCATAAATACCCATATGATAGAGATGCAAAGTATACCTCTGTAGTATACATTTGTCCAATGGGCATTCAGTGAATTATGTGATTCAAGATAATTAGTTACTAGTTTTTAATAAAAACCTCAAATTCTTAAATAAATTTACCCACTTATGAGTAAGATATTTGATAATAATTTAAACAAGTGAAAAATAATAATGGACAAAAAGGTTTTTAAAGATTTATTTATTTAAAGGGCAGAGTTACAGACTAAAAAAGAGAGAGAGAGAAAGAAAGAGAGAGAGGTCTTCCTTCTGCTGGTTCACTCCCCAGATGGCTGCATTGGCTGCTGCTGGGCCAGATCAAAGCTCGCAAGGAATGGCCATATTCATTGATTACAGTATTGACTTTGGATGAAATACACTATACATTGGACATTTTCTTAATTTTTCAGTTAGTTTGTTTTCTTTTATGTGTTGAGTTCATACCATGTATAATAATAGCCTTGCTTTCCTTTAGTGAAATATTATGCTATGTGCATGCCATCACTAGACTTTATCCATTGAATGCTCGAATCCTCCTATTTCCATTCAAATCAAATCCTATTCATCTCATACCAGGCTGCCTGAGCACTCAACCATATGGGTAGAATGTTTTCCCTTTTCTTTTGGTACCCTGTATTCAATATATTCTTCTCCATAGCTGCCGAATTTAAAAATAATATATGTCGATGCTCACAGTTCTTGATCTCTCCCTGATCATCTCATTTCCGTATCACAGTGGAAGTCCTTTAATGTTGATTACTCCATATGAGTTGCCTTTGTAGGTTCAAGCAAAAAGTACCTTGTCCTTAGTAGATACTTAAAAATGTGGCTCTTATTGAGTACTTCAAAGCTGTTTCTTGATAAAATGGATAAACTTACATAAGCTATCAAGAAAACTTCTTAGATGATGAAATTTTATATATACAATTTAATAACCTTTGTAATGTATTGGAAAACAACTACTGATGAGTTTCAGACATGTTATTACATGCTCCATAAACAGGATAACCAAACTACTATTCAACAAGTTATTATTTGATGGGACATACTGAAATGTTTCATATAATAATGTGATAGTGCCTGTTACCTTTCCATCTCATTTTACCACTCAATAAAAATCGTTATCCATGAACTTATTGGGAAGACATAAAGTTCATGGAAAATGCATACTATGAAAAAGATATGCACAAATTTCAAAAAGTTTTGCACAAAAATAAACTTCTGTTTTGATTTCATTTTCCTCAGACAATTTGAAGTACTCTTATATTTGTATAGTGCTAATTTTCTCTACATTTACATGTAAAATATATGTTTCAGTGGAAGTATACCCCAAATAACTAAAAGTTAGTTAAATTGACTATATTGTCTAATCTATGTAAGTGGAGATGTTTCCTAGTAGCAAGGTAATGTTTTTTCCAAAAGGAGATAATTGGTTTAGATGTAATTTAAACAAGAGATGATCAAGGAAGAAATGTGCTTTGTTATTCTGTTCTAAATACTGCATAGAAAGTATCTAATGGAAATAAAGCATAGCATGACAACTGAGTGAGCTTAAAAATCACGATTCATTCGTAGGAGCAATAGTCAGATATGAGTGGCAGGCATTTTGCAGAGGGAGGTATTGAAGCCCCTAATTGTTGGGCTGAAATATTAATAGTAAGGGCAGGATCCCAACCTTAGAACACAAAAACAAATTACTTTGAAGGTTAAGGGGATATGCTGCTACTAATCTATCTCTGAACTGAATTAGCCTTCAAAAATAAAAATGGCTGTCAACAACATGTTCAGACTACCACTAGACTTACTTTAACCAAGTGAGGTTTTGGAAAGACTGTAGAAGCTCTTATGATTTTACCAGTTCACGAAATATAGAATAAACAGTTCTACACAGTAGACAATGTATTGATCTGGAGATGCTAAAGATGAACAGAATGGGGCGATAACCTTTAATGAACTTCAGAAGTAGAATCATGTAATTTTACAGAGGCAAAAATATTATCTTGTATTTCCTTAATCCTAAACCAATAATCCTTTATATCCTTAATGCTACAAAGAATTAGTGGTCAAGGTCAGGCATAAAATATCCCTCAATATGTAATGAAGAAAACTATCCTAGATAAAAATTTCCTTATATTTACCACAAGCGGGACCGATCAATTGTACAAGCAATTTTAAGGGGTAATGAATTCTCTTTCGCCTCTCCAGATCTCAGTTTCCTCAGGGGTACATGCCTGCTTCATGTTGGCAGTGCCAAGAAAATTCATTGTGAATGAATTGAAAAGGAATGCAAAATTCCCTTTCAATATCTGTTAGTGCTTTTAACTGGGACTCAGTACCTGTGAAATCTCTTTTGCTTAGCCTTCATCAAGTGATTTAAACACGTGGGGTTTATATTTGAAATGTCATGAAGAAGAAATACAGATGTTAACCATGCTACTCAGAGACTCTAGGGAGAGAAATTACATCAGTATTATCATCATCATTACCATCATCACCTTTATCTTCATCATCATTTCATCCTAGAAGGTCAGAATAGAAATGGAAAAACATGATCAAAGAAGCGACATATTCAGTGTTTTAGAAATGAATTATATGTGGTAGTAATTGTTTTGAACTAAATTGTCTGTGAAGAAAAGTATGTGGCAAAAAGACCTAAATATATATGTTTTAAATTTTAAAAGAAAATAATTTTGATTAATGAAAGTTAATTGTTATTAGAGAATGAATGCCCAAAGAAAACTTTACTCTAGATAACAACTCTTAAAAGCCTCTGATAGAATAGATGTAAGTTTTATTAGGAAATTATATTTCTTAAGTAACCCCACATTAATCATTGCTGTACATACCAGGTATAGGAGAATCTTAAGGAACAGAAGAACTCAAAATTATAGTTTTGTTTTGTTTTGTTTTGTTTTGTTTTGTTTTTTTGGTAAGCTGAGAGATTATCAGAACCAGTGCTGTCTATAACCATAAGGAAACAATGTGTTGAAATTTCTTTGTATTTAATAGAATTTCATTTTCAGAACTCTGATTTCATGCTTTCATACAACCACCACCATAATGAGGTAATTGCTCTTATTTTTTTTTTTAATTTTACACTTTGAATACACTAAATTCAGTTTTTACTTCTTTTTTAAGGAATGTGGATACACACTCATGGGAAGTAATTGAAAAACCACAAGATGTTAAATCTACAGAATTTTTCTTTTTAAAAAGATTTATTTATATATTTATTTGAAAAACAGAGTCACAAAGAAGGGGAGAGATGGAGATAGAGAAAGAGAGAGAGGGAGAGAGAGAGAGAGAGAGAATGTCCATCCCCTTGTTCACTTCCTTAATGGTCATAGCAGTAAGGGCTGGGCCAGACTCCACTGTCTTCCCAACTGAATTAACAGGGAACTGGATCGAAGCTAAGTAGATGAACTGAATGCACCACTCTGTTATGGAATGCTGATGTCTCAAGCAGCTTCTTAGCCTCCTGTGCCACAGGACCAGGCCGCTGAGGCATTCTTAATGTGATGGACTTTCAGCATTTCATGCTAGGTTTATTACTAGCAAACAAAAGCATAATCTCCTCATGTTCAAAACCATGCAAATAAAACCAACATTGAGAAGTATATACCTGTGAATGTAAATTTCCACATTGTATTAATCAATAAATATAATACATGATCAGGTGATTAAAATTTAAATGCTTGCATATCTTAGAGCTGCCATCAGTTGTGGCTTATATAGTGACACTATGTGTCTAGCATGTTTGTATAAGGCATTTTATGATCTCACACTGAAAACAACTCAGGAAGCTATTAGTATGGGGTACTCAGATATATAAAGCAGGAATCAGCAAGTGGCAGAGCTCAAACTCAAGCCCTTGACACTTGTCCCTGCCTGGGAGATGCTGATCACTGCATATTTAAACTCAGTAGATACGCCATCTTTCATTTAGTGGCAGTCATTTAAATTATAAGTGTCAAAAACAGTTACACTATGGAAAGTGACCTTGTGTATATGAGTCAGCTAAGTGACAACTTGGAGGAAAACCAAAAACTTTCTTTCATCTTCAAATTTTGACCAAAGCAATGGAATCCACCAGGGCAAGCACTTTTCTTTGTGGCACAAGTATGGACACCCAGCTCACAAGATGGATTGTAGAAGAACTGAGTTTCTAGAAGAACATTTAACTCAGACTTGTTTAAGGGCCCTGTAGGAACACCAATATGGGTAAGAGAGCTAAACATAGACATTGATGAGCTGATGTGCAATATTCCATCCCTAACAAGATGCTTCTCTTTGACTAAAGCCATCCTTCTCCCAACTCTTTAATACTCTCAGCTTCCTCAAAGTCTAGGCACAAGTCAGCAAGGCACAGAAAGACACAAGACCATCTCCCTTATTCTAACATCTGATCTGAGATCTCATTGCTTTTTATTGAGTCGCTAACACTGAGAACATCCATTCTCTTGTCCTTTGCCTTTGCTACAGAAACCTGGACTCATCCGAATGCCTCTGTCCAACTAGTTCAACTCTACATAGAATGCCCAACATTTATATATGAGTCAGGTGTGATATAGAAGAAAGAGCTGACTGTTATATAGTCAAACTCACATTTGTGCAATTAGATCTTATTTCAGTTATTCAAGTTCTTAATCATATATGAGTACTTTAATATAATACGCCATAGTATTAATCAGCAATAAATTTTAATTGAGAACTTGGCTAGAATTTTGTATGTTGCAAAGCAAATACAAAATTTTGGTTTTTCACTTAACGAAAAGTTGTTTTAAAGAAAGTGAAACGCTGATTCTTTTCAACAACAATGATGACTACCATTACTTCTTCATAGCAAAAGCAAAAGCTGCAGCAAAATAACCAACCAGATACATAAAATAAAGGAAAGAAAAAAAGAGGTACATAGATTATACAATAATATCGATACTCAATATACATGAGATGTATCATTTTGGTTTTACTAGAATATAAATGAAAAGTAAAAGATTCTGGGAGAAATACAGTGAGCAAAAACTTGAATGTCATGTATAATGTATATACATATATACATATATGTCAGTGAAAGCATTTTTAGATGATAAATTAAGTTATTCCATCTGTATGTTTTTAATACAAAACTGTCCAGCTGCTAGTTTGATTTGAGAGTCACTCTGTTTTAGCACCAGACAGTCTTGCAGACACTGCCATACTGGAAATAGTGCCACTGTGCTTAGTTATTTCCAGAAGAGTGAATCACAGGGAGCCATTACCTAAAGAGTCACCTTTTAAAGATCTTGCTTACAACTCCATTAATCTTCTTTGACTCCATAATATTTTTAATTCACAAATATTTATAGATATAAAATTGCTTCTGTTTTTAATATATAGCTCAGGAAAGCACAGCGGTTTTGTCTGGTGCACCTTCAGGTTCAGTGGTGGAAGAATGAAGTAGACATTGTACTTGTATATTCTGAGATCTATTTAATTCATTTTCACACTTGACTGGTTTTTCTGGTTCAAAGCAGAACACTTTTAACCTTGAATACTGAAAGAATCATTTTATAGGCAAAGAATAAACATTCAGAGCTGGAGTAAGGCACATCTGTCCTGCTGCCCTTCGTAACCCTGCTTTCTGGCCTCCTGACCGCATGCTCTGATTCCCAGCGGTGCTCAGTCTGGCTAAGTGGACCCTTCCTTTTCAGCCCCCTGGCCTTTTTCTTCCTTGAATTTCTCTTGAGACCGGAATAGTGTGCTGCTTTTTTCTATTCTGAGGTTATGGTTTAGAATTTAGCTACTTGCAAGCAGGTAAAAATAATTGTTGGCATAAGTACTTCATAAAACAGAGCTATATAATCACAAGGAAATTTGAAATGTTGAGGAAGTGCTTCAGAAATGAATTTTCCACACAGAAATAAACTCGGTTCCCTGATTCATAAATTTTGTAGCAACGCATTTTGACATCTACTTCTCTGGGTTCTAGGTACATGAAGTTCGTCTAGTTGCATGTAAAATTTTCTCTTACAGTTGGCATTCCCTTTACTTTTTGGAGTTTCTCCAAAGAGAACAAAATTAGAGACAAATATAGAGGTCAATTTATACATCAACAGATAAACATTTTAGAAAGCTACAACTAATGGTGAGTGTTAGTTTTTAAAAATCAGAACAAGTTCTACCATGTTTTGTTAACTAATAAATTATTATGACACCACTGGACACTAAATTTTTTTCATGTAATTCAGAACTCCATGCATTTGTTAGAATTTGGGATAACGTATGGCACACTTAGGTCCTCCACCTACTCAACATCCACATATACACAGCTGTAGTTATGTATTACATACAGACAAAATCTTGTGGGTTACCTTTTCCTGTCAGTATCAAGATAGCCTCATTTTATTAGTCACACTTTTTTTTTTTAATTTTTTTTTTGACAGGCAGAGTGGACAGTGAGAGAGAGAGACAGAGAGAAAGGTCTTCCTTTGCCGTTGGTTCACCCTCCAATGGCTGCTGCGGTCGGCGCGCTGCGGCCGGTGCACCGCGCTCATCCAATGGCAGGAGCCAGGTGCTAGGCGCTTATCCTGGTCTCCCATGGGGTGCAGGGCCCAAGCACCTGGGCCATCCTCCACTGCACTCCCGGGCCACAGCAGAGAGCTGGCCTGGAAGAGGGGCAACCGGGACAGAATCCGGCGCCCCGACCGGGACTAGAACCCGGTGTGCCGGCGCCGCAAGGCAGAGGATTAGCCTGTTGAGCCACGGCGCCGGCCAGTCACACTTTTTTACTTCCACCTTCTGTTTCAATTTGAAAGAGGTTACAGTGCAGACTGATATTGGGAATGGTTCTCAAGAATCAATTAGGCGGCTGGCGCGGTGTCTCAACAGGCTAATCCTCCGCCTTGCGGCGCCGGCACACCGGGTTCTAGTCCCGGTTGGGGCGCCGGATTCTGTCCCGGTTGCCCCTCTTCCAGGCCAGCTCTCTGCTGTGGCCCGGGAGTGCAGTGGAGGATGGCCCAGGTGCTTGGGCCCTGCACCCCATGGGAGACCAGGAAAAAGCACCTGGCACCTGGCTCCTGCCATCGGATGAGTGCGGTGCGCCGGCCACGGCAGCCATTGGAAGGTGAACCAACGGCAAAGGAAGACCTTTCTCTCTGTCTCTCTCTCTCTCACTGTCCACTCTGCCTGTCAAAATAAAAAAAAATAAAAAAATAAAAAAAAGAATCAATTAGGCAAGTTGGGGACAATATCATAAAATGGTCATGAATGTCACAGTTGACTGGAATGAAGTCTCGGAAATGGCAAACCAAGAGGGACATTGGTTTTTTCATATATATATAATTTTGCTCTTAAACTTCCAAAAAATAAAATAATTTGGAAACGATAATATCATGCTGGAAGTCATTGTAGATATTGACTATGTTTTCAGCAGTTTCTGTGGATCTCTGCACTTTTATGCCTAATGCTGCTGTTACTGATCACAGCTGACTCTCACAGTGATGATAAGGGCTCTTTGAAGATGGCTTTGTAATTGAGTGCTCTTTAGAAATTGTCTACTTTCCTGAAGTCTAGTTCCTAAGCCCACTGGACACAGGAGAAGCCACATCTCTTTATTGACATGTCTAAACCTGCTACAATCTCATGGTTCTGTGACTTCTGAACCATTTGAAGCCTGAGAATTTTCTACCTATATTCTTTTTCAACTGTTTATTATTTTGGGCTGCTACAACTCTTTTTCTTCTTCTTTTTTTTTTTTTTTTTTTACAGGCAGAGTTAGACAGAGAGAGAGAGAGAGAGAAAGGTCTTCCTTCTGTTGGTTCACCCCCCCAAAATGGCCGCTATGGCTGGCACCCTGCACTGATCCGAAGCCAGGAGCCAGGTGCTTCCTCCTGGTCTCCCATGCTGGTGCAGGGTCCAAGGACCTGGGCCACCCTCCACTGCCTTTGCGGGCCACAGCAGAGAGCTGGACTGGAAGAGGAGCAACTGGGACAGAATCTGGCTCCTGAGCGGGACTAGAACCCCAGGGTGCCAGCGTTGCATGCGGAGAATTGGCCTAGTGAGCCGTGGCGCTGGCCATACAACTCTTTTAAGAATATTTTTTTGTGTTGCATCACAGCTTCATAAACTTTGTTCTAATTAAATTACAACTCTCCTTCAGTAAATCAAAGCAAAACGAAGTTTGGGCCTTGAAATCAATTCCTCCCAAAATACTTACATGCACGTTCTTTTAAAATTTTCATTTGTAAGCTTCCTACCATAATGCTATTCACTATTTTATTTTTGGCTGTATACAATCTAAAATTTATCTGAAATAACTCTCAAAAGCTCACAGTCTATATAAAATGGCTTCCTTAAAAGTTTTAAAGTTACAAGAATTACAAAGTAAATTTTCTTTTTAAAATATACCAATGTAAAGTAGGGTCACAACAGGGATTCTTAAAAAAGAAAACCTATATTATTTTCGATTGCGCAGTGTCCCTTGAATTTTGTGAGCATTATACTCTCTGATTAAAGAACTTGGTATGGTTCTTTTTTAGGTTTTTGTTTTTGGACTCAAAACATAAGTTAAAATATAAACCCACAAAATGTGTAACATTTATTTCTTGATGCTACAATGGTCAATGGCAACTTGGAGGCTGGGGAAGGGGACCTTCCTGCCCCTCATCTGAAATGAGTTTCTGTTCTGGGGAGGTGGAAAGTAGGGTAATAAGAAAGAGAGAATTAAAGTCTTTTCAAAGATTCCACAGCAGGTAGGCAGGGCAACTCAGATCAGGGGGGTTAGGATGTTGAAAGTGAGATAGGAAAACCAAGTGGAAAGACTAAACTCCAGCTCAGGTACTCTGGGAAGATAAAGCAAACCTTGCTCAGCTGCTCTGTGAGGGAGAGCCCCTGGACCCCATGCACACTAGCTTGTCCAGGCAGTCACCACCACACCACCAGCGACACTTGGTTGTGGTGTGCAGAATGTTGACTTAATTTAGAATCTTTTTTTATTTTCAAAATTATTCTATAGTATATGAGTGGTAAAAACATTTATCTCAAAGGCAGCATTTGTAAGCTTGCCCAAAAGGATGTATGCATCAACCTAACTAAAAAATCTCAAATGCAAATGCAAATAACCTCAAATGCAAATTACTTTTAAAATTTATATATTCTTGCTTAATAGTAAGAATCAATTGTCATGCCAATTTACCACAGAAACCAAATGCAGAGTGAAAATAATACTTCAATTTTAAGAATGCTTTTTAAATGCAAAATTGTTTTCCTGGGGACTTGCATCTCTTTTGTGATTTTAAATAACTGATTAGACAATTTGACTAATACTAACCCCACTTGCTTCATGTAACATGTTGTTAATTGGAAAGACATTTTAAAAATTCTAATTTTATTTATCTTAGCTTTAATCTTTGCTTAACAGTAAAAGTTGAATTTGGAACTATTTATTTTTTTCCCACCGAGACTCTCTCTCCGAGTTTGTTAGTCTCTGGTTATCTCTTGGGTATGTAGTGGAGATATGACTCTCTTGTTATGTTAAGGCAGAGGAAATAGAAAATTCTTAAGCATGCCCTTGTTGCACAGGAAAGTACCAATTAAAAGACTACAGGCTTTCCCTTATGTATATATGTGCTTTTTCAAAATAATGTAGCTTTTAAAATCCTCTTCACAAGATAATGTGAAGCTTGAAGGCTGAAGTCTAACTTTTGTGTGCAATGAATATACTTTTGAATAGTTGCTTTCCATAACATATAAAGATAATTTTTCTCATGATTTAAGAGGCCCTCTATGAAATCTCTTTGCTTGCCGTGACATTTCCTATGTTTAAGGACAGGAGCAGAAAAAAGTGACTAAAAAAATAATTATAGACCAACACACAGAAATACCTTCCCAACTCTTGTTCATCATTTAAGCCAAAACAAGAAATTATCCATCAAACATTTCATTATAAAACTTTCTATGGACCTGATTAGCTGTTGCTACACTTCAGTAAGGGCAAGGACAAGAAATCTAACTAATCTTTAAATACTTTCTTTGTTCTTGGCACATGGAAAGCTCAGTAGCCCATTTTAATGGCCTGATTGTTGAATGAGTAAACTATTTTAACTTGACCTCATTGCCTGCAATAGCTTGCACTGGTATGATTACAATCATGTAAAAGGGACTCTATTCATTTTCTGAGTATGTTTGAATCCGCATATAGACTAAAACTGAAATATAGATGTTAATCACTCATTCTTCAATTTGGAGCATGGTGAGATAAAGGGTCATAGTGCAAGGACTGGCTTGATGTTAATCATTTCCTGTACCATGAATTCACCAATTAATATTTAATGAACACTTTCTATGAAACTGTGCTAGGGACTGATAAATAAATCTATTCAAATATTTTAGATACATGTTTTGCCTGCAGGAATTTTCAGTCTAGCAGCCAAATGCTCCTGTCTTTTATTATAGTAGACTGTTTTAGTGTCCCTAATTATTTAATCATCTTTCTGTGTGAAAATTAAACACTGTTATTACATTGATGTGGAACTTAGCCATATAACATGCCTTGAGCTAACCAAACGTGAGTGGAAGTGCCACACTCGAACCAACATTTTAAGAGCCACAGTATGGTTTAGCCATTGCATTATTTTATTTATTTATTTTGCCACCAGAACAGTGTGTTCAAATAGTTATTATTTGGAAGGCATAGTTACAGAGAGTGAGCAAGAGAGATGGAGAGAGAGAACTTTCATCTGCTAGTTTACTCCACAAATGGCTGCAATGCTGGAGCTGGACTGAAGTGAAACCAGGAGTCAGGAGCTTTTTCTGCATCTCCCACATGGATACAGGGGCCCAAGCACTTGAGCCATCTTCCACTGCTGTCTCAAGCACATTAGCAGGGAGCTGGATCAGAAGTGGAACAGCGAGGATTTGAACCTGGTGTCCGCATTGGATGCTGGAACCGCAGAAGGAGATTTAACCTACTAAACCACAGTGGCAGCTGCAGACTTCACTCTTACCACTGCTGTTCCTCATTCCTTCTTAAACTCCTTTTCAAATAGTTTTATCAATAAAAGCTCATCAATTTGACATAAGTCAAAGGGTCCTGAAAACAGAAATTGTGCATTCCAATCCCTAATAGCTATGCGACTTTAACAATGTCACTTAACTCACTTATCCTTCCCGTTCTTGATCCACAAAATAACCTTCAGGCAGGCTCAAAGAATGTATAGGACATTGTAAATCACAGGGTACACAGTACACGGATGTATGACATTACTAAAATGATATAGAAAAATTATTTTCCCTTTCTGTTTAGTAAAGTCAAAAACTAACAACAATTTTGGCAAACTTCTTTTAAAGTTATACCACAAATTTCTGACTGCTGATTTACTCTTTACTGCCAAGGTTTATCCTGTCTCTCTCTGAACACTTCCATTACCTAATTACCAATGAGCAGAAGAGAAGAAAAGAAGGAAAAACTGAGACAGAAAAATAGACTGTCAGAAATGGAAAGTGATATATTCAGCATTAATTACAATAACTACTATCAGTGGGGGAAGGATTGATTGTGGTAACCAGGCTTATTCTTCCCTTAAATGACATAATTACATCCAATATATTTTGTAAAGCCTAGATGAAAGTAACTTTCCAGTCAACTTCAGCAGACTGCATTTTTCAAAGACAGCTATTACACCACTTATTGCTAGTTCTCATTTCTTGCCACTGCTCCTTCAAATGAACGAAGGTTTTCCCCCATATCCTCTAATTCAGTGCACTCTATGCTCTCTTTGACCAATAGATAAGAATGTGATGTTGTGCTCGTTCTGTCCTTACTCCTCGATTGGTCCAACAATTTCTACTTCTTGCTTCTTGGAAAGCTTTCCATTGAACAGTCACCTTTTGGATGCTCCCTCTAGAAAGTTAAGTGTCATTCATTGGGAGGTTGAAGCCACCTGGGCAAGGCACATGTAAGCATTCTAGTTGAAAATGCTAACTGAGACACTAACCACCTGACAGATGCAACTGCCAGCTGTCTAAGTGTGCCATCCTGATTGTCCAGCCCAGATGTCCATTACTGCAGCCACAACTAAAATCTAACTACAACAGCATGGACAAAAGTCTATGGTAAAACCACTCATCACAGTGATCAACTAACAGAACCACTTAAAAAAAATAAAATAGGATTATTTTAAGGCACTAAGTGTTGGGGTGGTTTGTTAGGCTGTAATAGAGAACCAGAATGCCAAGTGATTGGTGTATGATCTTTCCAAATGTAATTATCTTTGTTTCTACCTTTGCAGTTATTAGCACAATTTGACTGAGACCAACATGATTTTTTAAACAAAATCATTTAGTGATTTCATCATATTGATATTATGTGTTTTTAAAATTCTGTAAACTAATTAAAGATATTTTTCCAGGTGTTTTGCCCCTACCATAAAAATTAGTTCTTAGGAAAAGATAGAATTTGCATATGAAGACTTAAAGAATGAATTTTCATTCAATTGTTTATGTCAGGAATTTGAGATCTAATTTGAATTCATTTTCAAAAGTAGTGGATTTTAAAGACTCAGCAAGGCACATTTTCAAATATCAGTTCTCTTACAGTTTAAATGATCATGGAAGGTAAATTACAGCCAGGTGTTTTCAACTGATTTCCTCTTTGTGAAGATCATTTTATTTCCCCTAATGAAAAACACATTTCTTCTCTTATAGTTATAAAAGTAATGCACACTCTTATAGTTATAAAAGTAATTATTGAGTATTCCAGCAAAGACTGTCTGTCAAGTAGAGACAAGAGTCCTCTGAATAATCACAAAGTTAGTGTTAAATAACCAAGTGTTTTTGGCGAGTTATTTCATTTCCTCATGATTCGATTTCATCCACAAAATGAAGACAATGATAATAGTTTGTAAGCTTTCTGTGGCATTATATTAGATGATACTTGTGAAACATTTAATAGAGAATATGGAGTGTAATAAATATAAAATAAATCATAATTTTAATTAGTGATAGTGTGATGTATAAACATGTTTCCTTCTAGGCTCTATTCTAAGTATGTGTAATTGTATGTATACATCTTCAACAACAAAAAAATTGGCTTATAAAGGCTAGTTTTGAGCCAGTTTTCAAACTCTTCATTATGTGAACATGATTTCACAATATATAAATATTTCTTGTCGCTCCTTCGGCCGCAAAAGGAACGACGCTGCTCGCAGCCAATTGGTCTTCAAAAGACTTTTACTTAGGACCGGGAGAAGGGGGAGAGATAGAGCGCACGTTCCTTAAGGGGGAAACCTGGCGTGCGCGGTCCTTCTCCCGCGGTCTGCTTATATACAGAATTCAACCAATCACAGTCAATCAATCACAGTCCATGCACAGAGTTCTCCAATCCGGCACTTGATCACGCTCAGCTGTGGAGTCACGCAGCAGGCAGGGCATCAGCGCCATCTTGTTGTTTACCAAGATCCTCAGCTAGATGGAAAGTTCAGTCAGCTGCTACATCCACATTTCTGCTATAAGCCAAGCCCAGCATGGGGGGGGGTCCCATGGCAGGCCTATCCATGGGTCCCCACAATTTCTCATTCATTTGTATAATCACATTCTATTTTAATTTAATAATAGCACAACATATGTGAAAAATAGCTAGGATTCTACCTGAATTTTTATTTTTTTAAGATTTATTAATTTCTTTATTTGAAAGGCAGAGTTAAAGAGAGACAGAGGCGAGGGAGAGAGAAAGAGGTCTTCCATCTGCTGGTTCACTCCCCAGATGGCTGCAATAGTTGGAGTTGCACCATTCCAAAATCAGGATCCAGGACCTTCTTCCAGGTCTCCCACAAGGACTTGGGCCATCTTCCGCTGCTTTTCCAGGCCATAGCAGAGAGCTGGATCGGAAGTGGAGCAACCGGGACTTGAATGGACACCCATATAGGATGCCATCATTGCAGGCAGTGGCTTTGTTCTCTATGTCACAGCACCGGCCACTCTACCTGATTTTTTAAAACCAATTTGTGCTAGTATTGAAACACTCAAGAGCATCAGATTTTGCAAATTATCTTGCACATAGAATCTTTTTTTTTTAATATTTTTTTGACAGGCAGAGTGGACAATGAGAGAGACAGAGAGACAGAGAGAAAGGTCTTCCTTTACCGTAGGTTCACCCTCCAATGGCCGCTGCGGCCGGCGCAATGTGGCCGGCACACTGCGCTGATCTGAAGCCAGGAGCCAGGTGCTTCGCCTGGTCTCCCATGCAGGTGCAGGGCCCAAGCCCTTGGGCCATCCTCCACTGCACTCCCAGGCCACAGCAGAGAGCTAGACTGGGATGGAATCTGGAGCGACCAGGATGGAATCTGGCACCCAGACTGGGACTGGGACTAGAACCTGGGGTGCCGGCGCTGCAGGCAGAGGATTAGCCTATTGAGCTGTGGCACCAGCCGCACATAAAATCTTAGAAGTAGAAATATGGGAAAAACAATCAACCTAAAGTATTTGAAAGCTTACTGATTTAGATGAGAATACTATATTTATCTTCATAGGTAACTAATATCCTGACTCCAAATCCTTATAAACACTATGAAACTGTCAGTATATATACACATAACAAATATTTGTGTAACTAGTAAAAAGATCACAAGAACTAAAGACATCTAAAACAGAAAAGTCCTATAGTATTAAGACTAAGCTTCCCAAAGCATGAAGTTTAAAGTAAAAAGAGTGCCTAAATTAAAATTAAGTTCAATATGCCACTAAGATAACATTTATTCTGTCATGTAAAATTCCAACCAAAAACTAAGTTATTGCCAGCTTGAACCTGGTATGAATGACAACCATGTCATTTGTGGAAGGACCTACTACGGGACATTTAATTACTCATTAAAATTGAATTGAAACTTTTGTCCACAGGTGGATTATGTGGTTTTAATAATCATAAATGACCAAAAGGAGTGGAATAGCTTCAATTTATAATCAAATTAGGAATTTACCTTATATTAAATTAATGCAATCACGATCTGAAATAAACTATACATGTACTATGGTGCAGATGAGTGAAGAATCATTATTAAAGTGCAGATAAGCTGCAGACAAGAAAGAAATTAGAGTCCTTTAGAGTTGACCCTACATTGCCTTTGACTCCTCAAAGTTCTAAAAGAAGAAAGCAAAAGGTCACATTTTCTAAATTACTTTTCCAAGATAAAAACAACATTTTTCCTTTTCACTTTTGGATCCAGAGAACAATAATAGTGAAGCATCTTACATGGCCAATTAATTAAGGTCTTCATTTTAGGTCTCTTTGCTCACTGTCTTATTAGGAACATAAGTGTTTAAAAGGTTAATTACTCTTTGTCATACTTTTCCATTATTTAAAATGCTCATAAAAGCTCCTAGAAGAATCACAAAATATAAAATTTGCATTTTGTATCAAGAATTTAATCATTAAAAGTGTAAGTTACAAAGTTAAGAATGAATAAAGAAAAATACACAAGAGATTTAGGGTTGTGTATTTTCTGTTTGAAACTTAAATGTGATTTTTATGCTTTACATATTAATATTAGAAATTTCTTTAAATGATAAAATTGCCAATGAGCTTTCACTATGGAATGAAAAATAAGCAAATTAATTGAAATATAAAATGAAGAATGTACAAAATGATATAATAGCCCAGTTTTACAACCTCAGAAATGTGAAGCTATAACTCAAAATTTCATTTATTTGTATTATTAAAGTTGGATTCATAAGACGCTTCCTGAAGTCTTCTAAAATGTCATTCTATACAATTTCATAAAATACCAAATTCCTTAGATATATTGTTAGCTATAAATGAAACTATGTTTGCTTACTTTAGATTTCCAGTTTTTCTCTGTTGTATTAGAAGGGGCTACCTTGTTTTCACTGTTAGTGCTTTTTAGAACATCCCATGAATATAACCCTTTTCCCCACTACACATCAAGCTTTAAACTAGTTATAAAACAAGATGAAATTTTTCTGGAGCAAATTCTCACCTTTGTTACTCAGAAAAAAAAAAAAAAAGGCTAAAGGACAGGCATTGTGGCACAGCCAGTTAAGCCATCATCTGGGACACCTATATCCAAGTATCTGGAATCAAATCCTACCTCTGCTTGTGATTCAGCTCCCAATTAATATGTCTTGGAGGCAGCAGTTAGATAGCCTAAGCACTTGATTTCCTGCCACCCACAAGAGAAACTTGGATAAAGTTCCTTGACCCTGATTTGGTTCTGGTCCAACCCAATCCAAACCCCAAACTATTGTGGGTGTATTTGAGGAGTGAACCAGCAGGTAGAGCCCTCTCTCCCTTCCTCTCTCCTTCTCTCTTTCTCTCTCTCTCTCTGTCATGCTGCCTTTCAAATAAATAAAACATCTTTTTACAAAGGTAGAATGGAGTTTCTATTTCAGGAGGTTTATGCTTCCTCCTTCTGAATACCAGACTGAAAGAGCCAAATCTTCCAGTGAGAGTCATGCAAAGAGGAAGCACACTGTCATAAGTTGAGATTGTTCATGAGAAGTAAGAAGGAGAAGCTGAGTCAGGCATGCCCAATACACAACAGCACTTCAGAACTTTCATACAAAAATACCATAGAATGCACATTTTAATTAACTTTCATCAACCAATTTTTATCAACTGAATAAATCACACTTCCTCCCCAAAGAGCAGTAACCAAAGAATAGAAAGGGATCTGGCATGTTACACCAACCTAGCTTCCAGACATGGAAGGAAACCTCAAAATAGGGGAAGAAGAAACATCCCTCTACTAACTAAATTCCTAGATTGTTGCCCATATACCTTCTATGAAGTCTTTTTTTAAATATAAACTCAATATCCCATTATCCAATTAAAAGAAATGCTTCCAAAATATACTTCCTAAGAAACTCTAACCTGTTGTTATTTTTTAATAGAAAGAAGGGTTTATTTATTTATTTTTACAGATTTATTTTATTTATTTGAAAGTCAGAGTTACATGGAAAGATAAGGAGGGAGAGAGAGAGAGTCTTCCATCCTCTGGTTCATTCCACAGATGTCTGCAACGGCTGCTGCTGAGCAGATCCGAATCCAAGAGCCAGGAGCTTTTCCTGGATATTCCCAAGTGGGAGCAGGGGCCTAAGGACTTGGGCCACCTTCACTGCCTTACCAGGCCATAGTAGAGAGCTGGATCGGAAGTGTAGCAGCCGGAACTTGAACTGGCGTCCAAATGGGATGCCGTCACTGCAGGCGGCAGCTTTACCTGCTATGTCACAGTGCTAGCCCCAATGTTACTTTCTGTGCCACATGCTTCTCTATTATATATTTCCTGAAATCTAATTAAGAAAGGTAACTCTTCCTATTATCATGGAGACAGTTAACCATATAATTTTTTTTTCTGGATCTTTTGTTTCAAGTTGGTTTCCAACATCCTTTCTGAGTGTACTCAGAGATTTTTTTCTGGTGTGTGTGTGGGGGTGGGCCTTCCAGCAGTAATGTTTTAAAACCAATATCTAAAGAAACAATGAAAATACCCCTACAGCTCTTCACTGAATCATGACTGCTGATGGCGACCCACTCATCACCTTGTAAATATCATCTGGATTAATGATTCCTAATATGGTTTGCATTCTGTCTACAGTGAAGTTTCACCTAGCATTTCATATAGGTGATGTAAGTCAGTCTCCTTACGTGGTGCTTTCCACAGCTCAAGCTTCCTGTAATTTTGCTGTTCTATCAACTGAACTTTTGCAAAACTGTCAGATAAGATAAATTTCTGAAGTTGTTTTTGATCTGCATGGGTTTCCTATTGCTGAATGACAAAATTTAACTAATTAGCAGCATTAAACAATGCCTACTTACTAATTTGTAGTTCTGTACTCAGAAGTCTGGGTGTGATTTGGCTGGGTTCTCTGCTCAGGGTTTCATAAGGCTGAAATTGGGCTGTCATCCTGAGAGCTACAACTCTCATAGGGAAGCAGGTCTTCCTGTGAATGTGCTGGTCAATGGCAGGAGTGTTTTTTTGTGGTTATAACCAGCACTTCCCTACCACCTCTCCACTCAACCCCACATTAAATTGCTAGGGACTTCCCTTTTCCTTCAGCAGCTCAAACATGAGTGTTTCCTTTCTTCTTGGCTAACAGGTACAATTAACGTTCTCTTCGTGATCAACCAGAGAAAAATCTCTGCTTTTAAAAAATCACATGCAACAAAAGTTCTAAAAAAATCACATGCAATTATATTAAGCTTATCTGAATAATCTCCCTTTCTTAAAGTCAACTGCCCTCTAGGATACAAAATATAAACTAGTTGTGAGTCTAAGACCATCACACTCACAGTCCTGGAATTGTGTATTATGTGTACACCACAGGAAAAAAAAATTCTGGGTGCTCAGTGGATGCTTTGTGTTGCTGTTAAGATGCTGCTTGGGCCATCTAAATCCCATATTAGGGTACTTGGTTTTGAGTACTAACTTCACTCCCAATGCTAACTTCCTTCAGTTCTACACTCTGGGAGGCAAAAGGTGATGGCTCAAGTAGGTGGGTCCCTGCCACCTATGTGGAAGACTTGCATTGAATTACTAGCTCCTGGCTGCAGCCTGACTCATCCTTGGCAGTTGCAAGTATTTGGGAAGTGAACCAGAGGACAGAAGCTCTCATTCTCTCTGACTCTCAAATAAATAAAATTAATACAATAATTTTAAATACCTGTCGTTAATTTAAAAAATCTGCCTAGAAAACATCATTATTTCCAACCAAAAATACATGATTATTACTTTTTTCCTTATTTCTTAAATCAGTTTATTATGTTTAAAACACTATTCAAATCAAACAGATTCAGTTTTTATAGCCCTTTAAAGTCTCTGACAAATACCTGTTAGAACATTATTTAATTTTTTTAAAAGATTTATTTTATTTATTTCTAAGACAGAGTTACAAAGAGAGGTAGAGACAGAGAGAGAGGGAGGTCTTCAATCTGCTGGTTCATTCCCCAGATGGCCGCACCGGCCAGAGCTGCGCCAGTCTAGAGCCAGGAGCCAGGAGCTTCTTCCAGGTCTCCCACATGAGTGCAGGGGCCCAAGGACTTGGGCCATCTTCTACTGCTTTCCCAGGCTACAGCAAAGAGCTGGACCAGAAGAGGAGCAGCCGAGACTAGAAACGGCACCTATACGGGATGCCAGCACTTCAGGCCAGGGCTTTAACCTGCAGCGCCACAGCGCCAGCCCCTGTTAGAATATTTTTTAAAGTTTAATTGAATTAGTGAAATGCACAGGGTGCTACAAACCAGAAAGCCCTGGGAAAATATCTGCATTCCACTTCTTTAGAGTCATTAAACCTTCACCAGTTATAGGGCCTATTAAGATTGTTTCCTCCGGAAAGAGAGAAAGTAATTTCTAACTAGAGCATTGTCAGTATTTAAAGGTGTGCTAAAATTCTTACTACAATTTTAGATCCAGAGTGGTCAGCTAACAATTTCTGTTTTACTCCTTGGTTTTAATTTTCCTTTTGATTTGGGCTTTGCTGGTTTTTATTTAAATGCAAATATCCCCAATAGATGAACTAGACCAGATTTTACCTTCTGGAGAAATGCAATCTGTTCACCAACACTCTCTTCTCAATGGACTTTATGATACCCCAACAATTTACTACCAACACCAACAGCTTGCCTGGTGCAGAGCACAGCTAAAATCAGTTTTCTCTCTTAAATGCTTGTTATGGGACTCACAAGGACCAGAGCCTTGATCATTAAAATAATAAATTATGCGCTTGGGGCAGCAGCACTGTATCTTCTGTACTTTAAAAATTGATTATGCAAGTGATTTATTTATACTGTTTTGTGCAGTACATTTAATGAATGCTACCTTTAAATGGTGTGGTTCTAAAACACTTCTATCTCTAATGGAATATACTTTAGCTAAGTTTTCTTTTTTGCCCAGAGAAACCTTCAGTGGTCAGTTTTGTCCCCTAGTTCACCACTTATTTTAAACTTCAAGTAACTTACAATTTTAACAACTAACAAATTCTTTCCAAGTGCCCTTTCAAGTGGTTTAAGATTTAGCTTATACTTGACCTTCAACTCTTACTAGATTTCCTGATTCTCTTCCAATTTTTTTTTTTCATTTTGAAAAAGATTTAATTATTTTTGTGGAAATTCTTCATTCATTGAAATTTCTCCTGGGATATTGATGAGTAATTTTAAAAATGTTTTAAACATCTATTAGCCATTGTTACTTCTTTACTTTTTTTTCAAGAATAAAGATTTACTTGTATATCTGAAAGTCAAAGTTACACAGAGAAAGGAACACACACATAGAGAGAGAGAGAGAGAGAGAGAGAGAGAGAGAGAGCTCTTCCATCCACTGATTCACTTCTCAGATACCAACAAGAGTCAGGTCTGAGCCAGGCCGAAGCCAGGAGCCAGGAGTTTCATCCATGTCTCCCACATGGGTGCAGGGGTCCAAACACTTGGACCATCTTCAGCTGCTTCAGGTCATTAGCAAGGAGCTGGATCAGAAGTGGAACAGCTAGAACATGAACTGGTACCCAGATGGGGTGCTGGCATTGCAAGCAGAGGCTTTATCTGCTATGTGACAATGCTAGTCCTGTGTGTGTTTGCTTTCTCTACTGACACTAAGCACACACATTCTAATGGATACATTCTAACTTCCCTTACACTCACTAAAATGATGAATTTGATCATGGCACATTGCCACCTAATAATTTGTTACTCTTCTGGCCTCTGCACAGAACTAAACCTCTTGTATTCCATCCCCATTGATATTAGAAAGGAATACATCTGTAGAAAGTAATTTATTTTTATCTAAATATATGACTTCACATTTTGTTCTGGTTATGATTTTTGCCAATTTCTATGTAGATAAATGTACTATCATATTATTTGGTCTAATTTTGTGGATTATTTTTCCTTGACTAACATATCCAGCTGTTACTCATGATCATAGTCGTTTGCTAAGTCTTTATTCTTTAAATGTGGGATGTCTACTTACAAATATTCCTTTACTTTCCTTATTTGGTAATACCTTTACCATATCTGAATCAGAATTCAAACATTTTTGGAATACTCAAATTGGATAATTTAAGTCTAATTAGTGAAGAAACTGTCTACAGAGAAACATGTTTAGAAAAGCAACAAAGAAAGATACTAAGTCCTGAGTTAGTAATGGTTGTGCTCCATTAAAAAGGAAAAACTGAGAGAATGATTATCACTGGAACCCTGCAACACAGCTATATGCTGAGGCCAACAGAAACTCTGAACTTCCGTGGCAGATGCAGACAACACACTGCAACCCAGTAGGAATCTGGGCAATAACTATCCTCCCACCACTCTCCTTCCTCCCTCTAATTTCTTGCTGGAAATTCCTACTGCTTGAAACCTATCTGGAAGTCAGGAAATTCTTGCAGTATCTTCTCTCCATTCTGAGCAAGAAGGGGGAGGTTAGAAAGTGACCTGACAGAGCAAATGAAAGAAATCAAGCAGAAATGCATGGGTATTGATGCCATTATTTCAATTCATTCCTAAGAGAAGTTATGCTGCTGTTTAAGTATTTTTCCTGAAGGTAGGTGCTGAAATGTCATTCAGTGTCTCTGTGTTTTGCCCATCATCCCATAAAATCTTGGCTTCTGACATTAATTTGGAAATATTTATGTGTCCCAGTAAATTGTAACTTAATTTCACCTCTCTGGTAAACTTTTCATAAAATCCACACCCTGAAATACTATTGTTCCTGACTTATTAGAAAAAGCATTTTCAAAGAATATCAATGACATCAGTTCAGTCTGCCTTGTCAACTGAAATTTTGGTACAGAGTCTTATCACCATGTTTTTCTAGTGATGTGGCTGTATGCACAAATTTTAGCTCCTTCTTGATTATCATCACTGTTGCTTTCTTTGTCCCTAGCAATGTATAACAACAGTAAGGGAGAAGAATTTAGGAAATGAATTCTTTTCATCTTAAAAGATTTATTCTTTTTATTCTCAAATATAACACATAATAGATCAGCCTTGCTAGGGGTTCTATAATGCCCATTATAATCTCACCAGCATGGTCATTCTAATATATTTTTTCAGGTCTTCGTCACCATTTGAGTGGTGACAAAAGTCTTCACTGACTTCAAAGGGTCTCTTCCACTGGCTCACTCTACTGCATGGAATTTCCACATTTAGAGACATTTCTCTGATACAAGACCTTATCTCCAGAACGTTCTTAGACTATCTAAGAGAGGTCACACCTTGACACATCTACTCAAACAAAAAGAAGCAGTAATTGGTGGCTCCCTTTTGGAGAAGCTAAAGGCTCAAACATCAGCTGATAGAATTAACCCCAATTTTTATCTACAACATGTGTCTGAGCAGGAGTAATATCTGCATAGAAATTGCCTACAAAAAATCCTCAGACCTGGAGTTGCAATATTTTTTCTTATCTGAAAATTAAGTTCCACATATCTCTGAAGTCAGCAAGTATTTAAGCAAGACTCTTAGATAAATATATGGGCTGATAAGTTTCCACAAGGGATAAGACTTGGGAGAAGTTCAGAATTAGAGGCAAGTTTTAGTAGGTAATTGTGGGGCTGCAATCAAATAGGATCAGAAAAATATGGAAAGTAAGGTTGGTGATCAGATTTCCACAAGGAAAATCGCCTAATATAAGCAAAATTTGTTCCCATTCATAATTAACAAAGATTGGACCTTGTCTCTTAATCAATGACTTACTAGCTACCCAACTCAAATTTTTGTTTGATTTTTTATGAAGATGATAGCAGACTTATTCAATTTACAATGTAATATTCTAATATATTAATATTTTATTTAATGCAATAATGGCCCATATACTTCTCCCAATAACTGTGAAGTTAATGACATTATGTCTAGTTTGCAGATGAGGAAAAGACGTTGTCTCACAGAAATTAGGTAACTTACTCTGTTCTCAAACATGTGACACGATGACCCAGAAATTACCCCTGGCAATCTGACACGGAGACTTCAGGCTTCACTGCCACACTAAGCAAACTTCCATGGACACAAGGAATACATCCTAGCACTCAGGAAGAAATGTGCTACTGTATTCATCTTCATCCCACTGCTCTCACTGTGGTCTCAGTGTAGAGCTGGACCGGAACAGCTATTACCCTGTTATTTTCAAAAGGCAGTAGGTTAAATCTCAAGCACTGATATAAGTAAGACATGGAAGCAATAATAAATATGATCTGTAGAAATCTGAAATGAAACATCTCTCCCTCTTGCTGTGTAACTGACTTGAAAAACATATCCAGGGTAAGATGAGCCATTGCAAAGCAACCCCTGCCATCAGTCATCTAGTGCAGGTTCATGCCTCTGGCAGCCTTAGGGGACAGGGACATCTGTAGTAGCCATATGCCCCAAAGCCTTGTGTCAAAACCTGGGGGAGGGTGCTCCCCGCTAACATTGAGCATGCTAACCATTGGCAATGGGAGAGCAAAACACTGTTTTCACTTGTTTTCCAAGGGATCCTTCTGCTCTCCTGTAAAAACAATGTAGGCATTGAAAAATTGAAAATAAAAATTCCACATTACAATGTTTAAACAGGAAAATAATTTTTGTGAGAAAGTCAAAACACCTAGCGAAATTCCTTCAATTTCATCTTCTCCTGCTTCTATCATTTTGATCCATGGCATTCCTAAAAAGCCTAATATAACCATAACAAAGTCTATACCCAATACACAGGACTCTCAGGCAAGACCAGAAGCACCTTGAGTGATGTGTTGGGTGAAGTAAGGAATCCTCAAGAGGCTGTGAAAGGATAGGGAACTCTGTGTGATTAGATTAGTCATCGCACATGGAAATAGTAGAGACAATGGCCTTGCTATGTTGTGTGAAGATCTTGGCAAGCAGACCATCTGGATGAAAATCCTGTCTCATCTGGCTCTGTGAGTAGTGGAAGTTACTTCTTCACTCCATGTCAAGTCTCTTTTCTACAAAATAGAAGAATTGAGTGTACATGCTTCCTTAAGTTTCTTGTGAGGATTTCAGGAGATAAACAACAGAAATGATTCAGCATAGATCGATGGTTTAATAACAGTTAGCTTCTATCAATAGTGTAAGTTCAGGCATGAAGACAAGAAAACCGGTTGCCTTGGAAGGGGCTACACACCATTCATTTTGCCTCAGGGTCAGCACATGTCTGCATTGCTCATGCTTTTCCTCAGCTGGAGAAGCCTCTCTTCCCACTTTCTACCTATCCCAACAATTTAAGACCCAGTCTAAATGACATTCCCTCCAGGAAACCTTCTATATCCCTAAGAGACATTATGTGGTCTCTCCTCAGGCCATCCATCACACTCTCTGATTGGGTTCATTTGATAAAGATTCCTGTTTGTGGTCATGTTTGTAATACCTATAATTTCTGGTGCAGGAGCTTATACATAGGAGCTACCCAACACCTTCTTATTAAATTTTATTAATTTAGTATATATTTCACTCACTATGAAATATAATAGACTCACATTATTTGTAACCTGTGTGTATGTGCGAGTGTTACAAAAGAGCATAAGATGTATGGCTTATTTTTACCAATCACATAGACATGATAATGGAGCCTGTCACGCATACAACCATGCACTACAGCCTCAGTTAACAATGACATCTGCATAGGAGCTGTACCCAGAATTTTCATGAAGTTTTGACTTTGAAGGTCATTTGTGCATACCATGGTGATGTGCAGATTTGCCCATGTTCTGAATCAGCTCTGTCAGTACAGTGTTAATGCAACTGGACTGGACAAATGGCAATTTAGTGGCATGGACTTGATTTAGGTAAATTCGAGGCTTGGTAACAAAAATACGTCTTTTGAAAAAAAATCTTTGAACCAATGTTTGGCTGCATACTAGAACTATCTCATGAACTTTCTGTTGAAGAATATTAATGGATTATTGAATTAGAGCATTTGTGTAATAAAACATAATTTTCTGTCAAGTAGTGTGAATTGGTGCTAAGATGTGAAAAAATATCATATTTTATTTAGCAATAATCTTTTAACTTAGAACAAACTTATGGGAAAATCATTGCTGCAAGATATGTGATCATATTTGACAATGCTATTTTAGTTTGATTTCTGAGAACTCAGACTAGAAGGACTAGCAAGCAAAATATATTGAACAGGTGACACTGGCCTTTGGCATTCTCCTCCTCTCTTGGCTCAGGCCTTTGTCTCCCGAAACTCCTTGCTCTCTGATAATCACCTAGGTGACCTATGATATTTACTGTTGTCTCTCTCTCTCTCTCTCTCTCTCTCTCTCACTTTCTCTTTCTCTCTCTCTCTCTCTCTGTTTCTCTCAGAAGGGTATCTTTGAAACAGAGAAGGAGCTGACAAATTTAGTGTTTTCCAGTGACATTCAAGGAGTTAGGTGTTATTGCAAATTTCTCTAACACAGGATTTCAGAGTCAAATGAATTTGGGAAACTCTGCCTTAAGCAAATTTATTCATAATTGCAGAATTTCTCAACATCTATAATACAAGAATATGCACTGAGAATCTCCTTGAGGAGGACATTTCCTAAATTGGCTTAATTATAGAAGACCCTTTCCAGTATCATCTACTACTGTCATCTCACTCTGGGAAACAACGGTGTGGTGGGGAAACACTGAACTCATTATAGCTGTGATCTCAAACCCTGGTCTGCTACTTGTTTTTGAAGTACTCTTAGATCAAGGGAAAGGAGAATCTGCATGCACTTCTCACTTCATATCTGCATAATGAGGATGATGCAAATCATGTTAAGGCATAGAGAGCATCAGAAGACTGGCTGGGACTCAATGAATCTTAGCTCCTAGCATTACCTGCTTTCTGAAAATGTGCTTTCAAATGTGGATCATGGTACTTCTAGAGGAAATTCAGAAATAAAGATTGTTTCTACTACATACAAAATTCCACTGGCTGTTGAGCTTGCCAAAAGTACCTGAATTCTGCTGTCAGAAAAATATCATGTGTTTTCTCTTAGATGTGGAAATTAATATAAAAGGAAATTCAAATGTCCAGACACATGAAACACTACTCAGGATCACTAACCATCATGGAAACAAATTAAAACCACACACACAAAAATTGATGTTTTACCTCACTCCACTTAAAATGGCTCTCATACAGAAATTAACAAACAATAAATACTGGTGAGGATGTGGAAGAAAAGTACGCTAATCTATTATTGCTAAGAATTTAAACTAGTACAGCCATTGTGGAAGACAGTATCGAGATACTTCTGAAATCTATATATAACCTACATATGACCCAGCAATCCCAATCCCACTCCCGAGAATTTACACAAACAAAATGAAATCAGCATATGAAAGATTTACCTTATTGTACCCCCAAGTTTATTGCAGCTCAATTCACAATTGCTATGATATGGAATCAACTCAGATGCTCATCAATAGACGACTAAAGAAAATGTGATATATACACACTAAGGAATATCATTTAGCCATAAAAAAGGAATGAAATATTGTCCTTTGCAACAAAACGAATACAACTGGAAACCATTAAACTTAGTGAAATAAGCCACTCCCAAAAAGACAAATATTTTCTCTGCTTTGCAGTAATTAATGAGTACCAAAAATATAATGTATAGGAGTGAAATTCATATTTTGAGATTCTAGGATTCTTTATAGTCCTTACTGTTGAGGAACAATGTTTTTTTATTCTTACTATTTGTTGAAATCTTTATAATTTGGGGTTAATCTTATGAGTATAAAGTAAACTGAAAGTAGATCATTGTAAAATTTAAAACAGGAAGGGTGTGAGGATGGAAGGGACAGAAGGTGGGTGGGAAAAATCACTATGTTCCTAAATCAGTATATATGAATTACATGAAATTTGTTTACCTTAAATAAATATCAGAAAAATAAGTATATAGAAAGAGAGAATATAAAAATTGTGTCTATATCATATTATTTGGTATAAACTTATAAATCTTGCTTTTAGTATATCACACCATGTACATGACACTATATCCTCTTTCCTCACTTAATGAGCTTGTCATGAATCCCACATTTTGTGATATTAACAACACTATTTTCAAGAAAAATAATATATAAGTGTATATATAATATCTACATATGAAGTAAGTATGACAAAATGTTAAAAATTGCTAAATCTAAAAAAAATTAAAATGGCAATGTTAAGTGGTATACAGCATACTTTTTAAAGGCAATGGAAAAAATCCACAGGAAAGGATGAAATATAAGAAAGAGAAATAAGAATCTCATCACAGCAAAGTTAAGGAGACATATTTTTAGATGATGAAGTATCTTTTCTCTACCAAGTGGCTGCCTCCATTTATCTTCTCATCTTAAACCAAGGGAATTAACCTGATGCATTCACCCTGGAATCAAGCAAGAGTTGAATGACTTGATTGCACTGCTGAATCTTTGGTATTTATTGCACTTTGGGAAATTGATTCCTTCCTCTGCCTCCTGTTTGTGACAATGGAACTCATGCATTCCTCACCTGCTATAGGCTAGACTTTGTGCTAAATGCCTTATAGTTAGTATCTCATTTCAAGGTTCCAACAATACTATGAGGCAAAGTACTCTGTGTTCCTTTTCCTAATTTTCAGACAAGGAAGGGGAAGGAATGAAATAAGCTGCTCAAGATCACTTTTTGAATAACAGTGGAGCTAGGTTTATCCAATTCTATGGGCTGCACATAAGTACACAGCCAATAGATTTCTCTACTTAATGGCACTGTTACCATTTTCTGAACATTTAATATAGTTTCAAGTAAATAAATCATTCATAATATTGACATCACAGATGTTACTAATACTACTACATAGCAGAATATGAACTTGGCAACCAGATTTCTGCAAATTACATTAATTTTTCATCTTTCAAACAACAAGAAAAAATAAGTACTCTCTTCTTGAAATTTGCAAAGGCCAATGCTGGTCCCACATTATTTTATTAACTTCATCAACTATTTAAATATGCTTATGACTGGTTTGATTTAACAGTGTTGGTGATTGTATGTTAATTATATAGATATTGGTGATTATTATGTTAGGGCTCTTTCTTTCCACCTAATGTTTTATCAGATCCACTGCCAGCTTTTTTGTCAGCTCATTGATTTTGTTTATAATGCTTTTATATAAAGCATTTTTTTCATTCACACGAGTTTCTCCTCTTTGTTTTCAGTAAATTGCTTTAGACTTAACAGGTGAAATAAGAGAAATGAGCAGCCGGCGCTGCAGCTCAACAGGCTAATCCTCCACCTTGTGGCGCCGGCACACCGGGTTCTAGTCCCGGTCAGGGAGCTGGATTCTGTCCCGGTTGCCCCTCTTCCAGGCCAGCTCTCTGCTGTGGCCAGGGAGTGCAGTGGAGGATGGCCCAAGTGCTTGGGCCCTGCACCCCATGGGAGACCAGGAGAATCACCTGGCTCCTGCCATTGGATCAGCGTGGTGCGCCGGCCACAGTGCGCCGGCCGCGACAGCCATTGGAGGGTGAACCAATGGCAAAGGAAGACCTTTCTCTCTGCCTCTCTCTCTCACTGTCCACTCTGCCTGTCAAAAAAAAAAAAGAGAGAGAGAGAGAGAAATGAGCAAATGTTCTAATGATGGCTGTATACCTCCCACAAGCAATAAAATTTGACCCAATCAGTCAGAATAAACAGAATCTATGTGCTAATTAAAACTGTGCATTCCATTTATTTGTATAGTTATGACATTTTCAAGTCTTTCTAAATGTCCTTGTCTCTACAATCAAATACATAGCTCCTGAATCTTTTGAAGATATTTCTCATCTCTAAGATATTACTGGCATGCAAAATAATTAGCAATCCCTGTCTAAGTGCTTTGTACACTAACATTCTTCTTTTTGAAGACATTGTCTTTTTGAAGACAATTTTGTATATCCGCAACACCATAACACTCTATTTTAAGTAAACCAAAAGCTGTCAGGTCATGGATTCTTGCTGCTGAAGCCTTATCCATTGCTCCCCATCCAGTATTATATATATTGTAGTATACCATTAGTCTATGATACTGCTTATCTAACATAATAACAGATATTTCACATGCAGTAGCCAGGATGATCTTCTGAAAATACATGCTGCAGTCTATCACTTACTTTATTTTTTTAAATTTTATTTAATAAATATAAATTTCAAAAGTACAATCTTCAGATTATAGTGGATTTTTCCCCCATAACCACCCTCCCACCTGCAACCATCCCATCTCCCACTCTCTCTCCCATCCCATTCTTCATCAAGATTAATTTTCAATTTAGTATATACTAAGTAAAGGTTTAAACAGTTTGCACCCACACAGAAACACAAAGTATAAAGTACTGTTTGAGTACTAGTTATACCGTTAATTCACATAGTACAACACATTAATAACAGAGATCCTACATGGGGAGTAAGTGCACAGTGACTCCTGATGTTGATTTAACAATTGACATTCTTATTTATGACATCAGTAATCACCCGAGGCTCTTGTCATGAGCTGCCAAGCCTATGGAAGCTTCTTGAGTTCACCAGCTCCAATCTTATTTAGACAAGGCCATAGTCAAAGTTGAAATTCTCTATTCCCTTCAGAGAAAGGTATCTCCTTCTTTGATGGCCCATTCTTCCTGCTGGGATCTCACTCACAGAGATCTTTCATTTAGGTCTTTTATTTATTTATTTATTTATTTTGCCAAAATGTCTTGGCTTTCCATGCCTGAAATACTCTCATGGGATTTTTAGCCAGATCCAAATGCTTTAAGGGCTGATTCTGGGGCCAGAGTGCTGTTTAGGACATCTACCATTCTATGAGTCTGCTGTATCACTTACTTTCAAAGCCCATCCAGTGGCTTCTCATTGTCACTCCAAGTCATGGCAGTGATCACAAGGCACTAGTCTACTTCCACCACCCCCACTTCCTTACCCTGTTACCTTTCTAACTTGGAATTCTTACCATTTCCCCCAACTTAATATGTTTTAGCCACACTGGTCTCCTGTTTTGGTGTGCTCCAGTCTGAGAGTTTATTGTAGTAGGCCTGTTCTTCTGTAGCAAAATACCACAGACTTGGTGACCTAAACAACAAATATTTGTTTTCTCATGATTCTGGAGTCTGCAAATTCATCCAAGGTCAAGGTGCTTGCTGGGTGGGTTTTGGGGAAGGCGTCTCTCCCCAGTGTGCAAATGAGCACCATTTTTTCTGTGTCCTCAGGTGGCCTGCACATGTGCACTCCTGGTATGTCTTCTTCTGCTGATAAGGACAAAGTACTATAGGATTAGAGTTCTGCCTATATGAAACCATTTATCACTATTTCCTTCTTTAAATACTCATCTCCAAATATGGTCACATCAGTCTCTAAGACCTTAAAATCTGAATTCCAGGGGGACACAGTTCAGCTTATAACAGGACTTGTACACATGTTGTTACCCTTTCCAGATGTCTCTTGACTCACTCTTCATCTTCCTCAGGTCTTGACTCAAATATGATCTTTTCGGCCGTACCTTTCCCATTCTCCTAAAAGTTATTATGCTCCCCTATTCCTGGCACTCACTACTGCCTTTATTTTCTCAATGGCAGTCTATCATATTACCAGCATTTAAACTTCTATGTATTTTAGAAGATTAATATTGTTCTGAGTCCACAGAGAAAGAAGTCAGAACAAAAGAAGTTAAATAACTTGTGAAGTGTAGAACCCAGGTATCTTGACTCCAAAGTGTATCTTTTGAAGAACAAGGCTACTACCTACCGTAGTCACGAATGCTACTCTGGCCCAACTTAAGGGTCCCTTGCTATGAATGAACAGCTTTCCATGAATGATTCTTCTGTCTGAGAGAGGTAAAAGCAATCATTATTAAGTAAATAAATATTTACTGAGCTCCCATTATATGTTGAGCCTTATGTGCATAGAATAAAAACATTTTATATTTGGGAATTTACAGTCTAGTTATAAATATAACTTGAATGGAATATTCTCACTACTCTGTCATTCTGAAAGCCGTTTAATAAATTCTGGAAGTGGATCAAGAGTGAGGGTAAAGTTTGCTTCCTTTACTTTTCTTATTAGTAATATGATAACATCGGTTTTGAAATATAAAAGTGACCAGACAATGTAAGGTCTTCATAGCAATTTCTTCTAGTTCTGACCCAGGACTCCATCATGGCCCTCTCTTGTTTTTTAGGTCACAATCAGTGTGAAGATGATATTGCTTTGAACAAGCAGTGACTTGCAGGGTGTGAATAAAAGAGATGTCTGGAAGATCTTATCTACACAACCAGAATATTAGAGTTCATCTTAGTCTACTTGTGGTAGACTAAAAATTCTAAAAAATTCTCCTGGGAGGGGTAATCAATTATGCAATTACCAATTCTATAAAACATTAAGATTTGTAAGACCTTCTTTCTTGATAAGCAGTAGTCCATCACATTTCACCTTGGAAGCCTGGAGATAGCCTTGTACCTACATACAAGAGGTGCCAAAAGAAGGAAAAAAGAAAGATGAGCTACAGAAAAGCAAAGTATGGATTTTGCCTATTTTAACTTGTGCTTCTACCTGGCTCTACCTTAAGACATTCCTTACCAGTGACTTTAACATTCTAGGAGATGAAACAATCTCTTTTGTTTTTTCTATAAGCCTTTCAACACAAGATAAACAATTGCTTTTTTTGATGATGCTTTTCTATCCTGAGGTTGCTGTGTTTTGTGTTTCTTATAGGGCAGCTCTCTGATGATTTATTTTTTTTAATCTTTAAAGGGCCTTCTAGCCTACCAGAGAAACAGGAATTAAAAGCTCTCAGCAATTCACTAAACTGATCAATCTGAAGTAGAATAATGGTGCCACAAAAGAAGAAATAAAAAAACAGACAGACAAAAGCACTGGGGCCAGCAAAGCTGCTGCTTGTGACACTTGCGTTCCATATGGGTGCCAGTTTGTGTCCCAGCTCCTCCATTTCTTATCCAGCTCTCTGCTGGTGGTCTGGGGAAAGCAGTGGAAGATGGCTCAGTGTTTGGGCCCTTGCCACCCATGAAGGAGACCTGGAAGAAGCTCCTGTCTCATATCTTCAGCCTGGCCAAGCCCCAGCTGTGTCAGCCACCTGGGGAGTGATCAGCAGATAGAAGCTTGCTCTCTCTCTCTCTCTCTCTCTCTCTCTCTGCCTCTCCTCATTGCTCTGTAACTTTGACTTTAAAATAAATAAAAAATTCTTTAAAAATCAAAATAAACAACAACAACAAAAATACTGTTGTTTCTGACTCTGAGAACAGCAAAAGGTTGGAAGAAAGTACAGAATATTGAGACTGGAGTTGTGGCACATTGGGTTAAGCTGCTACCGGTGACGATGCATCCATATAGACACTAGTTTGAGTCCTGCCTGCTCAACTTTCAATCTGGCTCCTTGCTAATTTGCCTGGGAAAGCAGTAGAAGATGGTCCAAGTACTTGAATCCTTGTCAAACACATGGGAGACCGGGATGAAGCTCCTAGCTCCTGACTCCTGGCTCTTGGTTCCTGGCCCAGCCCAGTTCCAGCCGTTGTAGTCATTTGAGGAGTGAACCAGCAGATGGAAGATCTCTCTCCCTCTCTTTCTCTATATAACTCTTTCAAATAAACTGTTTATAAACTCTTTCAAAGTCAGAGTTTTAGAGAGAAAGAGAGAGAGGCAGAAATAGAGCTCTTCCATATAGTGGTTCACTCCCCAGATGGCAAAAAGAGCTGGGACTGGACAGTGCTGAAGCCAGCTGCCAAGAGCTTCTTCCAGGTCTCACAGGTGGGTTACAGGGGCCCAAACACTTAGGGCATCTTCTGCTGCTTTCTCAGGTGCATTAGCAGGGGGTTGGATTGGAAATGGAGCAGCCAGGACACAAATCGGCACCTATCTGGGATGCCAGCATTGCAGGTGATGGCATTACCTGCTATGCCACAATGCCGGCCCCAATAAATAAATCTTAAAAAAAAAAAAAAAAACGAAAAAGAGAAAGAAGTAGAGAGAGTCTTGAGAGTTGCTTTGCTTCTCGGGAGACCCTTCAACAATAGGCAAAAATACTAGCTCACATTGTTGAGTTTTCCTCCACGCTAAGCCATGTTCTAAGAACTTCACAGGGATGCCTTCTACTGAACAGTGTGAAGCTTGCACTCTGAACAAAGTGCATATAAGAATGACAGTTTTAAGTTAAATCATATTAAGTACAAAAGAAAACTCTCCAAAACTTTCCCATATAATCTAGAGAAAAGTCTTAGCTTCATACCATGTACATCAGTTCACTATGGCTTCTTGATTCTCCTTAGACTTTATCCATTCTCCTTCCCCACCCCCTCTCACATGTACCACACTGCTCACACACCACGAACAGTAGAACAAAACATATATAATACAGCTCAGATGGAGTAGACCTAGCTTTTTTAAAAAAAATGCAGCTAAGCATGTGCCATCTATTATTAACAAAAGTACAACTTTCACAACTATTTGGCTTGTTCTGCAATCCCTTGCTCTATGGCCATAGTTAAAAATTGATATTCCATAAATTGTGTTAAAATGAGCATCGCTCCTCCTGAATAGTCTTTGCCACATTAGGAATGTTTTAATTCATGAGAAACAACATGAACTTGAATCTCAGTCTAATTTTAGTGTAGCATAATTCTATGTACAATTTTGGAATTAATGGAAAATGATATTGTAAACATTACTTCCTAACAAGCATTATTAATTCCATTTGAATACAATATTTTCAATACAATATTGATTGATTTTGAAGGCAGAGTTACAGAGAGAGAAATACAGAGACAGAGAGATATTTTTCATCCATTTGTTCACTCTTGAAATGGCCACAACACCCAGGAAGCTGAACAGGTGAAAGCCAGGGGCCAGAAACTTCATCCAGGTCTCTTATGTGGGTGGCAAGGGTCCAAGTACTTGAACCATTTTCCACTGTTTTCTCATACTCATTAGCAGAGAGCTGGGTTGAAAGTGGAGTAGGTGAGACTTCAACTGGTGCTCATGTGGGATGCCAGCATTGCAATGGTGGCTTAAACCACTGCAGCCAATGCCAGTTCCTTATTTAGTTCTCTTATCTACAAATTACTGACTATAACTATTTTTCTTCATTACTAGATTAGTGTTCGTGGGACTGTGTTCCCATCATTCTTGCTCCTAATATTGCATTCACAATAAATGTTCAGGATAATATGGTAATGATTTCTTTGGGTCATGTCACTTTACAAAAGTACTGTCTTGTCTGAGCATAGGAATTTATAGAACTGTGCAAGCTAAAATATTTTTACTCTATAAAATGCATTCTTTTCATCTCCTCTTCTAAATTCCATGTATCTCCTTTCATTGTCTGCTTTTCAGGCAGCTATGCAAGATTAATGGAGGTATTAAATTCCAAAACTAAACGAAAAAATACATATAAATGAAAGTCTTCAGTTGACTTTAGAGAAGATATATTGTTTAATAGAAACATGCAGGAAACAATGACAGTGGGCAGTAAATCTCAGATTAATTACATGTATTCAATATGCTATAGGGCCAATGCATATAGCTCATCTATTTTCCAAAGCACTATAATTTTATAATTTTTAGCACTGAACTGTAAATTGACAAGTATTTGTATTGAAAGATATTATTTTCCTTTTATTACCAAAAACAAAATTACTCTGTTCTACTACAAATCCATTAGATGTCTATACTCATATTTTTTTATTTATTGATTCCTCAAACATCTCTGTATTGTTTTACAGTCAGCAGTACACACCAAGTGTTGAGATTTGAAACTACTAAGTAACAAATCTGCAAATTCACAATGATATTCTAAATGATCCAGAAAATGTCATTTTAAGTGGTAAAATCAATATGTATTTTGGTTCATTAGGAAAGTACATAATGGCTATTTCTCACTTCTCTTTAGACTCTGTTTAACCAGTGCGTATTGAGATGCCTAGCCTGAAGCAATTCTATTTTTAGTTCTAATGGAACAGTCTTAAATTGCTTATTTTCTGTTTACTAAAGTCATCCTGTTTGTTACCATGGAAACTATGACAAGTGCTCTAGCTAACTATTTTATTAAATGAATTGAAGATAGAGCTGAAAGGCTGAAAGTGCAGGACGCCATTCTTAGAGCAGATTTGCCAACATCCACGAAGATCATACCAACTTTTTAGAAAATATGAAATTAGTTACAAATCATTTGGATATTATGCCCATTCGAAAATCTGTGGTAGAATTAAAACATAAGTACCCCCTCTTACAAAGAGTCTACATTCTGAAGGTGTACTTGTAAATCATGTCTTAGGAAATTAGAACACATATACAATAGAAATAATTTCACAAGCATAATTAGATCTCCAGCCATGTTCTCAAGAGTCCTACCTGTGATGTCCTCAAATTATAGCAATATCAGCAATAGCCTTTGTCATAAGCTCTGACAGTAGGAACCAAGATGCAGGTATCAGAAAAAAAAAATTAAAGAGTCTTCTCATGCTTATTTTGTTTTTGACAGTCAGATTTTTTTTGGAACATTAGCATCCACTAGCCTTTGCAAATATTGAATCTCCCAACTGAATCGTTCAGCTATCTTCTCCTACCCCTGTGCCCTGGCCCCAGCTGTCCTGACTCTTCCTCACACCTCCATCTAAAGTTTCTTGCCAGTCCAGCCTGCTTCTACATTGAACTGCCTCTCTCCTCAAGAGTCAGTATATCTCAGACAGAGGTTAAAAAGCACACAGTTAAAATGTACACTACTGCCTGAATGATTAAGAACATTTCCTGGGGGGGCAGTGTTGTGGCACAACAGGTTAAACCATCACTTACAACGCCAGCATCCCATATCTGAGCGCCAGTTTGAGTCTTGCCTGCTCTGCTTCTGATTCAGCTCCCCGCTAATAAACGTAGAAAAGCAGCAAAAAACTGTCCATGTACTTGGGTCCCGGCCACCTATGTGAGAGACCAAGATGGAGTTCCTGGATCCTGGCTTCAGGGTGGAAGATCTTTCTCTGCCACTGAGATTCAAATAAATAAATATATCTTTTTTAAAAAGAACCCTTTCTGGGGTCAGTGCTATGGCACAGTGGGTTAACACCCTGGCCTGAAGTGCCAGCATCCCATATGGGCACCAGTTCGAGACCCGGCTGCTCCACTTCCAATCCAGCTCTCTGCTATGGCCTGGAAAAGCAGTAGAAGATTGCCAAGTCCTTGGGCCTCTGCACTCGCATAGGAGACCTGGAAGAAGCTCCTGGCTCCTGGCTTCGGATCAGCACAGCTCCGGCCGTTGCGCCAATTGGGGAGTGAACCATCGGATGGAAGACCTCTCTCTCTCTCTCTCTCTCTCTCTCTCTCTCTCTCTGCCTCTCCGAGTCTCTGTGTAACTCTGATTTTCAAATAAATAAATAAATCTTTTTGAAAAATTGAAAAAGAACCCTTCCTGAAGAATTTTCATCTTAAAAATATCATACTTTTAAAATAATAATAATAAAAAGCTCTAGCTTGTGAGATTTCCATCATGATAATTAAAGAAAACATTCAGAAGTTAAAGCTATGAGGAAACTGCTTTGAGTGAATACTAGAAGTTAGCTCTAAGTTTATTTAAAAGAAGTCAGCTTTTCAAGTATGTTCTCTGTATCTTGGATCTCAGTGCTTTTGACAGAGAATGGGTGGTAGCAGTACCTTGTAAAGTGAGAAATCCCTTTGTTCATTTCACTTCTAGATAACTCTTTTAACTTTATTTATATAAAGGGAATAGAATTTATATATTTCATATATACAGTTTTAAGAAGATGATACTAGTAAAATATATTTATAGTGCTGAAATGTTGGCTTTTTGAAGAATATCATCTTGGCTGAAGAGATTACTTTGACTAAATAAACAGGCAAAATTTTGTTTTTGTTTTGTGAAAGATTCATAGAAAAATAAGTCACTGTTATTTGGGCATTGTGAACTTGCACAGAAAAGGAAAGAATTATTGGGCTGTATATAAGACAAAATCAATAATTTGCTATTTCATGTCCAAGAAAGTGAAGACAGAGCGAGGAAATCATTTATTTCTCTTATTGCTAAAATCAAGATCACAAAAATGAGTTATAATCATTTTTATACAGCTATCTTTTGTATAGGTCCAGATACAATAAAAAATATAAAGAAAGGTTAGGAGTGTTTTCTTGAATACTAAGTAATACATTTTTTCCATACGAACTATTATGGAAACAGTTGTGAAAGCAAGTGGGATTTGATATCTTGGTTTTCCACAAGGTAATAACTGAATCTTCTTTGTATTCTTTCTGACAACAATGCATATTTTAAGTAAATAAATACTCCATAAAATATCAATTAAATGTCATATTATTTTTATAAATTTCAGTGATTATTTAACATAGAAAATTCTGTAGGGTATGTTCTATTTTAATATTACAGCTGGTCAAAATGAAGGCTTATTTTTGACCTAACACTCATTTTTCATCTCTTTAGGGTCTACTTTCATTTGTAACACTCACATAATTCCAGTGAAGAACCAAGAGGGTGTGGCTATGATGTTCATCATTAATTTTGAATACGTGACAGATGAGGAAAATGCTGCCTCTCCAGAGAGGGTAAACCCCATATTACCAGTCAAAACTGTAAACCGTAAGTAAAAGGCAACATGCACACAATGCTCTTCTGATTCTGCTACTGTAATAATGTTAGTACATTTTATATCTATTCAGTTTTCCAAGATGTATTTGTATTTGACGCAAAATGATTTTATGTAAGAATATCAAAGCTTATGTTACCTTTTGTTGCCTTACAGAATTTATCAGCTGCTTTGGAATCCATTTGACTGGGATATGCCATAGTTTATTCAACCAGTTCTCTTCTGCTGGACATTTAGGTTGTTTCTAAATTTGGCCATTACAAATAATGCCAAAATGAATTGTACAAATATTTTTATATATGTATACATATATTCCTGCACAAAATAGTCCTATAAGTGAGATTTATGGGTAAAAGAGTAAATGCATGTGCTAAATTCCTCTTGATAAGCTTTTATCTGTTTTATACTACCCCAAAACCTGGCAAATTGAGTGAATCAGTCTTCTTTATGTTCGTCATGGTAAATGAGTTCAGTTTATATTACCCTTCTTATGAGTAAGGTTCATATAGTTACGTACTATGGGCCTTTCTTTTTCTGTTAATTGTCCATTTCCTCTGCACAGTTTCTACTTTTTTCGCTTTATTGTCCATTTGTACAGTATATTATAGATAGCTTCCCTAGAAAATAATTTATATTTTATGTTTTTTGTAACTTTTTTTATAAAAGGCTTTTTGTAAATCCAGCTACATTTATCAATCTTTCCCTATGATACTTCTGAATCTTTAAGTCATAATTACACAAGTTTTCACCATTGCAATGTAAATAAATCGCTCCTCCTCCCCAGAACTTGTATTGTTTCATTTTTTAGAAATTTTGATCCACTTTAAGTTTATTTTGGTGTATATTACAAGTATACATTTAATTTATCTTTTTTATCAACTACTCTCTGCTTGTTTTAAAATCATTTATTTAAAACTATATATTCATGTTAATAATTTAACATGTCATTTCAATCACTTTCTAAGCTTTGTTATGTGCCAAAGTCTATTTCTGGATTTTAATTCTGTTCTGATGCTTGAGTCACCCTTCAGAATCATGTCCTTTATACATACAATTAATATTGGTAAAGCTCCATTACATTTGATACTAATTTTCAAGAAGTTATTTCCTGAAACTTTTCCCATATGAATGTTAGAAACAATTTGACTATATCCAAAAAAAGATCCTTTCAGAATTTTTATTGGATTGACATTTGTTTTATAATTTAATTTACAATGAATTGATAACTTACTTATGTTGAGTCATTCTGTCCATGAATTTAATATGCATTTTCACTTTTCATCCAATTTTTGTTTTTTTAATGAGTATTTTAAAAAAATTTCCCTCTTGTTGTCTGGTATTTAATATTTTTATTGCTGCTGCTATTTTATTACATATTCTGATTATTTTCCATATATATGAAGGCTAATGATTTTTTCTGATTACAGTAATTTGATATCCTCCTATCTTAAGTGATTTGTCCTAGCATGCAGTCACTTACATATTGACTTCCAGGAGACTTTCAAGTACTATATTATAAAATAAACATCATTTTACATTTCCTTTTCAATTCTTATATATTTACCACTCCCATCTAAATGTACTGGTTACTATCTTCAGCATATCATTAAAGGAGACAAATGCTGAACACCATGATTTACCTATGATTTTGACATGAATGCCACCAGTGTTCCTCGTTGATTCATATAATGACATATTGGTTGAGTTGCCTGTGCCTTATAATTTTAAAGAAGTTTTCAGTGACTCACATGTATTAAGAAAAGAGTGCTGAAATTTGTAAAATGTCTTGTCATCATCTAGGAGAGTAAGGGTGCTATTCTTTTCATTACGTTTATGGCAAGAATTTAAATGGAGTTACCAAAAGGGAACCGTTCTTGCATCTCTGGAAGAAGCCATATTTGGATATGACATGTTTTATTTTGTAGTATTGTTGGATTTTCTTAACATTAATTTAGAACTTGTTTCTATATTCATTAGGGATATTGATCTGTAACTTTTGTGGAATTTTCTCAAGTGTTAGAATCAATGTTATAATTCTTTCAAAAATATCCTGGAGTTTCTCCTGTTTTTTTTTCTATGCTGTGTAACAATTTGAAGAGTTTGAGGAGTATCCATAATTTAATCCAAACCAATACATATTTGTTCTTTAGAAAGCAAACTGTTAATTATTCGAAAACTTTAAATGGAGAAAATGAATGAAACGATTAATTTAAAGACAGAAATAACTAGAAAGAGAGGAAATCTTAAAAATATAAGATCTTATATAAAAATATAAAAATCTTAAAAATAAAAAATCTTAACAATAGTAAGGTATAATTTTCCTTTGAAGTCAAGTAGTTCTGGTATTTATTTATCACATTCTTTTAGAATGTTCTTTTAGAACATTTCTTTTAGAAAAACCTTTTGATTTTCTCTATAGAGATTGGTCTACCCAAATCATCAGTCTTAAATCATTTCCATTTACTCCATATTGTTTCCCTAAAAATTACTTATTGCATGTAGATTTTGGAAATTTACATTAATAGAATTTTCTATGCAGTGTTTATATTTTTGAACTTTAAATATTTTAATTTTTTTTTGTTTTGAGAGGCAGAAGGGGAGCAAGAGAGAGAGAGAGAGAGAGAGAGAAAAGGAGAGAGAAAGAGAAGGAGAGAGAGAGAAAGAGAGAAACTAGCTCCTAGTTCCCATCCATTGGTTCACTCTCCACATATCCACAAGGAACAGGTTGAGCTAGAACCAGGAGGTGTAACGCAATCCAGGTCTTGCACATGGTTGGCAAAACCCCAACTACTTGTGCCATCACTCCCAGATGCCAAGGGGTACATTAGCAGGAAGCTAAAATCAGAAGCTAAGATCAAACCCTGGTGCTTCAAAGTGGGACACAGGCATCCTAACTGCTAGGCTAAATGTCTATTCTGAAGGCTTTTATATTTTTAAGATTTCTTCTGTTTCTAGTTATTTCTGTCTTTAAATTAATCATTTCTTTCATTTTCTCCATTTAAAGTTTCTGAATAATTAGCAGTTTGCTTTCCAAAGAACAAATTTGTATTGGTTTGTTAATTTTGTTAGTTTTCAAACTTACTAATTTTGTGTTTATCTTTATTAATTCAGTTTTATCTGTTGCATGTGTCACCACTATTAAATTTTTCAATTTTTTGACGTATGACTTTGAAGCTCTATTTTTTCCTCGGAGCACTGTGTAAACTATAATCTATAGATTCAGATATGTAATATTTTTATTATTTTTTTCTGAAAAAATTTTCAGCTGTTGTTCTTTTAGTTCTGACTCAAGAGTTGTTTGTTATAGAGAGTTTTAAATTTGCTAGTTGGGAAACTATTTTAAACATACAATTTTGTTAATCATTTTTGTTTTATTGTTTTTCACTCAGAAAATGCTGTTTTTATTTCTCCTTTTGTAGCTTCCTAAGGTTTATCGTGTAGTTTATTATCTGATTGATTTTCATGAATGATTTGTGAAAAGAAGATTGTATTAGAGAACATCATAGTGTAAACATTGATATTTAATCCGAAAAATTCTACCATATTATTACAATGTCTTTTATATCCTTACTTATTTTCTACCCTCCAGATATATGTTGGATTTTCAAAAATGTATTAAAGTCTTCTATTATTAGGGTATTTCTATTTCTCCTTGTATGTTCTGTAATTTCTGTTTGTAAATATGGCTATTATTATGTTTATTTCACAAATGTTTACATACCATAGATATTCAAAGAAATAATTTTACATTAATTTAAATGGAAATTTAGTATTATAAGGTATCATATTTTTATTTAATAGCTTCCATGTAAATTCTACTTTACCTTAAATCGACACTTGAGTCTTTTGTCCATTTTATTGCCATATTTTTAAAACATCATTTAGTCTTCATCTTAGTTGTATCTTTTTTATACAGCATATAGTTAGATTTTTCTTTGTTGCTTATGCAAGCATAATATTTCTTTTTCAACTGAAAATAACTGCATTAGGTATTTATATTTATTGATAAAACTGATCATTTTCTTTCTGCTAATTTGATTTACGTTTAAAGCACTCTTTCTTTTATAAAATTTATAAATATATTTATTTTATTTTATTTTATTTATTTGAAAAGGAGACAGACAGAGAGATAGAAATCTGCTGGTTCATTCCCCAAATGCCCTACAATAGCTGGCCAGGTTGGAACCAAGACCTGAAAACTTAATCTCATTCTCCCACATGGGTGGCAGAACCCAACTACTTGACCCATTACGTGCTGCCTCCCAGGGTACACATTAGCAAGGAGCTGGGATTAGGAGCAGAACTATGATGGAACTTAGCCATTAGTATAGGGGACACACATATCCCATGGCGTTTTATATCCATCTACACAAAACGCACACCCCAAATACACTCTCTTAAAGTATCTTATTATGTTATACTTTAGTTCTCTTTTTACTATATGTTGCTCTGTTTCTTCTTGTGTTCTGCTTTTGTTTTCCTTTTGGTATTTTGACTGTTATTGTTTTCTAATGATTACCTTCATAAAAATTCATCTTTTAGTTTTATGGAATAACATGTTTGGATCGTACAGTTTGTAGACTTTTATATTAATTTCTAAGAAAAAATTTTAAGATTTGTTTATATTGCTTCTTGGCCTTTTGGCTAAGATCAAGTGTGGATTTGTTTATTTATTTGAAAGGGAGAGATATAAGAAAAAGATGGAGAGACAGAGAGAAAGAGATGGAGGGAGAGAGATCTTCCATCCACTGGTTCAGTTCCCAAATGGCTACAATGGCCAGGGCTGGGCCAGGCCAAATTCAGGAGCCTGGAACTCCATCCATGTTTCCCGTATCAGTGGTAGGGACCCATGAACCTGGGCCATCTTCTATTGCTTTTTGAATTTCATTAGCAGGGAGCTGGATCAGAAGTGGAGCATCTATGACTGCTTAATCCTTCCCCATTTTCCTCAAACGATATATTTTGATTTCTTACTTTGAGTAAGATTAAAATCAGCTCAAAAGTCTTTTCCTCCCCTTCCCATAAATCTATTTTACTTAATAATATTATCTTTCTTCTTTTTTATATTTTTTTTGACAGGCAGAGTGGACAGTGAGAGAGAGAGAAACAGAGAGAAAGGTCTTCCTTTGCCATTGGTTCACCCTCCAAGCGCGCTGTGGCCGGCGCACCGCACTGATCTGAAGGCAGGAGCCAGGTGCTTCTCCTGGTCTCCCATGGGGTGCAGGGCCCAAGCGCTTGGGCCATCCTCAACTGCACTGCCGGGCCACAGTAGAGAGCTGGCCTGGAAAGGGGGCAACCGGGACAGAATCCTGCACCCCAACCGGGACTAGAACCTGGTGTGCCAGCGCCGCTAGGCGTAGGATTAGCCTATTGAGCCGTGTCACTGGCTAGTATATAATATTATCTTTCTTTGTACTTATCTTTGTCCTTTGTCTTCCTAAGTATTTCTTTTTTTTTTTTCTTTCCTTTTTTACATAAAGCTTTTATTTAAAGAATACAAACCTCCAAAGAACAGCCCATGGATCACAATGGCTCCCCCTCCACAACCTCCCTCCCTCCCCCCACCCCACCCCCGCTCCCTCCCCCCCTCCGCCCACATCAAGACCCATCCTCAACTCTCTTCACACACAGAAGATCAATTCAGCACATACTACGCAAAGACTTCAACGGTTTGCCCCCGCATAGAGACACAAAATGACAATACTGCTGGAGCGCTAGTCACAGCATTAATTCACAATGTACAGCACATTAAGGACAGAGATCCTACATGATTTTTTTTTAAAAAAATTGATTAATTGTCTATGCAATTTCCAGTTTAACACCAAGATTTTTTAATCATTTGCAATTATCTTTATATAAAGAAGATCGATTCAATATATACTATGTAAAGATTTCACCAGTTTGCACCCACTCAGAAACACAAAGTGCAAAAAAACTGTTTCAGTACTAGTAATAGCATTATTTCACATTGGATAACACATTAAGGACAGGTCCCTCATGAGACGTAAGTACACAGTGACTCCTGATGTTGATTTAACAATTTGACACTCTTGTTTATGGCATCAGTAATCTCCCTAGGCTCTGGTCATGAGTTGCCGAGGCTATGGAAGCCCTTAGGGTTCGTCGACTTCGATCTTATTCCGACAGGGTCATAGTCAAAGTGGAAGCCCCCCCCCCTCCCTTCAGAGAAGGGTACCTCCTTCTTTGATGGCCCCGTTCTTTCCACTGGGATCTCACTCGCAGAGATCTTTCATTTAGGTCTTCTGTTTTTTCCAGAATGTCCTGGCTTTCCATGCCTACTAATCCTCCGCCTTGCGGCGCCGGCACACCGGGTTCTAGTCCCGGTCGGGGTGCCAGATTCTGTCCCGGTTGCCCCTCTTCCAGGCCAGCCCTCTGCTGTGGCCCAGGAGTGCAGTGGAGGATGGCCCAGGTGCTTGGGCCCTGCACCCCATGGGGAGACCAGGAAAAGCACCTGGCTCCTGGCTCCTGGCTCCTGCCATCAGAGGAGCGCAGTGCGCCGGCCACAGCACGCTGTCCGCAGCGGCCATTGGAGGGTGAACCAACGGCAAAAGGAAGACCTTTCTCTCTGTCTCTCTCTCTCACTGTCCACTCTGCCTGTAAAAAAAAAAAAAAAAAGAGGAAAAAAATTAAAAAAAAAAAAATAGCCGGCGCCGTGGCTCAACAGGCTAATCTTCCTAAGTATTTCTATTCATTGTCGTTCACTTTGTGAATTTAAATTATATCATTTGTTTTCCATCAAGTACAAACAAGACACTCAGTGAAATATTGCATTTTTTCCTTCTCTCTTGGTTTGGTCATGGTTTTTTTAACTTGTTAAATAATTGAGTCATATATACTTTTTAGGTTTTTTTTTTTTCTTTTTGGTCTTAAATTTCTAGTAAAATACTCCTAACATTTCATGCTTACATGAAGTCTTTTTGCCAAACGCTCCTCAAACACTGCTTCTTAATTAAAGATTAATCTATTTAGGAAAGGTTCATGAGTAAGATATTTTCAGAGTTCTTTCGGGACAGCCTGGGCGTATATAATGGATTCGGTCCACATTTCACTGCCTTGTTTCATTCTCTGCTGCCTCAGTTCTTTCAGATGAGGATGCTGATGCCAGCCTCCTTGATACTCCTACGTAACTGATTTTGGTCTCTGGATTCTTGTGTACTTTTTAAGCACGTATCTTGTCTCTCCAGAAAATAGTACTGTGATCACTCATGTCACAGACTTTCTCACTCAGTGTGTGGCTTTTTTGAGAGTGAACTCTCTTTGACATACGTTCTGTCACTCTAAAGATACTTGTGTACTTTTCCATTTTAATTTAGTTTCTGCTTAACTCTACTGCCATGTGCTCTCCTGAGTCAGTTCTGCTGGTCATGAGTATTTACTTCCACATCCACATGTGGGTGGTTTTGTAAAGTCTTAATTACTCTACAGAAATGGTTTGTGGGTACTTTTATCCCCCATCTCTTATTGATCTCTATTGTTTATAGAAGGATCCATGATAAAACTGGAATTTATGCATTTGTTATTCTCTATGAGGAGCTGGAATCCTTACTGCTAAATTTTAATATTTGAAAAAAGAAACAGATGTATTAAATATAAATTTGGATAACAATAACAAATTTGTTAGCCAAAGCTTATGTTGCAAACCTAAGTGCAATACAAAGTGAAATATATATCAGCTGATAATTTTTTCATATTATTGATTGCATCATTAGATATGTCTCAGAAATAGTATTATATTAAAGAAATATATGGACAAATGCATTAAGGTAATATGATTTAATATCCTACATTATATTTAATAGTCTAAATATTTTACAATGAATAGTATCAAAATCATCAATTTAATCTCCCAGATGATTTAAAACAAAATTGAATACTATAAAAATATTCTGATTGGCCAGCGCAACAGCTCACTAGGCTAATTCTCCACCTGCAGCGCTGGCACCCCGGGTTCTAGTCCCGGTTGGACCACTGGATTCCATCCCGGTTGCTCCTCTTCCAGTCCAGCTCTCTGCTGTGGCCCGGGAAGGCAGTAGAGTGCCAAGCCTAAGTGCTTGGACCCTGCACCTGCATGGGAGACCAGGAGGAAGCACCTGGCTCCTAGCTTCGCATCAGCACAGCACACTGGCGATAGTGGCCATTTTGGGGGGATGAACTAATGGAAGGAAGACCTTTCTCTCTGTCTCTCTCTCTCTCACTGTCTAACTCTACCTGTCAAAAAAAAAAATTCAGATTCAAAAGTATTGTTGCTTATGTTGATGACTGTTGTGGTTTTGTTATTTTTTCCTTTGGCAAATTTAGTCATTGAATGATTGCTAGGAGTACACTTTAGTAAATGTCAGCCTCTATTTCTGTTATGAATTTCAATAAGATAATTTGACAGAGGGCATGCCTAGTTAGTTTCTTCGAGGTTTCTCAAACTTTCCCATGGCATAGTTGTCTTGCCTGGTCTTCCAGATTGGCTGGAAGTAAAACAGAGAAAGTCTACCAGCGGAATGGCAGAGGATGGGATTCTTTTTTTTTTTCTTTTTGACAGGTGGAGTGGACAATGAGTGAGAGAGACAGAGAGAAAGGTCTTCCTTTGCCATTGGTTCACCCCCCAGTGGCTGCTGCAGCCACCGCGCTGATCCCAAGGCAGGAATCAGGTGATTCTCCTGGTCTCCCATGGGGTGCAGGGCCCAAGCACTTGGGCCATCCTCCACTGCATTTCCGGGCCACAGCAAAGAGCTGGACTGGAAGAGGGGCAACTGGCGCCCGGTCGGGGACTAGAATCCTATGAGCTGGCACTGCAGGCGGAGGATTAGCCTACTGAGCTGAGGCACCGGCGGGACTCTTAAAACACAATGTGTTCATGAAACTAAAATGCCAGCAGAGAAGAAAAACTTTGTTTTCCTGAGTATAAGATATTCTTAAGCTGCCAGGATACACAATCTATGCAATTTAGCAAAAGTAAATTATCGAAACAAACTTGTTAATTTGTTATCTACACAAATTCAATAAACATTCTGACCCTTATTTTGTGAACATGAGTGATTTCCCTGAGCAGCCACTGTCAGTCATTCAGGAAATTATTGGAAAGAGTACAAATAGGCACAGCAAATTGTTTCCTGAACATGCTAGAGGTCCATTACTTAAACTCAGAATATTGGTTTTGATGACACCTTTCTATTATTGTATGGTCTGGATTTCCCATTACCTACTGCCAGTTTTTGAAGAACTGGTCTTAAGTCAAACAGAAAAATTAAAGAGAGCCAATTTTTACTTGATAGCTTTTGATACTATCCAATTTTTCTTCATATTATTTCTCATCTTTGGCAAACTCTACTGATGCTTTTTTCTTAAAGTATAGTGATACTGACAGTTTAAAACAATGATATTGTTTGGCTATTACTAACATGGCTTTTACAGAGAGGTAGTAAAAGAAACAAAGTGAGAAAGCTCAAATTTTGATATATTTTTTTGTGCAGATACATCATGACCTTCAACATAGTACTATCATTACTTCAAACCACAGTCCAAGCTTAAGCTTTTGTGTCATTTAAAGTGATCTGAAATGGAAGTGTGGTTAAATAGAAGTATATGATGGTCTACATACAAGCAATAGGGCTTCTTTGTTTGTTTGCTTTTGTTTTTCCTAAAGATTTATTTATTTTACTTGAAAGAGTTAGAGAGAGAGAGAAAGAGAGGGAGAGAGAGAGATCTTCCATCTGCTCATTCACTCCCCAAAGGGCTGCAATGGCCGGGAATGGGCCAGGTTAAAGCCAGGAGCCTAGAACTCCATCTGGGTCTTCCAAGTGGGTGCAGGGGTCCAAGCACTTGGGCCATCTGCTGCTGCTTTTCTCAGGTGCATTAGGAAGGAGCTGGATTGGAAGTGGATCATCACGTACAGGAACTGTACCCATAAGGGATGCTGGCGCTGCATGGCTTTTTCAGCTATGCTACAACAGCAGCTCCCAAAGCAAGTTTTTGATTAACACTTTTCCTTTAATCAATGTTTAATCTCTTATCTAACCAGTCAGTACTTATGTTAGTCTCCCCCCACCCCCGCACTGTGTGTGTGTGTGTGTGTGTGTGTGTATGAATGTATGTAATCCAACAGTGGTAACATTTAAATGGAAGTAATGGGGAAATGCATATTATTGAGAAAATGTGAGTCTCTGGAAATTTATCAACCCTCCTGAAATGATTACAAAATAAAGCTAAAAAGAAGTAAAGTGACAACCAAAGAGGCACAGATTTTTTAATGTGGAGTATTGAATTGAGAAGATTAAGGAAATGAAAAGGAGCTAAATACACAGTAGGAAAGATAGCTCACAAAATATTACTATTAAAAACCAAGCTGAATAAATTCTTATCAAAAATGATCTAGTTACACGGGGCCAGCATTGTGTCTCATGGGGTAGAGCTGCCACTTGTAACACCCACATCCTATATGGGCACCAGTTGAGTCCAGGTTGCTCCACTTCCAGTTCAGCTCTCTGCTAATGCACCTGGGAAAGCAGCAGAAGATGGCCCAAGTGTTTGGGCTCATGTACCCATGTGGGAAACCTGGAAGGAGCTCCCGGCTCCTGGCTCCTGGCTCCTGGTTCCTGGCTCCCGACTCCAGATCAACCCAACACCTGCTGATGTGGCCATCTGGGGAGTGAACAAGCAGATGGAAAATATCTCTCTCTCTTTCCCTCTCTCTGCCTGTAACTCTAGCTTTCAAATAAATAAATAAATCTTTTTTAGCCTATTGAGCCATGGCGCCGGCTAAATAAATCTTTTTTAAAAGTGTATCGAGTTTTAGAATAAGGTACAGGTTAGTTAAGTGAGCATTTTTCTCTAAACAAATTAAATTTTTCACAAACTTATTATTTGCAAAAGATATAAGACTAAGCCATACAGAAGACTTATGTTCCCTAGAATGAAGGAAATCTAGAAGAAAGTGTAATGTTGATAGTGTGTCAAACTGATAAATACTGCACAGTTGAGTCAATTAATTACTGCATAATAAATATAAACACCAGCAAGGGGCTTTTAGCCTAGCATTTTGACACCTGTGTCCCACATCAGAGTGTTCAGGTCCCAGCTCTAACTCCTGATTCCAGCTTCCTGCTTGTGTAGACTCCAGGAGGAAGTAAAAATGCGTCAAATAATTGGGTTCCTGCCACCCATGTGGGAGACCTGGATTGAGTTCCCAGCTCCTGGCTTTGGCTTGACCCAGTCCTCATTGTCACAGCACAGATAGTGAGCCAGCGAATGGGAAGAATAGGAGTTTTCTCTCTCTCTCTCTCTCTCTCTCTCTCTCTCTCTCTCTCTCTCCTCTGTGTGTCTCCTTTCAATAAATGAACAAATTAAATATATAAATATAAAAATCAGATAAGATTGGCCGGCGCCGTGGCTCAACAGGTTAATCCTCCGCCTTGCGGCGCCGGCACACCGGGTTCTAGTCCCGGTCGGGGTGCCAGATTCTGTCCCGGTTGCCCCTCTTCCAGGCCAGCCCTCTGCTGTGGCCAGGGAGTGCAGTGGAGGATGGCCCAAGTGCTTGGGCCCTGCACCCCATGGGAAACCAGGAAAAGCACCTAGCACCTGGCTCCTGCCATCAGATGAGCGCGATGCGCCGGCCGCAGCGCGCCGGCTGCGACAGCCATTGGAGGGTGAACCAATGGCAAAGGAAGACCTTTCTCTCTGTCTCTCTCTCTCACTGTCCACTCTGCCTGTCAAAAAAAAAAAATCAGATAAGATATAAAATTAAAAATCATTTTCCACCAGTTGCTTATGTAAAAATTCCAAAATCTATAAAATAGACATGATACAGAGTAGAAGAGAAAATTGTACTTTTGCTACCAAATATAAGGAGTTTATCTAAAGAAACCAATAGCAATGGAAAAAAACACCCTCTCTATATTTCTGCTGCAATATGTCGTACTATTAAACATTTGCAAAATGAGAAAGATAATTAAATTATACTTTTTGTTTATACTATTAGAATGTCTAAGTTAATTGCCCTCAAGTATGAATGGTTTTAAATTTCTACAATTTAAAATATTTTTAGGCTTCATATTAATTTTTTACTTTGAATCTCATGCATTTCAATTAATTGTTTTAGTGTTTATTTAGTTTTGTACACCTGAAAGTAGGCACCATAAAAGAGAGAGAATTACCATCTGTTGGTTCGCTCCCCAAATACATGCACCAGTCAGAGCTGGGCCAGGCCAAAGTCTGGAGCCCCAGACTCCATCTGGGTCTTCCATTGAGTGACTGAGACCCAAGCACTTGAGATTTATCATGTGCTCCACCTCAGGTGTGTTAGCAGAAAGCTGGCCGGAAGTGGAGGAGCTTGGAATCAAACCAGCACTCCGTAAGGCACTGTAGGCATCAGAAGCAGAGCTTAACCCACTACATTTCATTTTGTTACTGAACTGTGTTTGATTTTCACAGTTCTTCTATTATGTAGCATGAGTCTACTAGCCCATTCTGGTTCACATAAACACACATTTTAATTTGCTAAAATTTTCTTGAGTATATTAAGGGAACTTAAACAAAAATCTTGAGTTAACAATTTACATCTACAGGTGGCGCTGTGACATAGTTGGTAAAGCCACCTGCAGTGCCTGAATGCCATATGGGTGTTGGTTCCTGTCTCAGCTGCTCCACTTCCAATCCAGCTCTCTCTGCTATGGCCTGGAAAAGCAGTGGGAGATGGCTGAAGCCATTGGGCCCCTGCACCTGTGTGAGAAAGCCTGAAGAAGCTACTGGCTCCTGGCTTTGGATTGGTGCAGCTCCAGCCCTTGTGGCCATCTAGGGAGTAAACTATTGGATGGAAGACCTCTCTCTCTCTCTCTCTCTCTCTCTCTCTCTCTCACTCTCTCTCTCTGCTTCTGTTCTCTGTAACTCTTTCAAACAAATAAATAAATCTTAAAAATTTTTACATCTAAATTGAAAATGAATATATTCTACTTTTATTTTTGCTTTAGAGACAAATAACTTGAGCCATCACAATGGTGGTCTTAAAGCTGTTTCCCCAAGCATATTTTAGCTAATACTATTTTCACTCCTCTTATCAATTTGAAATACTTTTTGTTGAAATTTAAGTCTACTCAATTACTGCTGCCATCACTGTCAAAGCCATGAAGTACATATTTACATTTCACTGGAATTTAGACATTTCCTAACAGAAAACAGGCTCAGGTTAATTTTTCTGTATTCTCAGAAAGTTATTAAACAATTTTACTGCATTGTCAAAAGTGTTCATTAGATATCTTTTTTGTTTGTTTTCAAATCCTTCATTCCTTACCCCTAGAAAGTGTTCAAGAATGCACCAAGCATTTCATGAGTGACCTCTGAATGATTTCTTTGTCCCCCCCTCCCCACTGACAACCTCACCTCCTAAGCCCTATTGGGGGTGGATGGGTGGGAAGAGTAAGGGTGGGAGGGAGTTTTGGGTGGTTGTCCACTAGCAAGAATTCCTTTATCAGTGCACCTTCAACAAGTACAAGCCATCTCCTGGTGACAAATTCCAAGCAGAGTTTAAATCTCCACTTGGCCCTCCTCCATTCCTTAAACATCTGTCTTTGCCAATGGCCTCCTCTTGCCAATGTCTTCTGCTTGCTCCTTCTTCTGTTGCTCATTCTCATGCTGCTAAGAATAAATAGCCCACATTTCAACAGACACATTTTGTTTATGTCACATCACATTTCTTAAAGTTTTAATTAGTTGAATTTGTTGCCAACATTTTAAAAATTGACAATTACCACACATAAACTACAAGGATCTCTAGCTTATTCTGAAAAAATAAATATCTAGCTACACATCCCACATGTTTGTAACGCACTACAACAGAATATTGGCCACCACCACCACTTTAAGAAAGGTCTGCATGTTCTAGTTTTCTGCATTCCTCCCTTCCTCCCTTCCTCCCCTCCTCCCTCCCTTCCTCCCTCACTTCCTTCCTTCCTTCCTTTTCTTTTTTTTTTTTTGTATGTGATTTTCTTCACCTGAGCAATTTGTCTCTTCTTACAGACATTTGGATTTTCCACATTTGCTTATCTGTTTCCCATGTTTCCTTCATTCTTCAGACCATTATTACTGAGTTCTCCGTGTTGTGCTCTTTACATTACCCTCTATGTTTACTGTGTCTTGTTCAGTTAGACTCCCTTCTCTTTTTTCTTTTAAATCCCATATCACACACTCCTTCCCATCATTCAGTCTCTGGAACTGCCATTTCCTTGTTCCTTTTACTCTCAAACACATGAGCTATTTTTAGCATTTCCCTCTTCTTAGTCTTCTCAATTCATTTTGTGTAGGCAAACTCATTTGTTAACTACTCTCACAAAGCAGTATCTCCAGCCCATACATTTCTTTATATATATATTTTTTTATTACTTAGAACCTCATATATCCAACTGCAGACTGGCCATTTCTGGAAGATTTAGCCTTTCCAGCTAGGGCTTATCTTCCTATCTCCAGCTACCATCCATGCCATCTCAGCAAACTCTCTTCCATCTCACATGTTGTGAGATGTCATCATCAAGCCACTCAAACCAGAAACCTTGGCACTGTGCTAAACTGCTCCTTCTCTCTAATCTTCTTTGACCAACCAAAAGGTGGTCAAAGTCCATCAAGAATAATTCTTATCTCTGCTATAATGCCTGCTTTAATTGTCCTGCCTCGACTCTCAACACTTAATTTTCTGAGGTGATATAATCATGTCATGAATGTGACTCCTGATTTCAACTTTTTTTCCCTTAGGATTGTGTGTCATGCCTCAGGTTACAGAACTCCACTGCTTATATCCTTTAAAAATCGTTCTCTGTTGTCTAAAAGTGTAATACACCAAAGCCCTGTGAGTGCACAACTGGAGGGGACTCCAAAATACTCTTAGATAATTACCAGTATCATTTTTGGCTTTTAAATTTCTATTAAATATACTTGTACATTCTTAAGGGATATATATATATATATATATATATATATGTTATATGTATATACATATATGTTATCTATCTATCTACCTACACACACATATATGATCATGGATTAATCAAGCTAGGACACTAGATTTCCCATTTCCCAATCTTTTTTTTTATGTTTGAGGTTGCCAACTACTGCCTTCCAGTTCTTCACACATTTTTCTGCATAACAGTTACCCGTGTGCTGTGGAACACCAGGACTTGCTACTACTGACTGTTTGGTACCCATTATCCAATCTCCCTCTATCGTCTTTCCCCCTCCCTTCTTAGCTACTTTTTAAAATTTCCACATATAAGAAAAATATGTTGTGTTTTAACTCCATTTTTCCATGAGCTTTTTGGAACTCCCTGGTACAAAAGACCATGACACTTCTTTAGCCTCGTCTCCTATCACATCCTCTCTTTTAGAAGAGATTCCTTGAAAACCACTATCGTTTTGTGCTGCTTTAGTAACAATAACTCCTTTGAGATTATAGTACATCACTTCTGTCTGTGTGCCACACTGGTCATAGCACTAGCCAGATTTTCCAAGTCAATGGCTCTCTAAGAGTGAGGATAATCAGTATGGCCTTAAAACATGTTTAAAATGCAAGTTTGTGGGTACCACACAGAGCAACTGAGAAACAGAGAAATTCAGTAATTTGTGTTTTAATAAATGCTTTACATTATTCTGATGCCCATAAAAACCATAGTCTAAACTAATATTTAGATAAAACCATAATAATGAATTTTAAATGCAACTAAATGCAAAAATGTTAAATTCAAATTTTTTATTATATGAGTTTTAAATTTTTTTAGAAAACTTGTATTTTATAAATATAAATTTCAAAAGTACAACTTTTGGATTATAGCGCCACCCCCCCAAAACCACCCTCCCACCCGCAAACCATCCCATCTTCTACTCCCTCTCCTAGGGATCACATAAATAAGACCAATGTCTTCTAATAATAATTGATAGAATTAAAAAGGAGAGAATAATCCCACATGGGAAGTGGGATACAAACTTACAGAATGGCAAATGCCCTAAACAGCATTCTGGCCTCAGAATCAGCCCTTAAGGCATTTGGAACTGGCTAAAGAGTCCATGAGAGTATTTCAGGCATGGAAAGCCAAGACACTGTGGCAAAAATGACCTAAATGAAAGATCTCTGTGAGTGAGATCCCAGTGGAAAGAATGGACCATCAAAAGAAAGAGGTACCTTTCTCTGAAGGGAGGAGAGAACTTCCATTTTGATTATGGCCTTGTCTAAATAATGTTGGAGTTTGTGAACTCAAGAGGCTTCCATAGCCTTGGAAGCTCATGACAAGAGCCTCAGGTGATTACTGAGGTCATAAATAAGAGTGTCATTTGTTAAATCAACCTCAGGAGTCACTGTGCACTTACTCCTCATGTAGGATCTCTGTCCTTAATGGGTTGTATTATGAGAATTAATGGTAAAAATAGTCTTCAAACAGTACTTTATACTTTGTGTTTCTGTGTGGGTGCAAACTGTTGAAATCTTAGTGTACTAAGTTAATCTGTATATAAAGATAATTAAAACTAGTCAAAGTGATCAGTTTAAGTTCATAATTGATCATAAATATAGGATTAAGTGAGAAAGGGATCAAATTTTTATATTTTGTTGTAACAGAATTTTCAAAAATTGCTTTTGGAATTCTATTCAGTTATAATTGAAAAGTTTATGTTATCTTTGAAAAGATTTCAACTACACTCTCAAAATCAAAGACAATTTTATTTTTATGCTTACATAAATAAAAAATTTGAGTTATTATAAAAGCTTTGTCTAAAACTACAGCTACACATACAAAATACAGTTGATAATTTAAAGACAATTATCTAGTTAGTTTAAGCCACTAAGAATGTATTTATATGCTTTGAACTCACTCTGGATAATTAATGCATAAAATACATATTTGCTTTAATAACTACATTATTCCCTCAAATTTGTGGCTCAGTTTTCAGGCCTCAAGCTAAGAAACAAAGAAATTCTCTGTATAGCCAGTACATAAGAGAGATTTTAATATTTCAACTATTCTCCACTGGACCTGAAAGTCATTCTTTAATTCAATGATGAAGAGCTGCAGTAGTAATAAAGTTTCCCACTCAGCAAACATTACATAGAAACAATCTATTATACAGATGAATTTAATTAAAGGGTTTGCGATGGAAGTAATATTTACTATTATCATGCATTTGAAAGTTTCTTCATTTTAAAAGATTAAATTTGATATACAACAAGGCATCATGTCAGGGTAGCAGAAAGATATCTGGAAAGAGTTCAGTTGTAATGCAATCAATTTTATATCAGAATTCCCCTCCTGGGATTTGAACAAAGTATGTATTTCTAAGATCAAGAAAATTGCCATTAGCTGAAAAATTGTGCTTTATTCATTCATTAACAATGGATGTTAGTGAATACTCAAATAGGCATACATATACCCGGCACCCCCCTTGCTTATCATTTAAGGATTTTGTTACCTAGCAACACTCAAATTGGGAACAGGTCCTATTCATAAAGCATTGGATAACTGTTGTCAATCCCATTTCTGTTTGAAACAGCCCATCAGGAGAGTTTCTGTCAATCTAATGACTTATGATCATCCTGAATCAATCTAGGTTAAGTTGCTAACATTGCCACAGGACTTGAAAGGACCCTTTAACTTGACATTTGAAAACAGAAGAAATCAATGAGAAAAGAAATAACAGTATGGATTAATCAAGCATTTATTAGGCAGTTATTTTAAATATATAGATGCATAAATTACACACACAATACTGGTATGTTCACTTTAATTTCCAATTCTTCCTCACTGAAGGATTTTATCCTTGAGTGGGTGAAAGCAGTCTGCCACACTGTCCTGTGTTCCGCCTTCCCCCTTATCCAAATCTGTGTTTTCTGCTTCTTTGCTCTCATGATGACCCAGCCAGGATGGAAGCTGTGACTCTCAGCCAGCAGCAGCTGTTAAGAACCAGTCTAAGGAAGTTCTCTGTTGCTGCTGCCGCTCTGATTGTTCTCATGCCTTGCTGAAGCAATAACTTTTCCCTGACCTCTGCCTTCCGCCTTAGGACTCACATTACTTCAGGATTCCAATTGGGACCCACACTCACTGCCTTATTGCAGCATCTTGCTTTTTCTCTGGTGTCTGTTGCCCTAGGAAATGTCACAGGATTCTTAGTCTTTGGAGACATTGCTGATCTACTGATCGCATGTGCTCCTTTAAAAGGCTCCACATTTAGCTTCAGGTTTACTAGGTCAGTGGGCTTCCTCATGATCTTTTGTTATCACTAACTGCATGACAACAAAGGCTATGCTGGTCCATTTATCACCCAGCAAGCAGTGTAGCTACTTGGTTAATATGACATTCACACTGAATGGTACTTTTCCCCAATCTGTCTGCTGACTAGAGCCTTCTTTGACAATGTACTGAGTTGTTCCAGCAGCCCATACTTGGTATCATACAACTGCCTACATACTGAAGTGTAGAAAATCTTATTTTCTTAGAGGTGCCTCTACAGACATTTTATTTCTAAAAAGAAAACACAGATATGCCAATCATTGTCTCTGTTTCTCCTACTGAATTTGTTCTTTTGCTCTTCCTAACTAGGGATTAAAGTCATGCTTCTCGAAACATCTAGAATTAACTAGCTGGAGAAAATTCTCACATTTTATTTTTAATAGAGAGAGAGAAAGAGAGGGAGAACAAAGAGAGAGAACATGCTAGAAAGTGAGCAGAGATAGAGATAAACGGAGAGCATCCATCTACTGGTTCACTTCCTAAATGCCTGAAGCCAAAAGCTATGTATGTACTCAATCTAGGTCTCCCACAGAGCAGCAGAGATCCCAACTATGTGAGCCATCACTGCTGCTTCCCGAGGTCTGCAAGGGGAAGAAATTGAACTCAGGGGCCAGAATTGGAAATCAAACCCAGACACTACGAGAAGAGGGCATCTTAACTGGCATCCTACCTGCTAAGTCAAATGCCTTCCCTTACCATTGGCTTTAAGCCTACCAATTTAAATGCCCAATTTGTAAGTACCCTGACTTTAGAAAAGTACATTGATGCTAATTCACACATTCCTACATTTTGTGTGATATCTGACAAGCAGTCTTAATGCAGATCATAGATATTGATTTTTTATTTTTTGTAATTTACTTAAAAGGCAGGCACAAACACGGAGGGGGGGGGCTCTTACATTTATTCCTCACATGCCTGAAATATCTCAATCTGGGCCAGGTTGAAGCCAGGAGCCTAGAACTTAATCCTAGTTCCCACATGTGTGGCAAGGGCCCGGATTCTTGAGTTATCATCTACTTCCTCCCAGAGTGTACATTTACTGGAAACAGGAATAAGAACTGGAGCCAACATCGAAACCCAGGCACTCTGATATGGAATTGAGGCAATTCAAGTGACATCTTTACTGCTATGCTAAATGCCCACCCCTCAGGTCATAATTTTTACAAAACAAACAATGACTGTCACTACATCTTGGTACTGGGCACTGTGGCACTCAACCCAGATACCTACAAGCTGTGGGAGATACTGAATACTGAGGTTCCACTGCTCTGCCTCTTCATGGAATTATAGTTCAAGGCAGGAAACTATGTTACTCCAGGTTATGGCCTCTCCTATGTGGTGGCTATAGTCAGAGACTGGCTGATGGAGGAACACAAAGGTCAAACATACTTGCTTCTATCGGGCATAACTCCAGAGCTCCCAGGAGGACTGACTGAAACTTCTGTCGCACTGAATTGCAGGTTAACTTCCTCTTCCTAATCCTGCCTTCCTTATAGATATATCTCCTGAGAGTACTTCACATTAAAGTTTTGTACAGTCTGTTTTCAAGGATCCCTTAAAGATACACTTCGTCCACCTCTAATCCTTTGTAAGGGGAAGGATCTCAGCTTTGGGCCTTTACAACATCTCTTATTCATCTATCCTACACACACACTCTCTCTCTCTCTCTCACACACACACACACACACACACACACACTATAAATACACTCCCTCCTTACCTCACTGTAGTCTCTAGTTTGCATTATTGTTTGAATGTTATTGTCCATAATTCAACTACACAGATCCATGCAAGAAGAAGATGCTTATAATTTATGTTTGAAATGGTTGTGGAAGTAAATTACTCAACAAAGTTCTAAAAGTGCATAGAAATAATGAGAAATTGAAACAAGAAAATGATCGGGAATTTACAGTTGTATTGTGAGGAAATTTGATTAAAAATAGATGGAAAATACTTGTTTTTTCACAAGAAATATATTGTTGCTAATGCTACCAAATGTATTCTTAAATTGGAAGAATTGTTAGAAGTAAAAAAAATGGTATAAATTTCTTTCAAACTCCAGTAAAGGAGAACCAGTTCCCAAAGGAAAGAAAGGGGGTGGAAGAGAGAGAGAGAGAGAGATAAAAAGAGAGAGAGAGAAAGAGAGAGAGAGAGAAAGGTCAGGCAGGTGAAGTCTTCTCAAATTGGAAGAGTGTAGTAAAGCCCTTTTTGGAAGCCCTATTGCTGTCGGAGTGAAAAATATAGTTGTAAACAGTATATTTTGTGAGAAAATGACTAGCGCAAGCATGCAAGTGAAGAAATTAAAACCTGGAAAAATATTAAGAATCAATTAATCCAAAGGGGATATCTCAGGAGGTCAATCGGAAAGAGTGCTGGTTGGGGGAGGGGAGTTTGTTATTCACCTTTGTACTCATAAGCAAATTGTGTGTATGTATTTGTGTACCTTTACTTGGAGGAGAGAGCCAGGATTTTCATCAGATTCTAATGAGGATAATTATGATGCAAGTAATCACTACACCTTCAGTAAAACTGAAATTAAATCAAGAAAGTTGCTATTTTACTTATTCTGACTATATAATTTCCTATTTGACACCAATCAATTTTCTAATCTTTGCTAATATAAATGGGAGGGATAATTCTAGGCTCTTCAAAGATTAAGACTAGGGGAAACATGTATGTGTCTTCTTGGTTGGGAAGTAAAAAGTTCTTCATTAAATGTGGCACAGTATATATGAAGATACAAGCTTAGGAATTTATATTCAGCAACTTCAAAAATGTGATATGCCTTAAGACATTCTAGTAGTAGTTATAAGTTCACATATGTTAGCAACTACATACCTTCCTGGATGAACAGACCAAAAATAGGTTGCTTAATAGCACTTGTAATTCTCTGGTAATGTGTGAATGTGGATGAAAAATCTCATTCTGTTTTTTTTTTTATTTCAGTATTGTTAAGCTTTTTAGGACATAACAGGCTAAATAGTATTTGTTTTAATTATTCAAGCTAGAGAGCTAATATATTAAAATTCAAAGACTTACTGCAAAAAGATGCTTTACAGTGTGGAGACCCGTAACAGGATTACACTCATCTATGTTCTATATTTCGCGCTCGAAAGTGCTAGCACTGAGAAAAATTCTCAATGTGTATTCTTTCCGGATGAACTATAGTTAGATAACTAAATCTGTAATGCAATATAACATGGTTAAATTAACCTAGTGATGCAGAAAAAACCATCTGTACCACCTTGGATATGACTAACCTATAGGAACAAAATAAATGCTGCATGTGGTCATTAATCTAAGAAAGCCATTGAACTGTTTTCAAGCGAGAAGGATTGTGTTTGCTGATGAAGAATGAATAAAAGCAAGCATTGGCCTTCAATAAATTGTTATAAGCTTGCAAAATTGATTTGTAAACTGCTTTATAACTCGATTTCATGTGCATTAAAAACTAATCAAACGACTTCGAAGCAGTTCACAGATTTTTAACTTGGTAATTTACTTGAGCATGTAGAAATACAGAAGAGTGCTTGCAGAACAGTTACCACGATGCACTGTTACTTAATCTTATTTGTACAGATTGGTTCTTCTCATCTTCATTTATAAATCCACAGTTTAATGCTGAATGCACTTGGGGTTGGTCAATATATTGTATTTTCAGAGAAATAAATTCATTTTTTAAAAGATTTATCTATTTTAATTTGAAATTTGGGTTGCAGAAACTGAAGAAGATTCACAAATACACCCCACCCCAATACTTGCTGAGTGATCTTCCATCCATTGGTCCATTCTCCAGATTGTCACAACAACCTTACCTGGTCCTGGCCAAAGCCAGGAGCTTCTTCTGGGTCTCCCACATGGATAGTATGGGCTCAAGGAGACGGATCGGAAGTGGAAGCCAAGATTTTTTTTTTTTTGACAGGCAGAGTGGACAGTGAGAGAGAGAGACAGAGAGAAAGGTCTTCCTTTGCCATTGGTTCACCTTCCAATGGCCGCCACAGCTGGCGTGCTGCGGCTGGTGCACCACGCTGATCCAAAGGCAGGTGCTTCTCCTGGTCTCCCATGGGGAGCAGGGCCCAAGCACTTGGGCCATCCTCCACTGCACTCCTGGGCCAGAGCAGAGAGCTGGCCTGGAAGAGGGGCAACTGGGACAGAATCCGGCGCCCTGATCGGGACTAGAACCCGGTGTGCCAGTGCTGCTAGACAGAGGATTAGCCCGTTGAGCCACAGCACTGGCCAAGAAACCAAGATTTTAACCAGTACTCCTATCAGGTGCCAGCAGTACAGGTGTGGCTTAACCCTCTTTGCTATAATGCCAGATCTAAGAAATAAATTCTATTTCAGTTAACTACTGGACCACAAAATGAATGGTTAAAACAAAACAAAACAAAAAAAATAGCCTGCTTGATTCTAAAATTTTCTGTAATAGATATTTTATATAAACCTCACTAGATGATGAGGGGTTTGATACTTTTTTTGTGTATATTAGAATCACAACAGTTGTAAAAGATGGAATCAGCAATAATGATTGTATCAAATATAGAGAGCATGGCATAAAGTTCACCAATTCCATGAACTATTGAATTCTACTTAATCAATAATCATTGTAAGACATGCATCAGTACAAGTCCAGGAGGTTAAGGTTCTCTAATTATCAAAGGCAGAGTAATAGTCTCATTTTTTTCACAATCAGAATTGAGTCTATTATTAGTTCAGTTTAGAATTTGTTCACAGAAACTCATTTACCAAGCTTAGGCATTCTGTCAGGGCTCTGAGTTAGTGGTGAGAAAAACAGATAGCCTGCCCTTCCGAGCTCTAGAGTCAAATGAGGAAGAGAAATGTCAATTGGAAAATCAACATGTGTATAATTATGAACTGTGGTGACAGCTATGGGAGGGCTGGTAGCCAAGTTCTAGAGGAAGAAAATCTTTCCTAAGGAAATAACTATGGAGCTAAAACCTAAAGGATGAGCTTGGTAGGGAAAAAAAAAAAAGTGATAAAATCAAAAGAAACTCTGAATCTGAAAAAGCCCAGACCTTCAGAGAAACTGAAAAGTCTCTTAGGCTGAATTCTAGAAAGGAAGGGAAAGTGAAGAAGCTTCAGGAGGAGATTATTTCATCTTTGTTCCCAAAACATAAAGTTATGGGGACCCAGGGTGGTGGAGGAGTGATTAAACAGTAGCCTACATGATCAGAGATGAAGTCTATTGAAATATTTAAATTATTTTCACTTAAGGACAGACATTAATGGTACAAATGTGAAAAGTGATTAACATGTTATTACCTTAATAGATTTAGCAGAAATAAGAGTAGTGGTGGTTGGAGATTGGGGCCAGCGCTGTGGCGCAGTGGGTTAACGCCCTGGCCTGAAGCACCAGCATCCCATATGGGTGCTGGCTCAAGACCCTGCTCTACTTCCAATCCAGCTCTCTGCTATGGTCTGCAAAAGCAGTAGAAGATGGCTCAAGTCCTTGGGCCCCTGCACCTGTGTAGGAGACCCGGAAGAAGCTCCTGGCTCCTGGTTTTGGATTGGCACAGCTCTGGCCATTGCAGCCATCTGGGGAGTGAACCATCAGCGGATGACCTCTCTCTCTGCGTCTCCTCTCTCTGTGTATCTCTGACTTTCAAATAAATAAATAAATCTTTTTTTTAAAAAAAGTGGTGGACATGAGAAGTGGAAACAAAAAATATATAGGAAGTGAAATGAACACAATTAGAAGACTGATATTGATCAGATATGGGGGATGAGTGTGAAAGAAAGTAGGTAACCTTCATGGGGCAGGCGTTTGGCACACAAAAAGATCTTCATCCAATATCAGAGTGCCTGGATTCCAGGCTTGGATCTATTCCTAATTCTAGCCTCCTGCTAATGTGTACCCTTGGAAACAACAGGTGATAGCTCAAGTGGCTGGATTTCTGCCACCCACTTAGGAGATCCTGGTTGCAATCCCTGGCCCTGGCTGTTGTGGTTATTTAGAGTATAACTAGAAGACTAGCAGAAGGGAGATATTCTCTCTCTCTCTCTCTCTCTCTCTCTCTCTCTCTCTCTCTCTCTCTCTCTCTCTCATAAATAAATGAAATGAAATAATATGCCCCTCAAGTGTCATTCATATATGACTGCGTGGATTGTGATGCTATTCACTGAGAAAAATGGCTGGGATTGGAGGGATGGGACATGAGATTTAAGGTTGCCTTTAGACCTTCTAACTAGAGATATTAACAGAGACATTAGAAATATAGGTTTGGAACTTAGGAAACAGTGAGGTTGGAGGAGTAAGTTATCAGTTACGGTACTAAAGGGGGAATGAAAGCATGTGAAAAGATAAGATCATCCACTGGAAGAATATTCTCTAAATGGAAGAAAGTTCATTAGTTTTGAAAATGTTCTTGGCCGGCGCCACAGCTCACTAGGCTAATCCTCCGCCTGCAGCACTGGCACCCCAGGGTTCTAGTACCGGTTGGGGTGCCGGTTCTGTCACGGTTGCTCCTCTTCCAGGCCACCTCTCTGCTGTGACCTGGGAGGGCAGTGGAGGATGGCCCAAGTATTTGGACCCTGCACCTGCATTGGAGACCAGGAGGAAGCACCTGGCTCCTGGCTTTGGATTGGCGCAACACTGGTGTGGTGGCCATTTGGGGGGTGAACCAATGGAAGGAAGACCTTTCTCCCTTTCTCTCTGTCTCTCTCTCTCACTGTCTAACTCCGCCTGTCAAAAAACAAAAAAAGAAAAAGAAAATGTTCTTTCATGTTTTAGTACTATCTTAAATGTATCAAGGAAAAGTTCAATGTATCTTAAAGATAATGGTGCCCATGAATACTAAACACTTTAAGAAGATAGAAACTATAAAAGCCTGAAGACACAGCTGATTATCTAGGAGTGCAATTTTTAATAATTAAGTCATGAGATGATATGGACCTAGACTACTACACTGGCAATAGAAATCATAAACTATCTCTTCTTATAAATAATACTCAGAGAAGTTTTGGAGTACGGGTTCTTGTTTTGATCATTCCCTAATTTCATTTACTTTGAGTAGTAGAAATTCTACTTACTGCATTATTTTTTAAACTTATAAAAGAATGTATGTCTCTACCAGCAACAGAGATATATGAAGAAGAATACAATATTCTTACCTACTTCCAAATGTATCCATTGAGCTAAACAATATTTAAAGTTTGATATGTGTTAACCTGCATCTTTCTCTGAACAAAGATAAGCTTCTGTTTTTTTTTTTAAGGAAAATAATATCATGCATATGTAGAATCAAAATTTCCATTTAACTTACTGATATGGTTGCTTTTAACTTAGTGATTTAACTTAATAACTTTTAGTCAAAACATATGGACATTCTAACATTTTAAAGAATGCCATTAGATTCCAAAGTATAAAAATGCTTTAATTTATTCAATCACTCTCTAATAGATATTCATACTATTTTTAAAAGCTTTTATTTAAAGAATATAAATTTCCAAAGTACAGCTTATGGATTACAATGGCTTCCTCCCCATAACTTCCCTCCCACCCGCAACCCTCCCCTTTCCCGCTCCCTCTCCCCTTGCATTCACATCAAGATTCATTTTCAATTCTCTTTATATACAGAATATCAGTTTAGTATATATTAAGTAAAGATTTCAACAGTTTGCCCTCACATAGCAACACAAAGTGAAAAATACTGTTGGAGTACCAGTTATAGTGTTAATTCACAATGTATAGCACATTAAGAACAGAGATCCTACATAATATTTTTTTAAAAAATGATTAATTTTCTATGTAATTCACAATTTAACACCAAGGTTTTTTTTTCTTTCATTTTCAATTATCTTTATATACAAAAGATCAATTTAGTATATACTAAGTAAAGATTTCATCAGTTTGCACCCACACAGAAACACAAAGTGTAAAAATACTGTTTCAGTACTAGTTATAGCATTACTTCACATTGGACAACACATTAAGGATAGATCCCACATTAGACGTAAGTACACAGTGACTCCTGATGTTGATTTAACAATTTGACACTCTTATTTATGGCGTCAGTAATCTCCCTAGGCTCTAGTCATGAGTTGCCAAGGTTATGGAAGCCTTTAGGGTTCACCGACTTCGATCTTATTCCGACAGGGTCATAGTCAAAGTGGAGGTTCTCTCCTTCCTTCAGAGAAAGGTACCTCCTTCTTTGATGGCCCTGTTCTTTCCACTGGGATCTCACTCACAGAGATCTTTCATTTAGGTCTTCTTTATTATTTTTTTTTCCCAGAGTGTCTTGGCTTTCCATGCCTAAAATATTCTCATGGGCTCTTGAGCTAGATCTGAATGCCTTAAGGGCTGATTCTGAGGCCAGAGTGCTGTTTAGGACATCTGCCATTCTATGAGTCTACTGTGTATCTCGCTTCCCCTGTTAGATCATTCTCTCCCTTTTTCATTCTATCAGTTAGTATTAGCAGACACTAGTCTTGTTTGTGTGATCCCTTTGACTCTTAGACCTACCAGTGTGATCAATTGTGAACAGGAATTGATCACTTGGACTAGTGAGATGGCCTTGGTACATGCCACCTTGATGGGATTATATTGGGATCCCCTAGCACATTTCTAACTCCATCATTTGGATATTCATACTATTTTTATGCTTTTGCAGTACGTTATATGTCTTGCTGTGCCAAATGAAAAGTTTCTATTATTGATTTTAATAAATACTGCCAGATGACTTCCCAAAGATGTCACAATGTGCAATCCCACCAGTAAGGTGTCAGAAAGCCCATCAGTATTCTTTGCCAGTACTAGATATCATACTTTTTTTTTCTATTTACTGCTAAATTAAGGAATGGAAAAATTATATCCTCTTGTTTCAATTTTCATTTATATTTTCAGTGATTTTGTTTGCTAATATTTTAATGTTTTGTGTTTTGATTTTTATACTTATTACCTACTGTTTTAATTTTAATATCAAAATTTTGATGTTTATATTTAATCCTGTAACTCACCCACTTTGAGATTTGCATAGAACAAATTTTGGAATTAAAAACAACAAAAATAAATTCTTCTCTTTGCAATACATATCGGTTTAAAACTAAAAAAAAATGCAATAATATCAGATGAAATGAAGAATCTGCCATATGTAGTAGAATCAATTTCTCCCACTCAAAGTCTACTCACAGTATTATACCAGGCAAACCTTCCGGGTATGTGAGGCCAGCTTCTTAACCTCACCTTAGTTCCTTCCTTGTACTACCAGTACATTAACACCCCAAACACACACATGTACACACACACATACATCCACATACAATATAGATTTCCCTGCATTTACTCTCTGACATATGATACCCAACTCTTCTTTGCTATATAACTTGGGTTCGTTTTTTAAATTTCCAAGAAAAATGGATGCATGTGAATATGTATTTTTAGTTTGCTAAAACCAAAGTCTTCTTTCATCTGAAGAATACTTTCATGTATCAAAAGCATATTAAAACATATTTCATATTTTGTTATTTTCTTACTAGTTATCATTTAATTGATGTTGATCTCACAGAAGATTTTCTCTCATTCTAATTCTAACTATCTCAATTAAGTATTCAGTAATAATACTTTTACATGGTATTTAAACATGAGTCAATCATGTTTCTGTTAAGGGACATATCCTTTTTCTTATAATAATGTTCATTTCTCTTTCTGTTTGTAGGAAAACTTTTTGGGTTCAAGTTTCCTGGTCTGAGAGTTCTCACCTACAGAAAGCAGTCCTTGCCCCAAGAAGACCCTGATGTGGTAGTAATCGATTCATCTAAACACAGTGATGATTCAGTTGCCATGAAGCACTTTAAGTCTCCGACAAAAGAAAGCTGCAGTCCCTCTGAAGCAGATGATACAAAAGCCTTGATACAGCCTAGCAAATGTTCCCCATTGGTGAATATATCTGGACCTCTTGACCATTCTTCTCCCAAGAGGCAATGGGACAGACTCTATCCTGACATGCTGCAGTCAAGTTCCCGGCTGACTCATTCCAGATCTAAAGAAAGCATTTGTAGTATACGGAGGGCATCTTCCGTACACGACATAGAAGGGTTCAGTGTCCACCCTAAGAACATTTTTAGAGACAGGCATGCCAGTGAAGGTATGTTTGTATTTTTAATATGGAAGCATATGAATGAATAATGAAAAACTGTTTTCACATTATTTCAAAGTTCAACATTAATCTTTATTTTTGGGAGGAATATATGTGATTAAAATATTAAAAATGTGAATTTTTACATTTAGAGTTTTTACTGATTCCTCCTTGAAACCCAGTTAGTGACTTCCTTTCTATTGACTTGTTGTTTCTGAACTAGGATGATTACCATTATCTGCCTACCTCATTGAGAGCTAATTAATTAATACTTAATATAAGAGTTGCTTAGGTAATGAACAGGATCACCTCCAACATAATTTATGTTACTACATTTACCCATGCTCACACACTCACATACCCAGCAGAATGAGTGCTATTTCATCACAGGACTATTTTATTGGCCAACTCTTTTCAAAGGAAGTGATGAATAAAATGTGATGTAGGGAATGATCAGAATGTAGAAACTGACAGGAGAAGAGGATAAGGAGGGGAATCGGGAAAAGTTTAAGGGGACAAAACAAACACTGAAAGTCCTGATCTTAAAAATACTTACTTTAAAAGTGAAATCAGAATTTATTTATTAGTCCCTGGCCTCTATGTTTACTTTATTCTATTAGTCAGTAGTGAAAATAGGCATGATCAAAAAGCAAGGATTCATCATTAATACAATGATGGCTATTAGGTCTGTGAAGTATTTACCATGTGCAGGGCAATCTACGTATTTGACACACATTAACTTATATAATTATCATAAAAATCCTACAAGTTAGTGTATTAATCAGGTTTTCACCACTACAATGAAGTAGCTGAAAGAAGTTAACTTTGTAAAGAGAAAAGGTTTGTTTGGGCCCACCATTCTGGAGGTTCTTAGTCCAAGATCAGGCATTCCCATTGGTTTTGCATCTGGTGATGACTATTTGCTGTCAGAGTCCTGAGGCAACGTAGAGCATCAAACAGTAGCAGGGAGTGCAAATGCCTACATCTGTTTTTATAAAATCATGTGCCATCATGGGGCCTCCAGCTTAACAGGCTAATCTAATCAAGTCCTTTCCCAAACCTTCCACCTCCAAACACTATAGCCAGATTAATTCTCTCAGCCCTTTAAATACCATTGCCTTATGACTTTGGGGTTTAAAATTCTACCTTAGTTCAGGAGCCAAATCTTGTTCCAAAAACAGCAGTTAAGCAACATTTTAAAAAATATTTATTTATTCATTTGTTGGAAAGGTAGAATTAGAGAGAGAGAGAGAGAGAGAAAGAGAAAGAGAGAGAGAGAAAGAGAACCATCTTCTGGTTCACTCCAATGTGTCCACAACAGCCAAAGACGGACCAGGCTGAAGTCAGGAGCCAGGAGCTTTATCCAGGTCTCCCACGTGGGTGGCAGGGGCCTAAGTACTTGGACTATTTTCCAGTGCTTTTCCAGGCACTTTAGCCAGGAGCTGGATTGGAAGAGGAGCAGGCAGGATTTGAACTGAGGCCCAAATGGGATGCTGGCATCATAGGTACTTGCTTTATCCACCAAGCCCCAGTGCTGTCCCCAAGATCCATTTAAGTCCCATTTTATAATTGAAGCTACTGAGGCTTAGATAGTTAAGTAACTGGCTCAAGTTTGCACAACTAGTACATGTCAGAGCCTGATTCATACCCAAGACTGCCTGTCTATAATGCACAATCAAATTCGTGCAGTTTTTTCTCCCTTCTTCCAGCATCCTCTCATAGAAGGTGTCTGTTGGGCCATTGAGCATTCCTCAGTGCTTCTAGGATTCAGAGCACCATACACAGATATATGAGTTCAACATTTCAAACTCCCATGCATTTGGTCTCTTGAAAAGTCTGCTGATCTTTCTCTGTTATAATTTCTTTGAGCACCATCACTGCCCTTTCTTCTGCTGGTTTCCCTTTAAAGGCATAAATGTGATCATATGGCTCCTTAGGATGGACCACCTGACACTTTGCTAATGGACCAGTTATTGTCTAGTCTTACTGAAGACTCTGGAGGACAGACCCCCTACTGTACATTGTGTTTTAGGCTTGCACTGAAGTAATTTGTTTCCAAAAATGTTTCATACATTTTCTTGCTTCATTATCTTATTATGGAATACTCTTCCCTGCTTTGACCATCCTCACAGTACCATTTGGCCTCAGGCACCTATTTTCCCCCTCCCAAGCCAGAAGAATTAATTGATTTCATAATGTATTTTATATATCTGTCATTCTTGCTAGATATTCAGGCAAACAATTGTATTGTTTGAGCCATTCCAGCATTGGAGGTCTGCAAGTTTTACATCTAGCATAATTGTCTACCTCATGGCAGATAGTTGATAAATGTTGGTGTGACATTGAGAATATCATGCTCATGAATTATATCCCAAAATCACATACATCAATAAATAATGAATGATCTGCTCTATAATACTCTGAATTCCAACCAAAGTGTTAAGATTGAATCATGTGGAAAATCTTTATCTAAAGGGCACAGGGAAGTAGAGAAGGCAGAAGAGGTGAAAGAAAATGAGTTGGCAGGAAAAAAATCAAGGAGAACTAAATCAATATATTTGAAACAGAAAGGACAGTTTGCTGTAAGACAGCTTTGAAAAACTGTATACTTTACAAGAGCAATTAATACATCCATTTCAGTCTGCGGTTCAAAGAAGGTCCAAAGGAAAAAGAAAATAAAATCAAGGGCAATTCCCGCATTTGTTAATCACCTGAGGCTCTATACCATTTAGCAATGGCAGTCTCAATATTTCCTTAATGATCCTCTGCAATTTGACCTTTGTATAATGGGTTCCATGGTTGAACAACAATAAATCTTATACATTAGTTTGTAATACCAATATATGTTTTCATTAGTCCAGTTAGTGTAGTCATCTGTAGCAATCATATTAACTTTTTAAAGGTTGGCCTTACATTCTACAGTCAGAACCTGAGTGACAGTATAAAAGAGTGAGAAACAATAAATTTGACAATCGAACTGATACATAAGCAATACATCCTACAGAAAGTCTGGATCAGATTTTATGACTTAACGTTCCTGTTTTCAGTTTTTATGGAAGAGTAACTGATAAAATTGGGGGAAAGGATGGCTAAGATTTTTGTATTTCTCAGTACAGGTACCACACATAGACACTTAGTCCTACAACTATCCTCATTTTCCTCTCCCCACCCAAGCTAAGCTGTTTTCAGAAAATCTATCATTTTCTTGCAAATGATACAATGTGTGACTATAGATGGATAAATCCAGAGGCTATTTTGTATTTCTGCTTTAGATCAGTTCTATCTAAAACATCATTGATTGGCACAGAGGAAACTAAATTTCCCAAGACACAGAATTTGGTGCATTTTAGAAAATGAGACATTGATATAGGAATATAGAAAACTTTTAAAATTGATTTCAGTTTTATGAATTCATATAACTTTAATGGTCTAAATTCCACATGCATCAGATTTTGAATTTATCTCCTCATTCAAATAGAGAAATCTCTATCTGCTTGGACTATCTTTTCAGAACTCTAGATATCTTTGCAAAAATATTAATGCATAATATTTTACATGATTTTATCATTTAATCTGTGTTATCAATTAGCTTAGAACTGCATTGAGGTAGTTCAAAAGATGCAGGGAAAATGGAATACAAAGATGGTAATTTTAGTGCAAAAATTTTGAAACCCATGCATAGGTTCAACATAATATGCATTTCCATGAGCTTTTTGAAGATTCTTCCTATGCATGGCTTTCAATTTTTTTGCACCAAAAATAAATTATCTTTTAATAGCAGTTTCCACAAATATATTGAAGTGTCCTCATGCTTCTCAATCTATTTATGGTGAAGGACCAGAATTTTTTTTTCTAATCCATCACAAACTGAATCATTTGTAAATATAATAAAAATATGCAGTCAAAAATGAATTTTTACAAAATAGACAGGCAAAATATAAACCCCACTTGTTTTATCATTAGATTCATCAGATATGAAATTATTCTGTCACATTGCTGTGGAAGATTTAAGTACTCTAATTTCTGCACTTACGTTGTCATGGAGGAGTAACAATCAGATTTCAGGGCACAGACCACACACTCTGCTTGGAATGTCAACATGGCATTAACTGTATAATGTAACCTCTGGTAGTTTTCTTCACATTTGTAGATTGTATTATAGAATTTCTAGTTTGGTGAGTACGGTTGTAATTTTGGACCACTTTCAAACAGTTGTTACTTTCCTAATGATTTTTGGACTCAGCTTCTGATGGATCCATTATTTTTGTGTAAGCAAGATCTCTTCTATTTTCCCACTCATTTTTGTGATTCCCTCAGAGTGGGAAGTGAGTTATTATCCATGGCCACATTTTATGTTGGTGTCCCCGTAATTGGAAATGTGATTATAGTATGCAACACTACTAGAATTACTTCAATAGTAAGCTCTTAAAAAGCTGTGATAAAAAACTCAAAATTTTACATGAGCACAGTGTTAGATGTTAACAAAATGTTGACAGTTATCAAATATTGTATATGTTTGAATGATTTTGATATGACTTCATTTATTTCGTTTATGTGTTTCAAAGCTAGAATGCATATTTTGTTAGTAGCAAATATCAGCATCTAGAATGCCAATCTCAAAAAAATTTGAAAGCATTCCACTCTGAGGTTTAAAATGACACATTTTAATATAAACAAACTTCCTAAATATTTCAGGTACTATACTCAGTGCATTGTGAAAATAGGAGTATTTTCACATTCCTTTTAAATCAGTAGATATTTCACTGATTTTTGTAATTATTTTTGCTTAACATTGTTTCAGTTATATTTGCTATTTTCAAAGTATACATTGAACAACATTTGAGAGAGGGAGGAGTTAAAATTGTGATTAATAATACAAGCTGGTTTATTAAGGAAAACTGTTATCTTAAAATTTTCTCTATTAATACACTAGATTAAACTGTATCAAAATTACTTAGCATGAAAAATATTGTGTAGTATTCTTTCAAATATATTGTAAATGGTGGTTGAGACACTAAAACTGGCTTCTGACAAGGTTGAAAGTTTTGGTCCCAACTGCTGGTAGCTGAGGATGTCTCTCTCCAAAGTATCATAATTACAAAACCTGTAGCTTGGGATCCTTTTAAATTAAGTAAGATAAATGTTTATTACAGTTAAACAAGGATGTGTGGTATGGCAGATAATATTTTTGTATATGTATTTTACTTAAATAGCACTGTAGTCAAGTATACATTTTCATCATTATGTCCTGTTTTCTAATTGCTTTTACAATTACTAGAGGAATTTTAGTATATAAAACATAATTTTAGTCTTCTTTTCATATTTCTCTCTTTTTATCCTTATATGCTCAAAACAGACAATGGTCGCAATGTCAAAGGTAATGTGCAAATGCGGATTTCACCATCTGATGCTTAAAGTTCCCCCTTACTTGGCATGTTGACCTGCCTGCTGGATGCCCTGTTCAATGCAACACCCTCATGCTGCCCTTAGCTAGCCCAGGTGCCTGGTGGAGACATCATGGCTTGATTTTGCTGGATACGTTGTCACTTTCTGAGCTGTGTCATTAAAGTGATTATGAATTTTTTTTCCTGCAAGAATATAAAGCCTGGGTTGACAATGAGCACTGCCTAAATATCCAAATTAATGAAAAAGAAACAAAGAGCAAGCTACATATTCCAGTGTAATAGTGGTATATAAACCTTTTTCAGGGAAAACAGATTTTTTTGAGTAGAAGATTAAGTAAACAAAGTGCTACATGACCGTATCAGTTCACTTGTTCCTCTTTTGTTTCCTTAAAACTAGTTTCACGTTCCTGGATGGCAGGGGGTATGGTTTTAAGCTTACTGTAGTAGTAAACTGTACATGCATGACAGTCATTTTCTATTTTTTGATAATATATTTTGATCATTTGAATTGTGTTCTATATTAGTCTGAAATCACTGGCATGACCTACAGCTACTGTAGGGTAATATTTTACTGGAAAAACTTCTGATAAATTTGGATTTGGCTTAAAATTTGAAATTCACCTCTTTTTTTTTTACTTAATTGCCATAGATACAAGGATTACAAAATATAATAATAATAATCTCATTAAATTGAAAAGTGTTTTGACTTGGTCTTTTACCATAGGCCTTGCATGCTGCTGTGGGTATGCAAATGGTGATAGTGACTTGTTTTGTGCATGTGTGTTGCATGAACACGTCTCCACCAGTAACCATCATTACTTTGCATTCACTGTTCGGCCTATTCTGTATGTCATTGGTGATCTGACTACTGTGCAGTTTGGTATACTGATTTCTAAATTCCTTTCTAATCAATTCAGAGCTGGCGATGGTTATAAATTAATAGCATTAGAAACCAAAGAAGTTTTCTGGTCAGTAGTCCAGGGTTATTTAAAAATAAGGGAAAAATGACAGTTTCTCTCCTCCCAAAAGTTTTTGTTTTTTCCAATTCAGAGAGAGTCTATGCCTTTTTAATAGTAGCATGTGATTTCATCTACATGAATATTCTACCCTTGGCTTCTCCACTGGGATTTCTTAAAGGGAGAAAATTAGTATCAGCTTGGGTGTTGATTTGCATTGACATCATTCAGAAAGTAATCTTAAGAAACAGGATAAAGAGGACTCTTGACAACCTGTCTGTGTGAAATGATTGAACTTAGGAACTGACAATTAGCCTTTCCAGTGATTTTTTAAAAGAAATTATTAGAGATGCAGAAAGATAGAAAAACATACAGTACTCCTATCTGCTGGTTCTCTGTCCAAATGCCTGCATCAGCCTGCATTGAGCTTGGTTGAAGCTAACAGCTGGGAACTCAATCCAGGTCTCTTATTTGAGTGATAGGGACTCAAATACTTGAGCCATCACTTGCTGCCTCCCAAGGTTTGGAATTAAGTGCTAGAGCCAGGATTCAAATGCAGGCAATTTGCTATGGTACATGGATGTCAGAAATGACATTTTAACCAAATATTCACCCTCCACTGACTTTTTTAAATGCAGTGAGAAATGAATTAAATCACTTTTATTTTATTTTATTTACTTATTTTTTGACAGGCAGAGTGAGACAGTGAGAGAGACACAGAGAGAAACGTCTTCCTTCCGTTGGTTCACCCCCCCAAATGGCTGCTATGGCTAGCGCGCTGCGCTGATCTGAAGTCAGGAGCCAGGTGCTTCCTCCTGGTCTCCCATGTGGGTACAGGGTCCAAGCACTTGGGCCATCCTCCACTCCTTCCCGGGCCATAGCAGAGAGCTGGACTGGAAGAGGAGCAACTGGGACAGAATCTGGTGCCCCAACCAGGTCTAGAACCCAGGGTGCCAGCACCCCAGTCGGAGGATTAGCCTAGTGAGCTGTGGCACTGGCAGAATTAAATCACTTTTAATAGAGAAAATATTGAACTGGATTTTCTTTCAAACTAGTAGTTCATGTACAAACTACATTGACAAACTACAGTCATTTCAGGTCAGCTATAAAAAGTAATATATATAAAAGCTATATAAAGTGATCTATGCAATCTCCAACTCTTTTTTCATCAATCCCGCCATTTTGTAATAGCAATAGTCTTTGAACAAAACTGTTATTTTTAAATAAAATCCAGCTAACATCAATTTCATAATCACAATTTAAAATATGTAATACAATCATCAAAAATCAAGATTTGGAATTATTAACCTTTAAACAATTATTGAAAGTTTCCACATATTAACATTCATAAAGTTAAATCCATCAATTGGAAAAAACATGTGTAAACAATAAAATTTAAAATAAATTCCAAATTTTTAATGTTTTTACTTTCTATGTTTGTAAACTATTTTATTATTTACTTTCCATTTATTTTTAATATAAGGAGAGCAGAATTAATGTAGCTCATAGATACAATTCTAAGAATGTACTGATAATTTCCTTCCTTCCTCCCTTCCTCTTCCTCCTTTCTTCCCTCATCTATCTTTCTTTCATCTTTCATATTTTCAATTCTTGAGAGAACATTTTTGATTAAGGTTATAGTAACAAACTTAATGCTCCACTAAATGAAGAATTCAACAAGTGAAAATCTAAAAGACCTTATGGTTCAGCAGCAGTACAGGCAAGGGCTATAAATTATAATCAAATGAAAATATATCAATTTCACTCATATAAAGTAAATTTTAAAAATAATCACAGATAATTAAAGCTATAGTAATATATTATTATTCTTAGCTATTTGTATGACAAAGATATAAACCAAAGTTTGACAAAACATTTTGCAGCAATACTGCAAACTATTAATTTTAAGTATCTGATTTCTTTAATATTTAACAGAATAACTAGTATACCAGTTAGGTACAGGAAAGTACATTAAGTAAGACAATAAGTACATTAAGTACAACATAAGTATGCTAAGTAAAATAAGTAAAAATAAAAGTATTTTGGGGCTCCATTGATCCATATTTCTATTCTTGTGTCAGTACCAGGCTGTTTAGATTATAACTCCCCTGTGATATGATTGAAGTATGGTATTGTGATGCTTCCAGCTTTATTTTTATTGTTTAAGATTGCTTTAACTATTCAGGGTATCTTGTGATTCCATATTAATTTTAGGGTCTTTTTTTCTAGATCTTAGGTGAATGTCTTTGATATTTTGATTGGAATCACAATGAGTCTATAAATTGCTTTGGATAGTATGGACATTTGGGTGATATTAATTTTTCCAATCCATGACCATGGGAGATGTTTTTCATTTTTATGTCATTTTCTATTTCTTTCCTTACTGTTTTCTAATTTGCATTGTAGAGATGTTTCCTGTATTTGATTAAGTTTATCCCAAAGAATTAAATTTTATAGCTATTATGAATGAGATCGATTTTACAAGTTCTTTCTCAACTATGATGTTGTTTGTGTATACAAATGCTGTTGATTTTTGTGTGTTGATTTTATATCCTGTTACTTTGCTAAACTATCTTATGAGTTCTTATAGCGTCTGAGTAAAGTCTTGTGGTTTCCCTATGTATAGAATCATATCATCTGCAAACAGTGTTAATTTGACTTCCTACTTTTCCATTTGTATCCCTTTGGTTTCTTTCATAATACCTGTGGCTAAAACTTCCAGGACTATGTTCAATAGCAGTGGTGATAATAGGCATCACTGTTGGGTTCAGGATCTTAGTGAAAATGCTTCCAGGTTTCTCCATTCACTATGATGCTGCTGTGGATTTGTTATAAATTGCCCTGATTGTGTTGAGTTATGTTCCTTCTATGTCCAATTTGTTTAACATTTTTAACATGAAACGATGTTGTATTTTATCAAATGCTTTCTCTGTATCTATTGAGATGAGCATATGGTTTTTATTCTTCAATTTATTTATGTGATATGTCACATTGATTGATTTGAGAATGTTGAATCATTCTTGCATACCAGGGATAAATCTCAGTTGGTTTTGGGTAAATGATCTTTCTGATGTGTTGTTGGATTCAATTAGCTAGTATTTTATTAAGGATTTTTGCGTCTATGGTCATCAGGTATATTTGTCTTTAGTTCCTTTTTATTGATGTATCTTTCAATGATTTAGGAATTAAGGCAATACTGGCCTCATAGAAAGAGTTTTGAAGGATTCTCTCCCATTGGAATTGGAATTAGTTCTTTATATAACATATTGCAAAAGAATAGGAAAGGTCTACTTCAAATAAATTGCATATTTTATCTATATACAAGTACATACTCATATGTATAATTTAAAAAAATTTTTTCTAATGTTGATAGTGGTATCTAGACTTACATGAAGCACTGATTAACTCACTTCACTTCAAACTAAATTTGTACATTGTTTTGTGTACAATGCAAGCTGTAATATTTTAATATCTAAATTTAAAAATTTAAGATTTATTTATTTATTTATTTATTTTAGAGATAGTGTTACAGACAGAGGGAGAGACAGAGAGAAAGGTCTTCCATCCGCTAGTTCACTTCCCAAGTTGCTGCAACAGCTGGAGCTGGGCCAATTCGAAGTCAGGAGCCAGGAGCTTCTTCTGGGTCTCCCACATGGGTGCAGGGACCCAAGGACTTGGGTCATATTCTACTGATTTCCCAGGCTGTAACAGAGAGCTGGATAGAAAGAAGAGCAGCTGGGACTTGAATTGGTGCCTATATGGAATGCTGGAGCCGCAGGTGGTGACTTTACCTGCTACTCCATAGCACTTGTACCCTAAAATAATTTATTTACCAAAATAATACAAATAATTTAGGAATGCATTTGGAAAGATGCTGGGATTATCTGGTTTGTTCCCTTCTGGTGAAGAGTTCGGTAATTCTTCTGCACACGTACATTGGCATCTTTATCTTCAAAGGAGGATGTTCTTGGGAGATCAGTTTTAGTGTCTGTTGCTAAAAGAGTTAACTTACATCCATTTGGCTGAAATATAACTTTCTTTCTATTCATCTATCCTCAATGGACAGAGATGCTATCTGGCCACAATAATTTTGGTGTAATATTACAGCACAAAGACAGAAAATTGGAACTCAATCTTTTATTCTAAAATTAAATAATTTCCATTTACCCTTCTTTCATGGGATTTATCTAGTTTCCATTTAACACACTTTCTTAGCACTCTGACACCTTAAAACAGCACTTGAGTTTTTTTTTTAAATACATAACATATTATCAAAGAGTAGGAAAGGTCTATTTCAAATAAATTGTATATTTTATCTATATATAAGTATACTCATATGTATAGTTTTAAAAATTTTTTCTAATATATGATAGTGGTATCTAGACTTACCTGAAGCACTGATTAACTGAATTCACTTCAAACTTAATTGTTTCTCTGCCTATTCAGCTTTTGAAATCATCAGTAAGAGTTTATCCTGCTTCCCCTATTAAGTGAGTAATACAATAATACAATTTTACAACTTTATTGCTTCCATCTCCTTTTCATCTCAAGAAAACCTGCATAATTTCTCACTCTGTCTCTCTCTATCTTTGTCTCTACTGCTACACCCCTCTCTGTCACTCCGTCTCTCTCTATCTCTCTATCTCTATCTCTATATCTCTATCTCTATCTCTCTCACAAGAATACGGTTAGTTTCCAACTTGTCTTGGAGTCCAGCAGTCATGAGTCAGAAACAAAATTACTGTCAAGATTTGTTACAATTTCACTTTCCCTCTAACCATGAAACCTGACTCACTATGGATGTTGAATACAAATAGTTTGATGATTACTTCGAATATATCTTTCTAAGAATAAAATTGATTATCCTATGTTGACTGACAAAGACTGTTCGTTCACAAAGTTTAATTACTAAAATTTACATTTGCATTTTCTTTAATATCAGGACACTTGAGCAATTTGGATTTTATTAAACTTTAGCAAAGCATTAAGCTCTTGACTGTAATGTAAATTAAAAATAGGTTGTCTAAAACAAATAAATAATAAACTGTAACCAAACAAACTCAATGCAATAACAAGTATGGCACAAAGATCCCCTGGCTTAATTTTTCTTTGTTCTATTAGACCCTCAAGACAATGACCTTTAAGGAAAAAAAATGATTTTAAAAATGCTTATATATTAGCTGTCCTCAGAATGTTTCCAGCACTATGTACAGGAGAATCTATTCTCCTGAGCATTTCATGCTTCATGATAAATTTTAATAATCTTATCAGATGAATTTTAAACATCTTCATTCTAAGATTTTATCCAAGTTGTTGCTTTACCCTTTAGCTTAATCTCGAAATAGATGGTATTTCTTTGTAGCTGGAAACCAGCCTACTTGTATATAATCCAACATTGGTAATATATAAAAAGCTTTATCTAGCTCTTGGACTGCCTGGTTACTTGGTTTCCATCTTCTCCTAATATATTGAAAAAAATTAATCTGGCCATCCCTCTTGCAAATTTCTAAAGAACAACCAGTTCTCTTATGTATTTTGAGATTTACTTTCCTTTATTTTGAATCTATTATTTCTGCCAATTCATTTTCCTTAAAATCATTTACTTTGTTTTTCAGGCTATTCTCCTTCCTTCTATTAGAATCCTAAATCCCATCTGTTCATGATCACTCTCAGTGAGGCTGCCTTTCACCTCTATGTTCCCAACCAAGGCCTCTCTGAATATAGACCTAGGAGGTAGGAAACCCTGTATTCTGGTTTGTAGTCTTTGATGCTCATTCCCTCTAGTCCTCATATTTCTTTTGCCTAGCTTTGCAGTTGGTGAAATAAAGGTATTTTTAACACCTATCACAGTACAAGTAATCAAATTCTCTTACTAGAATTTAGATAAGTTTTAGAGGAATCTGAGGCAACACCATTCATTTTGAAAACCCCAAAGACTTCAGCACACAAAATCTGCTTCAAAATCTAGAGAAAAAAGTTGAAAAAAATTATAAATGCCTTATCTATGCATAAAGTATTTTAAGTAGTACATTAATTTTTGCTGGGTTCATTAAATATATCCATTTGAAGGAAAAAAATCTAGATTAACTCTCTAAGACTAAGAGCTTAAGGAAAACCAGTATAGAGTAACAGTTCATAAGATTTTTCCACTAGTAAAAGAGGTTAAAATGACTTAAATGAAGCTGCAGACACTGAGGCAAAATATGAGTGTGATGTTTTGCCAACCAGTTACTGAACTGTTTCAGACTTAGTGTCTTGTCCTTCAGCAAATATTTTGTTTTATTCATTTTACTATCTTGAAATGAGATGCAGAGATAATTTAACACATTTCTAAAAGACAACTTTATTCTCTGTTATATAAAGGAGAAATAAGAAGAAAGTAGTTCATAATAAAATGAAATGTATTCCAATATGCTAGTGTTCACACATAACTATACTAAAAGACAAAATGTAGTAATCAGACATGAAAAAATTGGCTTTAAAATCATTGAGAACTTGAGAAAACATTCCATATAATCACTGGATAAGATGTTAAAGCATGTCTATGGATGGATAAAAAGTAAAAGACACCTTCGGAGTCAATAATAATTAATTGATTGATTGTATGCGAATTAGTGGAAAATAACCAAAATTAAATTATGAATAAAATGTACCAAGAAAAACTGAAGAGAAATGAGCTGACCTTTACTTAAAAAAAAAAAAGATTGATTGATTGATTGATTTGAAATGCAGAGAGAGGGGGAAAGAAAAAATTGTGACATCCAAACTCCCCCATTGTTCTGGGAATCAAGAACAATTCTATGAATTTCCACTAAGATGAAATACTGCCATAGCTGAGATTATGTTTTCATAGGTGTAGCCAATTCAGTGGTGCTTATTAGTCACAAGGGCAGAGTAGATTAAGAGTATCTTTTTGCCTATTAGGATCATAAATAATACATTTTAAAAGCTTTTATTTATTTATTTATGTACTTGACCTGCAGAGTGACTGAGAGAGAGAGTGAGAGAGTTAGAGAAACTTCCATTCACTGGTTCATACTCCAAATGGCCACAACAGTGAAGTCTGGGCCAGAAACTCCATCTAAATCTCCTACAATAAGCAAATTTTTAAACATCTCTATATACATTCTACGACCATAATCCAGTACAGAGAAGGATGATATAAAAAGAGAACTGAAGATGAACTTCAGGGTTTTAAAAATATTGAATGGTATAATTAAGCTGTGTCATTTATAATCTTTTGCCAGTGTCCCAATATATAATTGGATTACCAAAGGAATGAAAAAAACTAACATTAGAATTGAGGAAAAGATAATATCTAAGGAGACTGAAGCCCTATCATGTTTTATAAATTATAAATATTAAGGCATAGACCTGGAATACAGTCATGGCATACTCTAAAAACAGAAATATTAGGCTATCTTGAAATAGTAAATTAATAGTGGGGGGGATTTCTATAAAGATCTGATGAATGAGGCTTCTGTGAGAGACTTGTCTTAAGATTAAATTAATTGATGTCACTTTTCACTATTATTTCTGTCCTTTGAATAAATAGAAAAGAGTGAGAATCTGTGTGAATGACAACACAGGAGTCAGTCTATACTTGGTGCGCCCAGTGATAATCTTCCCTGAGAAGGGCTTGTTTGTCATCAAGGATATCATACAGGGAATGAGCATAAATGCAACTCAAGAAGCATACTTTTTGTTAAATGAACCAATACTTTATTAAAATTACTCCAAACTTTTATAATGAAGAAACAAACTTTTCCCTCCAGTAACTGAACAAAATGATGAAGACTGTTTTCTTAGCATTATATTTATAGACCTGAGATGTTTGTTGAAGTCCAAAATATACAACTTGTCCAATTAATGTTAAAGTGTTTATACCTTGCTTGATGATTAAAGTATATTTTGGTCTGCAAAATGTATGAATTCCATTAAACGAAAGGGAGAAATAGCAGTACAAGGCAAAATATTCTAACAAGCAAGTTTATTCACACAGTTTGCAATTTTCTGGTTTTTTTTTTTTTTTTTTTTTTTGATTCAAGAAGCAGAGTGACAGAGTAACAGAAAGACAGAGCTCCCAGCCACAGATTCATTTCCCCAAAAGACTGTCACAACCAGCAATGGGCCGGGACAAGCAACTCAATTCAGGTCTCCCATGTGGTTAGCAGAGACCCAACTGCCTGAGCCCTCACCCGCTGCCTCCAAGGTAGTGCATTTGCAACAAGCTGGAATCAGAAGCTGGAGTCGAGGACTGAACCCAAGCACCGTGTCATGGGATGTGGGTGCCTTCATCACTAGGCTCAATGCTCACCCCAGTTTGTGTATTAGAATCATTCTGAGAAAGGCTGTGTAACGCTATCAGGTTCTTTCTATGTTCATCTTTAAGAGCTAAATAATGTTATAAGTAATACTGCTCACTGCACTTAAAACTCCTTGTAGTATTTCCTGACACTCTTTAGGCAACAAACAAAAGATTAGTTTCAAAAAGATGTGCTGGTTGGTCTCCTCATCCACAATTCGGGAACCACAGGTCTTAGCATCTTGCCAAATTATCCATGTCGGAAAGAAATGTGAGAAGTGACCTGTACTAACAAACATGTTCTATAGCCTAGCTATGGCCACTTCTCTTGTAAACTTTGTTTGCCAGAACATTCTTCTTGTGTGGTTTTTATAGTGTTTTTTGTTTTGTTTTGTTTTGCTTTGTTTTTTGTCTCTCAAAGAGTGATCAGTCTTAAATACAAATGAAGGAAAAAAGAAAGGAAAGTTTTAAAAATCCCATACAAGATCATAGAAGTTTTAATAGAGTACACACTAAAACATATACAAATCACCTTTTGCCTTTCTTATCCTTATCATAATTCCCTCATCTGTATTTTAACTGCTTTAGAAACTTTACACAGATAGTGGAAGCATATGATGAACCCCGCAGGCAGGTTTATTCTTAGTGACACAGAGAAGGATGTGACACAAATTGGAAAAAGGCAAGCAATTCATTCAGAAATTTCATGATCCATGTGATTTTAATCATAGAAAAGTCTTTTTAAAAAAAGATTAATGAATTTGAAAATCAGAGTTAGAGATGGGGGTTGGGGTGGAGAGATCTTCCAACCACTGGCTGGTTCATTCCCCAGATGGCCACAACAACTAGGGCTGGGCCAGGACAAAGCCACCAGAAGCTGCTTCCGGGTCTCCTATGTGGGTGGCAGGAATCCAAGCATGTGGGTCATCTTCTACTGCTTTTCCCAGGCCATTAGCAGGGAGTTGGACTGGAAGAGGAGCAGCCAGGACACGCACCAGCGTCCATATGAGATGTGGGCTTTGCAGGTGGTGCCTTAATCTGCTTTGCCACAACAGTGCCCCCCTAGGCAAGTGCTTACGTGAATAATCCCCAGATTATAAAACAAAACTGATGGGAAACCTTGAAGGTAGAATTTCATCAATAACAGGGAGTGGAGTGCTTCTTTTATTTCAGACTTTAATAAAAGTAGTCAGTTTATAGCCAGGCTGCCATTTGCTCTCTGGGTGCATAGCCAAGGCCCAGTCTTATCTTTGGACACTCACAAGCTGCCACGTAAGGCAGAAGATGATGCTAAACTCTGTAATTCAGGTATCAGCTGTCCACATTTAATCATAGCTGAAGGAGAGTCGCCCTCGTCATGGATCATTGCAGTAGAACATTCAAGACCATCTCATTCTTCCATTTCTTTTGATATTATTCTTAAACATATTTTCCAATTTTTTAGGGCCTTTTAATCATATCAAGTCAAGCCTCCTGGGTTCCACATCGGATTCAAACCTCAACAAATACAGCACCATTAACAAGATTCCACAGCTCACTCTGAATTTTTCAGATGTCAAAACTGAAAAAAAGAATACATCACCTCCTTCTTCAGATAAAACCATTATTGCACCCAAGGTTAAAGATCGGACACACAATGTGACAGAGAAAGTTACCCAGGTAGGACACGGTTTTACTATCAGTTTCAATCGTCTCTTAAGTTCTTTCTATACTATAAAGCATATTCCTTTTCTTATGAATGACTAACAATAGAGGTAGGCCATTTGTTTGTACTCCTATTTATCTTGATTCATATCTTGAGACTTTGGATGACTCCTAATGTAACAGATATATAAAGATACATACTATGATTCTATCTATCACAAGGCAAAGAAAAAACGTGCAGATTTTATATTGTTCCTGTTGTTGTAGAGGTGGTTAACCTGCTATTCATCATGTTTGGATATTTATTGTTTTGCTGCCAACTCTTGCATTATTAAAGCATGACTTTTTAAAAGATAATGGATGTGTCTATTGAAGCCTTGAGGACTAATTGGGATTTAGTCTTGGCTGTGGCCTCCTTTTTTGTGCTTATTCTACTCGACAGAGTGAGATCTAAGTTGCCTTGGGAAGAAGAGCTGTCTGAGATGATGAAAAGTCAGAGTGAAACAATACATTTTGCAGGGATGATATTTTACTAATTTCAAGATTTTGGGAACTTGAACTAGGGTAAAAAGATATTGTCTAAGAGGAGTCCTGCTTCAAAGAATAGATAAAGATGATTTGTACTTATTATATCAAAATACCAAGCCAAGCAGTACCTAGATTTTGCTTACAATGCACATACATTGTTTAGAATTGGTGACTAAAATTTATCAAGTAAGCAGTTCTTTACAAATAATTTACTTATTGTATTTGCTTAGCTAATCTTTTCATAAACTATTCACTAGATAAAGGAAAATGGCGCCAATCTCTAAGCCACATTTTGAAGATTTTGAATTAACAAAATTTTTCTATAAATGTAAATATTACCAACAGCATGGTACTGCTGTTGGTAAATAACTTCTTATGTGTGAACAGAAATAGCCACTAAAAGACCATTGGACTATTTATAAATAAATGTAAGCAGTCTATATTTATTTGAGTTGAGAAATTATACATGCTATTTCTGAGATTTAAAATTTAATATTTATGCAGTAATGAGGCCTTCTCCTCTGGGTATCTCATTTTTCTTAGATTTAGTAAAATACATATTTAGTATAATAGGTATAATAGTAGTAAATTAGCAGTCTACTGTAATGCATTTTGTATTGTCATCATTATGATACCATTAAATTTTACTTGCAAGTGTTTTTCCTTTTAAAATCTATTGTTTATGAAAAGTAAAAATTATATGTATGCATAGAAATTAAGACTCTTGAGAAGAAAGACGGGAATTATTAGGATCAGAGCCTGCAAGTAGCATAGGTGAATAAAGCAGATGGCAGAGAGCAGCAGGAATCAAAGAGACTGCAGTGAACTGCAGAGGACACGCTGCCACTCAGCACTAGCCACTTGTGGTCAGGTAGGAATATTTAACCAATGATGCTTCCAAATCTGCTAATAAAAAAACTTGAACTCTAGAATTTAAAATAAGCTCTTAATTTCCATAAATTGACAAATTAATTAAAATTTTTCAGAACAAAACACAACGTAAGACCTATAGACAGCCAAGTGTGATGTGGTAAAGCATTCATAGTCCCCCACAGAAGCACCCTAACCCACAGCATTCAGCACATCCTCGTGTCAAGAAAGAGTGATACACGCACACATCAGAGATGCCTTTGCTCTGGGAGCTTTGTCGGCCCCATGAGACAGGAAACACTAATGTAAACAGTCATAATGAAATACATTTTAATGAAGAATATAGGACCACATGCTAAGGGGAAAGTATGCATTAAAAGCAGCATTTTCAGAAAAGAGAAATATATAGTATAGTACATACAAACTGGACCTAGAAGGTTACCTAGAGAAGGGTGTAGTAATTAGTGTTTAAGAGTGTAAATCAGAGTCACAGGGAATATGTGATAAGTCTGGCTAAGTCATTTATTGTGTGCCATGGAGATAGGTGGCTTTTATTTTGTAACATTGAAGCAGATTTTAGGGCTAGCAAAAGTCATATGTTGCCATCTTGATGTAAAAATCAAGTAGAATAATGGTTGGAAAGTGCTCATCACAGTGCTAAGTACATAATAAGCAATATCAACCTTTATTATGGTTTTTATGTTCTTGTGTGACTTCACAATCTCCCAAACTCTCCTCATCTTCTCTTTTCATCGTTTTATTCTTACATCCCCAGGGCTTCATGAAACATTTGACAAAGGAGAGTTCATCAAATATTTGCTTAATGAATGATGGAATTTCCAAGGAAAGGGATGTGGATTTCACATAGAAAAAAAACAGGAAGAGCAGAGATATAGAGGCACAGGTTCACAAATCTTATAACAGTGGTTGCCTGGGCCACTGTGAGGCTAGGCTGGGAACTTTCCCCTCTAGATGATTCCATTCCATCTTTTTCACATAAATACCTTAGTGCTCTCAGGAAAATGCATCAGCTTCCATCCGAAGCTTGACATTCTCTTAATGCCTGATGCTTACCTTTAAATAAATCACTGTACATTTTATATTTAGCCCCATAATATTAGGATATTTATGTTAACATTTTTTTTTGACTTTTGTGTCTGGTTTTTATTTTTTTATAACGCTTTTATTTAAAGAATATAAATTTCCAAAATACAGCTTATAGATTACAATGGCTTCCCCCCCCATCACTTCCCACCCCACCCGCAACCCTCCCCTTTCCCACTCCCTCTCCCCTTGCTTCACATCAAGATTCATTTTCAATTCTCTTTATATACAGAAGATCAGTTTACTATATATTAAGTAAAGATTTCAACAGTTTGCCCTCACATAGCAACACAAAGTGAAAAATACTGTTGGAGTACTAGTTATAGTATTAATTCACAATGTATAGCACATTAAGGACAGAGATCCTACATGATATATTTTTTTTTAAATTGATTAATTTTCTAGGCAATTTCCAATTTAACACCAAGATTTTTTTTTCATTTTTAATTATCTATATACAGAAGATAGATTCAGTATATACTAAGTAAAGATTTCATCAGTTTGCACCCACACAGAAACACAAAGTGTAAAATACTGTTTCAGTGCTAGTTATAGCATTACTTCACATTGGACAACACATTAAGGACAGATCCCACGTGAGACGTAAGTACACAGTGACTCCTGATGTTGATTTAACAATTTGACACTCTTGTTTATGGCGTCAGTAATCTCCCTAGGCTCTAGTCATGAGTTGCCGAGGCTATGGAAGCCTTTAGGGTTCACCGACTTCGATCTTATTCCGACAGGGTCATAGTCAAAGTGGAGGTTCTCTCCTCCCTTCAGAGAAAGGTACCTCCTTCTTTGATGGCCCCATTCGTTCTACTGGGATCTCACTCACAGAGATCTTTCATTTAGGTCTTCTTTTTTTCCCAGAGTGTCTTGGCTTTCCATGCCTAGAATATTCTCATGGGCTCTTGAGCCAGATCCGAATGCCTTAAGGGCTGATTCTGAGGCCAGAGTGCTATTTAGGACATCTGCCACTCTATGAGTCTGCTGTGTATCCCGCTTCCCATGTTGGATCATTCTCTCCCTTTTTGATTCTATCAGTTAGTATTAGCAGACACTAGTCTTGTTTGTGTGATCCCTTTGACTCTTAGACCTACCAGTGTGATCAATTGTGAACTGAAATTGATCACTTGGACTAGTGAGATGGCCTTGGTACATGCCACCTTGATGGGATTGTATTGGAATTCCCTGGCACAATTCTAACTCCATCATTTGGGGCAGTTCCGATTGAGCATGTCCCAAATTGTACATCTCCTCCCTCTCTTATTCCCACTCTTATATTTCACAGGGATCACTTTTCAGTTACAATTTAAACACCTAAGAATAATTGTTTGTTAATTACAGAGTTCATCCATTTTAGTAATTTTTTTATTCTAGTACTATTGGTTGAACTCTGTAATTTATGTTAACATTTTAAGAAAGGTTATAAATCTTTATGGTAGACCACACGTTCCCCCAAAGGACATATATTGAAATCTAATCCCCGGGGAGATGAGACCTGTGAAGGGTTGTTAGGTCAGGAATGGGATGATGCCCTTGTAGAAGAGGAGCCAAAGAACTTTCCATTTCCCTTGTGCCAAGTAGGACGCAGTGAAGTGATGGGCATCAGTCAAAAGGGAAGCAACTGAAACGTGGGGAGGCAGGCTGCATTCGCTGTTCATACAGCTGACCATTGCCTCTGCTCTTGGCCAGGCTTTCTTCCTGGCTGACTTCACACTCCAAGTAATTGCAGCAAATTCCTCAGGTTCTCCTGTCTCAGGATGCTCAAGCTAATGATCTGGTGCATAGGGCTTTATCTCCTTCAGCATCCAAACCATTCCCATCCAAAACAGACTCAGGCTGGCTAACTCTTATTCTTTGCCCATTCCCATGCTGCAAAGTGAAGCCCTTTGACTGACAATAGAAAAATGAGTAGGGAAGGGGAATTTCTAAGGAAATAGAACCAAACAATGGTGGCCCATTGCAAAAGTGAAGATAGGAATTCATATCAATGGCATCAATAATACACACACACACACACACACACACACACACTCACAGAATATGTACTGGATAGATTCTAGTAATACAAAAGTATAGAAATTAGTTTCTATTCCTATGTATAAGACATAATAAGTTGCCTGGAGAATGACTATGTAGCAATAAATAATAGCATTTACAGGTATTTATGTAGTAAATGCTACAAGATTCTATCATGTGAGTAAATTTAGTTTACATTCCCTTTAAACCCAGTATTGGTTAAATTATGACCAAATAGTTTCACAAATTGGCCTCTATTACTTAAGAAGAGTATTTGGTGAATTCAGTGGAAATCCACATCATCAGAAAATAAGATGCATGAAGGGAACTAAATGAAGCAGTATTTTTTTTTTTCATCTAGCAAACAGAAGAGAAAAAGCGATTTACTGTTAGTACACAGTGTAATTTTCGCATAGCTTTATCAAGAATAAGAAAGTTAGTTTCAACTGTAAGCACAAAATGACTTAGGTTATAGAAAGAAAAGTCTGTATGTTTCAAAAGTCATATAATCTGTAAATCTATGTAGAATTTTAAAGTCAAAATCGGTCCCAGTGTTTCATGAAAATACATCATTGACATGAAGACATAATCATGGTAAATTTAATAATAGCTGACATTGATCGAACATTTATTATGTACCAGGCTCTGTGATAAGTGGCTTGGTGGATTATCAATTTTAATCTACATGACAGTTGGTACTATTATTACCATCTGCATCTCATAGAAAAGTTAAGTTTGGAGAGATGAAGTAACTTGTCTAGGACACGTAGTAAATGGTGGAACAGCCTTCAAACCAAGGTCATCTGACTCTGAAAGTGAAGTTATTAGTTCTTCATCTGTCCCCTTAATGAAGCCATTTTATTTCTCTGTCTCCTAAATCTTCTCAGAAGTTATCATGACGGTTGGACGTGCCTGTAGTACCTGGCTGTAGGGTCAAAAGTCATAATTTGAATGTTCCATAACAGCTAATCAGAGAAGGAAAGCCAAGAATAGGGAGGAGAATGTGGCAGATACTCTCCAAAGCGGTTCACACTCATCACAAAGACCACCGAAACCATCCATGACAGGAAGATTAAATCAGAATTACCCCTTGTTTAAATTTGCATCTCATCCACCTTATGTTAATTTTACATTAACATAGTGACATTTGTTTTGTTTTTGTTTTTGTTCGTTTGTCACACAGTTGCAGGAAAAGTAAAATTACATCGATATTATTGACACAAAGAAGAGCTCAATGATTATAGCTTTTTACTTTCTATTGATCTTTATTTTAAAAATATTCATCCTGTACTCATTGTGATCTAATGCCTCTCAATTTATACTTAATCCTGATGGAAAACATGTAACTATAATTCAGTATCTCTTTAGGAATAGAAATTCAGGTCAATATAGAACATTTATTTCATGTTATTACTTAATATTTAAAATTATTTATCATCTCAGCCTTAACAATATAAAATATTTTTTCATGTTCTGTATTTTCTACAAATCTGATAAATTTAGGCCTCAACATTTTCAATGACAGAAACTGAAAAAGTCTTATAGACACAGCTATAAATTCAAAGTGGTTTTCTTATATAGTGATGCTTTCCAATAATAATATCTCAGGTTAAAAATTATACTTAACTAAATTTCAAAACCTATTTTTATAAAGATTCATTGATTCTTCATTCAAAGTTATAGAAACAAAATTCACAATGTTACTACAGTATGATTGGTATGTTTTCCTAAACTTTATTTCAAATCTAAAATAATTTAACTACCATGCAAACCTCAATAAAACTGTACAGAATATCTGCCAGAAATAGTGATAATCGCAAAATTCCATATTAAAGTGAAATGTAGTGCAGGAATACAAAACTGATTCTGAATATTTTAATTCAACACGACATCATTTCTGCATCCATTCTCTTGCTATCATTTATAGAACATCATCAAACTTGGTTCAGCAAAACAGAAATTCCATTCCTTTTTTTCCTCTGTATTCGTGGTTTGATCTATAAATTATGTGTATAAAGGCAGATTGAAGTAAAGAGCAATGTACTTGAGTGCTATGAGATGCAGAAAGCCCAATCATCAGAGTAATTTTGGATTCAGTGTTTGTGAGGACTTGCTAAATGCTATATGTATTATCACTGATACAAGAATATGAAAATCAAGGTTATTGCCATCAATCATCTTTAAATAAAAAGCTTTGAGCTTTAGGAACCTAGACTATGTTTTCTAGTCTTCTCTGGTCAATAACATAATGCTTTATAATCTAGTCAGAGAAGAGGAAGAGATAAAAAGTGACACAGTGTATGTGAGTATTAAGTGATTAGTGCAAGCAAAATGAATGCTATAAACATTAAATATACAATAAAAGTTTTCATTATTTCAAAAAAGAATGTAGAATTTTTAGAAAGAAACTAGTTATTTTTCTACTTTGACTAAATGCTATCTGCATATTAATACTTACAGTCACTCGCAGACATATTTTCTAAATTTTAAAACTTCATTTCATTCAGAACATCTTAATTAGTTCAAGAATCACACATCCATATAGATGATAAATAATATATCCTTATGAAACACTGGTAGCTGCTGATAAAAGTCATAACTTATAGGTAAAGCATTTATGTATGATTGCATCTTTTTTAAGATTTATTTTATTTATTTGAAAGATAGAGTTACAGAGAGAGGTAGAGACAGAGAGAGAGGTCTTCCATCCACTGCTTCACTCCCCAGATAGCAGCAATGGTCGGAACTGTGCCAATCCGAAGCCAGGAGCGAGGAGTCAGGAGCTTCCTCCAGGTCTCCCACGTGGGTGCATTGGCCTAAGCACGTAGGCCATCCTCCACTGCCTTCCCAGGCCATAGCAGAGAACTGGATCAGAAGAGGAGCAGCTGGGACTAGAACTGGCGCCCACATGGGATGCCAGTGCTTTAGGCCAGGGCCTTAACCCACTGCACCACAGCACCGGCCCCTGTATGATTGCATCTTAAAAGCTCCTGTTTGATTTTTGTGTGTTCATTCCACATTTTTAAAGAAAGGAAAAAAAAATTCTCCCTTTAAAAGCTTTTCAGCAAAATAAATCAGGTTGAAAATAGATGCTTGAAGTAAAGGAACTAAAACATGAGTGGTCAGAAGAGACAGGTAAAAATAATTTAGCTAGGAGTCCATAGCAATAGCCTGGTTGCCACAGCAACAGAGACACAAGAAGATTGTGATATCTGTTGCCAAGATGGTCCAGCACTCACCTCCCACCTTACCAGATAGTGTGATCCTGGAACTAAAAAACAGATCCCAGGTCAGAAAGGGAGCACAGAAAGGCGTTCATGGGCTCAGTTGCCCTCATAGCCTAGTGTCTCAGACAAACACCTAGTTCAAGGTGGATTGTCTGATGAAAGTGAGTGGAAGAAATAAATTATTTTTGTTTCATAGCATGAGATTTAAACAGAGGATTTTTTATCAGATAACACTATACTGGAGTAGTCACTGAATTTTCACATACCCAAGAAGCCCAAGACTGTAATGTTAAGTGGTGGTGAGCTATTCCTTGCATTAGGAAGTAAATATAACCATAGAATATTACTTAGAAGGAAATTCAAAATAAGTAAAACGAATAGAAATGTCTCATTGATTATCTTGGTGGTGAGTGTGTAGATAACATATTTTCCATTCTACCTCTCCTTCTCTATATTTTGAAGATCTCATTTATAGTGGAAAATACAGTTAGATAATAAACCCCCTAAAACTCAAGTATTTCTAAAGAGTTCATTTAAAGATTAGTTAATTCTAACAGAAATTTAAAATTCAAAGGGAATCCTCAGGATTTCAGTTCTTTTAATTGATGGAATTATCTGGAACAAATCTCTCATATGTCTCACTCTTATTTCTCTCTCTCTCTCTCTATTTCCTACCACCTCAGAAATTCAGTGTTTTGGGGGGTTTAATATTTTGAATTTTTAACAAACCCCATCCCATTTTTAACCTCTGCTCTCACATTATTAAGATCAGGTAAACATGGGAAACATGAATATGGCCCAATCCTTTCATTTTGTGGTTCAAAAAGCTGGAAAAAGGATCCAGTGTGGACCCAAGCTCTCTATTACCTCTTATTATAAATTATTATAAATTGTATCTCTTTCTATAGATTTCTTGAGCAGTTACATGGGTTAGCATTATTACCATCTAGTGATGTTTAGTTATAATATTTTTATAAAAATTAAAAGCCATTTAAATAATCATATTGGAGAAATTTTTATTTGTTTAATTTCAATTTATCTGAAAGGCATAGAGACACAGAGAGAGAGATACAGAAAGATATCTTCCATCTGCTGGTTCACATCCCAAATGCCAGAAACCACTAAGGATAGGCTAGCCCAAAGTGGCACCTGGGAACCCACTTGGTCTCACACATGGGGCCCTTGGACTTATGTACTTGAACCAGCACTGCTGGCTCCCAGGATGCACATTCACAGAAAACTAAACCAGATGCAGAGACAAATGTGTGATCAGACACTTTGACTTGAGACACAGTAATCTCAAGTGATATCTTAACTGCTAGACCCAGTGCCTGCCCCCCCCCATGATGGAACCCATTTTTAATTGTTCATTTGTTTACATATAATATCTCTAGATATCCTAAGGAATTTCTGTGGGAGGGAAGGTATTTGGGATACTGGCATACAAAAAATTGCAATAGATGACTGTAAGCATTGCATATTCAACTCAAACATGAATATGTTAGAAATTACAAAACTTTTTCAAAGAAAGATTGGGGCCGGCGCCTTGGCTCAACAGGCTAATCCTCCGCCTTGCGGCGACGGCACACCGGGTTCTAGTCCCGATTGGGGCGCCGGATTCTGTCCTGGTTGCCCCTCTTCCAGGCCAGCTCTCTGCTTTTGCCCGGGAGTGCAGTGGAGGATGGCCCAGGTGCTTGGGCCCTGCACCCCATGGGAGACCAGGAAAAGCACTTGGCACCTGGCTCCTGCCATCGAATGAGCACGGTATGCCGGCCACAGCGCGCCGGCCGCAGCGGCCATTGGAGGGTGAACCAACGGCAAAAAGGAAGACCTTTCTCTCTGTCTCTCTCTCTCACTGTCCACTCTGTCTGTTAAAAAAAAAAAAGAAGAAGAAGAAGAAGATTGGGGCATGGGGTAATTTTGGCTAGGAAGGGATTGAATGCATAATTGGAACATGTTTTCCTTCCTTTTCTCAATGAAGTGAACTTATGCTTCTTTTCAAACTATGTACCAAACATAGAATACACCTTGAAGGAACTGAAGGAAATACATTTATGTCTTAAATAATACCAGTTACAAGTACACCTGTGTTATAAAACCTACTTCTTGGTCATCACTTACGTAGAAAGGCAAAAAAGTGAAATGCGAGATAATGGAGAAAATAATTAGTCTAACTCTTTACCCTGAGAAGACCATAGTTAAAGTTGACCTTGTGTTATATTTTAGTGAACAAATAGTCAAGCAAGAGATTTTTTTTTTCTGCCCCTTTGTCCCAGTGATGTGAGGTTGGTGATATTAATGAATGTTGTTTTGTTGACCTGGACAGAAGTGAAGTGGCCTGTGGTTTAAGGAGATCCAGTTCACATGACTGTGTTATTTCCATACTTTCTTAGTTCCTCTCTTTCTTACTTGTTGGTCTCCTAGTTCTTTACCAATGTGGCAATTAAAAAAAATAGAGGCTGGTGTTGTGGCACATCAGGTTAATCTACTGTCTGCCATGCTGTCATCAGATGGGCCCAGTTCGAATCCCAGCTGCTCCATTTCCAATTCAGCTCCCTACTAAAGTACCTGGGGGGCCAACAGAAGATGATTCAAGACCCTGAACCTCTACAGCCACCTGGGAGACACAGAAGAAGCTCCTGTCTTCTGGCTTTGACCTGGCCCAACCCTGGCCATTGTGGCCATTTGGGGAGTGAACCAGAAGATGGAAGATGTCTCTCCCTCTCTTTCTCTCTCTCTGTAACTCTGCCTGTCAAATAAATAGACAGTGTGAGAGGGAGAGACAGAGAGAAAGGTCTTCCTTTTGCTGGTTCACTCCACAAGTGGCCGCTATAGCCAGAGCTGCATCGATCTGAAGCCAGGAGCCAGGTGTTTCTTCCTGGTATCCCCTACGGGTGCAGGGACCCAAGAACTTGGGCCATCCTCCATTGCTTTCCCAGGCCACAGCAGAGAGCTGGACTGGAAGAGTAGCAACCAGGGCTAGAACCGACGCCCATATAGGATGCTGGCGCTACAGGTAGAAGATTAACCTAGTGTGCCATGCCGCCAGCCCCAGAGATAAAAAATTTTAAAAAATTGAAAACAATCTCCTACCAGGTCGACCTCCTGGTCCCTGTTGATTCTTCTCACGTTTGAAGTAGAGTCAAGCTGATAAACCCTAACACCATTATTAGGAACACAACTTTAATTTTTGGGTCATGGAAATACAACTCAGTAAGACTGAGTGAATTGAGTCAAAATGTAAAAGGAACATGAAGCAGATACTCTTTATAACTCTTTGGTTGATAGCCAGCTGTCAATTCAGTAGTATAAACCTGTTTTGTGTGATAAAATGTCATTCGTAAATGATACCCATAGTTATATCATTATGCATGGGTTTATTGGAAAATTGTGATTTCAGGTCCTTAAATTGTTCTACCTGCAGAAATCTGAATTACCACAAAAGTTTATTACTATATTACCTCTCATGCCCCCTTGTTCTGTTTTTTTTTCTAAAATTACAGATATCACCAACCAATTTTAGGTTTCCAATAAAGAAAGAATTTTGTTCCCTTATTCCATTTGCTTCCAGAGAAATGAATGAATAACTCTTGGTGAACGAAGAACTTTATTTAATTCTAGTAAATACACAGTGCAAGTATGAGAGTTCTATTTAAATTTACCTGGAGGAAGTTATTTTCCAAAGGACCAGTGTAGTTTCCATTTTATACAACCTACTATTTATAGTACCTTCTGCACACTATAAATAGAGAAATCATTTATATGTTTTATAGTTGGATGTCTATAATGAATAGAAGAGGCAGAGTTACAGAGAGAGAGGGAAAGACAGAAAGAGAGATCTTCCATCTACTGATTCACTCCCCAAATGGCCGCAACAGCCAAAGCTGGGCTGATCTGAAGCCAGGAGCCTGGAACTCCTTCCAGGTCTTGGGCCATCTTCCATTGCTTTCCCAGACTATTAACAGAGGACTGGATCTGAAGTGGAACAGCTGGGACTTATGCCGATGCCCCTATGAGATGCAGGTGCTTCAGCAGAGACATAACCTGTGACACCACAGCACTGACCCAACATTTTGAATGTATTTCTTACACAGATTTCCCCAAACCTGTCTGCATTTTGAAACAAAACTCCTCCTTCAGAATCACTAAAGTAGAGTGGAAGGAAATTGACAGCGAGGAAAGGTGGTAGAATATACCCCTGTGAGGCAGCTTTATTCTATCCTGAACCTTCAGATATTTTTTCGTTTGTTTACGTTCAGGGAAAACAGCAGAGACCCAGATTCCTGAATTCCTATTTCCTTTCCATGCAGTGATTTACTCTAACTGCCATGAAAAGAACTGTTACACAGTGTATCCTTACAGTGAAGTTTATCCAGGCAATTGTAGTCTCTTTGGTTTCTTCCCTTTGTTATTGTTGTAGTGATTTTGGAGGAAATCTCCTTTACAAAAAATGAAGTTACTTTAATGCAATTGTTCAAATTGTTGTGAAAATTACACTCTTTACACTACTGGCTGATAACAAAGAAGATGTGATCCAAGCAAATGGAGCAATGTGATCTTCACACTGCCCCAGGTTCTGCTTCATTTTGAATGGTTTTGTTTACTGACTTCCTCCTTACCTTGTGTGTATGTGTGGTGGATGTGTCTGTTGTTGAAAATCTTGATTTATTTAAATCACACACCCTAAATAAATTTGTGCCAGTTATGCTATTTATTTTGTTTTCTTTCATAGAAACTGCTCAGACTTTTTTTTTCATTGTTTCTGGTCACCAAATCCTTATTTTATGGTCAATTTTGAGTTAATTATCATCTCCCAAATAATTGACTGCGCACCCAAAGGTAGAATCCTAATTTCCACACTCTGCATTCAGTGCATTTTCTACTTGGCATTTCAATTCTGAAGCAAGATTGTTTAAATTCCTGTGTTCTCTATGTTCTGTCAAAGCTGACATAGTTAGAGAAAAAAACAGCATCCTCCACCTTGACTTCTCCTAGTCCCAATCACCTTCCCTACAAGATGAATGCCTGAAGAAGTAGAGTCACTAACAGAAGTGAGTTTTCATAACTAATTAAAGCAGGGTGTCCAACATGGTAGTTCACGGAAGATGGACATTTTACTGTCACCTCAATAGGAAAGAAAAATAACTCTATGGGAGAGCAAACTTAATTTTTTTAAACAATATACATAAAACTTTGACAACTTTCTTATTTGTTGGAAGAATGTTCTCAGAAAAAAGTATCTGATACCAATTTTGTGCCAACAGCTTCAGATGTAGACTTGATATTGTCACAAGGACTCACAATATTTAAGAATATACAAAACAAAGTGCCAGAATTATGGTACAGCAGAAAAGCTGCTTTTTGCATCCCAACCATCCCATATCAGAGTGCTGGTTTGTGTCCCAGATGCTCCATGTCCAATCCAGCTCCCTGCTAATGTGACTGGAAAGAAGTTGGAAGATGGCCCAAGTACTTGGGCCCCTGCCACCCAGGTGGGAGGTCTGGATGGAGTTCCAGGCTCCAGGCTTTGGCCTGGCCCATTCCTAGCTATTGTGTCCATTTGAGGACTGAAACAACAGATAGAAGATTCTCTCTCTCTCTCTCCCCTTCTCTCCTCACCACCCCCCCTCCCCCTTGTAACTGTGGCTTAAAATAAATGAATATTTTTAAATGGCAACAAAGAAAACACTCAACTGCTCAGAAAATTTGTTTAAAGATTTATTTAGTTGAAAGAATTACATAGAGAGAAGGAGAGACAAAGGGAGAGGGGAGTAGAGGAGCCCAAGTACTTGGGTCATCTGCTGCTTCTTTTCCCAGGCCATTAGCAGGGAGCTGGTTTAGAAGTGAAGCATCCAGGACACAAACTGTTGCCTATTTGGTATGCTGACACCTTAGGTGGCAGCTTTACCTGCTGTGCCACAACATTGGCCCAGAAAATTATTCTTATATTGAAAAATAGTTTCCTGAATATTGCCAAGGATGGCAATTCCATACTGCAGAATCTCTCTTCAGTCTATGTTAAATTGAAATCTACATCAAAAGACCATAAAGCAAAATACAACAATGCATGCCCATGCTATGGTCCCTTGACAATAAAGAGATTATTAAAATGTCAAAATTAATAGTTTAGAGTAAGATTTTTTAAATATTTTATATTCATTTACATTAAGATACACATTTTTGCTTCCTACCATATGGAATATTAGTTATTTGAAAATTCTTGGGTTCTGGTGTTGTGGCCCAAGTAAAGCTGCTACCTGTGACATCATAATTCCATCTGAAGGCGTGTTCAAGTCCCTGATGTTTGACTTCCAATCCAGCTCCCTGCTAATGCATTTGGGAAAGCAGCCGAAGATAGCCAATGTACTTGGGCCTCTGTCACCCATGTGGGAGATGCCACCCATGGCCACTGCAGCCATTTGGAGAGTTAGCCAGGAATGGAAGATCTCCCTCTCTCTATCTTTCTCTTTCTACCCATGGTCTCTGTAATTCTGCATTTAAAATAAATTGATAATACTAAAAAATAAAATGAAATTTCATGAAATTAAAGATTGTAATTTCTAAATATATTAAGACCATTAATATACTTAACAATTTATTCTGCATTTTACTTTTATTTTGTTAGTTTATGAAAGTTGACTCCTTATTAATAGGAGTCTTTCTCCATCCTCAACCCTTCAGAATAAATACAGACACAATAATCATAACAGTTCCAGAAATCTTCAGTTACAACAGGTGACAATTACCTTACTAATAGCTGGGATGTAATTATATTTGTTTAGCACTTGAAATTTAGTTTGTGTTCCAGGAAACATCAAAAATAGACTTTAAAGACTAGCAGAACCTGCTTCTGCAACATTTTCAATTTCTCAAAGTTCCATGGCCATCAGAAGCATTAGATATCAGTAATATCATTCTCCTCCCTTGCTTCAGTTCAATGCTTAATTGAAGTGACCTGCTGCATCCCATGGTTCTTGCTCAAACGGTAAACTTAATGTAGCTGTTTAATGGTGCTTCCATTATTTGCAACAGTTACTCCCAACACTTAGAGAGATTATTGTTTATTTTAGTAAGTTAATTCCTTGGTTGCACTGGAGCCCACATGAACTCACTTTTAGATATCCTTTGAAATCGATTCTTATAATCTTCCAGGAGAAAACACATGTATACACTACAGAAGACATCTGGGTATTTCCTCATCCCTCAACCCTCTTACTCTGTGCATGCTTTCAATCTTCTCACTCTTCACCAGCACATGATTACCTCTCTGGCTAGTCTCTTTTAAACTGCCCTGGTCCAACTCCTAACACCATCTGGAAGCATACTTGCAGTGATTTCTGGTCTAGCAATATCATCGTCTTCTATGTATCAGATCCTTCCCATTTCTGAGACCCAGGTCATCTCTGGGTAAATTTATCAGGCTTAGCATCTTGCACTGACAACTTTAAGGACACTTTATCTATTTTCCCTAGCTAAACAATTTATTCCCATGCTGCTTTGCCGGTCTTGGTCGATGGCTAGATGATAATGAGGAAGACACCTGTGCCCCATGTCCCAGTGCCTGCCTGGGTCCACTCCCAATTCTAGCTTCCTGTTAACACACACCCTGGAAGGCAATAGATGGTGGATCAATTAATTAGGTCCCTGCCACACACTTGGGAGAGTCAGGCTGTTTTCCGAGCTCTTGCTGCAGCTTGGCCCAGGCCTACTGTTGGGGGCATTCCAGGAGTGAAGCAGCAGATGGAGGCATGCACTCTCTCTCATTTTCTCTCTGTGTCTCAACAACAACAAAAACAAACAACAAAATACGGAAATTAATTAATTATACTCCCCTTTAGTGTATTCTGCCTTTATGCTCTCAATTTTACAAATAAGGAAAAGGTGGGAAATAGTGAGGAGACACTCTTCTGGACAGATCACTTTGATAGGTTCAGCCTGGACTGAACTGTAAAAAGCTGAGACAATGATTCCATTAACTTCCAAAATGGGAAGATAAGAGAACATAGCCTGAACTCAAATGCCAGTCCCTGTACATTATTAACCACAAAGTTCTTGGCTGCGTTGTTTGATTCTTCTTTGTCCTAGTTTCCTAATTTGTAAAGTAGACAAAAATCTTTCTTGTGGATACTCAATAAATGTTTAGTGTCAGTCCCAAGGCAGAACAACAAATGATTCGTTCATTCTCCAGGTATTTTTGGAGTGTCTACTCTGAACAAGACCGTATTAGAAACTCTGGCTACAGTGATGACACATCCCTGCCATCCAGTTAGGTGAACAAAGAGAATAACACAACATATTTCAAAGTGTGAAAAAGGTTACACTGCAACAGAAAGGGGCAACTGGAGGAGTCACAGGCAACAATATCTGCCTTAAAACATGAAGGCTGTGAGAAAGCAGAGGATGCTACCCAGAGAGACACTGGCGGTGGGGATCCAGGCAGGCAGAGATGGTGATGTGTACTTTCAAGCTGACTGAAGAGGAGAGGCAAACTTGCAGGGGTGGCCATCTGAAAAGAAGCACAAGACAGCTTCCATTTCTGAACCACTTCCCTACTGGTTGTCCCTTTTCATTTTTCTTCCACCTCTTAACACTTAGTAAATCCTTGCTTTGTAAAGTAGACCATACTTCCAGGTCAATTTTCCACTACAAAATGGCTTTATCCCTTATAATAGATGACCATATAAGCTGATAAATTATCCAACTGTTCTAAAGTTATATACAGAATTGTAAATAGTTTATTTAAAATAAATCCCCTCAGTTCCTCCCACTGTAATACAAATCCATTTTTCCCAATTCTGCTAATTTGATTAGAATATCTCATATTAAAAAGCTGTGTGAAACACCGAGAGTTGTGTTCTCACTGGGATATATTTGCATCTTGAGGTAGAAACTCATTAACTCGAAAGAATCTTTTATTGATGGAAATCCAGGGGAGGGAGGTAAAGGGATGACATGCAAAAGGAAAGATATTTTTAGAAGTAGGCTTTCTCATTCTATTTGCAGCCTCCCAATTCCCTGCCACTCCACCTTCCTCAGATATAACCAACCCCATTACCATAAATATTTCCCTTTTTTCACCTTCAGAAAAAGCTAAGGGCTTGGTTAAACAGGCTTCCTTGAAGAAGGAACAGCTAGTTGCAATTCAAAATAAATTACAAATGTGGTAGGCTTACTGTGTTTGTTGTAAGCCATGCCACTTGCAATATGGTAGTTGCTCAGAAAAGTCAAGAAAAATATAAACACATAGATGTCTATTTTAAATAGTATTATTTGAATAAATCATTGATTTAAAATATATACTTTATATATGAACTAATTTAAACTTCATTGTTAAAGCTTAATCCAACTAGAAATTTTTTTTCCATTCATACATCTTAAAATAGCTTCATTAAAATCTTGAGACATTATTGTCTCCTTGGAAAAAGATTCTTCACAGAATATCAGATTATATTTGAAATACCTTCAAATAAAATCTGAGATGAAATTGTCATGAAATAGAAATTAAAATAAATTCTATTGCTTATCTTCAGAACCGGGCTGCAGTTAAATCCATTCTAAAAAAGACCAAAAGTCCAGGATTAATGACTAAAAAACAGCCATTACTAGGGGTTTTACACCAAGCCTCTACAAAGATATCCATCTGCAGGTGGGTAAAGATGTAGTTCTTCTTCAGCTCTTCACACTGATTCTACTCTATGCTTCAATGCTATAGTCACGACCACACACACACACACACACTATTTCCTTAATGCTGTATCTTGAGTTTAATCCCATTGGCTTTATTTTAAGAAACATTATTTATCACGTTTCTTCAAATAAATACTCCTTGGCTGCTTATTTATCCTCTAAGTATGGATATAATTTTAAATTTTAATCTGAAATAAAAAATTGGACAAGGAGCAAAATATATATTATTACTTGATTGATGCTTAAATTGCGAAAGCTCACTGCTCATTCAGTTAAAGTTTGAGTTGTGCTTGGACACTGATCAATAAATAAATATGCTTGCTTGGAACATACACAAAAATATAAAATTCACAAGCTTTCCATTACACCAAAAATCCAAACTCTGATATTCTTGTAAAATAAATAAAAACTTTGATCAATACATGAAGCTATGTTTTTGGTAATAAACAATTATGTTTATTATTTAAAAATAAATAATGGGAAGGCAAGTTCTTAACCTAGCAGTTAAAATGCCACTTTGCCTCCATGATTCCTATTAGAGTGTTTAGGTTCATACCCGACTCCATTCCCAATTCCAGGATCCTTCTAATTCCTTACCCCCTGAGAGTAGCAGGTAATGGCTCAAGCTGCTGGGTCCCTGACACTCATATGGGAAACCTGGACTGAGTTTTTGGTTTTGGCCGGGACCATTCTCAGCCATTGCAGAATTTCACGGAGTGACCATCAGGCAAAATGTCTCTCATTTATTGTCTCTGTACTTTTTGAATAAATACATATATATATATATATATATATATATATATATATTTTAATTTAGAAAGATGAGAGGCTGGCCCTGTGGCTAAGCCTCTGTCTGCAGTGTCAACATCCCATATGGGCACCAGTTTGTGTCTCTGTTTATGGCCTGGGAAAGCAGCAGAAGATGGCCCAAGTGCTGGGGCCCCAGCGTCCCTGCAGGAGACCCAGAAGAAGCTCCTGGTTCCTGGCTTCAGACTGGTTCAGCTCTGGCCATTGTGGCCACTTGGGGAGTGAACCAGTTTATGGAAAATTTCTCTCTGTCTCTACCTCTTTCTGTCTGTAACTCTATCTCTCAAATAAATAAATAAAATCCTTTGTTTTAAAAAAATGAGCAAATTATGTTCAACTTATCTATAACCATAAGACATAAATTCAATATATTGAAACACTTTTTATATAAATTCAAAAAATCCTCTGAAGACCCTTTTTCCCCATTCTCATTAGAGGACTCAATTCTGTCAGGTAGGAGAATTTTTGATAATTGAGTCATCCCCACTTACCTAAATTTAGACTGCAGCGCTGCTCTTCCCTCCCTCGTGGTTTCTGAGAACTGATCTGAAGCTTTCACAATAAAAATTCCCCACATGTTTTATTTGTATCAGTTCTGCTTCCTTCTCAAAAGCACCGGGAAAACCCAGGGAGTCACAGTGATTAATGACTTGTTCTGGAGTTTAACCTGTTCTGTAAAATGTGATGCATTCCAGACCACAAAAGGAACTCTGAAATAGGTCAGGAGCTTAAACTGCCCAAGGGCCTACCTTGCACCAAAGGCAAGCAGGAGATTTGAAATTAAATTAGTGCCAGAAACTTCACTGAATCAGGGTTCAGTGGCTTAATATCAGACTAGAAGATGGGGAAATACCATGTATAATAAGCCTTAAAAACCATATGCAGTCCGATTGCTGTGATTTCGAGCTTGCATTAATTCAGACCATGATGTCATTTAAGCAGTTTTGTCAGTTCTCTGAAACGGGTTGACACAAGGTGAGGGAGAGAATTTATAAAATGAATAAGGGAAATATTTTGCCTATGAGATTAGAGACCATGATTACTTTGGAGACATCAGAGTGAATGAACTAATTACAAATCATTCTAATTAAACTTAAGACTTTTTGTACCAAACAAGTGAATTCCATTACAAGATGCTCACCACCAAGGTAGGATGTGATGATGTTCAACCTTCAGCAAATCACACACTCTGGCTGAATTATCTGGTGGCCCACCTCCATCTCCCCCAGTTTTTGTACTATAAAGAATAATTGATGGCTGGTGCAGTGGCTCAATAGGCTAATCCTCCACCTGCAGCGCCGGCACACCAGGGTCTAGTCCTGGTCGGGGCTCCGGATTCTGTCCCAGTTGCCCCTCTTCCAGTCCAGCTCTCTGCTCTGGCCCGGAAATGCAGTGGAGGATGGCCCAAGTGCTTGGGCCCTGCACCCCATGGGAGACCAGGATAACCACCTGGCTCCTGCCATTGGATCAGCATGGTGCGCCGGCTGCAGTGTGCCGGCCGCGGGCGGCGGCCACTGGAGAGTGAACCAACGGCAAAAAGGAAGACCTTTCTTTCTGTCTTTCTCTCTAACTGTCCACTCTGCCTGTCAAAAAAATAAAAATAAAAAATAAAAAATAAATAAAAAAGAATAATTGAGTGGGCAAAGATGGAGTGTTTAAAATTGACAATGGAAGATAGACATAACTCCTTGCAGGAGAAGCATGGGTTTCTAGATCAAGGAAATTACTGGGAATCTTAAGACAGTTATTCCAGGTCTTACTGTGAGTGAGTCTTACTGTATCTTAATTCTGAGGGCAAGCACTATACCAAACACCCTTGAGCTTAAATACCACTCTTTCGAAGAAGCCTGCCTTAGGCTAGCTAAATTCTTTTTGTATTACACTCTCATAGCACATCCTTTATCTTATTACACTTATTACTGTTGTAATGAAATCTTGACTTGACTAAATATTTGTGTCTTGCCGTATTACCACAAATAGTCTGAAACGCCATGAGGATGGTGACTATGTCTTTTATTTCACAAGGTTTTCCCAGTGTCCGGGATTTGGGAGGTGCCCAAAATGGATAGCTGGATGGAAGGATAGATGGCTGAATGGCTACATAGTAGAAGTAGACAGTTTTAGGAGGCGAGGTAGAACTAGAATTCTACCAAGTTTCTTCCTGAATTGATTATAGCATTTGGCTTTAAGGGGTAGAATAGCATTTCATCTAGCAACAGAAAGTGACTGAAAAGAAGCAGCATTAGAGTGAGGTATTTTTGTGGAGTTGATCATATTTTTGCTTCTCATATGTATCTGTGTTATTCTTCACGAAGACTGAAGTGGCAGTCTACTTTTTAAAGAGCCTGTCTGCTTCAGGAAAGGCAAAAATGCCATTCTTTTAATAGTCATTCTCCATTCAATCTCGGATACTTACAGGAAAGACCATGTTGGCTTCTTATGTGAGACTGTTTGTTGGGGTAACAGACCTGGAAAGAAACCTAAAGGAATCATAAGGCAGCTGGTGAAGATCCCAGGGAGCTTTGTGCTCCGCAAGCCCTGGCTCCTTGCTTTGCCTCTTGCATACTCTGCCCTTCTAGATTTCAAAGCCCCTTGAGCTCCGAGCACTTGTGATACCTTTGTGCAGGGCCTTGGGCTCATCCAGGGTGAGTCCATGATAGCTGGTAAAGAGATATCACAGCACAAAAATCTACAGAATGTCAGGAATTCTCATAAGCCCTTAAGGTTTTAAAGTACTGTGCTTAATTGTTCCTTAGTGCCAGACAAGAATGTCATACTTCTCTTCACTTGTATTCTTCTACAGCAGTTCAGAAACTTGTCCTTAAAAATCCATTTTAATAGGTGTCATTGAATGATAAAGTTTATGTGACTAGATTAAGCCGATGTCTTATTTCCAACCCAAAACATAAGTAAATCTGATCCCTTTTATGCTCCTGGCCACTACCCGTTGTTATTTCTATAATAAAATCCTATACTGCAAACATGGAGGCTAATCATGTGCATATCTACTGTTCACATCTGAGAAACTGTATTTCTACTACATTGGAATCTTGTTTCTTGAAGATTCAAATTTGTCAACATTCCCTGGAAAGGTATTCTTTCTTCAACTCACTAGGAAGTGACCTAAGGTGTTTTCTGCAATTATTATTTACTAAAGGTAGAATTAGGGTTAGCCTTTGTTCCATCAGTTTTTCAAGATTTGACATGTGTAAAGATGCCCTAAAATATCTTTAATAAGTACACTGCTGGACCTATAATATAATATAAAAGATGCAGAGCAAATGCTGTATTGATAAGTAAAATGGAAGTAATTTAAAATGAACTGGTAAGAAAATCATTAGTGGGAGATTCATAATCTTTATGTCAAATATACATTATGTTAAATGTATAAAACCTTCTATAAATTCACCTCATTTCAGCATCTGTCTTCATAATAAGGTAAATGATAGCTTCAAGATAATGAGTTATTACAAATCATTGAATATATGAAGGAGCTCTGAGGTATTCTTATCTGGTAGTAACTCCAGGCAAATATTAATATTTTGATACAGCCTCTGGGAAAATTAATGTCTTAGAAGATTAACACTAGAAATTTGTTCTGAGTATAAATTTCCAGGGTACTCTTTAAAAGGATTTATTTATTGATTTGAAAGACAGATTGGCACAGAGAGAGAGAGAGAGAGAGAGAGAGAGAGGAGAAATATCTTTCACTCCTTGAATGGCTGCAACAACCAGGTCTGGACCAGGCCAAAGCCAGGAGCCAGGATTCCAACTGGGTCTCCCACATGGGTGGCAGGCAGGAGATCAAGTGTTGTGGTGTCTTCCACTACCCTCCCACATATATTAGCAGGAAGATGGATTGGAAGCAGCGTAGCTAGGACAACAACTGACACTTCAATACTCAACGCCAGCATTACAAGCAGCAGCTTAACCTCTGTGCCAAAGTGCCAGCCCCTCCAGTGCACTTTTGACCCAGAAGCTCAAGGATATTATTTTAGCAAGTTACCCAAAGATAAATTGAATTTTATTAATGGACACCAGGCTTATTTAATGAGGTGCCAGGCTTCAGGAGGCTTCATAGTACATCTAAATGTTCAGGACAAGACCTGCCCGTTTGCTTTGCTGAGAGCACAGAGTGCCCCTCACAAAAGGGTCTTCTCCCATTTCAGTTTTCTGGGTTAATGTATTCTGCATTGAGTGATCTCACCCATTGATTGCTGCCCTGGGAATTTCAGTGTTCACAGAAGCTAGCAAACGTCCACCAGACAAGCATCAGCAATGCCCAGCTGGCTCTTTGTCCCCCATGGGAAATTTTCTCAGTTAGAGCCTGGTAATTGTTCAGCACAGCTGCTGCAGTTTCAAGGGTGCCAGCTCATCTGAGCCAACTGTATGCACACAGCCAATGACTCAGAGGCTGAGAAAGTACACATCGCGTGCCTTCAAGGACTCCATTTTAAATTCGCCTTCTTTTGTCAACTATTTGGGGGATAATACTTGGTGAAAGGCAGTTATTTAAGGGGTATAAATATCCTATATACTCATGAAATTCACTTATTCAGTGAATAAGAATCGCATTTCTATCAAAAAGTGTTTGCTGCATGTATTTCAGTTGTCACTTACTTGGCTGTACTGTATGCACTGCAATAACAACTATATTTAAAACTTGTAGTTTTTCAAATACACCCGGATACGGAGTAGAGAGTTGGCATACCATCTAAGGGGCAGGATGGGCTGGGTGGAGGCAGGGCATACCAATTTGGTTATCTGACCTCATGATACACGAGGTTCACTACCAGGTCTTCAAAATTATTCTACAAACACCAAAAATATATTTTGTGAGAAAGCAGATTATTATCATGAGGCAATTTGGACTCATTATGGCTTTCTAATCAATTAGAGATAGTAATAATCTCCTGGAAAAAATCTTCTAAATAGTAGTGAAACAAGCATTATTAAACAAGGTCAACCTGCCACAAATATTCTAAGTGACTCCACAGCTTGTAGTACAAAATAATAATAGGGTGAGAATTTTTGGCATATTAGTCATCTATTGCTGAGTAACAAATTAACCTAAATCTTGCATATGAAAACAGCAAGCATTTATTTTCTCACAGTTCTTTAGGTTAGAAATTAAGGAGAGGCTCGGCCTAGGGGCTTTTGGGTCAGGGTCTTCCACACACTTCAGCAAGTTACCTGTCAATCACAGCTGCAGTCATCTCAAGGCTAAACAAAAAGGGATCTTCTTCCAAGGTCACTTGTGAGGCTGTTGGCTTCACTCAGAAGATCCTTGTGTGGGCTCACCCATGTGAGCCTTCCTACAGGGCTGCCCTCCCCCCACCCCCACCCAGCCACTGGCTTCCTCCAGACCAACAGTTTGAGAGGGAGTGAGAGGTGAGAGAGTGCACAAAAGACAAGCCACAGCCTTTTTATAACTTGATGTGGGGAGCAATCGATGGTCCGTCACGTCTTCTATATTCCATTCACTAGATGCTAGTGTAAGTCCAGCCTACATTTGAAGGGCATGGATTACATGAGGACATAAATACAGCAGGCAGAAATCATTATTAACAGCCTAGAGACCGCCTCTCATGCTAAGTCAAGGCCTCAGCATTTCTCTCTGGAGTTGTAACAACCACCTCTAATTAGCTTTAGAGCCTCCAATTGTGATCCATCCTTATCAAATTCCCTCTGTTATGAAAAAGTGGACTTTGGGGCTGGCGCTGTGATTTAGCAGGTAAAGCCTCTACCTGCAGTTCTGTCATCCCATTTGGGCTCCAGTTCGAGTCCTGGCTGCACCACTTCCAATCCTGCTCTATGCTATGGCCTGCGAAAGCAGTGGAAAATGGCCTATATGCTTGGGCCCCTGCACCTACATGGGAGATCAGGAAGAAGCTCCTGGCTCTTGGCTTTGGATCAGTCCAGTTCTAGTGGTTGTGGTCATTTGGGGAGTGAGCCAGTGGATGGAAGATCTCTGTTTCTCTCTGCCTCTGTCTCTCTGTAACTATGCCTTTCAAATAAATAAATAAATCTTTAAAAAAAAAGTGGTCTTTAAAAACTGCAAATCTGATTATGTCATTTAACAACAGCTAACTGTTCCAGGAGAGTGTGCAATCTTACTTTTATCATTTAAAGACTCCAATATGCACTATATGAGGCCATTAAAAATTGTTTTGATTTCTTGGACTCTAAGGCCAACCTGCTTTTGTTATAAACTTGGTTCCCCAATGTATCAGCTCTAAGTCCCTGGGAAAAATTTGTTAATCTTTTGGAGCTTTAATTTCCTCACTGAGTCCAGAAAACATAATACTCACCTGTAGGATTATTGAGATCATTGAGAACCTCTGTGCAGTCCTTAGCAGAGTACCTTGTACACAAAAAGACTCCAAAAAAAGGTTGTTATTTTGTTCTGTGTAAAGATGTAGCTCATGTATTTGAAAGACAGAGGAACTGAGAGACAAATAGACCTTGTATCTCCATTGTGGCCTTCCACAATGGCCAGGGCTGGACTAGGCCAAAGCCAGTATCCAGGAGCTCCATCCAACTCTCCCAGGTGGGTAGCAGGGGTCCAAGCACTGGGGCTATCTCTTACTGCTTTACCACCAGCAAGGAGCCAGGTCAAAAGTAGAGCAGTTGAAATTGGAACCTGAACTCATATACAGGATACTGATACCATAAGTGGTGGCTCAAACTGGCTGTGCCATATGCTGGCCCCAAATGTTGTTATATTAACTTAATCATTTGTCTGGGTCCATTCACTCCATATCACACAATCACAACAACCTACAAGGCTGAGCCAGTCTTGAGCTCTTACTAGATTGTTCTCTTTGCCTCTAAAGCCCTTCTGTCATACTCTTTTATCTAACGAACTTCCAATGATTCAAACAATTGAACTTGGAGCATGAAATGTCCCTACAGGGAATCGTCAGACACACACACACACACACACACATACACACTATTTCTTTCTCTTTGTTGCTGTTTCTCTCTCTCACACACATACATGCACACACGCATACAGAGTTCTGGACTAGGAGGCTATTCTCTGTACTCCTTCAATTCCCATGTCTAACTTTATCATGGTACCCCTTGTACTGTATTGTCATTATTTTCTTCTATGGCCCCCATTCAAATATGAGCTGCTCATGAAAAACAATGAGTTTTTGATTTCTTTACAGAGCCTAGCTCAGTGCCTACCATATAGCATTCCTCAAAAAATGTAGAATTACTTATTTATTTATCTCAGAGGTAGAGTGAAACTGATAGAAATCTCATCCACTAATTAATTTCCCCCTGGCCTACAATATCCAGGGCTGGGCCAGGCCACACCTGGGAGCAGGGAGCTTAATCCAGGCTTCTCACAAGGGTGGCAGGGGCTCAGTTACTTGAGTCATCATCAGTGCCTCTCGTGATCTGCGTTAACAGGAAGCTGCAATCAGGAGCCAGAACCAGAGCTGGCTTTTAAATCCAGGCATTCCAACATGGAACACAGGTGTCTTAGCCAGTATTTAACCCTCAGGCCAAACATGGGCCCCTCGTCTCCATTTCTTAATCCTACTTCCCACATTCACTTACTTGTCCTTCACCCCAGGTCCTCGTTCCGTGAGTATGTTTTAACTGTGCCTTTGAAGAGAGGACTGCTCAGACAAGAGGTTTTCTGATCAAAGAATGTGCTTGCAGTTCTTAAGACATGGTTTAGATAAAAGTCAAAGTTTCTTTCACCGACTTATTGTTATTTGAGGTTGTGAAGTTTTCAGCTTTGTAAAACCAGCACCATTTCACAAAACAAACTCTTCAGGAAGGCATTTAAACCTAGATGGATCTGCTCTCCCCAGACTTCTTCACTATCTCCCAGCACCCTTCTTCTATACCTGTGCTCAAACACATGCACACACACACAGCCCCACAGCAAGCGTACACACATGAATGCATACACACAAAATATATGGGCACCACACAGCATTGGATTCACTTTAGATGCTCATTTAAATTCTGATTCATGAACCTCACCTAGATTCAAAGAAAAGACAGCAAATCAGCTTTCAGTCAAACTTCCTAGGTAGCCCTCATGCATTGAAAATGTTTGATGACCTCCCTCCTTGATCTCGGACTTGCCTTAACTCCAGAACTGTGAGAAGCACATCCCAGTGTTTATAAACTGCCTAGTCTATGGAACTATGTTATAGCAGACCCAAAGGACTGAGAGAATCGGGCCCTACATAAATATATAGTTTCATCAGCTGATTACACATGACAGATTTCAACTTCAGTTGACACTGATTTCACAACCTTTGATAAAAAAGAGTCACTTCCAGCTTCTTAGCAACGTGATAACTTCTGCAGACTAAACTCTTCACAAAAGACAGGCAATTACCCCAGTTTTCCAGCCTCAGTCAGTGTGAAATCCTTTAGGCTACATGGTTTTTCTTTCAATATTGTGCATTCTCAGAACAAGGGCTCCCACTCTCATAGGAAGGAGCTAAAATCCATCCTGAAGTCAAACAGAATTATACAGTAATGATGTGCAGGCTATGGTAATCCATCTCTCTCTATTAGGAGCAGATATGAGAATAGGTTGACTAAAATGACACATCTATTCACTTGTAGTGGATTCTTTCTCCTGTAAGCATTTGTAATTGTTCTATCTATACAACATTTGGTAGATTTAAATCACCTTTCCTCGTTTCATCATATATTTATCATGGGAGTTTCCAATTGTTTCAAAATTTACTGGCATTTAGATAATTTTGAGTGTTTTAACTGAGTGACATTCATTTAGAACTCATTATCTATACTCAGATAAAATGAGAGACCAAACCGTGTCGGCCTGAGTTGGCACTTGCTTTGCTAGAGAGCTAATATTTCTGAGTCTACACATCTAATGAATTATAAGAATATGTTATTGATATCTTTGAAGTGCTTTCATGCCAGGGAAGAATACCCTAACACATTTAACATATGATTTCCCTTTTCTCCTATTTTCGGACCCTAGCCAGCAGACCAGTATGGAAAGAAGTATTCAATTCTTCTACTTATATTCTCTTTTAAAAAGCTTTATTTATGTATTTGAAAGGGAGACTTAGAGAAAGAGAGGAAGAGAGAAAGAGAGATATCTTCCATCTGCTGTTTCATTCCCCAAATGGCTGCTAGAGCTGGGGCTGGGCCACGCTGAAGCCAAGAGCCCAGAACTCTATCCAGGTCTCTCATGTGAGTGGCAGGGTCCCAAGATTTTGGGTCATCTGCTGCTGCTCTCCTAGGCACATTAGCAGGAAGCTAGAGAGTAAGTGGAGCTGCCATGGTTTGAACTGGTGCTTATATGAGATGCTGGCATCACAGACAGCAGCTTCTTAATCCACTTTGCCACAACATCAGCCCCCAACTCAAATATACTCATTTCCAATATATATTTCAAAATCTATTATTTTCAGTGCAGTTATTAGTTGATCTCCTAACACCTTGCTACTTACAGTAGCAAGAGAGCAGATGCACTCAATTAAACAGAGAGATTTGTACACTACTAATACAATTTAATTTTGAAAAACACAGTGAATTCTACTGATTTTCAAAAGTTGAATTTAGTTCAAAAGAACATTCTGTAAAATGAAATATTAGTAATGTATTTGAAAAATAATTAATGGTAATCAATCTATCATTTAGGATGCTTTGGATCCACAGCTACTTAAAAATTCACAGAAGAAAATAGGGAAAGGGAACATATGACCACAGGATAGGATATGCATTTGCATGACACTTAGTGGATTTTTTGTTGTTGTTGAATGTATAACATTAATACCCACAAGAAACTGTAGTTAGATTCTGCTTATCCCTTCAACTGAAATACAATGCTGCTTGTTTTCACCATGACTCACTTAGTTATCCCTGCATGGAACAATATCCTCATAATCAAAATTAGTATTGATATGAAGCAGCTTTCACTCTCGCTCAGTTGGGTAAACACAAAAAAACACACAGGCAGAAACTTATGTATTCAGGTGTCTACAACTATTGTCTTGTACTACATTTGATTTTGTAGTGCATACATAGTAGATATGTTTTTGCTTTTCAAAACTATTTACATATTAGATGAATTAGCAAATTTAGGTTATTTTTATAATAAATTGCTTTTTGTTGTAGATCTTGGGTACACTATCACCAATACAGTAACTACTCTTGAGTAGTAGTTTATAGTACAAAAAGTACATCAACAATAAAAAAAAAAAACTCAGAATATGTTAGAAAGCATTTTAAGGCCAGCGCTGTGGCTCACTTGGCTAATCCTCCACCTGTGGCACTGGCACCCCGGGTTCTAGTCCCAGTTGGGGCGCTGGGTACTAGTCCCGGTTTCTCCTCTTCCAGTCCAGCTTTCTTGCTGTGGCCCAGGAGGGCAGTGGAGGATTGCCCAAGTGTTTGGGTTCCTGCACCCACATGGGAGACCGGAGGAAGCACCCAGCTCCTGGCTTCTGATCAGCATGCAGCGCCGGCCGTGGCGGCCATTAGGGGAGTGAACCAATGGAAGGAAGACCTTTTCCTCTGTCTCTGTTTCACTGTCTATAACTCGGTTTCTGTCTCTCACTGTCTAACGCTGCCTGTCAAAAAAAGAAAGTGTTTTAGAAATCACTTGCTCAACCCACTTATTTTAACAGTGAAATAATTTATTACACAATTCTTCCATCCTCTGATCTGTTGAGCAGGCTTCTAGTGACACGGGTTATTCTAGCCACCACAACATGAGAAAGATGAAAACATATGATAAGGTTTTCATAAAGCTTAATTTACTTCTTGATAAATTTCCTTTTATCTAAGTTTTCCTTATCTGAATTTTGATGTTAACATTCTTTAATGAAGTGATCATGATGGAGAGAATTGTTTTTTTAACATTAATAATTTATTCGAATTGATATGCCCCACTTCATTTTTAATTTTCTGGATTATGAAACCCAATAGTTGGGGGAATCACCATTTTAGATACCAATATAGAATGGAGTCTGCCTACTATTCTTTATAAGATAGGCTTAAACAAGTTTATCAATAAAACAAAATTAATAAGAAAGATTATGATGAGATTAGTTATGTTAAAGAATATTGTTTCTATTTACAATGTAAGATTTGATAAGAGGTCTCAGTATAACTAACCTGTATATCTTTTGTTTTTAAGTGTACCTTTGACAGGAGAGTAAATGCAGTAGCTTTTAGCTGCACTTGAAAAAACATTGAGTAAATTTTATCTAACAATTAAATGTAAAAGCCTCCAGAATGAAGACATCAGGGAAATTGAAGAATGGCCATAATTATATTACTACACATTTATTAGGCTAGAGGTTATAAAGACAATGATACCTGTTATCAGGAGGCATAAAGCGGCTTGATTTCCATTTGTTCTTTGTTACTTGCATAGCATGTTTTTTTTCAGTAAGATATTATCAAATTCATGTCTTGCCCAGGAGACATGGATGGGAGTCAAAAATCTCGGTAGTTTGTTCTAAAAATGTGAAAGCTAAAAATCTCTCATGAGATACCAAGCATAATATCAACCCAAATGAAATTCAGGACCACTTAGAATCAAGAGAAATTACCTCCTAGGAAGTTATCCTTGTGAGATGATATACAAAAATAGGAAGCTAATGAAGCTCTGGTACAAAATTATGCTTCTACATCAAGTCTTTTAAATAAGCAAGAATGCTGTATTTATTTCTTTTCATTTATTTTGCATGATTTATGTGCCCCATGATACTTAAATATCAAAGGTGATTTTCTTGAATGAACGCCATCAAAATTCCTCTGACTTTGAAAGAAATTAGCTACTAAAACACTTTGATTGATAGCTGATTTAAAAAGAGATAAAGTTATCTCACTGATTCTTCTAACCAACATTATGTATAATTCTTCCTTGACTATGATATAGCCAATCTCAGATTTAATTCCAAGAATCAGTATGGCTTTGAATAGAATACTTGGTTTGTTTTCTCTCTTATATCAACATACTATATCTATTTTAAGTATATTTAGAATGTTTACTATTATTGTAAAGGTTTATTTAGTAAATTGTGAAGATAAGATAAACCGTTTAACCTGTTTGTTATTTGCTTTGTTTTTGCTATAAATTAAACATGGAAGTGAAATTGAAATTTGGATGAATTGTACCCATATCATATATAAGGAGATTTCTGAATCCAAACAAGACATGTTCAAAAGAATTTTTGAATTAAAGCAACAAAAAAGTAATCTGTCATATAACCAGTCTTATTTTATAGAAAACTTTTATTTAATAAATATAAATTTCAAAAGTATAACTTTTGGAAGCCTTTAGGGTTCGCTAAAGCCTGGGCAACTCATGACTAGAGCCTGGGGAGATTACTGACGCCATAAACAAGAGTGTCAAATTGTTAAATCAACATCAGGAGTCACTGTGTACTTACATCTCATGAGGGATCTGTCCTTAATGTGTTATCCAATGTGAAGTAATGCTATAGCTAGTACTGAAACAGTATTTTTACACTTTGTGTTTCTGTGTGGGTGCAAACTGATGAAATCTTTACTTAGTATATATATACTGAATCGATCTTCTGTATATAAAGATAATTGAAAATGAAAAAAAAACCTTGGTGTTAAATTGGAAATTGCATAGAAAATTAATCAATTTAAAAAAAAATCATGTAGGATCTCTGTCCTTAATGTGCTATACATTGTGAATTAATACTATAACTAGTACTCCAACAGTATTTTCACTTTGTGTCTCTATGTGAGGGCAAACTGTTGAAATCTTTACATAATATGTACTAAACTGATCTTCTGTATATAAAGAGAATTGAAAATGAATCTTGATGTGAATGGAAGGGGAGAGGGAGCGGGAAAGGGGAGGGTTGCGGGTGGGAGGGAAGTTATGGGGGGGAGGCCATTGTAATCCATAAGCTGTACTTTGGAAATTTATATTCTTTAAATAAAAGCTTTATAATAAAAAAAGACTTAAATCTAAAAAAAAAAACACAAAAGTATAACTTTTGGATTATAGTGGTTCCCCCCCCATAACCACCCTCCTACCCGCAAACCATCCCATCTCCTCTCCCTCTCCTATCCCATTTTTCATTATGATTCATTTTTATTATCTTTATATACAGAAGATCAACTTAGTATACACTATGTAAAGATTTTAACAGATTGCGTCTACACAGACACACAAAATATAAAGTACTGTTCAAATACTAGTTTTACCATTAACTCACATAGTACAACACATTAAGGACTGAGATCCTACATGGGGAGTAAGTACACAGTAACTCCTGTTGTTGATTTAACAATTGACACTCTTACTTATGACATCAATAATCACCCAAGGCTCTTGTCATGAGTTGCCAAGGCTATGGAAGCCTCTTAGTTCACAAACTCTGACTTTATTTAGCCAAGGCCATAATCAAAGTCGAAGTTTTCTCCTCCCTTCAGAGAAAGGTACCTCCTTCTTTGATGACCTGTACATAACCATATTTTCTTTAGGTATTTTTACCATTTGCATTACAGCTTATTTATTAAATAGAAAACAGATTGTGACTATTTATTATATGGGCAATAGATATGGTGTGGTTTAAAATACAGAATGCAGTATACAAAGTTTAAGCCCTTGGGGAATTTAGAATTTTGTAATTCAGTGTATATTCTAATTCAAAACCCTTCCTTGCATGTGGTAGGCCCTAGCAGTTAAGACACTGTTTAGCAGACACCCATGTCCCACATTGGAATGCATGGATCTGACACATCAAACCCAGCTCCTGATTCCAGCTTCCTGCTAGCTAGTGCAGACCCTGGGAGACAGGCTCAAGTAATTAGATTCCCCAGTTCTTGCCACCCACATGGGAGAACTGGATAGAGTCCCCAGCCTCTGGCTTTGATCCTGTTGCCCCACTGCAATTTTGGGCATTTGGAAAGTGAACCAGTAAATGTTTCTATCTCACTTATTGTCTCCCTAGCTCCCCCACCCTGCTCACTCCCTCTCCTCTCTCAAATAAATCAATACATCTTTAAAAATTCCTATTTGCATAAGTTTGTCTTTTGTTAAAATGTTTCTAATGGGTGGAATTAAACAAAGGAAGGGGGAGAAGGAGAAGGAAGGAAGGAGAGGCAAAAAGTAAATATAGGTGTATGATTTAACATGTGATCCTGTAGAAGTCATTTCATTTTACTTATGTGATTCTTATGATTGTATGCGTTGGCCTATAGATATTCTGACATTATCTGTTCCTTGCTTTACTGGTTCCCTAATGCAACTTGTCAAACTTCCCAAAGGAACAAGTCTAGGAGGAAAATGATAACCTTCCAAGTCCTAGCTTTTAAAGAAAATGATTAGTGTAGATTTCTGCATTTGAGTCAGACTTCACAAACTGCTTACTCTTAACCATCAAACATGGTTCAAGCAAGTAAGATTACAAATTTGATATGAATATCACATTGGCTAAGGCTACTTAGTAACTGAATTTACTTAGTCCCTGATGGGAAGGCATTTGGAGATTAAGGAAGAAAATGGACAATTCTTCTCTCTTTCTGTCTAATTTTATTTTGACTGAAAAATAATATTGCATGTATGATGTACAGCATGGTATTTTGACACATGTATGTACTGTGGTATGATCAAATCAAGCTAGTTTCATATCTGTCAGGAAAACAAGTTATGAAAAAGTAAAGCACAGGTCTGAGAATCAACATACTCTTCACCTTATAAATACTCAGAAAATCTCTGTCAGTAATGGAGAACCATCTAACCAGACTTATGCAGGACGACATCCTCCACTTCACTGTGACTGTTACCTGTTACTCCTCCCTCTACTGCTTCACAATCCATCCTCTCTACATAGTTTCTATTCCTACTCTTTCGTTTCTCTCCTGATGATTTTAATTGGGTTTTTAGTATTAAATGATTTAGAGTTTCATAGAAGTACATGCCACAGGTTAGTGTTTTAGCCTTTTGTATATTATGAGAATTTGATAAAGGGTGTGAACATAAATCCCCTGAGAACCAAACAATACCACAGACCTTAAATTCTTATAGATAATTTCAGAAGTTCACTAAATTCCACCAATACTCCCTGGGACTGTAATGGTAGTTCATTTTGGGATTGATTACATACATAGACACATATGTACTTTCTGCCATTATCCTGAATTCCGATAGTGTTTTTGATTTGTTTCCTTAAAACACATGTATTTTTCACCTGTGCATGATGCAAACATGGTAAAATCATGCTAATTTCATGAGAACAAGAAAACAACTTGTATGAGATAGGGAAAATAATAGAACCACAAAATATCAGGAATCATCTATATTTATCTTATTTTGCTACATGTATCATTTCTACAGGATCCTCAGAAAATGCAGTCAAAATTTTAAAACTGACAAGGCCTCCATAAATACTAGGTACATTTTAAAGAAAAACCATTTCATTACTTGCAGCAAAATAGATACATTTATGCAACCTCCGAAGACTCTTGAATATAATTTTCTCCAACCTCCCATCAGACATAAAATTCTCCTTATGATAGAAATTCCAACCACACCAGCCAAATGATCCTGTGTCCCTGGACAGTTGCTTTGATGAGGGCCTATCCTTCACTCTGCTTAAACTGGTCTTTTCAAAGTGAGCACATTTAAAAAATAATTGATTCCCTAAATTAGTACTTTATACGTGGCTCACAGATGAATATATAACTGAGATGTTCACAAATAAGAAATAGATTTATCTTGCCAGAAACACACACAACCAATAGGCTTAACCATCTGTCTTCTACATCTCTATCTTTACATAATTGACTTTAAGAGTCACATCATACAGATTCAGTCATTAATTATAATTGGCATTTAATGTTATTTGTAATTTAATTTTGGGCTTTTCTATTTAAATATGCCTCAATTTATAATTATGATAGCAATAAGCACTCTGAATAGTAAGGCAGGGACTATATATATAACTTTACATGTTTGTTATTTTAGTTCACTTTTAGCTATGACATAAGTTTAAAAAATTTTTATAAACAAAACAGATTTCACGTATTTTTTATATACAGTTCTACAAAGATATCTATACTTCCCTCAATCTCCCCTCCTTCCTTTCTTTTTATCCTTTAATTTTTGCAATAATATACTTTCAATTTATCTTATAACCACAGGCTTAATGAACTGCTAATCATAAGGTTCAGCAAGTAAAAAATAGAAATAGCACTGTTCCACAGAAATATATACTAGGGCTAGAAACAGTAGTCAAACTATAAGATATCAGTTTCATTATTATATAGTTTTTTATTCTATGTTAACTACCACATATCAGAGAAAACATGATATCTGTCTTTTGGTGACTGACATTTCACTAAGCCTAATTGTCACTAGTTGCATCCATTTTGTTGCAAAAGAATGGACTTCACTCTTTTCTGTGGCTGAGTAGCATTCCATAATGTATAAATACCACATTTTCTTTATCCAATAATTAGTTGATGGACATTTGGGTTGATTCCATACCCTATCTATTGTGAATTGAGCCTTTATAAACATGGAGGTACAAATAACTCTTTCATATCCTGATTTCATTTCTTTTGGCTAAATTCCCAGCAGTGGGATGGCTGGGTCGTAAGACAGATCTAATACCAGATTTCCAAGCAATCTCTATACCATCTTCCATAAATGTTGTACTAGTTTACATTCCTACCAACAGTGTTTGCTGTGTTCATTTAACTACTAGGAAAATTGATACTCAGGGAGATTTTTTAAATGGCCTGGGAAAGCTGTGGTACGTAACATGTTATATTTCAGTCCAGAGCTTGATGTATTCAACAGTATTTGACATATTATGGATCTAATGTGTGTAAATTATATTTAAAGTTTTATGTGTTTATCTGAAATGTAGTGAGGGAGAGGAAGACTTAGAGGAAGAAGGAGATAGGAGAGGGGAGAAGGAGATTTTCTAGATCTTCCATCTACTAGTTCACTGCCAAAATGCCTTCAACAGCTGAGGCTGGGCCAGACTGAATCCAGGAGGTGGGAAGTACATCTGAGTCTTCAGTATGGGGAAGACTGTGGGGACCCAAATACTTGGATTATTAGCTGCTGCCTCCCAGGAGCAATAGCAAGAAGCTGGATCAGAAGCATGGAGTAGTTGGGACTTTGTCACTCCAATTTGGGATCCAGGTTTCCCGAGTGACAGCTTAACCAGTTGTGTCACAACACTTGCCCCTGTATGGATTTTTTGAGGCCCACCCATGGCTATAAAACGTCTTCATTTTGTCCCTCACATTTAGGTTCTTAGCAAGAAATGGATCTACATATTTCTCTTTATTTTCCATTTTGCCACAGGTAATTACGACCTTATTAAAAGCATTTTTAAAGTGTTCACATTGACCCTTATAAAACAAAATAATGTTTTCATTTCCTGGAAATAGTATGTGTAGTAGAAAATTCAGCCTTTATCCTTACAAACAAATGAGTTAAATATTGGAAAGCAATTGTATAAGAAATCAAACAATTTGGGAAAATTAACTTATCTTGTTTTTCATATTTGTAAGTGTGGATAAACAATAACATTGTGCTGGTTTCTGGAGACTACTAAAACAAATCAGTAAAACTTGATCACTTGAAATGATATTTTTTTTCACAGTTCTAGAGGTTAAAATTCCAAACTTAATGTGTCAGCAGATTCTCTTTCTCTCTCTCTTCCTCTCTCCCTCCCATCCCCCTTAGACTCTAGGAAAACATTGTTTTTCATGCTTTTCTCTTTACTTATGGTATTGTTGAAAATCAAGGCTTCTTGGCTTGTAGACATGTCACTCCAATATCTGCTTCCATTGTCACACAACGTTCTTCCTTTGTGTCTTTATTATCACCCTGAATGAAATCATTCAACCCAGAATACATGAACTCAGAAACATGCAACTGGAGAAGACTCTTGTGGGAACACTATGTGACTTCAGGAAAGCACATTGGCAAGGTCTGAGTTCATCTCATAGGACTTAAGGACCTGATGCCTTGGAATCCTCTGACTTCACACAGTGAAAGGAAAAAATAGCAGGGAGAGACACACCTGCTCCTTGGGAGCTTTGGCCAAGAAGAGCTGCTCATTAGACACAAGGGCATGCCTATGTGTAAATGGGGCTAGGAAATGTAGATCTGGGCTTGGCAGATACATTACAGTGATAAACTCTATGGGAGGGTCTCTTTTTGAATATCATGGTATTGTCTGTTTACCTGTAAACTATCTGCCCATCTAACCACAATTTTGGGTGCTTACTACATTTATCACTATATAATTACCAAGTACTGGAGTAAGCCTTAGGAACACTGGTCCTTTATTTCCATCCCACATTTTGATTGTTTCCCAGTGTATGCTCTCTCTCTTTCTACATTCCCTTGGAAAATTAATCCACTCTCCAGAACTTCAGCCACTGCCTCTGCAGGATACAATCTCTAGCTCCAGCCCCCTCCAGAGTGCTATCCTGATCTCCTAGCTGACTGCCAAATGCCTCCTCCTACTGGCACCAGCACCTGTATCACAAACTGTTCTACCAACCTTTGTTTCTCTCTCCAGTCTCTAAGCCTGTTCCTCAGTCATCTGTGCATCTGTGCAAACAATTCACAAAGCCCTACTATTCACTGATATGCTAAGTTCTTTTGAATTACATTTTTTCTAAATTAGATCAACTGGAAAATAAAGAAAAAAGAAATGGATAAAATAGCACATGTATAGCTTCCTTGAGAAAAGTAGGAGGAGATGGGAGGCAAGAAAGCAAACATTAGGCCAGAAACCTTCTAGTGTCAGCTAAAAGATGATGCTGCACACCCTTCAGAGCCTGGCTATAGTTGCTGGACTGAGATAAACTGTCCACCTAGCCATTGGTTTGGAAGTTAAGAGTTTATAGCTCTGGAAGCACCTATAATTTGTAAAGTGCATATTTTTAAAGAAATTTATGAACATTGTGAGTGTTTAAGATATCATCAACCTATTTCTTTCATATTTTAAGAGTAACACGTATTTTAATAAGCAGAGGTTTCTTATATTAGCATATGTAATACATACAAAGCAAAAATCCTAAACCTGATCTTTGGTTGACTCTGAACCTAAATATCTACAACATTTACAAAATCATGCAAATTGAAATCACACCTACTCAAATCATCCCTAGGAAGTCCAACACACACACACACACACACACACACACACGCACACACACACACAAATGTCTACTTTAATCTATGCCTTAGAAAAATATTTGAATATAGGATGCGGCAGTGCATCTACTAGCTAATTTTAATATTGTATTTTATTTAAAAGGACTTTCTATGTGACATATTTGATTCACTGTGGGATTCTTTTCTATACTTTGATTTCAATTTCTGGGTAATCCTCAGTAAGTATGTCTGTTACAATAACTCTCAGGTTTGGCTGTATTTCTCAAATAACATGCTGAAAAGTGGGAGGAGTTCAAATCTTTCCTGATGCTATGTAATCTATCTGATTCATTTCATTTCTAAGTACTCTTTCTGATGGATAAAAATATAGCTAGCCTATTAGTAAGTGCAAGTCCCAAGTAAAGGATAAATAACAGATGAGCAGTCTCTACCAACACCTCAGTGTGGCGTTTAACAGCTGCCCAAAGTGCTGTGTAATCTTTCGGAAGGCTTAATCGTTCCCTATTGCACTTTTCAAAAGAAAAGAGTAGTTATTAATCCTGGTGTTCACACAAAATTTTCACAGTAGATCTTCATTGAATAAATAGTGCTGCTTCATATAAAGATTTTGGCTTTATATAACACTTAACTGTTAGAGGTTAAACAAATAGCAATGTGCTAGCAAGAAGAAAAATTGTATTTGATAAAGAAAACCATATTTTAGTCTGTTTTAAACTGTACATCTAATTAGTGGTTTGAGGAAAGAGAAAATAGAAATGTCTTTCTGGAGACCATGGAGTTTCCCTTTTTTTATACATTGAGGATGTTTCCCCCTTTATTCATTTTCTCTTAAAAGAAAATACTTATAATAGTTCAATTAATCATGTTTTCTCTTTCTAAAGCCTGTTATTTCTCAAATGTGTGGGAGAAGTTGGCTCTCTTAAGGAAATGAAATAGATGGGGTAGCAGCTTTCTTCTTTCTGTTCATTGTCCCTTTGGAATCCTAGTGACATTGCTCAAATGTTTACCTACCAAACCCTTCATCTCCAAACACATGAGTCCAAAGTATCCTCATGATTCATTTTAACTTATTCACAAATTAAAATGTATAGATTCATCCCACTTCCAAAAAGGTAAGTTAATACCATACAAATATATTTCCATTTATGTTATCAAATGGAAATAGGACAATCAAAATAATGTAGAAAAGAAAAATCATGCTATTATTTTCGGTTCATAGTATTTTTTGCAAGTAAGCAAAAGAGCCTATAATTAATGAAACATCATTTTTAAAAAAAACAGAGTAAAACATTTTGATACTTTGTGAGAAGAGCAAATGTTTTCTAGAAATTAACTGTAATAGGAATATATAATACTAATATATACAAAAATCTCATTATAGAATGTTAACAGTGTATATAGTGGTATTTAGTGGGAATACACAGAAATATTCTACTTGTAAGTTTAGTCCAGAATAAAAACCTGAAAGTTTTATATGAAACACTAAGAAGGTAAAGGTATTTGACTGAGGGATGTTGTGATGAGTCTCTGAAATGTGGCTGGGCTTTAACCTACTTAGATAAGCAATGCAGCAGTGCAAACACAGAGGAAGGGACATCCGCTGTCAACACATCTGACTGTCTTGTTTAACATTTTAAGAAGTTGCTGACACATAGAAGCATACACATTTATTGTAAACCATGTCAAAGTAGGTTTTGATACATGCATACATTGTATAATGTCCATATCAGGTTATACCTATCTCAAACATGTATCATTTATGGTGGAAATAATAAAATCCTTCTTGAGCCTAACTGCCTCCCCAGAATCACACACACACACACACACACACACAGCACTGTATCATTGTCTATATTCACTATACTATGTTGTACAACACCAGAGCTTGTTTTTCCTAACTCTGATTTAGTAACATTAATCAACCTTCCCCCATCCTTCAATCATCTCTAACCTCTCCTGTTTGTGGTAACCACCATTCTATCCTCAACTTCTATGACATCAACTATTTTAGATTCTACATATGAGTAAGATCATGTAGTGCTCGTCCTTATGTGCCTGGCTTATTTCACTTAATATAACAACCTCCAATTCCATCCACATTGTTGCAAGTGACAGGAATTCATCCCTTTTATGGATGAGTGGTAATCTTTTGTGTGTATGTATCATCCTTTATTTGTCCATTCATCAGCTGAGGGGAACAGGTTGTTCCCATTCTTGGCTATTGGGAGTAGTGTTACAATAAACGTAAAAGAGCAGGTATCTCTTAAACAGATGGATTTAATTTCCTTTGGATATGGATTTCTAGATCATATTGTGGTTTATTTTTAAAGTTTTAAAAGAAACTCCATATTTTCTATAATGAATGTACTCTTACATTTCCACCAACACTGTACAAGGGATTCTTTTCCTCTACAACCTTATTAACAATTGCTATAATTTGTTATTTTTAATAACAGCCAATCCACCTGGAGTGAGATGATATCTTATTATAGTTTTAATTTACATTTCCCTGAAGATGAATGATATTGAACAATTTTTAATGTAGCTGTTGGCCATTGTATGTCTTCTTGGAAAAATGTCTATTAGATCAGTTATTCATGAGTAATTGGATTTGTTTCACTATTAAGTTGGTTGGGTTCCTTATATTGTTGGACCTCTCAGTAGCGGAGATGTCCACTTGCTCGGGAGGACACCCAAAGATCCAGACTCCAGACGAGTTGATGCAAAAACATGAGGTATTTATTGAACGTTTGCGCAAACGGGCCCCCACCTCAGGCGGTGAGGAGCCCTGAGCAGCAGTTTCACACAGCTTATATAGGCAACAGATTAGCATATTCTTAGGCGGGGAATGCTGAGGAGTTACAGGATTGGTCAGTTCAGAGGGTCCATTAGCATGTGGGGGGGGTGCTGACGAAGAATGCTGAGGAGAGTGCTGAGGGAGAGTGCTGAGGTGGCACAGGATTGGCCGGTCGCAGTGACGTCATAAGAGCGCGCCCAGAAACTCTCTGAAGGGAGGGTAGTTCTGCTCTGGGTTCACCTAAAGTTCACCCAGAGAAGGGAGGGGCAGCTCCGCTCTGGCTCTGGGTTCACCTAGAGTTCATCCAGAGAAGGGAGGGGCAGCTCCTCTCTGGGCATGCTCAGAGGCTTCCCGAAGGGGAGGGGTGGCTCCCCTCTGAGCATGCTCAGAGGCTTCCCGAAGGGGCGGGGCGGCTCCGCTCCAGGCGCGGTCCCTCCGCACTGGCGCCTATGGCCTTGCGGGGCACCCTGAGGAGACCGAACGATCACCCGCGGCCGGGGTGTCCCGAGGACGACTCAGGGGTGGGGAGACCCCTCGGCCACCGGCCGAGGGCTAGGAGTCTGGTCTGGGGGCTGCTGGGCCCACGCAGACTCCACGATCATGCGGAGCCGGAGCGTTGCCGCGGCAACCCGCGGCCGCAGAGCCCCGACGACGACCTGGGGGTGAGGCGGCCCCACCACTGCAGAGTGGCCCCGCCACACACGGGGTCAGTGGGGGCTGGGACGACGCTGCCACTGCCCGCGGGCCGCCGGACGAGAGGGCGTGGGGCCCAGGACTGTCGCAGGGCCCGGTGCCTCTCCCCATAAGGGTCCTTCAATATATTCTTGTTATTAATCTATTTTTAGAGATATAGTTTAAAAATATTTTCTCCCACTTTGTATGTTGGGTCTTCTCACTCTGCTAATTGTTTCCTTTGCAAGAAGAAGCTACATAGTATGATGAAATTCAATTTGTTTATTTTTGGTTTTATTTCCTTTGTTTGAGTCTAAAAAGGTTTCCCAATTCTAATATCCTGAAGCTGTCTTCTAGCAGTTTCATAGATTCAAGTTTTGCATTTGATTATTTAATTCATTTTCACTTGATTTTTGTACATGTGAATGACAAGATTCTAGTTTCTTTCTTTTGCATGTTGTTATCCAGTGTTGCTATTTCTTTGTCAATTTTCATTATGGATGATTGCTCCATTCCTAAAACTCTACTTCATTGAAATATGTCTCTCTTTTTATGTCTATTAACAGTTGCTTTATATATTGGGCTACTCCAATACTGAGAGGACATATATTTACATTGCTTATTTCTTCTTGCTGGATTGTATTCTGTATCATTATACAATAACTTTCATTATTTCCTTTTACTGCTTTTAATTTAAAATCAGTTATTTATGACATTAGCGTGGCTACTATTGCTTATTTTTTGGCTGCATTTTTGGTTTCTGGGAAGCCTTATTCCATCCTTTTACTTTCAGTCTAGGCATGTCTGTAGTGATGAAATGAGTTTCTTATAAGCATCATATGGTTGTTTATTTTGTTGTTTTAAAATCAGTTCAGTCACTTTATGTCATTTAATCAAAGAATTTAATTCATTTGCATTTCAGGAAAAGAAAGTCTTATTACTGCCTTGTTGTGGTTTATTTTCTTGTTTTGCTGTAGTCATGTTCTTTCTTTCTCTATCTCTTACGATCTTTTTTGTGGATAATTTTATCTTATATTGTGTCTTGATTCCTGGCATATTATTTTGGATGTTTCTATTATAGATCTGTGCTTTTTGGTTACTATGAGATTTATAAAATACATCTTTTGTTCATAATGAGCCATTTTGAAATGATACCAACTCACATTGGTTATAAAGTTAGGAAAAAAGCAAAAGAAGAGATTAAAAATACTAAAAAATATTATACTTGCACTTCATTTCCCACATATTTCAAATTTCTATATTGCCTATCTCTTACATATTAAAGTAGTTATTATTTTTAATTATGCAGGTCTTCATACTAAAGACATGAGGGTTGGCATACCATGTTTATAGTATTAGATTATTTTTAATTTGGCTATTCAGTAATACATACCACTAAGTTTTCTGCACTCTACTATTTTCCTCTTACTTATTAGCATCTCTTTGTTTCTATTTGAATTCCCTTTAGTGTTTCTGATAGGACAGGATTGGTAGTGATAGGTTCTTTTTTTATTTTTTCTGTCTGGGAATATCTACATTCTCCTTCATATGTGATGAATAGCTTTGCAGGGTACAATATTGTTATTTAGCAGTCTTTTCCTCAGTACTGTGAAAGTTTCACTCTGCAGTCTCCTAAAAAGCCTGTAAGCTTTATATCAGTGAGGATGCAATCAGGTGATTGAGGACACACTTATGTTTCATTACTCTTACATCTTTGAAAATCATCCTTATTACTTTAACCTTGTAGAGCTTAATTTTTTACATGTGGATTTGCTCATTCATAAATGACACCATTTTCTCCTTTTCTGTATTTTCCTTTACATAATTTATGATCTTTAAGCAACTACAATGCCTATATGTTTTCTGCTCTTTATAAAGAAGATATTGAAAAATTCAAACTTAATTTTAAAGATTTATGTTCCTAAGGTAGAAGTCCTTGAAAGTTTTATATTATGACATTTCCCTTTTTCTACCTACTTGTATTTAAATTATTTTTAAATTTTATTTAAGGTATACAAACTTCATGTATTTCATATATATACAGATTTAGGAAAACAGTGATATGTCCCACCCCATTCTCTCTCCCACCTGAAGGACCTTGATCCCTACAAAGTCCTTTAGATTGCGACCCCAGACTCAAAAATCCTCAGACCAGACAATGCAAGAGCAAGAGGCAGCTTTATTACACGAGCGCTCATGGTCGCTGCCTCCAGACCCGACACAGCGGGAGAAAGGAGAAGGGTGCCCAGAAGTGTCTGGGGGACACTTATATACCTGGGGGATTTGCGAAAGCGGGAGTACAGAAGCAGAGGAAGCGTGGTTACAGAGTTTCAATATTAGGAAGTACATTGCATATTTTTGTCGGTAGTCAGGATCCACAGATAAGGGGCGGTTGGGGCGGTGTTATCGCGAACCGCAGCTGCCTGTCCATGACTTATGGCTTTAGCTCAATTCCAGGAATTTGCCCTGCTCGAGTTGCCTAAGATAGTGCTGGGGTAGTTAAAATGGCGTGACCATTGTCAGGGTTGTTCACCACCCACACTCTCACCCTTCTTCTCCTCCCTCTCCTATTCCTACTCTTAATTTTTACAAAGATCTGTTTCCAGTTTACTTTATACTCATAAGATTAACCCTACACTAAGTGAAGAGTTCAACAAATAATATGAAGAAAAAAAACACGGTTCCTCAACAATAGAGACAAGGGCTGTACATGATCAATGAACCTCAAAATGTCAGTTTCACTCTAATATGTTACATTTTAGGTACTCCATTAGTTACTACAGATCAGGGAAAACATATGGTATGTGTCTTTTTGGGACTGGTTTATTTCAATAAGTATAAAGGTTTTCAGTTGCATCTATTTTGTTGCAAAAGACATGATTTCATTTTCTTTATTGCTGAATAGTATTCCATCCTTTGTATACACCATAATTTCTTTATCCAGTCATCATCAGTTGATAGACATCTTGGATAATTCCATATCTTATCTATTTTGAATTGAGTTGCAATAAACATGGGGATACATATAACTCTTTCATAAGCTGATTTCATTTCACAAATTATGAAAATGATAAAGGGTTAATATCCAGAATCTATAAAGAGCTCAAGAGACTCAACAAAAGCAAAACAAGCAATCCAGTTAAGAAATGAACAAAGGACTTGAACGGGCATTTTTTGAAAGGGAAAATTCAAATGGCCAACAGACACAAGAAAAAAAGCTAAGGATCACTAGCCACCCAGGAAACACAAATAAAAACCACAATGTTTCACCTCACTCTGTTAGAATGGCTAGCATACAGAAATCAACAAACAACAAATGCTGTTGAAGATATGGGGAAAAAGTACCTTAATCCACTGTTGGTAGGAATGTAAACTAGTACAGTCACTGTAGAAGATAGCACGGAAATACCTCAGAAATCTGAATATAGACCTACCATATAACCCAGCAATCCCACACCTGGGAATTCACCCAAACAAAATGAAATCACCATATGAAAGGGTTGAGTTTAATTATAGTAAGTGTTGGAACAGACTTGGTTGAGTTGAATCTGGTTTATGATCTTTGACTTTCCTGGACCTGAATAGTTCTATCTTTCTCTAGGTTTGAGAGGTTTTCTTTTATTTTGCATGTGAATAGATTTTCTTCCCCTTTGGCCTTCTCAAGTCCCCCACTGAAAGTCAAGAATTCAGACATTTGTTCTTTTAATGCTTTCCTAGTATTCCCATATGCTTTCTTCATTTCCTCTGATTATTTTCTTTTCCTTTGACTGTGAATTTACAAGTATTCTGTCTTTGATTTTATCAATTGTTTCTTCTGTGGGTCTAATTCTGGTATTAATGCCTTTTTTGATTTCACTTAGTATACTTTTCAGCTCAAGGATTTGTTTGATTTTTTTCATTGCATTCATTTATGTGTTACAGTAATGATTATTTCTCTGTGTTTTCTTGAAACTTGCTGAGTTTTTTTAAAGCAACTATTTTGAATTTTGCATCCTGGAATTTGCAGATATCAATTCTATATGATTGGACAGTTTTGTGTGTTAGCTGGATGCTTATTGGCATATGACTTCATTTGCTAATGGAAGGATTAAACATTTTCCACTCTTCATAATCTGGCTTTGTGTCTCTCCTTCCAGAAATTCTAGGCAGAGCACCTTTGTGCTCTGAGTTGCACCCAAACCTAGATTTATCCCAAATCCACAGTTGTTGTGTTGTTTGGAATAAACTAGGGAAATGTCTAAATCTGTCCCTTCATGTCTCTACTTGGTCATGGTAGGCTTAGAACTTCATCTAGAGTCATGGGCTTATAATCAGATACCACAAGATTTCCCCTGGTTCTGAGCTTCACTGTGGTTTGTCCAGTCCCATATTCCTGCAGAATGATTTGTCACCCATCCCACTTTATTCTCTTTAAGTAGAAAATTCCACTGTGTTATGCTGTCTGGAACTGAGGAAAGAACTGAATAGTTAGTCCCATGGCCACGAATGCCACAATACTAGGTAACAACCAAAGACTACAACCCATAAAGATTGACACAGCCTAGGAAAAGGATCAAGGTCTATATTGCTATTGGCTGTCTGTTGTTGAGATGCACTCATGGCTTTAAGCCACTGTGTCTGGTCATAGTTCGTGCTGGATAGGCTATAAGTCTGATCAACTGGATCCATTTGTCTCCACTTGACACTAGGACAGGTACACAAATTCTACCAGTGAGCCATGACCTCAGGACTGACATTGTTAATTTCTGCCTGAGATTACATTTTATGGGCCTGGAGCTAAATTACAAGATAGCACTGTGTTGACTTCCCAGCATCTGTAGTTTTGCTCTTTGCGGTTTTCTTGAGCATGAGGGAGGAGGAATACTTTGCTGCCCACACCGACATTAAGCTGAATTACATAAATGTCTTGCAACTGCAGTGGCCTCTAATGTCTCATGAGTATGTAGTAGGTCTACATATGTCTGATGATGATACAGGCCAAAATGCAATTATATATCTGTCTGATGGCAGGGCAGGTCTGGAGGTTCCAAGGAAAGCATTGACCTTGGCATAGACCCTTTTCTGGGTCTCACCATGGCAGGCCTAGCACAGGTAATGTTCTGTTCTTACTTTCTTGTCCTTCGCACAGCAGCTGGAGTCCTACTCCTGTCTTCCTCAGGTTTGGGGAAGAGTGGGAGAAGCAGTTCCTTAAACACCTGGTTAAACAGGATCCAAGAACTCAGTCTGCAGATACTGTTCTGGAGGCAGATACTGTGAGGTCCTGTCCTGCACTGGGTATTTATGTGGTAGTCCTGGTCCTGTGTTTCAAGTCTAAGCTCTGTATTTCTTTTCTCTCTATTTCCTCCAAGTAGGAGATGAAATGTCTCTTTCATGCTACAATGTTTGAAAATGAGATAGGATATAGGCAATTCTTTCTTCATACCTTATTCAACGAGTCTTTTTAAAAAGTTTATTTACTTTTATTTATTTGGGAGATAAAGAGAGATCTTCCTTCTACTGATTCACTCCCCAAATGCCTTCAATAGCCAGGACTGGGCTAGGCCAAAGCCAGGAGCCTAGAACACCATCTTATCACACATCTGGGTAGCAAAAACCCAAGTACTTTGACTTTTATCAGTTGCCTCTCCAGTGTATCAACAGAAAACTGGATTGGCAGCTTGGGGTACCTGGGACACAAAAGAGGCACTCCAACATGGGATGTATTTGTCCCAAGTGGCAGCCTAAACCCTGGTGCCACAATGCCCTCCTATTCAATATATCTTTTATTGTAATACTAAAACTGGGCATTGTGATCTCTCACCTGGTATTTTTAGTTTTTGATAAGGTCCTTGATGTATACACAGCAGTTCAGATTGGTGTTTCTGTGGACAATCATGAGAATGTCTTACTCAGCCCCTATCTTGCTTTCCCCACTACCACCCCCACTACTTTCTTATAATGTGATTTGCTTCAGGAACAATTTTGATAGAAACTTAATAACAAACGGTTTAAGACTGCATAAACTTGTGATTGTGCGCAGTCTGTGTGAATGAATGAAGAGCTGCATAATATGAGTTAAACATGCAGAGAGCACAGTAAAAAGAATCTACACTTTCCTAAGACAGAATCAGCTCAGTTCTGTTTGTAGATCTAGTTTTTCCTTTTCCATCAATAAAACCCATCTTCAAATAACTTAGACATTTCTGAGATTCTAGAAATCTTTTTCAAGTGTTTATTGTGAAAAAAAATTAACATTTTTTATTTATTTGACAGTCAGAGTTATAGAAAGAGGGAGAGACAATCAGAGAGATAGGGGTAGGGAAGCAGAGAGAGAGAAGGAGAGAGAGACCTTCCATCCACTAGCTCACTCTCTAGATGGCTACAATGGCCACAGCTTGGCCAGGCTGAAGCCAGAAGCCAAGAGCTTCTTCCAGGTCTCCCACATAAACAACAGAGGTACAAACTCTTGGATCATCTTCTGCTGCCTTTCCCAGGCCATTATCAGGGAACTTAAATGGAAGTGGAACATCCAGGACAGGAATCAGCAGATATCCACAATGCAGGCAATGGCTTTACCTGATTTGCCACAATGCTAACCATGAAAAATGTTTAAATTTTATAAAAATAGAATGGCATTTACCTATCATGCTATTTGAATAATATATCAACACAGAGGTAATATTGTTCCTAATAATGAGATCTCTCTACATACATCCTGGACTCCATTGAAAAACTACAAATCTTACATTTCATCCATAAATATTTTGCTCTGCACTATTAAAAGGTATGAAATACTTAAAAATTTATAACCACAATGACATTATCACACTTAAAAACAGTAATTTTTAATATTTACTGTGATATTTCACCTCTAAAATTAATGTAATTTATTTCTTCCCTATTCACGTGCCAATTCCTTGTCATAAGGTTGAGGCGGTTCCTCTATTTTCGTGAACCTGAGATGGCCTACTTGTGCTTGTTTTAGTTTGCTTAATTATTTGAAAAGTAGAAAGAGAGGGATGGGAGATATTCTCTCTGCTGATTCACTTGCTAAATGCCTGTAACCACCAGGACTGGGCTGGGCTGAAGCCAGGAGCATAGAACTCCATCTGGGTCTCCCACATGGATGGCAGATACTCAGCTACTTGAGCTACTACTTGCTACCTCCCAGGATGCACATTAGAAGGGAGCTGGATCAGAAGAAGTGATAAGGCCGGCACTGCAGCTCAATAGGCAAATCCTCTGCCTGTGGCGCTGACACACCAGGTTCTAGTCCCGGTCGGATTCTGTCCCAGTTGCCCCTCTTCCAGGCCAGCTCTCTGCTGTGGCCCGGGAGTGCAGTGGAGGATGGCCCAAGTGCTTGGGCCCTGCACCCCATGGAGACCAGGAGAAGCACCTGGCTCCTGCCATCGGATCAGCGCAGTGCGCCAGCCACGGCAGCCATTGGAGGGTGAACCAACGGCAAAGGAAGACCTTTCTCTCTGTCTTTCTCTCTCACTGTCCACTCTGCGTGTCAAAAAAAAAAATAAAAAAAAAAAGAAGTGATAACACTTCATCCCAGGGTCTGCTCAACTGCTTATACTTCAACACCCATCTCCTATTTCTGCTTTAGCCTAGACAGTATGGCAGAAATGGTATTACAGTAATTTACAGTCTAAACTTTAATATGGCTGGAAGTTTCTACTTCTCTTGAGAGTACTGAGCTTCTGGATAACGCATCATATTTCCGTGCTGAAGAGACTACAGGGGAGATTGAACCTATATCTCTATTTATCTATCTAATGAGAAACACCTAGCATTCAAAACTCCTGGGTGAGCCCAGGCTTTGGACTTTCCCCAACTGAGTTTTAGACACAATAAATCCCTCCTGGGTACTTCACACAAGCTCGACGACCAAGATAATATCACTGAGTGATCCCAGTTAACTTCTTGTGGAACAAAAGAACCGCCTACCCTAGCCCTGTCTAAATTCCTGATCCAAGGAATCACGAATTACAAGGTGACTATTCTTTTGAGTTCCTAAGTTCTGGCTTTGTTTATTACAAGGAACAGAGAACTGAAACAATTTCATCTCATTTATGTCCAGTCAATCTTTAGTTTTCTCCAATTGCTTTATAAGTATCTTGGCCATAGTTGATTTATTTGAATCAGAATATAAAGTAACCCTAGAATTTTAAACAACAACAAAAATATTATATATGCAAGTAAACATTTCCCATTTTGTCAGTTAATTTTATATAAATAGCCCAATGTGAAATAGTAATTCTGTATAGATGGGCAATTTGGGCAAATATCACTATTCTCATTAAACAGATGAAATAAGATGACATTCAGATAGATTAAAGATGTATTAGAAAAATTATGTATGAAATTAAAAATCAGTTCTTTAAGTATGAAGCCCAGTTTTCTTTCCCTCACTCCAAACGTGGTTGAGGCTTCAGATACTATATCACTATGGTTGGCTCTAATAAGGTTTGGTATTAGTGGAGTAAAGGAATCAAATATTTCTCTACCAGTGATTTGTATTTATTTCACAAATGTATCACCTCTTCATTTCTGCCACCTGATCCCCAAGGAAGGATTTAGTTGTCTCTCTCCCGGCTTACAAAGTCCTAATTGGTATCCAAGCCTCTGGTACTGATTATCTTTTATTTCTCCACCATTCTACTGACAGGTATATCTAACTAAAACTAAACCTAGAACCTTGAGTTCTCTGCCTAGTAACATTTAGCAATTCTCAAACTGATACCCAGGAAAAAAATATTTCCAAAGGATCATGACATCTGTTGGTAAAATCATCATATATCTGTGTCTAAGAGAAAACTGAAAACAATACTCTGAATCACTGCCATTTGCTTGACTTCAGTGCCCATGACTTCAATTAGATTTAAAATAATATATCATAATGCTAAAGTCTGCTGTATATATAAAAGTGTTTTAATTATCTAACAAGTACAGTCATGAGACATTTGAATGATCATACAATACATGTATAATTATTCAGAAGTCAAAAGAACCTGTAGTGTAACATGTGGTACCATACCCACAATGACAAATGCATAGTCAAAACAAACTCCACTGTACATACTAAATTGCTAAGGTTCTGAATCAGTTAAGTATATATATCAAATAACCTACCCTTCTTAACCCAGTTCCCCAGACAATTAGGTTAGCAAATCACTTAATGTAGAATCAATAATTCTTTGCAGTTACACTTAACTTCAACCAAAAAAAAAAAAAACTTTTATGGAATGTTTAAGTAATGACATTTAAATTAGCTTTCAAAATCTAGTAGACGCAATATTTGATTTCCCAAATAGCAATGAAATCATTGAATGGGGCATTACTAATTTGACAACATACTTCTAACACTTTTGTGATAGGCATTGAGAGTAGAACAAAGAAAAATATTTTACATATTAAATCATTGAAAGCCAAATTTCAATAATTTTTACTATAGGAATGTTAAATATTGAATTAATGGCAATAGTATAGGCCTTCTGGTTTTGTAAATCTTTTGTAATTTGTTTATTTTTATTGTTTGATATTGCTTTTGCTTCCTAAGCACGCCATAAAATGTACTACAAACTGGGTGGCTTAAAAGAATGAAGTTTTCTCTGAACTTCAGTTATATTAAGAATGAAACTTCATGGTGCCATGACTTCTGGACTAATAAGCCTGAAATCATGATGTTGGCAAAGTTGGATTTTTCTGGAAGCTTTGATGGAAAATCCATCCCATGCCCTTCTTCAAGTTTCTGGTGGCTACAGGCAAACCTCCACATTCCCTGGCTTGTGGCTGTATATGCCTCCATTCTCACATTGGACTCTGTGTGTCTTTGTAGCTATATATGCCAATTTCTACTTCTAAAGAAACAGTTACTGGGGTAGAATTCACCCTTAATCACTATGATCTCATATCTCAAAGAATCTATTTCCAAATCAAGGCACATCCATGGGTAGTGGGACCTCAGCATATCTTTTGAGGGTACTCGGTTTAACCCAGGATAGTCATATGGAGATATATAGACCTAAGACATTTTAACTTAATTTTAATTCTGAATGTATTTATCTAACTTTATAAATAAGAATAAAAGAAATCAAAATTGGGGTTCTTGAATAACTTACTTTCCCTTTAAAAGAAGTTATCTTCTTATTCAAGTGTGAGAAACCTTGAAACAAAGTTCAAAACCTGAGGTTGCTAGCATGCCACATTGGACTTCCAGCAGCCTGGACTTGGCCCTTTCCATTGCTGCCTTCATCACTGCTTCTCTTGCATTTTGTTCTTCAGCAAAATGTAAGGCTGCTTACACTTCCTGAACACATAGTGCGGTATGCTGGACTTCTTCATTCTTGTTCTTCTGTCCACTCCACCTGTCATGTCCTTTCTTTCCCAACTTCCTTGTTCTCCAACTGTGTTCTCTTCTAAGTCATGCTCAGAATCTCAATTCAGCTACCATCTTTTCCTGAAACTCTCTATGGAGACCATCCCTATCCTTCATCACTACCACCATCAACCCCTGGCACTGAGTGAAGTGGCTCTCCGCAGGGCTCCCATTTTCCTGCATATCTGTTTCTAAACAGATTATAAACTCCATGATGTCATGGATGGTGTCTTCCCCATTTTTCAAGCTCCATCTCACAGCACAGTGGTCCTCTAAATGTCAAATCAGTGTTTACTTATATGGATGGAGAGAGTTTCAGCCCATATGTTTACTTCTCTGAAGTTCCAAGGTGCTGCATGTATTCTAATCCATACTTGTGAGAACACAGGTATTTTAATTGCCCTTTTATGGGAAATTGGTATCAGAAGCTTTTCACTAATGCAATAAACAAGCTCAAATAAAAATGTCTGTATTTTTTTTAATTATTATTATTTCACTGGAAGAGTTATAGACAGTGAGAGAGAGACAGAGAGAAAGGTCTTGCTTCCATTTGTTCACTCCCCAAATGGCCACTACGGCCAGTGCTGTACTGATCCAGAGCCAGGAGCCCGGTGCTTCTTCCTGGTTCCCATGCGGAAGCAGGGGCCCAAGCAGTTGGGCCATCCTCCACTGTTCTCTCAGGCCATGGCAGAGAGCTGGACTAGAAGAGGAGCAATCAGGACTAGAACCTGGTGACCATATGGGATGCCGGCGCTGCAGGCGGAGGATTAACCAAGTGAGCCATGGGGCCAGCCCCAAAAATGCCTGTCTTTAAAATGACTTATTTATTCTTTTTGATCACTACATGCCCTTTACTACAAGAGAAATATGTGGAGTTAGGGATTTGGGAGCTATCAACAGCTTAAAAGTTTAGTCCTGTTTTGATAGAATACCTTGTGTGCACAGAGGAATCTAATGAGAAAGGAAACTGGAGAGAGAGAATAGGTCTGTACTATAGATGACTTAGTAAGCCAAAATAAGGATTCAGATTTTACTTTCTACATACTGAGTAGTCACTGGTTTTTTGAGAAAGGAATATTGTATAATGGCACTTTGAAAAATAATAGATTTGTTCCAGACCAAAATTCACTCTGGAGGTATATATGAAACATAATGGATGTGAGGTTCTATTACTCTTTACTTGTCCCATGAAAAAAATCTAAAATTATTCCTATTTTGATTTTAGAAGTCTTATAATTAGAAGCATATGTATGTCTTTGTTTCTGGGGATTTTAAATATTTCAAAAATAATAAAATTACTTTATTTTCCATATTTCTTTTTTGTTAGTGATCAGCTCTTGACATTTCTCATGACAACTTAAAATAAATCCCAGTCTCCTCCATTGTGCTGTTGGTCACTCTGGATTGACTAATGCTCAAGTCCGTTTCTTTATTATTTTAAATATTTTAAAAATATTTGTTATTTATTTGAAAGGAGAGAGAGAGAGAGAGAGAGAGAGAGACTTCCCATCTGCTGGTTCACTCCAAATGGCAGTAACAGCTAGGGCTGGCCAGGCTGAAACCAATAGCCAGAAACTCCATCCATGTCTCCTACCTGGGTGGCAGAGGTCCAAGTGGGCATCTTCTACTGTTTTCCCAGGTACCTTAGCAGGAAGCTGGATAGAAAGCAGAGCAGCTGGGACTCAAACCCGTGCTCTGATACAGGACACCAGCATTGCAGGTAGGGACTTAACGTGCTGTGCCACAATACCTGCCCCTGTATTATGTTTGTGTAAAACAATTTAGTTGTTATCTGAATTCTTGACTACTGTAGCTAAATTCCTCTGTTATATTTAAAAGTTATTTTGTTTCTTGTTTGGGAATATATCCTAAGATAAAAGTGATATTTCATTGTACAGGGTGGGAAAATGATGTTTGAAAATAAAAAACAAGATTTAAAATTGAAATTTGCCTGAAATAATGTATCATTGTAATCAAATTATAATCAACATGGATGATATTACATAAAACGCAGAAACAATATCTCTGACTAGCCAATGGGATTATCTGATATCCACACTGCCGAGATGACAGGTATTAGCTATCTTTAGAATAGTCTAAGAAAATGGCTGGCGCCATGGCTCAACAGGCTAATCCTCTGCCTTGCAGCGCCGGCACACCGGGTTCTAGTCCCGGTTGGGGCGCCGGATTCTGTCCCGGTTGCCCCTCTTCCAGGCCAGCCCTCTGCTGTGGCCCAGGAGTGCAGTGGAGGATGGCCCAAGTGCTTGGGCCCTGCACCCCATGGGAGACCAGGAAAAAGCACCTAGCACCTGGCTCCTGCCATCGGATGAGCGCAGTGCGCTGGCTGCAGCGCGCCGACCGCGGCAGCCATTGGAGGGTGAACCAACGGCAAAAGGAAGACCTTTCTCTCTGTCTCTCTCTCTCACTGTCCACTCTGCCTGTCAAAAATAAATAAATAAATAAAAATAAATAAATAAAAGAAAATGCACTTAGTGAAATTAACTTTGAAATAGAAACATTGTATATGCATAGGATATTCTCGGTGTAAGTCTATAACCCATATATTCTTCTATAAGTAGCTGTTGGGCTGCATTGTGGTGCAGCAGGTTAAACTGCTCCTGCAACTTTGGCATCTATGAGCATGGGTTCAAATCGTGGCTACTCCACTTCTGATACAGATCCTTGTTAATGTTCCTGGGAAAGCAGCAGAAGATAGCCCAAGTCCTGGAGCCCCTGCATCCACGTGGGAGACCTGGTTGTAGTTTCTGGTTTCTATGTTCAGCCAGGCCCAGCCCAGGCTATTGTAGCCATTTAGAGAGTCAAATAGTGAATAGGAGATTCTCTCTCTCTCTCTCTCTCTCTCTCTCTCTCTCCCCCCCTGTAACTCTGCCTTTCAAATAATATTAAAATAAACCTTTAAAAAAATCTGGCTCTCTGTATCCCATGTATTAAGGCTAACTCCATTTACTGGGGAGCTAGATAACCTTTTGTATTTATCTGTTTTTAGAACTTGCTCTAAAATCACAAGGACTTTTCATGATGTTAGGGACATGACTCAAGTTTAGCTCTCATTTTGTCAAATAAATTAAGACTTTAAAAATATGAAAGATTTTAGTTTACCCAATGTTTATTAAGCAGAATAAATTTTAGAATTTAAGAACAACCTTGGTGACTAAAAATTCTGCAACATTTCCAGATCCATATTCTGAGCATCTTGCAGTATTTTCCTTTTATTGTGTTCTAGGTGTGATGGAAGAGTTTTATTAAAGTATGTTTGTGCCAAATTATATTCTTTCAACTCTTTAAGAAAAAGATTTCTGCGTGTTTATATTAATCTCATTTGTCTTCTTCCCCCTGATGTTCAAACCAGATCGCAGATGGGAAAATCTGCTTAATTAAATATTTGAATGAGTTGAGTTTAATTTATCAAAGTTTAATTATCAATTAAATATATGTGAATTAAATATGGTCATGGATTCAAATAGACTGCTTCTATTCATTATAGTCATCATTTTCTAAATTTGAAAACCGAGTTACTCATATATTAAAAGTGAATTTATGATTGTCTAAAACCAGCCATGTATTTTTATTTCTGAGAAGTACTATGCTCTGTTGGAAAGACTAAACAGTTCTATTTCATGTAAATGTTCATTATTTTTTAGCAAAAATCATATTTATTCAGAAATACCAATGAGATTTTCTTGGGACAAATATGTGGCTTAATAGGAGTTTATTTGGGTTCATTTAAATGTATGTTTTTCTTTTATGCTTTAAAAGTATGTGAATCTTTTCTAACAGATTTTACTATATAATTACCTTAATATTCAGGTAGCTTTTTCAGATTAAACTGTGATATTTTTATAATGTGTGTGATTTTCTTTTCTATGTTCAGGTTCTCTCATTGGGAGCAGATGTCCTGCCAGAATATAAACTGCAAACACCACGCATCAACAAGTTTACAATATTGCACTACAGCCCCTTCAAGGCAGTCTGGGATTGGCTTATTCTGCTGTTGGTCATTTACACAGCTATATTCACTCCCTATTCTGCAGCATTTCTCCTCAATGACAGAGAAGAACAGAAAAGACGAGAATGTGGCTATTCTTGTAGCCCTTTGAATGTGGTAGACTTGATTGTAGATATCATGTTTATCATAGATATTCTAATAAACTTCAGAACAACATATGTAAATCAGAATGAAGAAGTGGTAAGTGATCCCGCCAAAATAGCAATACACTACTTCAAAGGCTGGTTCCTGATTGACATGGTTGCAGCAATTCCTTTTGACTTGCTGATTTTTGGATCAGGTTCTGATGAGGTAAGAGCTGCTTAAGAATCTTATTTTCTCAAAGATTGCAATTATAAAAGTGAATCCAATTTAACTGCAAAAAAAAGATTGTTTTGAAAACTTCCTATATCTCATAGATGAAATTCATTTTCACTTGGAAATGCTATAAATTGAAATGAAGTCATTTTGCCATTGGAAATAATTTAAATTCTTTCTATTTTTTTGCTATAAGATAGAAAAGACTCTCCATGCTTTCATCAACAAATTAAACTTTGAAATAAGTGGTACATAGCACACAGCAAATTTCTAGGATGAAAATCTAAATATGAATGTTTGGGTGTAAAATTGTCAAGCATTAAAGATGTCTATTCTTTTTGAACTCATTATTGTAGTTTGGGAAAACAGGAACTTGGTGTTTGTTTTTTTTTTTTAATTCAGATTATGTAGAAGAGGTCACTTTCTGAAAAATGTTGTCCAAAATCTCTTGCTCCTGAATAATATCCAGTGGGAAAATATTTCTGTATGTTCCCAACACCTTATACATTTGGAGACTTCAAGGAAATGTGAAAAATGTATTGTAGTGCATTTTCTGGATATTACAGTCCCTAACATACTCAAAACGCTCTTTGATCCCTAAAGAAGTTAGTTTTCCTAAACTCCCCCACCATTTATATGCCATTAATTTTGTGGTATATAATCTTCCTAAATTATATACTAGAAAGTTTTACAGAAGATGTGAATTAAGTATAGTAGATTGGAAAATGCAACTTCAATGTTTTGATTTTTCTTTAATTTCAGTGTCCTTCTCTGCCTAACAATACTTCACAATTTTTTTTTTTTTTTCTGAGACAAATCTAATAGTACCCTCTTCATATAGTTTCTATACAGCCAAGGAAACTTTTAAGATACAAGAGCCCTGGCCAGCACCATGGCTCACTTGGCTAATCCTCTGCCTGAGGCTCCAGCACCCCAGGTTCTAATCCCAGTTGGGGCACCAGGTACTAGTCCCGGTTGCTCCTCTTCCAGTCCAGCTCTCTACTGTGGCCCAGGAGGGCAGTGGAGGATGGCCCAAGTGCTTGGGTCCCTGCACCCGCATGGGAGACAGGGAGGAAGTACCCAGCTCCTGGCTTCGTATCGGCACAGTGCCAGCCGAAGTGACCATCAGGGGAGTGAACCAACGGGAGGAAGACCTTTCTCTCTCTCTCTCTCTCACTGTCTAACTCTGCCTGGCAAAAAAAAAAAAAAAAAAAAGATACAAGAGCCCTCCTCTGCCAAAAAGTAAACTTCCTCCTACAGACTGGCCCTTAGTCAAAAGCAGGGGGAAGGAACAAAGAAAATTCTCTTCCTGGATTCTTCAAACCTTAGACAAAGCCCCAATCCTGATTTTACTCCCATATAAGAGGAAGACAACAGTATTTCTATCCCCTCTCAATTTGCGTGTTTCTTTAAACTTCAGATTCTTTTTTTTTTTTTTTTTTACAGGCAGAGTGGACAGTGAGAGAGAGAGACAGAGAGAAAGGTCTTCCTTTTGCCGTTGGTTCACCCTCCAATGGCCGCTGCGGCCGGTGCACCGCATGATCCGAAGGCAGGAGCCAGGAGCCAGGAGCCAGGTGCTTTTCCTGGTCTCCCCATGGGGTGCAGGGCCCAAGCACCTGGGCCATCCTCCACTGCACTCCTGGGCCACAGCAGAGGGCTGGCCTGGAAGAGGGGCAACCGGGACAGAATCCGGCGCCCCGACCGGGACTAGAACCCGGTGTGCCGGCGCTGCAAGGCAGAGGATTAGCCTGTTGAGCCACGGCGCCGGCCTTAAACTTCAGATTCTAACAGTATAATACATCTAAAACTCATAGCAAAATATTCAAAAAGAAAATCAGTTGCTATTAAACTATTTGAGCTTTTCATAGATACCATAATTTTGTATTGTATCTAAAAGATAACAAAGTGAAATACTTCATTATTAAATTTTATCTTCCAGTTTCTATAAAAGATGGTGTACATACCAAATAAGCTCTTATCAATAAAACAGTCAAATTAATCCTCATTCTTTCAAAAGTTAAAATTTCTACACTAGTAGTAAGTTAAATTTCATCTTAGGAAAATAAAAGAAAGAATAAACAATCAATAGGCAAATAAGATTATTAGGGAAAGCTGCTGAATTTATGACATTTAAACAGTGGTGATCAAACAAGTCATGTGGTGTGTGGCTACAATTGGAAACTCTGAAATTGGAAGGACTTTATCTGATTGACATTTGGAAAAATGGAATAGGATGTAGTCTATAGACTGGATAATCAGAGTAAGAACAAGGGAACTAGGTTTAAGCCCAGGCTGTAATGTTGGAAGGCCAGAACAGCTTGGATTATGTGGTGGCCATAGACATGAAGAGAAAGCAGAGAACTCTGGGCTAGCTTTTGGAGGTGATCTAACACGGCAGGACTCACTGATGGATCCAATACTGTATGTAAGTGTTGGAGAAAAAGCAAGTTTAAGGATGATTCAAAGACTTTTTTTGCTCATTTATTCTTATTGTGGGGAAAAACAATCTTGAAAGAAAAAGGGAGTCCCTATGTAATTGCAATAAATGATAATGCATTTATCCAGATGGTAGAAACATGGGGTGAAAAAGGTGTTCTGTGGGGGAGCAATTCCTCTTTTGGCCATCATAATTTTGAGATGCCTATTAGTCATCCAAGTACAGATGGCATGTAGAAATGTTGGGCACTCCATAAGCAAAGAGAAAGATATATATGTGAATACAAAAAAGAAAAATGAGATTCATTAAGTTAAATATTAGATATAATTATGGCAATAATTGCTCTGCATCCAGGATCATAAACCAATATTGGTGCATCCTTTAAAAGAGTCTGGAGATTCATATTTGATGAGTTTGAAGTAAAGCCTTGAAGCTTGCTGTTTTTTAAGAGTCAAGAATGATTCTGCTGTTTAGATATTCAAGATCCAGTAATCATATCTGAGACAAAAGGGAAGTTCAGGGGAAAACTTTCATGTACTCATAGGTGAATATTTCTGTAAAATAAATTCAAAACTATATAAATAAACAAATGAGGGGAGATTTTCTACAAACAATACAAACAGATATGAGTTGTTAATTGATCACTTTTAATTGAATTATTAAAATTAGCATATTAAAATAATTTTGTCTGTCAATTAGGAAACAATGCTTTTCTTGGCAATTTTTCTAAATGTCAAAATACATTGTTTTATGTCTTATTTATATGCAACTCCGGAGAAGAAAAATATTCAAATTCCGTGTCTGTATTATTTTGCCCAAAAACATATATATATAAACAATGTTAAAAGGATAACTCTTAGCATATGCATTTTTACTAAAACACATATAGAATAATTATTCATATCTGTCAAAATAATATCTTAATTTTTTAGTTTGAGCAAACCACCTACTAATAGCTAGAGAGTTTTCTGTAATGTTAGAAGCATGTTGAAGAAAATGAATACGGGCAATCATTGAACTTGACTCTGTCATTAATATCTTCCTAATGTTAACATCATCCAGAGACACAATGAAAAGATTCTCCATTTCCCAATTTTTGCATCATCAAACATCATGCCACCTACAGCAAATCATCTCAATATCATTCAAGCAAAGAAACAATATCATTAGCTTGATTTCTAGAAAGTCAGCTTTTGATTATCTGCCTCAAATTTTTCACATTTTGCTAATTAATAGTAAGTCTTAATTTTATAGATTCACAGTCTGAATCTAGAGATCCCTGCTTAGTTACATGCTTCATCAACCTTTTCACACCCTGAAAATTAGTATTCTTATGATTAATTATTTGCTTTGTTGACTTCTCACCTTTCAGATTTTACTGTCATTTTTCATGAATCCTGAATGAAAGCAAGAAAGGCCTTTTAAATCAGTGATTGCAGTGTTCCTTGAGGGAAAATTCCAGTAGAAATGAGAAATTTCTGCTCAAAAATTCTTAATAGATCTGATAGATGAATTGTGGAATGAACATGTGGAAAACTGGCAGACATCTATCACAAACTTTGATCATCTCCCCTATTCCTTCTGAACCTGCTCCTAGTGTAGACATTATAAATTTGTTGAAAGCTAATTTCTAAAATCTCAGACATACTCATGTTCAGTGTGAAATAATAAAAAATTTTTGAAGCTCTGCAAACATATATTTCTACACAGGAAGTAGCTCTGTCTCTGTATGGTTTCTGGCTTATATTTAGCAGAGTTTCCAATTGCTTGTACTAGGAACTTTGATCATATCTCCAAACTCTGTAGTGTGACAAGCGAGTGGTACAGGATCCCAAGTGGAATAAATTGTTGTGCTTTAAGTTGGTCATTTATTCATCACTTATATGTGATTGATAGACTACATTGTGCTAGAAACAGTATAACACAATTTTTGATTAAATGTTTTTTCAGGATAAATTGAATTTCCATTTATCTATGGTTGCTTATTTGATGTAACATTTGCTTGGTAATGTTTACAATAATGTGATTGCTACTTTTCTGTGTTAGTGAAAGAAAAAAGAAAAGGAACTCAAATTGCAACAAAATAGAAGGTTGGCTATAAAGCAAAATGAAAATGTCATCATATAAAAGTTAAATAATGGAATGAGCTTTTCCGTGAGGTTGTAAAATTCCTTCTTTAAAAGGCATATATTGTGAAAATGTAAAGATACTTCAAAATGCTTGTAGAAAATTAAATCAAAAGATAGGTTTATTTTGGTGCAAAAAATTTTAAATCCATGCATAGTATTTCATAAGATCATATACACATTATAGTGACATCTCCTTGGAGAACTTGCTGTCATATAGGTTTATAGGTTTTATCTTAATTTTGATATAATACTCAAAGAAACATTGAGATTTGGAGGAAAAAGAAGATGGCAAAAGAAAGGTAACATACATTAATTTCTTTTCTTGGCATAAAATCATTTTCACTTTACCATGTTTACAGTCAGAAGAGTCATTAGTACTTATTATCACAATATTAGTAAAGAACAGTTCACTTATTTTGAAGCATTTCATTTTGTATAGAAAACTACCTGGAGAATTGTTATTATATTTCATTTATTTTGAGATTCATATGGAAATTTTGTTACCAGAACAATAATGAATAGTAACCATCAAATATTTCTTATTTCTCAACACAAGTAAACAGGTGGCAGAATTATGAGGAAAAATAAATACAGGAACCTATGCTGTGTAGAAAAGACAGGATGGTTCCTGTTAGTGGAGTCTGAGTATTCAGTACATAAAAATAAAGTTCTTGTCTTTCAAAGTTGAAAGGCTTGCGCTAGAGATTTTAACTGATTAATGCATTTGGAAACTGGATGGATAAGAGTGAAATTGTCATCCTATAATTTGACTGTTGTTTAAAGCCCTTGTCTATATTCCATGAAACAGTGGTCTTTCTACTTCTTGCTTGTTGAACACTATATTCAATTGAGCATTAAACTTGTGATTGTAAAATAAATTAAAACTATCTTATCATAGAAAAAGAAAGTATGGAAGCTCTACTGGTCCATTTCACAATATTAATTTCCTCCTTATCAATGAAAATGAAAAGTGGGGAGATACTTAAATAAGATATGAACATGTACCATTTATTGACCACTATCTAAAACTCAGTAGCATAGCCATTATTATTCCCATTTATAGATGAATAAACTGAATCTTGAGACAAAATGAATAACTTTGCCAAGGTGACACACCTTATGGAACCAGAATTCAAACATGAGTTCATCTGTTCCAAAGTATCAGCACATACTCCTAAGTTAAATATTGCTAATACAAATGTGAGTAGTCCAACTTATTCCCTTTTTCCAGGAATCTACCTGATACTATCTTAATCATTCATTCATTCATTGAGAGGAAATAATACTTTAAAAGTTATGGAAAAGGAAAAAAATTATGTCTTCATCTCAATCTGAGAAATAATAACTCAGCACTTGAAACAGAAAGATTTATGTCTCTTTACAACCAAAATGATCAAAGATTGGAATTCAGTTATTAACTCAACACATAATTTGCTCCACTCACTTTTAGAGGGTTCCAGTCCTACATAAAAAAAAATTCAAGGGTGATTGAGGGATGTCCCTTGTCTATGACCACTAAGGCACAAGGTAAAAACTTAGAATACTTATTATAACATTTTATAGAAATGTTTCTCTTAAAATTTAGTGCTCTTTTTTTACTATGTCATCAGTAGATCTGGAGGGAAAGTTATTCCATGTACTATTTCTTCAATTAAGGTAAAAATGTTCCTAACTCAGTGGTATATACTTTGCTAAATAAACACAAACAATGAACAGATAAAATTATTCAATAGTTGATCAGTAAACACCATGTAACTATGGAATAATTATATGTCCAATGAATTATATAGTACTTATATCTGACATTATTTAGGAAACCCAAGAAATGAACTTGTAATTTGTACTTATCAAATTCCAAGTCCAAACAACCAGTTAACTATCCTGTTATTAGATAAATATCCTATCATTACATACCTGGTCAATACCAATCATGCAGTTAATTACACATATCATACTCCAAAGTAGAGTATAATTATACTATCATTGCGACATCAAGAAATAAGTTATCAATTTAACATATGTAGTAAAAAAGAAAAAATGTGATTAAATATAGCCATAGTCATTCTTCCAATAAATGTTCCCACATTTAAGAAAAGAAAGAGCTTGACTGACTCCTCGTTACTCAGGTCTTTCTCAAATGAGACTCAAACTCTGCATCAAAGCCTTTTGCCACCTCCTTTCTAGAATGGTCTCCACCTGAACCCATGCTCCAGAATTATCCTTTATAACACTACTCTGTTAGTGTTTCTCACTATCGTGTTTTTCACTTTCTAAAACTAACTTATTATTTATATGTTTATAAACTATCTACCTGTCCTCAATATCATAACTGCTTCTAAACATCAGAGATGACACTATCTACTTAGGCACCTCTCTGTTAGAAAGGTTACTGTGTCTGTTCAATACCTTAACCCAAATATGAGGCATGTTGTAGTACAGAGTAACATATTGGGATGTTGAAAAATGGATGATCTACTGAGTACATATTATGTGCAAGGTACTTGGTTTGAGCATAAACAAGACAGATTCTCTGCCCCATGGGCATTGAATGCCAAGATACTGAATTAACACCTGTATACTTTCCGTTTACCAAGCAGGTATACAATCTATTCAAAAGAATCAGCTTTAACAGTTAAATAGACAGATATCCTTGATGCTATCAACTTGTTTTAATCTATTCCACTTAGTTTGTTTCACATGAACACAATGAAATTTTGAATTGTTTACCCACTGTTTCTGACCTAGCATATTTATTCCTACAGACAACAACCTTAATTGGTCTCTTGAAGACTGCTCGACTCCTCCGTCTAGTGCGAGTAGCCAGGAAGCTGGACCGATATTCAGAATATGGCGCTGCTGTTCTAATGCTGTTAATGTGCATATTTGCCCTGATTGCTCACTGGCTGGCTTGCATTTGGTATGCAATTGGGAATGTAGAAAGGCCATATCTGACTGACAAAATTGGATGGTTGGATTCCTTAGGACAACAAATTGGGAAACGTTACAATGACAGTGACTCAAGTTCTGGACCATCCATTAAAGACAAATACGTCACAGCACTTTATTTTACCTTCAGCAGTTTAACCAGTGTAGGATTCGGGAATGTGTCTCCAAACACCAATTCGGAGAAAATCTTTTCAATCTGTGTCATGTTGATTGGCTGTAAGTAGATTTCTCTTTTTTTTGTCTGTTCCAAAAAATACCACAAAACTGATATCCCTAAAACATGTAGAATAAAGCATGGAAAATTATACAAAAGTCTGGAGATAATGGAATTATACCTATGGGTACTACATTATATCAAATTTGATGCTGTGAAGGAGAGACACCAAGAGGTCTTTCTGGACCTCAGGAAATTATGGTCATACAACTGAAATAACATGGCTATTGAGAGTTAGAAATTGAAATTTGCAGTTCATTTTTAATGATATGAAAGTTGTCTGTTATTTATTACCAATGATGGTTTTCTAGTTTAGGCTGGGGCCAGATTGAAATGAGAAATATTTTTTTCTTTATATATTGTAGATATAGATAGATAATTAGATAGATAGATAGATAGATAGATAGAAGACACACAGCTATTCATATAATTGTGCCATCACTATGCTTACATTGCAAGCTAATATTTCATATGTATGTATATATACATAACACACACATGCATGATCCTTTTCCTGTGACATTTTGCTATGATATAAGTGAATACCTATTACTCTATCTTGGGATGTCATGAGCATTCTTTATAAAGTATATTCTTTAGAATTAAAAAACTGAAGAAATTTCAATGTCAAGGTTAAGACAATTACACTACGGAAACACTACAGGTAACCTTGCTGATGGTTGGCAGAAATATGCATTTTGAAAGCTTCAAAAAGAGCATCATTCTTACAAAGCATCCAAAGTTGAAAATAGATCCTGATAGTTTATTTTAAATATAAAGCATATTGATTAATGAAATGTACTTAACTAAGCCCTATTTATAAAACTTAAATAGGTTCACTAAGCTTATATTTTCATATGTGTATGTTTTAATGATTTCCTCTTAGTAAAATTTGGGTAAGATAGAAATATTGTATTTAAATAATTCTTCAGATATTCTACAAATTCAATCCAAGACTTGATTACAAAATCAGAAGTCCCATTGTAACCAGAAGGAAACATGTTGAGCCTACTATAGAAAATAGAGATATCCATTCAGGAGAGACTGAATCTCTCAGAACAAACACATTCCCAGCCATTTTGTTATTACAACTACTGATAAATATTTCATAATACTTATAAACTTCAGTAGCATAAGAAACAAATAAGGAAAGGAGGGTTTTCTTCATTAAATACTTATATACAATAGAGATATATACTTTTTAAAGAAAACAGAATTTGTATTTCCAAACTTGGAATTTTCAAGAACATTTTAAAATTACATTGAAGCTTAGCCAGTTCACTTGACAAACACAACTACATAATTCATCATGAGCAGACTACAAAAAATTATGAAGTTTTGCAAGTAAAAGGAAAATGATACTAAGTACAAATTTTTTTCAGTCCAAAGGAATGAAGAATAGCAGAAATGGTAAATATGACCAAATTTAAAAGAGTTTTTTTCCTGAATTTTAAATATCTTCAAAAATAATTGATTGTTTATACCAAAAATAATATTAACTAGTGTGCAGGTTTTAGAACATTTGTAGGAAAAAGTGTGATAATTATAGTACAAAAAATGTTGCTGAGAATGGAAGTGTATTGTAAAATTCCTACATCACACATGAAGTGGTATTATGTTACCTAAAATAAATGGTGATAAACTAAAATTCACATTGGAAATCAACAACTGTAACAAACCAACAGAGAAGAAAAAATGGAATGATCAAATATAATAAAAAAATCAGTGGAAGCAGGTGCCACGCCCTTCGTCAGACTGGCTTGTGAGGCTGGCAGGATGAATGTGGGGTAGCACACAGTGAATGAATCCAAATACCCGAGTGATCAATTACCAGGGAATCTGGTTGGCCTATATCATCTTGGAAGGACTGCTGTGTGTGGTTCTACTCAGCAACCCTTCTTGTCTGGACCCTGACCAACATCATCCAGAACTTGGCAATGAATATTTTCCTACATATGGTAAAGGGCACACCCTTTGAAACCCCTGACCAAGAAAGGCTGGAAGCAGATGGACAAGAGACTCCAATTTAATTCCCACAAGTTCCTCATCTCTCTATTATACTCTACCTCCTGGCCAGCTTCTACACATCCTTCCATTTTTTCTCCACTCTGCTTTCTGTATCTTGAAAGCCTTTGAACTATACACAATTTTTCTCAAACTCTTAAGAATATAAGAGATGAAAAAATGGATCTCCAGGGCCCAGCCCTGCTAAAGGAACTTTGAACTAGGAAATGCAGGTGAGAGTAAGGGCCAAATCACTCTTCTCTACAGCAGGAAGCCATGTTTGGGCAGCTTTTCTGGTGATTATGTTTTTTCATATCTTCCATCCCTGCTACCTTCCAGCCCTGCTTTGTGGTGTGTTTTCCTTATAGTGAAGGTAATTTTTCAGTTATGGCAGTGATTTGATAAGCAGTTAGGGAAGGGAAATACCCTCTTAAGGTTGGGGAAGAAATAAGGAATACCGACAATGTATAAAACTTTAAGTAAAATTTATCTCTTCTCCTTTGGTCCAATAGGAGGTGCCCTTCATTCTCCACTTATTCAGCAGGGAAAGGATTCTCAAATGAGAAAAAGGGCTCAGGCTATATGGGCAAAGAAAAGAGAGAAGATACAGGTTGCCAGTTACATATTAAAGAAAGATAATCTCCTGGCTTTAAATGGATATGTATATACAAAATGACAAACTTAAAAAAATACAAACCCTTGGATCACAAGGGGACATCTGGGAGCCCCTTTATATTCTCCTTCACCAAGGGCAGAGGGCAGGAGCCTGCTGTTTAAAAATTAATTATGACCATCCTTGCAGCAACAAGCTTGGAGTTGGATAATTTACCCCAAGGTAAAGGAGGAAAAATAAATGTTTCCTCTCTCTGAACTCTGTGTCTTTCTTATCATTAGAGCTATATGCTTTCTTGTTCTGTCTAACTATCAAGTATAGTATATCAAGGTAAAGGAGGGGTTCCCTCCTGAAATGCATCAAGAAATTAAGATAAAAGGAGGTAGGAGAGTATCATCTGCTCTCAAAGCAACTGTCAAGAAAAAAGGCATATGGGCCACAGGGAAAGACCCAGCTCCCACACCGCAAAGGGACTATTGTCCAACCCTAGTCCAAACCTTAGGATCTTTGTAACCTTTGCCCTCTTCTTCTTTGGTATTGTCAGAAGACAAAATTCATTTCCTGGATGCTAGAGGAAGAGAGAGAACATTTCAGGGTCTTTCTATAAGTGCTGACTAAACAAGTTTAGCTTAAAATTTTCCATTTTTAAAATATTTTAAAATAAACAAGTCCAATTCAAGAAATTATAATAAATCAAAAGGATAACATAAAATAAAAGGAACAGTAGAAAAGAAGGAGCAAAAAGGGAGATTTAAATTCAATAATATCAATAATTACCTTAAATGCACATAAATCTAAACACTCTCATTGTAATTCAGAAATTGTCAAACTGTATTATTAAAAAAAAAATCAGAATAGCTTTTTGGTGTGGTGGGTTAGACCGCTGCCTGTAATGTAAGCATCCCACTTTTAATCCCACTTCTGATCCAGCTCCCTGCTCATGGCCTGGGATAAGCAGTAGAGGATGCCCAAGTGTTGAGTCCTCTGCCACCAATGTGGGAGACCCAGATGAAGTTCCTGGCTCCTGGCTCCTGGCTCCTGACTCCTGGCTTTGGTCAGCAATGCCAGCATCCCATATGGGTGCTGGTCCATGTCCTGTCTGCTCCACTTCCGATCCAGCTCTCTGCTAATGGCCTGGGAAAAGCAGCAAAAGATGTTCCAAGTGTTTGGGTCTCTGCTCCCCAGGTGGGAGACCTGGGAGAAGCTCCAGGATCCTGCCTTTTGCCAAGTTGCAGCTATCTGAGGAGTGAAGCAGCAGATGGAAGATCTATTTCTCTGCCTCTCTAATTCTGACTTTCAAATAAATAATCTTTAAAAAACAAAACAAAACGATGATCAACCATCTGCTTTCTGGAGACAGCACACTTAAAATATAAAAACAAAGGTAAAAGGAAAAAATGGAAAACAATGTCCAGTAGGCCTAAGATTTCTGAAATCAATATTAACTTTAGACAAAGTAGGGACAACTACTCTTATTATAGATAAAATAGATACCCACAGCAATCCTACACACGTGTGCACTCAGTTACAGAGCTTTAAATTCTATGAAGCAAAAACTGCTGGAACTGAAATGAAAAACTGATACATTCACACAAAAAATTCACAGTCACAGTTTTCAATTTCAACATTTTTTTTCTCCATGTTTTATAGACTAATAAGGATCTGAATGGTAGACACTGTGGTACAGCAATGAAGCTGCCACTTGGGATGCCCACACCCATACTGGAGTGCCTGGGTTGGCGTTATCTCTTTTTTTAAATTTTTTTTTTATTATTTTTTTGACAGGCAGAGTGGAGAGTGAGAGAGACAGACAGAGAGAAAGGTCTTCCTTTGTCGTTGGTTCACCCTCCAATGGCTGCCGCGGCTGGCGCACCGCGCTGATCTGAAGGCAGGAGCCAGGTGCTTCTCCTGGTCTCCCATGGGGTGCAGGGCCCAAGCATTTGGGCCATCCTCCACTACACTCCCGGGCCACAGCAGAGAGCTGGCCTTGAAGAGGAGCGACATGGACAGAATCCGGTGCCCTGACCGGGACTAGAACCAGGTGTGCCTACGCCACAAGGCAGAGGATTAGCCTAGTGAGCCACGGTGGCGCCGGCCGGTGTTATCTCTTTACTACTGATCCAGCCTCCTGTCAATGCACCTGGTAGGCAGTGGGTGATGGCTCCAGTACTCTCTTCCTCCTTCCCTTCCTTCCTTTCTCTCTTATTCTTCCTGTCAATCTGTGTTTTAAATAAATGAACTATTCAATTTTTAACAAATAAAGATATGAAGACTTGAATACTACTATCAGCTAATCTTAACATATTGGGAGTTACAGAACACTCAGCATAATGTACATTCTTTGCTGGTGCATATGGAACATTCATCAAGACAGCCCATATGCTGACCGACAAAACAATCCTAAATTTGAAAGTCTCAAATCATACTTAGTATTTCTCTTGTAGACCATAAATGAAATCAGAACTCAATAACAACAACAAAAAATAGTAGGAAGAGAGGAAAAAGGGAGGAGAGAGGAGAAGAGGAAAGGCCAATAGATATTTGGAAAAGTCCCAAATATTTAGACATTTACTAACAAACTTCCAATAACTCATGATGCAAAGAAGAAATCACATGGAAAATTAGAAAATACAAGTGATTCAAAATAAAAGGTATTAAAAATTGTAGGAGGCAGCTAAAGTAACATTTAGAGAGAAAATTTTAATTTTAAGCATATATAAAAGATCTAAACTGCTACTCTAAGAAGTTTGTAGAACATATCTGCCAGCTGGCTGCTTCTCAGAGGAAAAGGGCGATCGGTACAGCCTCCATTGCTTGGTGGTAAGGACCCCAGGAGGGGTGACAGAGGCCCTGGTCCAGGAGGGCGCACTAGTTCCAGAGGTGGCCCAGGTGGACGGTCAGGCCCTATGTGCCACACATCCCATTTGATTTCTCTTTCTGTGAAATGGCTTTCCCCTGAGTCAAGCCAACTCCTGATGAAACTTCCTTAGTGAAACTGCTGAAGAGGAATCAAGATCCTGCTCCCAATTCTGCGGAACGGACCTCATCCTTTCTCTGGTGACAAAAATAAACAAGGGGATTGACAGTTTGCTTGTGGCTCCAGGGACATTTGAAGTGCAAATTGAAAACATCCCACAGGTCGGAATTTATAAAAGGGCACAATAGCTACAGGACACATTGTGGCTGACCTGGTAGTAATATTGGGGATTCTGCCGACATTGGAAGCTGCTGCTGCCCTGGAGAACGAAGTCGTGGAAACCCTGAGAGTACAAGATCCTTTAGAAGTTTTGACCACGCTGACCAACGAAACTGGCTTTGAAGTCAGCTCTGACACTACGGTGAAGAGTCTCATTACAACAGTGCCACCTAATCTCTGGAAACAGGACCGGAGCTCCCTCTGGATACCAAGGCGTGCAGAGTGTCTCAGTAGCCATCCGACATTTGAGGAAAATGCTTCTCAGTCCACAGTTAAGGTACTCATCAGACTGCCGAAGGACCTGAGGATTCATTTTCCTGGCATCGAGCCCCTCCTACCCTGAGTTCTTGCCCTCCTGTGGCACTATGCCATGAATAACCCCACCAGAGAACCGTTGGCCCTGAATGTGGCAGACAGGCATTGCTTGCAGATCCTGGCTGCACGACTGGCCTTCCAGGTTCCTTGGGCACCACTGATCCCTGGGAGACTGGTGACCTCAGAGCACACACAGGCATGACCCTGGCACAGGAGGGCATGGTGTGCCACGCAGCTCAGACCCGGGTCCTAGTCCTCTACCATCTTGCGGTAGCAAGATCCTCCCCCAGGAGAGTGATGCCAGCTACCTTGCTTCTGAAAGATCTGCCTGGGATGGAGCGATAGTGACTCCTTTCAGAAAAGGCTTATGAGAAAACACCAGAGAATAAAAAAAGAGAGGAAGAGGAGAACACAGAACCACCTCAAGGAGAGGAAGAGGAAAGCATGGAGACTCAGGAATGACCTTTCCTTTCCTGCTCAACAGAAAGACTGGAGTCTACCCAAGTTGTTGCTCAGTTTAATATGGTGGTGCTTCAGTGATTTAGGGGAGAGAGCAAGAAGGAAAAATACCTCTGTAGAAGGAAAGATCACTCTACTGGGTTTTCATACTGGCTTAGTGGGCAGAAGTTCCCACGACTTGCCTATGTCACCCATCTATAATGAAGCAGGATATCAACATTTCTTCCTAGAACTTTAAAATCCCCAACTCCTGAAAACCCCTCTTAACCACTACTTTGAAACATTGTGAACTGTTAGTGTCTGGAAATATATATATATATATATATATATATATATATATATATATTTAAGATTTATTTATCTGTTTGAAAGTTACAGAGAGAGAGGAGAGGCAGAGAGAGATCTTCTATCTGCTGGTTCCCTCCCCAGATGGCCGCAATGGCCGGAGCTGTGCTGATCTGAAGCCAGGAGCCAGGAGCTTCTTCCAGGTCTCCCACACGGGTACAGGGGCCCAAGGACTTGGGCCATCTTCTACTGCTTTCCCAGGCCATAGCAGAGAGCTGGATCAGAAGTGGAGTAGCTAGGTCTCAAACCAGCGCCCATATGGTATGCCAAGGCTTCAGGCCAGGGCTTTTACCTGCTGCGCCACAGCGCAAGCCCCCTGGGAATATTTTTTTTTTTAAAGAAAAATGATTAAAGCATTTCCTAGTTTTAACAAAAAGAAGTTAGGGGCCACCACTGTGGGTTAATGGGTAAAGCCACTGCCAGCAGTGCTGCCAGTTCAAGTCCCAGCTGCTCCACTTCTGATCCAGCTCTCTACTATGGTCTGGGATAGCAGTAGAAGATGATCTAAGTCCTTGAGCCCCTGCACCTGTGTAGGAGACTCTAAAGAAACTCCTGGCTCCTGGCTTCAGATCAGCTCAGCTCTAGCCATTGCGGCCATTTGGGGAACGAACAATGGATGGAAGAACTCTGCCTCTGCCTCTGTAACTCTGCCTTTCAAATAAATAAATAAATCTTAGGAAAAAAACTATTTAAAAAAAAGCTAGTAAAAAACAAACAAATTAATATTTGTAGATGTATAAAAATAATAGATATGGGGCCGGCGCCGCGGCTCACTAGGCTAATTCTCCTCCTGCGGCACCAGCACACCTGGTTCTAGTCCCTGTCAGGGCGCCGGATTCTGTCCCAGTTGCCCCTCTTTCAGGCCAGATCTCTTCTGTGGCCCAGGAGTGCAGTGGAGGATGGCCCAAGTGCTTGGGCCCTGCACCCCATGGGAGACCAGGAGAAGCACCTGGCTCCTGCCTTCGGATCAGCGCGGTGCGCCGGCCGCAGCAACCATTGGAGGGTGAACCAACGGCAACGGAAGATCTTTCTCTCTGTCTCTCTCTCTTACTGGACACTCTGCCTGTCAAAAAGAAAGAAAGAAAGAAAGAAAGAAGGAAAGAAAGAAAGAAAGAAAGAAAGAAAGAAAGAAAGAAAGAAAGAAGGAAGGAAGGAAGGAAGGAAGGAAGGAAGGAAGGAAGGAAGGAAGGAAGGAAGGAAGGAAGATAAATATGAATATAAGCAGAAATTAACAAAATCAATAAAATTGATAAACCTCTAGATTAGAGAGAAAGAGAGCAAGAAAGAGAGACAAGTAGAACATAAGGTTGCCAGTGTACTATATGAATAAAAATAGCAAGATTATAAAAGATTATGACTGGTTTCATAACAATAAATATGGCAATTTAAATGAAATGGATGGATTCTTAAAATTATCCAAGCTGAAATGAACCAAAATAATCCTGAACCAAAAACTTATAATCAATAAAAATTTTGGATTTCATCAAAATTAGTAATATCTGCTTTTCAAAGGTCATTATAAAAAAAGGGCAGCAGAGAATGGAAGAAAAAATTCTCAATATTTCTATCTGAAAATGGACTTGGTTTCAGAATATATCACAAATACTTAATAAGACCATAAAAAAAGACAACTGAGTTTAAAAATGAAAATAATTTTTGAATAATTTTTATAAAAGAAGATATATGGATGGCAAATGTGTACATGAAAACATGTGATTAAATCATCAGGGAACTGCAAAATAAAATCCTGAAGAGATATTATATCCACTACAATGGTTAAAATCAAAGACTGACAAAACTAAATGTTGAAGACTATATGAAACAAGTGATATCGCTGGTCAGAATTTAATATGATACAACTGTGAAAACAGCTTCTTGTCTCATAAACACAATTCAGCAATTCTACTCTTAGGTGATTAAAAGGTATATGAAAATATATGCCCACACGAAAACTTGTACGCATGTGTTCATAGCAGTTTTACTCATAAAAGCCAAAAGAAAGAGACAGTGAAGTTTCAATCAACAGGAGAAGAAATAAAGTGTGATATAACTGCATAATGCAAATCAAATCAGCAATTAAAAAATTCTGATGGACACAACACAGTGATTCTCAAAAATAGTGCTGAGCAAAAAATCATTCAAATGAATATAAAGTTTATGATTCTGTGTATATGAAATTCTAGAAAATGCAAACTGTTGGAATGACAAAGAAATTTAGTGGTTGCATTAGGTCTGAAATGAAGGATGTAGGCAGCCAAAGGACACAAGAAAAACTTTGGGTCTGGGAAATATCCTATATCTTGATTGTGTTTACAAGGGTGTACATTTGTCCAAACCAACTTTACTGCATATTTAAAATTAATGTGTCTTCTTTCTTGTAAATTACACATAAGTTAGGAATGTTTTTAAGGTCTTTTGTAAATTATGAAATTTCAAAGCAAATTGTACTTGTTGTATCAGGTTGTTTCAGGTAATAGCAATCAAACAAATTTATTGGTTAGGCTATCATATCAGATTTTTGAATGAGATATGCTGAAGAATGTTTTAAAAATATATCTGTTTTGTTTCTATAATACCTATACCCAAAGTAAACCATTTTGATAACATATAAACTCTCTGTTTATATTTCTGCTCTGGAAATTAAATAAAATACTGAGTTGAGAAAAGAAATGTCTATAAACAATAGTTGACCCATCTGCTTTTGACTGATTTTGTGGTAGTTGATAGGCATCAACTAAGTAAGAAATACAGACATACTCATTGTTTTCTACTGGTCGGCTTACAAACATTAGCTTTGCTTATCTCCTTATAAACTCAGAAAGTCATGTTTTCATTATAAATTTAAAAGCCATCCACATACAGTTTCCTAAAGAAAGTGTTTCAATTGCTTATTCATGTTTTCAATTGCATACTTACATCTATATTTTTCCATCCTGACAGTGAGTAGAAGATGCACGCTTATGACTCACACTGAAATTTTGTTTCATTTAATGGTAGTATGGAGATAAAACCACAATATTTGTTAAAAACTAAAAGGAAATTTTTCCTGACTTTTCTCCTTCATGTAATTATGTGGTTTAGGTAAAATAACTAGCATTGATTGTGTGCTGACTATATTTCCTGATCATGTAATAGATACTGTAGAAACAAAGCCAAACATAGACATGTCTCCAACATTAGGCCTACAATGAGTAAAAAATATTTCTCACCTGAATTGCCTGGGATCACAGAACTAGAATCCAGCAAATATTGCTTTCTTGCTAACTACTCTCTTACACAAATTAGGAATAATTTAGAGCAAATTCTTCTGCCTGCAAAAAATATGACCTAAACAGTTGATCTACATTACAGGGGAATCAATGTCTCCCTCACATGCCAATTCAAACTCACTACAGATCTGGATTAGTTTGGCTCTCAAGAGAAACTGAATGAGTGAACTGATGGATAGATGATTTACTGATAGATGATTGATGGATGGATAGATGATGGATGGATAGATAGATGATAGATAGATAGATAGATAGATAGATAGATAGATAGATAGATAGATAAAAGGAGAGTTATGGATACAGAAAAAGGAACTGGTCTTCCTGGTTATGGAAACTAAGTGTCAAATCTGTGTTCAGCAAACCAGAGACTCAGAAAAACTGATGGACATTTGATGATGCCCATTTGAAATCAGTCCTAGTCTGAATTCAAAACTAAAGGCAAGGGAAGATGATATCTCAGTTCAGAGAAAGGCAGAGTGAAATCTCCTTTACTCCACCTTTCTGTTTTCTCCAGGATGATGCCTGGGCCATGGGAGGCAACAATCTGCTTTACTTGTTCACTGATACAAATGTTCATTTTATCAGAGACTTACACAGACACAATCACAAAAATATTTTACCAAGTGTCTGGACACCCTGTGACCCAGCCAAGTTGATGTAAAATTAACCCTCATCCCTCACCAATTTTCAGCCTCTTCAATAGATAAAAATAAAGGGCCACTTCATTCCTAGGGATATTCTCTTACTAAGAATATCTACGATAAACAAAGACCATGATAAGGAAACATTATAAGATGAAAAAGAAAGAAAATACTGGGGAAAACTTAGATTTGCTTGAAACACATAATGAATCTTACAACAATCTACCTTAATTTTTGAGTAAATGATTTATAGAGGCAAATGTTTAAAAAATGTGTTTGAAGGAAAAATATGTATTCATTACGTAGCTTAACAAAACATTCAGGTTTTTTAATTGTCACTTTCCCCACTTATTTGTTCTGTTGCAGTACTAGAGCCTTTTAATGTTGCTTCATTCTAAGGTTCTGAGAAACTCCCATAGATCAATACACAGACATATTAATACTGTGACTTTCTATAAAGAATGTACCATTTCCTTTAAAAATTATTAGAAGGTACATACAAATATATAGGGAGAATATGACTCCTTAAAGAGCTTACTTTAAATCATAAAGATATATCCCCAAAACAGCTAATAAGTATATTATACTTAAGTACTGAATATATAGAAAGGGATGTACAGAATCTTCCCCCCATGGAGAAAAAACCAAAAATGTGTCCCATTTTTCCTACAAAAATAGAGCTGTCCATGTTCTTAAAACCAGAGATATATTTCTTATGCAAAGAAACTTTAAAAATGAATTAGAATCAATAAATTGTATACAAATTGATACTCTCAGGAAACTATTGGTTCATTAAAAGAAAAGACCCTTAGCAAATGTAAAGTATTAAAAAATAAGTTTAAAATATCTAATAGACACAGTGCTAAATTGGAGGCCTAATGGCAGAGATAAGTCATTATTTAAGAATTAGTATTTTGTCTCAAATTCAAGGGATGGTTTTGAAATCCCTAAAAGTTATTTTTGCCTCATAAGCTTTTTTTTTCAAGAAAACATTTATGGTGACTCATGATGTATCTTCCTATTACAAACAGAGTGGTTTCTTCCGAGTGCATTTTATCTCTAGCCAATGCTCCTTCACAAGCTGATATAATAAACAGTCTCAAGGTTTTTTTCGGAATTTAGAATCTGTGATAAATTTGGAAACTTTCTCTCTCCAGATTCATCATTAAAATTATAACATTTAAAGTTTAACTCTTCACTCCAATCCCCCCACAGACAAATGACAAATCCTCACAACTCTATTGAGATCACTGAAATCAGCATATTTGATATTTTGAAAAGATATAAATGACCAAAGGCAGTGTTCACCCATAACTTTGTTTTTTATCCAATCCAGCACTAATGTACGCAAGCATTTTTGGGAATGTATCTGCAATTATCCAAAGACTGTATTCGGGAACTGCCAGGTACCACATGCAGATGCTGAGAGTTAAAGAGTTCATTCGCTTTCACCAAATCCCCAACCCTCTGAGGCAACGGCTTGAGGAGTATTTCCAGCATGCATGGACGTACACCAATGGCATTGACATGAACATGGTATGTATTTCTGTTTTCCAAAATGGAAACACCACAGGCATTATAGCTATAGCCAAAGTGGAAAAGCCAGTCTCACCAGCTTTGAACCCCCTGCTTTTGTTTTCTTCTCTCGGATGTTTATTTTCTCCCCTGGAGATAGTCTCTCATTCTCAATTCATGGCATTGCATGGTGCTATATCTAGTTATATTGTGTGGCAAAGGCATTATAACATGATGCAAACTGATATAACTGCATGTAATAGAGTTCCCATATCTAGTTAGTGAGAACATTGCTTTAGATGGGACATGGACTTTCAGTACATGGCCTAGTGGCCAGCACCCAAAATATTAGTTGACGCCAGGTGCAATAAGGTTTTCCAAGTAAACCATAACAACTATGACATCCCACTCAGGGATACAAGGTTAACATACTTTAATTGATGGACATTTTGGAAATTTGTAGAAGTTAGGGACTTTACGGATAAGAAAAGCATTTTATGATAGGAAGTTTCAAGCTTTTTAAAATAACTTTTTTTTCTATATTTCAAACAATTAACTATGCCCTTTAATTGTACCTGCTTTACTGCATTTTTCCTTTCAAGGAGGAAATGTGGATTCCCTCATATCGTTTGTGATCATTTGTCATAATCATCCCGTCCCATGTCGCTGCCCCCAAATCAGCACAATTAAAATTAATATTATCCAAAAAGCTCTTTTTTTATTGTTAGTAGAACTGCCCACATTCTTTTATGCACTATCTGGTTGTAGAGACTGATTATTAAAAATAAATACAACAAATCCAAATTCTATGACATATCAAAGAACTATAGAAAAAAAAAGCTTAAAAATATTGTGACTTCACATCTGGCAAGTCCTCCACTGTGCAATGAATCTGTTTCTAAGAAGTTTCAGAAAATAAAATCAATCACATTTAATTACATCAATTGCATAATGCAATTTTTTGTGAGCCTAAACAATTCAGATTGTTATTTTGGGGTAGTAATTTATTAAAAAAGTTAAAATTATCAATAATGATGCAGAAAGTTTTGCAAATTTATTGCTCAATGTGAAAGACACATGCTTGCATGGATAATTTTATCATCTCTGTGTGTTATTTACTTGAGGACTTGCCATTATAAAAATGTGAATCTGAAGATAATAAAATTAGCACATTTTATACAGAAATGTAACTGAACTCATACGTTAATTCTAATTACCCCGAAGTTCACTGTGAAAAGTTCACTTGATAAATTGATCTCCCCTTGAGAACAATTTAATCTCACAAGAGAGCACCTACACATTTATGACTTTTATGTAATTCCATCAATATGACTGACAAAAATATCAGCATTAAACAACCATTGGGGGATCTACTGCTGGGTTGACTGAAGCAGTGTCAAGAATTTTTAATCAAAATACATGTCACTCAGTTTTATTGTCCCATACTGTCAAATTATTTCAATAACAGTAGTAAACAATTATTTATTTTATATCCCCTCTCCATAACTCTAGTTTTGTGACCATTTTTTGTGACTAAGTCTATTTTGTGACAACTATTTACCTTTCATTGTTTGACTCTAGTACCTATGAATACGGTTTATATACCACTTGCCTATTTACAATGTACTTATGAAAGATTTATCTCTTTCCTGTCTGCTTCACACCTTAATACATGGAATTACAACACCCACCGGTAAGAACAGGAGGTATTTATATCCAATTTAATTCTCGTGTAAATTGTGGAGAACACCCTTGTTATCTGTCAGGTTTAGAGCTTGTTAAATGATTTCCAATATTAGTTCTGATCTTTTTTTGCATGATATAGCAGAGGAAATACAAAGCAAGAAACTGGGGAAGATAACTTGAATGAGGCCAAGTACAGAATAGAGAACCTTAATTTTAACAGTGACTTGACCTCTCATAATATTTAAATGTAGTTTCCCACTCCCCACAAAAATTTATTTCTGTCCCTATCCCTACTCTGGTCAAGGTTATGGGTATACGGTTTGCATTAGATAATTGTCATAAAGAAAATGTCATTCTCTTTCATCATCCTCTATTTTCATGATGTAGGTGCTTTTCTTTCCTCTCATCTGCATGCCAATGTTACATGATCCTGGAGTGTGTGAGCTCTAAACCATGTGCCGCTGAGTTTTGCATGTGGTTTTGAGAACTTGACTTTGCACGAACTTCTTGTTTGAACACAATGTCTACATTTTTCATTTTGTGACTGCAAAGTGAGTAAAAAAATCAAAGTACAAGATAATTCTGAAAATTCAGCTAATGGAAGATACTTGCTTATTAAGTTCGATATGCTAAGCAAAGTTGATTAGAGAAAAGCGACGGTATGCTTAGACTATTGAAAGGTTTTTTAAAAAATCAAAGTGGATTTTTTTATCCCCAAAAACCACATTATTAAAATTCCTGTGTCTTCTTAATTTACTGTTAAACAAATTGCAATGTAATAGTAGCTTAAATGATTTAAATTTATGTATGGTGATACATAAAAGTACATCAAATTGTTGTATTTTTTGCATCAGCATTCCATTGTTATTTCATTTGCATATAATCTTAAATATAATTTCTCATGAAACATTTCAGGTCATTTTTATTGTTCTGCCATGCCCAACTGAGGTACAAGTTTTCCAAGTCATATTGTAATAATTAACCTAAAATTATTTTCATGATGTTAAACATTTGAGTGCTTGATAGACCAGAAAATATAGGAAAGAATTGCCTGAAACATGTTCCATATTCTTTATTCCTTGAATCTTTTGCTTTTTGTGAAAGAGCTATTGCTAGAATGCTGCTGAACTGAAAACATTCTGGGAACAAGTACAAACTCCCTTGCAACTGAAACAAATGCTTCAGAGTACAAAAGGACGGGGCCAGGATAATAAGCTAGTAAGAGGGGTATTTTCTTTTGTGTCTGACTTCAGATTTAAGAAAAGAGAAAATTATCTCAAAGATTGGGCAGGTTAATTCTAGAAATCCTTTTCCCTTCTCCCTCTAGAAACTTGATTAATTATGAATAGGAGATGATTTCTCAGATTAGGACTGGTGGCATTTTAGGAACTTCCCCAAATTAAAGCCACCTTCTGAAAATTTCTGAAGTTAGCCAACATTGTCTTTGTTACAACACTACCAAGACACTGAAAATAATCTTCCATGTCAATGTGGGATCAAATGGCCTCACATCCACACACAGGAGCCTTGCTCTGATTACAAAGAACATTGATAACAATGAACTGTAATCATTCTTGATGGAAATGAATAAACAACTTAGGACAGAAACTAAGAAAATTTTTATGAGCATTTAATGGAGAATTTATATTTATTACCTAAAAATACAACACCCTACCCCACCAAGAAATGCTTGATAAGAGAAAAAATAGATTAGAGATTCAGGGAACCAAGTACTAGCTTTCAATCTGCCACTGATCTTGGACAAGTCACTAACCTTTCTGAATTTCATTAAACCTGACATTTTAAAGTATTTTAAAGCACCAGAATTCAAATATGTTAAACGTATAAAACAATTATTATGGGGGCTTTTCTGCATAATGGAGATTTTAACCTGTCTGCTGCTAGCTTCTGCATAGAATGTTATTGAAAAACTACTGGGACACATGGGTGGTTGAATTGCTGATAACAGAGATCTGAGGCAGAACGTTTTGGTTAAAGACAAGGGAAGAAGTAGAGGCACATATGTGTGAGAGTACAAAGCAGAATTAGATAATCCAGAAAGAACTTCATTTAATTTATTTTAGGACAAAAAGTGAAAACTGAGTATTTTTTAGCATTCATAGAAAAATTTTGAGAAACACAATTGTAATCAATGCAGGAGGAAAAGACCAACTTATTTAGCTGGGTACTAAGTTTTCCTTAAACAAGCAGGAAGGAAAAGAAAAGGTGAAAGTTTTGCCTTTGAGAGTTAAGGGAGAAAACCTGATCCGATTTGCATACTATATGGTCCAGTCTCCCAGGTTAAGCTGAGGCTAGATTAATTCCTGTGAAAGCAGGAGGAATTGAATAGCACTGTAACTAAAGATGGGGAGAGGTTTTGAAGATTTCAATCAAAACTCAGCCAAATAGGTTAAACATACTTAGAACTATGTGAGATTCCGAGGGATACAGCATGCGTTTGTAATGGACCTCGCAAACAAGACCAAAGTAGAAAAGAGCATAATAATAAAAAAAAAAAGAAGAAAGTATACTGTTTAATGGAAATTCTAATTTCTTGGATTTGGTGTGATTTCTAAGGAGAGTTTTAAAGGTTTTTTTTTCTTTCCTATACCTACACAAACCTTTTCGAGTTTCTCTGTTATATAATAGTCTCCATTACTATCAATATCTCACCACTTATATCTGCATCCACAATCTAACTCTACTCCATCCAAAGCTTTGTTATATCCATTCTTTACACATATTTAAATGATTTCATCTATGTCAGAACTTCATGTTCAAATCTTGGAATGTTTTAATACAACCTAGTGAAATGTAATGAGTTCCTTCAGTTATGTTCAACTCAGCAGCTTAGATAAAAATGGTCTTGTGACAATAAATCCGACCAGAAATACTAAAGGAAAATGTGTAAAAATCACTCTTTCTAATGACCTTTTATATACTGAAGTTGATTGATATGGTCAATGAAAAATCTTGAGTAATCAGCATATCATAGAGTTATAATAAAATTACTAAAAGTATGATGCCCTTCTATTTGACTAGTCTTTCATGCACTTAAAAAATAATAGGAGATAGGCAGAAACTTACATTTAAATGATAAAGAAACATAGTATTGGTAACATCTTTTAGTTTTTCATCAATAAATACCCGTTTCAATTCAGGAGCTGAGTTTAAAAAGTATTGTAATTCAGATGATGTTTTCATCTACATGAGTATTGCCTGATCTTGAAGAAACTGGGTAGATAGGAGCATTTTGCACTGTTAAGAAATCTGCTGTTAGCTCAACCTTGATAGTTTAGATCATCTACTGTAGCCAGCCCCTGAAACAGGTGCTCAAGAAATGGTTAAAGTTCATCAAGACCCCTTATCCTAAAATTCTCAAAAATATCACAGAGGACAATAAATGCCCTATGACCTTTCTGACATGATCAATATTAAGTTAAAGGCAGGGATTTGGTGTTTTCAAGTAACAATTATACTTGCTCAGTCACCTTTCACAAGTGATGAGGATCACTTTATTGTGGTCTCCAACCGTCATCATGAATGATTTATTTACAGTGAAATCCATGCTGCTTCCATGCAAAGTGAGTTCTTCAATAGTGGAATCTGACCTTCAGCAGTTGATGAGCCAAAAGAATGACAGTGTGGCATGAGATTTTGAAAAGCAGCCATTGCAGAAACACGGTTCTGAAGCAGTAACCTACTTCCGCACTTCGGTTTCCCCATTCATTATGATTATTCTTCTAGCAGTAGCAGGAAGGCAGAAATGATGTCTCAATCGTTTTCAACTCTAAAACTTCTTTGAATAGGACTGTAAAATTCATCTTGTAATGCTAAAGGGTATGATGTATTTCAAAATACTTCTTTTGGAGTATGGTAGGAGCAGAAGAATTCAAACTCAGTTCACTTTCAGATCACTTAATCAACATGGGTTAAGTCAATAATAAAAATAGAGATCACAAAAGTTCAGTTCTAAAATATTGTTTGGAAGTATGATATAAGTTCTTTTCATTCAAATGCTAGATTGATTCAGCATTTCTTGAACTAAGTAGAATCAAATCACCCACAATTTCCCGCAAAATAAGAGTCCAATATTTTCCTTAGTGAAAGACATTCTTTGGAGATTGGGGATTTATATTATAAATGGACATTTATTTCTTAATCTTTTTTAAGGAGAAAAAATAAACAGAGGTAGTTTATCCAGCCCAAATTACCAGACAGCCTTAATGCAGTAATATCTTAAGAAATATATATGTGTGTATATATATATATATATATAAACTGTTTTTCTTGGTTTAGACATATTACTATCTATATGGATGAGGATGTATTAGAAAAAGCAAAATTATTATGAGTATTTCTTGTGTAATATATTCAAGGAACCTCATTTAATTTGGCTCCTGTTTGCCATGTGGGCCACCCCCAGCAGACCTCTACTATCACATTAAGGCCCACCTGAAAGAAAATTTTGAGCTTTTTATGGAGGGCCTATTTACTTCTTATTGTACATTTTTAACAAGCTAGTTATACTCAACCACATCCATATATGCTGTAGCTTATTTTACCCTTTCAACCAGTAATGTTTTTAGATTACTATGCTCAACAGCCCACACATAGCTAAAACATGTCCTACCATAGTGGCAAGATAAGCCAGAGACTCACTCCATCCACGGCTAATTATTTTTGATGTATCTTAGAGGTTCATCTTAGCTTTCAACCATTTCTAGACTGTGAATCACAATCTGTTGATATCAGGAAAAGGGGATCTGATCTTCCTGGTATTTTCAAAGATGGGAGCTTTAGCCCAGATTCCAGTTCTACTTTTACCTGTTTTACCTATGAGCTATTCTTTATATTTAACATCACCAGGATCAGGATATTATAACAAAGCAATTCTCTTTGACTAGACATCTTAAGAATGGAAGGTAGTATGATGCAAGATAAAAACAAATGCTATATGGCCAAAAATTTCATAATAAAAATGAATTAAAGCCTATAATCTGGACTGAACTAAATGATCAGATATGGAGACATTCTTGAAATTGAGATACAGAAAGGTCATCTGGATAATGGTCAAAATCAAGAAAAGAAAAGCAATGGATGAACAAGATTGTGGCCTTTAAACACACAGTTCTTAAAGAGAAAGAAATAACTTAATCATGAAACTAAGTTAAAGAAGACATTAATTATAAATTGTCAAATAGTACATAAAATTTTATTTAAAAGTAACTCAAAATAACCTACAAATCTTTTCATTCAGAGACAACTCCCAGTTATAACATCATCTCAGTAAGCATACTTCTGGCATATCCTGTTTGTGTATGTATGTGTGTGTGTGTGTGTGTAATTGTTCTCATATAATAGATTTATCATAGCTTGATTAGAATTTTTTCAAATTAGGACTCATCTTCACTAATGGTGCATTTCTCTCTCTCTCTCTCTCTCTCTCTCTCTCTCTCTCTCACACACACACACTCTCTCTCACACACACACACCCTTACACATTCATGCACAAACATACAACACATCTCCACACACACATACTTTATATAAATGAAATCACAACATAAGTGCTTTTTATGAAGGGTAATTTTTAGTACATTTTTGAAATTTTTATACTTTAATTTGTTTTCCTTCCTACTCTATATCTTCCACATCAGTATTTCAATCTTCTATTGTTTATTACCCATGTGTATAAAGCACTGTGTAATTCTCTGTCATAACAATGATATTCTCATGTACACATACACAATTATATACCCTCCTGTGTATGTTTGTAACTTTTTTAATTTTTAATTTTAATTTTTAATTAGCTTTTAACAAATTCAGTGTGATTTGAAGATACAATTCTAAGAACCCAATGATATTCCCTTCCTTCCTCCCTGCCTCTCTCTCTCCCACTTTTCTTCCTTCTCTCTTTCTGTGTTTTTTTATTTTTTGAAATAAATTTTTAATTTATATTGCAGTAAAAGTCTTAATACTTTATCAGATAAAAAGTTTAATGAGTAAAAATCAAAAAGACACTAGGTTAATTTAATGCATAAATGTGTAATATTAAATTATATGGAGTTTGTGTAGGCTTTGGCTTAGTTATTAAGATGACTCTTAGAAAGCCCATATCCTGTGGCAGAGGGCCTGGATGCATCAGTTCAGCTTACAATTCCACCTTCTTGATCATGTCCACCATGGAAAGCATAGGTAATGGCTCAAGTACTTGGGACCCGCATGGAGGTCCATGTTCTTTGCATCAACTTGGCCCTGCCCTGGCTATTCCTGGCATTTGGAGAATGAATCTACAGACAGAAGATCTTTATCCATCTCTGTCTCCCAGTCTTTCAAATAAACTTAAAACTAATTAATTTTAAAAATAAAAATATAATTTCTCATAAATAAAAATGACCTATATGCTCTGTGCAAGAACACTTAAAATAAAAGTTAATCAAGATTTATAAGTAAGAAAAATCGTTGAAATTTTATAAAATTGATGCTTCTTATTTCATATTTTATGAAAATACTTCCAAGTCAATTTATACAACACTAATTCATTCATATTAATGAATATAACATTCTATAATAAATTGTTTTGTGTACTATAATTGTACAGTAAAAATATGGTGGTGTATTGCTACATGTCACAATTATAATTATCAACTATTCTTTCATTGATGAGCTTTCATTTTCCAAGTTCATACCACTTCAAAGAATGCTGCAATAGAGGCCGGTGCCGTGGCTCACTTGGTTAATCCTCCACCTGCGGCACCGGCACCTCATATGGGTGCTGGGTTCTAGTCCTGGATGCTCCTCTTCCATTCCAGCTCTCTGCTGTGGCCCAGGAGGGCCATCTGGGGAGTGAACCAATGGAAGGAAGACCTTTTTCTCTGTCTCTCTCTCACTGCAATAACTCTACCTGTCAAATAAATAAATAAAAGATTAAAAAAAAAGAATGCCGTAAAAAACATCCTTATGGAAATTTCCCTTACTGATCCTCTTACTTTGTATGAGTAGATTCCTATATAAGAGATAGTCAAGCTAAAGACCATCTATATTTTTCTTTTAAGCTATTGTGAGATTATATTTCAAAATTGCTTAACAATTTACATTTCTACCAACAATGTTGGTATTATTCTCTAATGCTGTTTAGTAGCAGTGGACATTATGTTTCTATTTATTTTTGGCCAGTTTAATTAATATGTGAAAGTTTGTTCTTATGTTAATGACATTTCATGTTATTGAATTTGAGCATTCTTTTCATTTATATTTATATGACACTTTGATGCTTCTTTTATGAATTGCCTATTTGTAGAGTTTTTACATATTTTCAGTTATCTTTATTTCATAGGGATCCCTTATAGGTTGTAGATATTAATGTCTTATCAGCATCCATATACTGTAATTTGTTCCTAAAATTTTTCTCAATATCTTGGTTTGTTTAAGAAATATTTTGAATGTAAATTTTATAAAATAATATGATAAAATTGGTAAACTTTTATTGTACTATTCAGGCTCTTCCCTCTTTTAAAATATTTTGCTAAATCTTTAGATTGTATCGCTTCTCAGCCTTTTGGCTAAGATCAAGTGTAAATCTTTAGATTGTGAGAAGTTTCCTAGATTTTCTTGTAGGTTTTCCTATGTGATTAGAAATAAAACTCTATAACCTATTTGAAATTTATTTCTGTAAATTATTTTCTTTACATGAATAGAAGATATTAGCCATTATTTTCATTTAATTAAAACAATACCTAAATTATACATTAAATTATCAAATTGGAATACAGCTATTACCTGAAGTCTGCTGTATTTATCCATTCCAATTGTAATACAGAAATAGCTTATAATTAGTGGCTTTCTTTCATGTTTTAACATCTGATAAGATAGATCAACTCTTACTAATCTTATTTCACTTCTTTTTCTTATCTAGTTGAGAATATTAATTCTATCATATAAAATATATGATTATTTTATTCAATTACAACATATTAATGTTAGTCTTTTGAGATATCCAAAGATCAGATTATAAAATCATGCTAAGCAAAGCTAGAAATCATAACCAGTATAAAGAGCCTCTAATAATTTCAAGGACTTAAGTAATCACAAGATATAAGCATGTAGATTCTTCCTTACAATATTAGTATAAATTCTGGCTGAGATTTCTTATTTTTAATTTTTTAAGTTCAACAGACATAAAAATTGTAGGTATTTATGGGGTTTATATAATATTTTGATACCTATATATACATTGTATAATGTCCAATCAAGGTTAATATATATTTATCTCTTCAAACATTTAGCATTTCGTTATAGGAAATGTTATAAAACATTCAAAAGCTTATCCTATAGATTTTCCAAGGAGTTATACAATATTTTAACATTATCTAGACTCACCCTACTGTGACTAGAGCCTCCAGACTTCTTAATTCTATCTAGTTATAACCTTGTACCTGTCAATCAACCTTTTCCCATCACTCCCATAACCATTTCCTCCCAGCCTCTAGTAACTAACATTATATTTTTTGCTTCTATGAGACATCCATAATTTTTAGACTCTATTTATGAGTGAGATCATGTGATACTTTTCATTCTCTGCTTAGCTTATTTCCCTTAGCATAATGACCTCCAATTCCATCTATGTTCTTGCAAAGGAGAGGCTTTATCCTTTTTATGGCTGAGTATTATTCCTTGTGCGTATGTAAAAATCTTCTTTTTCATTCCTAATGGATGGGTGCTTAAATTATTTCCATATCTAGGCTATTGTGAACAGTGCTATGATAAATAGGGGAGTGCAGCTATCTTTTCAACAGATGATTTCATTTCTCTTGGAAATAGATCATAGATCATGGATCATGTGGTAGTTCTATCTCTACCATTTTGAGGAGTCTCCATACTGTTTTCCACAAAGGCTGTGCTAATTTGCATTCCTTCCCACAGTGTGCAAGCTTTCTGTTTTCTCCTCCTCCACACCAACACTTGCTAACTTTTTTCTTTTTGATTTAGCCAATCTAATAGGAACAAGGTAGTATCTCATTATAGTGGTGTTGAACATTTTTTCATATAATTATTGGCTAGTTTTATGTCTTACTTTGAGAAACACCTGTTTAGTTCTGCTGCCCATTTTTTAATTGGACTGTTTGTGGGATTTTGTCATTAAGTTGATTGGATTTCTTATATATTCTAGATATTAACCCCTTTTTAGATATAAAGCTTGAAAATACGTTTTTCTCAATCTGTAGGTTGTCTCTTCACTCTGCTGGATGTTTCTTCTGTTGTAAAGAGCTCTTTAGTTTGATGAAATCCCATTTGCCTAGTTTTGCTCTTGTGTCTTGTGCTTTAGGGAACTATTCCAGAAAATTCTTGCCCATTCCAATGTCCTAGTGTGTTTTACCTATGATTTTTTTCCCTATTAGTTTCAAAGTTTCAGGTCTTACATTAGTTCTTTAATCCAGTTTGAGTTGACTTTCGTATATGGTGAGAAACAGGGAGCTAGTTTCACTCTTTTTCATGTGGGCATCACTTTTCTTAACATTTGTTGCAAGCACTACTCACTTATCAATGCATGTTCTTAGCACCCTTGTCAGAGATCAGTTGGCTGTGATGTCTGTCTCAGATTTAAAATAGTAGCTATCAACATATCATAACTGCTTTGCTATCCCTAAACTTTATTTTTTTGCTCTTTCCTTAAGCAGGCCTTTGAAAGAGTTACAAATTTCACTGTATTTTTACAATGAATTACATATTGACTTTGTCCTTGCTAGGATTAATTTCACTTTTGGCATTTGCCTCCATTAATTCCATGTTTTTCATTCTTTTGATTATTTTCTTATTCTTACTATTGGTATTAAGGTTTTTTATTGTTTCTACTTCCTTTATAATAATAAAAGCATTAGGAGTATAAAAGTTTTTAAATAAAAGTTTTTTCTCTGTAGCTCCATATGTTTTGATATGAAATGCTTCCCCTTTGTCACTTTTTAAATTATTTCTCCTTTGATATACAGATTATTATAAAGCATCATCCTTAACCTCCAAATATTTCTAATTTTGCAGCCTCTTCTTAATTTCTTTTTTTTTTATTTCTGGGATTATATCAGAGTTAATGGATTACAGTGTTTCTACTTTATGTGTTGCAGCCAACACATAGAAAATCTGTTTTTTTTTTTTAATTATTCACCATTATAAGTTTTTGCAAATCATTCAGTTTTATTTTCAGGGCTTTCCAGTGTTCTTCATACAAAATTTTGTCTTTTATCTTATCTATTATATAATTCAATGATGTAATCCCCCTTAGAAGTACAGCTGGCATAAATAGGTACTGGAACATAGACAGCTGGTTTATGACTCAATTGGCAGACGCAGAAATGTGCAGATAGAACCATATATGCAACATGCAGAGTGCTAGTTAACAGTCAATATTTTTTACAGGAGAGGAATCTGTCAGGTGAAAGAAAAGATTTTCAACTATTTTGAAAGTTTCTACTACTTAAAAAAAACTTGAATAATCACATATAGAACCATCACTTTCCCGAGACAACAAACGTATTGTTTTCCATCTTTAACATTTCTGAGGAATAAATACCATATCTGGAACAACATTAAAATGGTATTTACTGTATTTCTATCTTTTACTACTTATTGATGATAAATTGGCCAATGAAATTAATGAGAAATATTTTGTGTCTTACCATATGCTATTAACTTTAGAAACTTAATTTGATTGACACCTACGAAGTCAAAATGGTTGAAGAAACCCGACTAAGCCTGGAATTATAGCATTTTCGCCAGTCAAATCCCCTAATGAGTTGTCTCAGTTTTCAGAATGGCAAACTGGAGTTGTTGCCACTCCATGCTCCTCACCTACATTGACAATTCAACCAAAAATTATGATTCTGAAATATGATACATTAGAAGCATTTTTGAAACCATGAAACCCTGATATATGCTTAAGATGATATTTTTAGTCCAAGGTCATATTTTAATTAATTCTTTTTACCTCCTGCAAGGTTGCACTTCTCTTTTGATTACTCTGTAAGCAGCTTCAGGTCATCTACAATGAATCCATTGGAGAAGAACTATTTGCAGAACATCCAATAGAATCTACTCTAGTTACATTTTGTACATCACTTCCCCTACCATCTCTCTCTAGTTAAGCAGAGGGAAGCAGAGGAGGTCCTGAAACCGCTTCCCAGGATGTAGATCTCTCCAATAGCCATAGATCCTAGGATTTGCACAGGGTTTCCCCTGACAGCTCATTTGAGAAATCCTGAGGCATTCTCTAAGTCATTCTTCTGAATTAGCAGGAACCGAGGTAACAAGGACATGTGTGTCAAAGAAACACATCCCCTCTATCCATAGATTGTTACCCACACTCCCATTTATCCTTGACCCTGTATTAACATCGATCGGATTAAGGTTTTAATTTCCTTCTGAAAGCAAAGAAATATCTCACAGCTATGAGGTTAACTAGGATTTCAGGGGCAGAGAGGAAGAAAATGTTAGAAGGAGGATTTTGCTTCATTTCTCCAGGAAACTGTACTGATACCAAACTGGTTCAAGATTTGTACCCATTTGAATCATATCTTTGTGTGATCATGTTTTGTTCTAGCCATACTTTTTTTTCCCTAAGTGATAGCAACCATATGCTAGATGTTGGAAAATTACTTACAGAAATTTGGTTCACTCTCCCAATGCTTATGAGTATTCCCACAATCATGAATCCTGCAAGACTGTGTTGCTGACAAACTGGCCATATGTGAATACCAAATAAAACAAAATAATTCCTTATTCTTATCAGCCACATGAAGGTAAAATGATAAATTTGGTGACAAAATAATTTGAGCTTTGGAGTAGGAGAATGCCAATTTGTCGGTTTAAAGCTGCTAAAAGAGCTCACTTATGGTAAGCAGTATCAAACATGTGATGACGAAGAAAACATAGTATATGTGTGTTTCCTTTCCCTTGATGGTCAAATCACAGAAATAAAATGCACTGAGATGATCTAGACATTACAGAATCTATTAAATTAGGGCATTAGCTTCCAGAATCAAGAAAATGCAAGGTTTATTATTTTACAAGCACTAAAGATTTATCAAAAGTAAATGCCCACATGTGAAACAACATTTCTATAAGAATCAGGCAATGCTATAAAATATTAAAGCTATACTCTGGGACAGAGATTAAGATTTAATATATCACTTGCATAATCTATTAGATAACCATGTGTGGGCTTTAGTGCTTCACAGGGAGTGTTAATTTTGATTAATCCTAATTTGTCAAGATTTAAGTATATTTAATGACCCAGAGAGTTTCCCCAGAAAATTTCCTAATTACAGTTATCACAGCCACCAAAGTTGTCCATATGATTAATCTGCTATTTAAGGGAACCATTTGCCATATTCGGGCTGTCTTTCTAAATGTGTTCTATTCACCCAGCCTTTCAGAATATTCTCTTCTGTAGCTACAGTCTGTGAAATAAGCTTTTAAAAACCCTGTCATTATAATGTTAATCAATCTTCTGATACTATCTGGATATGATGCATATAAAAGAATGCATTTAAATTCATTTTTCTTCAAACTTCTCCTTATTCATTTTTGAAAGAGAGCAGAAAGACAAAGACAGAAACAGAGATCTTCCACTCCTTGGTTCACTCACCAGATAGCCTCAACAGTGTGGGACAGGGCAAGCTGTAGCCAGAAATCATGAACTCAGTCTAAGTAGTCTATCTGAGTGGCAGGGATCCAAGAAATGGAGCCATCACTGCTGATTCCAGGGCATGCATCAATAGGAAGCTGGAACTGTAAGAAGAGTTGGGACTCATACACAGGCATTCTAAATGGGATGCAGATATCCCAAGTTGTATATTAATTGCTATGCCAGATACTCAACCCCAGTTCGTTACAAAAAGCAAATAGAGGGATTTAAAATGCTGTGAAAGGAATCTGGGAGCCTGGAAAGAGTTTTGGTGAAAATAAATAAACAAAAACACTCAATTATTGACAGTATTCCAAAGAGTAGTGGGAGTGGGGAAGTGTCTCCACTATGAGAAAGTGTCTTATAATTCAGGGTAACAAATAGTAAATGTTGAATCCTATGGTTTGAATTTGAGGAACATTTTATTGTCAGTATATTGTGAATATTTGACTTAATTTGGAAATTATTATCCAGCAGCAGCCAGGTAAAATTTGATTGAGGAAATAAATGTACAATAGGGGCATATTTAAAAGAAAAAGGAGAAACCTTATTAGTTAGGATACTTCTCTGTTCTGACTCCGCTGACTGAAGACCAGAAAACGTTTCTTTCTTTATAATCTATCATAGGCCTGAACCAAACTTCTTTTCACTTGTGCCCAGTACATAAGCACATGACATAATTGTTTTATTAGTGCAAACATATAAATAATTTACATTTAAGGATTTACTTTTTAAAAAGTTAATATAACAAATGTCATTTTGCTGTGAACCTGTATTGAATCAGATCTCAAGCTTATGTTAATTTCAACATGCACTCATTTTTTAATTTTGTATTAATTGCTCAATATAGAGACAATCTGAATTCATAAACCAAATACATAATTGCAAGGATTAACAAAATTATAACTTTATATCATTAGATGTGATTAGTATATATATCTTTTAGAGAGAAGTTTAGCATAACTTGGATACAGCTGAATTAATGAGCAGGTTTGTATAATTTTTAAAACTTTTGTTTATATATTTGAAAGGCAGAGAAACACAGAGACAGATTTTCAATCTGCTGGTTCACTCCCTAGATACCCACAACAGCCAGGACTGGACAAAGCAAAAGCCAGGAGTTTATAACCCAATCTGAGTGTCCCATGTGAGTGGCAAGGAATCAAATATTCAAACCATCACTTGAATTGTGAATTAGCAAGCAGCTAGGATTGTGAGCAGTACTGAGATCCCAAACTAGACACTCCAACAGGGGAAACAAGCATCCAAAGCAACATCTTAACTGCTATCAACTAACATCTGCACTGGTTGATATTTATTTGCAATAGTTGTTTCCATTTTGCTGTTTGTTTATGTGTGTGTGTGTGTGTGTGTATTGAATTTGATTTTAAAATGCTATGGTATCTTTTTTTGTGGCTACTATTGTGTTATTCATGTTTCAATGGCCTTATATTTGGGTTCTCTACTAATAACCTTTGGGCTGATTTCTTTACACAATCATGGGAGGCATTTCACACTCACTTAAAAAAAACTTCTCACTTGCAAACCATAATTTGATTTTGAGTTCAAAAGAGTTTTATTCACATAAATTCAAGTAAAGAGAAGATAATCACATTTATGACATATTTAAGTGACTTTATATCATAATAAATGTATGCTACTTTTATCAACCTTGGAAAAATTTTCTGGAATTTCAAAAAATTCAAAAAATATTCCCCCCATGTCAGTCAGTTTTAGGAAAATGAAATTAGAGCTTTTCACTCATCTTAAATTAATTGTTGGGTTCATTTAAACAACTGTGAAGGTTCATTTGAACAACCATTAGCTCTCTAAATGTACATTATAAACATCTAGGAAGTGGACTTTGCTGCAGCAGTTCACAAACCACTTAGGACACTGGTATCCCCTTCAGAGTGTCTAGTTTCTAGTCTTGACTCTGCTTTCCATTTCAGCTTTCTGCTAAAGTGTACCCTAGGAGGCAGCAGGTGATGGCTCACATATTCATTCCTGCAACCCACATGGAATACCCAAATTAAGATCCTGGCTCTCAGCTTTGGTAGGACCCTGCCCTGTGTGTTGCAGGAATTTGGGGAGTAACCCAGCAGAGGACAGTACTCTTTCTCTCTCTCTATCTGTTTCTCTATATCTATCTCTATCTCTTTCTCTCTCTTTCAAAAAAACACACAAAAAGGCAATTAAATAAAAAAGTTCACATTTGACAAGAACATGATGAGTGAAATTGTGGTTAATCTTGTGAAAAACAGATTTTAATCTGAGAATTTAGAGGAAAAGGTTTTTTGTGTACATTTTCAAAACATATTTTATTTGCTATTATACTCCTTAACCCAGTGCCAGGCATATACGATATTCTTGAGAAATATTTGCTAAAAGTATTGAGCTGCTTTTCGAAGCTGCAAGCTGTGACAACTGATTCTGGGTGATGTTCCTTGGTCTTTTAAATTATACTGACTCAATGAAACAATGGCTCCACAGGCATAGTTGAAAATAATATGTACCTTTGCAATTTTAGCGCTTCCAGACAAGAAGGCTGTATAGAGTGGAAATGAGTATAATAATTACCAAACCAGATTATGTCCTCGTTTGGCCTTCTGCACTTGACACAACAACACTTTAAAACCAAATCTGTTAGAACTAGTTAAAAAAAAATCCAGTATCTGAGTAGAGAATGAGGAGTTTCTAATTATGGAGTTTACCTGAGAATCAAACCTGGAAAAAAAATACAATGTATAGGAAGCAAAGAAGGCAACCTAGCTAGGACTGATAAAGAGTGGTACCTTGGATAAACACCCATACCTACCAGTCACTTCTCATTCTTCTCAATGCATTTCCTCCTCAGCTGTATCATGATGACCTTCCTTTAAAATCTGTACTTTAAAGTTCTTTCAGGCATGTTCCAGATTTCAAAGCTGCTAACTTATTTGTAACATTTAACAATTCATATAAGAAGCGCTTTCAACAACTGAATCTGAAATTTTATTTTTATTTACATCATCTATGTGTCTAACTTAAGAAGGTTAAGCAAGTCAATTAAGCACTAACACTATGAAAGAATTCCTTAATCTAAACAAGTCTGTGCCAAGATCTGTGTATCTTCCCTTTCTGAAAATAAAAGTTCTGTGGCACCTCCAACTTGAGGAAATCCTTACAGAGAGATGCCACTTCTCATAAAATGAATGTTGGAAGCTGAGAACATTTAGCTTGGAAAATTTTTTGTGTAGAACTGAATATTTTGTGTGATTTTTGCCGATGATTCTAAGATTGTTAGAATTCTAAGAACATATTTGTAAATTAATTTGAGGAAATACCTACTTCCAAAATGAGTTTACGGCAACTTGAAGGAAAAAAAAAAAAAGTACAAGTAAGCCAGAACACTTAACAAGCCAGAAACAAGAAAAATAAATTAAAGGATGTAAGGAAAATAATTCTTTAACATGAAACAACGAAGCACAAAAGATGTAAACTATGTTGAGGCAATAAAACACAAATCTAAGTGGAGATTTTCTGCCAGGAAAACTGGAGAAAACACAATAGATATTGTATCTCTTTTTTTTAAGTGTTAGAAAAGTTTATTTGTCAAAAAATAAAAAAGGGGGGGAGGAGTGGAATAAAACAAGGCTAAATTTCAGCTAATGCTGTACCACGATCACAGGTCAGACATAAAAAAAAAAAATGGCCCTAGTAATTCTGAAATATTAGCTTCAGTGTCAGAGTCCAGAGCTAGCAGAGAGGAATAAAAGGCTGCTTGCCACTACATGGTAATTTTAAAGGGAGAGGAGATGCTGGAGGTAGGCAGGGAGAAGGGTTCAACTCCTTGGGAAAGCCAGGTAAGAAGGGTTCCACTGTACAGGAAAAAGGGGATGCCAGCACAGTCCCTACCTAGGGCTGCTCAGAGGCTGAGAATATAAGGAACAGAGTGAAAGGCTACAGAGACAAGTATCAGGAGGAAGGAAAAGTCAACTTAGAAGAATTAAATTAAGAAAGAAAACATAGTTGGTCACAAACTCCTTTGTTTACTGAAACATGAAGCAATGGAAACTTGATCTCTAGCTATGGAGAACAGAATAATAAATATGTGTGACAAAAAAAAAACCCCACAGGAAGTCAAAATCAGAAGTAAATTGTCTGTGGAATATCTACTGTGCTTGGGATGGCTTGCTTCCAATATCACATTCAATTGTGACCATCATTCTTTGAAGTATGTGTTATTAATTTCATAAAACAAGAAACTGAATCTCAGAGAAATTAACTAATTTAGTCAAAGTCACACTAGTAAATGGTAGAACTAGCACTTCAGCCCATGTCTTTCTGATTTCATAACTCCTGTAATATATGCAGAGAAATGAAGAACTCCACCTCAATCTCATCTCTGTCTTCCAATTCAAATACACGCCCCCGCTATCCCCCCCCCATACATCATGTTTCTTCTAAAGTCAGGCTAAACTTCGGAAGACACAGCAAATTCTATAAATAGCAACAATAAGCTCATTATTGTTATTTCAACTATATAGTAGCAATATCTCCTCCATGTATGTGAAATATAAAATATTTCCTTGCACATTATTGTAGCCACATCTTAAGTGAAAGCTAGACACATGTAATTTATTCCATGGTGTAATGTTCTATACATTTTTGCCTACATGGGTTGAAAGTTATGCTGAGACAACATAACTGTTCTTCAGGGAGAAGAATTAAGTCATGCAGACACTACCAATCTAGGGCATTTTTCTCCTATGCAGCCCCAAAACAAAGTGGCTGCCATATCAGAAAACGGTACCCAATTTAGCTCAACTCCGGTATGATGTTACTAGCCAAAAACTATAATGGGATGGATTCAGTGATCCAAGGATCAGTGACCCAGAGAGTTGATTCCATGATGTAGAATCCTAACAGAGGGCAGAACAACTCTTCAGCACCCAAGCACTGCAGTGAGTAAAGGCTAGGCACATGATGGTGTTGGAGAGGTCTTGTGCTCAAGCAGAAACCCAGGTAGGAATCCATTCTTGTAGACGAAGTCCGAAAGTTAGAATACAGGGGAGAGACTGCAGAAAAGCACCTGTGAATTCTATTAGAGGAAGGGCCATTTCTTTTGGACCTGAGCCACATACCACAGAATCTTCAAAATCAAAGTCTGAGTTTTTGTATCAGCAGAGCTGATGAGCAGTTTGATAACTGGCACACAATTTGTCAGTAACATGGCTTATTCAAATTGTAAAGGCTCTCATTCTATAGTAGCAAAACACAGGTTAAGTGACTTGTGCAAGAGTGATTCTGTGGCAAATTCATGACCTGAATTCAGTCCCATAGCTTTTCTTCTGAAATACAATATACCCATTTGTGTGGGTGAATCTAAGCAATGGAGAAAATAAGAGTGGAGATTATAGTAATTGTGCAGCCTGTCTCTTTTGTATCCTTTTACATTCTAGCACAGTCAGTCTGACCAATGGCAAGAAATTGTTCTACAGAAATAGATTCCTTGGCTGATTTTAAATATTTCAAATAGTAATAATTGTAAGTCAGTCCAATATGATTTAATTTGAATCTCCCTTATGGGTTAAATATATCTGAATTCCCTCACAAATGATTCATGATTACTTTTAGTTATATTGAATGAAATACCAATTTGATCAAAAATTGTATTATAACACTGTTATAATGCTCCCTCCTTTATACCAAAACATATTTTATTGAGTCTATTTTTAGTTGTAGCAGAAAGTCAACATAAAAATTGAAATCTGCATGTGACATAAAATAGTAAGGTACGGAGAAGGAAGAATTGAGTGTCTGACCCATTGTATATTGGGAATTTTATAAAAATAACACAAAATTTGATTCAGTTCAAATTGAGTACCACTTGTCACAAACTATCATTTAGTCTGTTCCACAAGCTTTAAATTAGACCTTGAAAAAATTGTCAAAACAATTGCAATTTAGAAGCTTATGTATACAGTGTAAATTCAGGGACAATTTCCATTACTGAAAACTGAACTACTCTTTTAAAGTACAGTTGCTTTCTTCCCATTTTTTATTATCAGTGCTTATCAAAATATTTAATATCAGTGATATATATATATATATATATATATATTAATCACAAGTATTCCAGATGCGGTTAAATGAGAGTATTCTTTATTATGTGATACTTAACAAATATCATGGTTATTTCAGGACCAACATTTTTACTAATTATGACTAAGGTGTATACCAGAGATGGCAATCTAAATTGACTTGAGATTCCTTCAAGAGGTTGTCTTTCTAGTTTGTACCACCTTTCATGAACTATGTCTTATTAACTGTCACATTGCATTATATCTGTACACACTATGATGCCACATAACGTAATGCAGGAAAAAGAAGCAGTGTGAACAGTTGTAGGCATTACATTTTAATGAGACAGATTTGAGTTGAGGCTGAATGCCTGCAGTTAATTCAGAGAACAAGTATTTGAGTTAAAATTCTGACATGTTTAGCAAACCAAGTATTCGTAAGGTAGGCGAGGTAGACATGTTCTAAGAACTCCTGGTGACAATTACTACACCTGCAATTCTGAGAGCATGAAATGTACTTTATTTTAGGTTCAGGTCCTTAGTGTGCTGGTAGTATGAGACCTTTTGTTTTTTCCCCTCAGGTCCTAAAGGGTTTCCCAGAATGCTTACAAGCTGACATTTGTCTGCATCTCAATCAGACTTTGCTGCAAAACTGCAAAGCCTTTCGGGGAGCAAGTAAAGGTTGCCTTAGAGCATTGGCAATGAAATTCAAGACCACCCATGCACCTCCAGGAGACACACTTGTTCACTGTGGGGACGTACTCACTGCACTTTATTTCCTGTCCAGAGGTTCCATCGAAATCCTCAAAGATGACATTGTGGTAGCTATTCTGGGTGAGTGTTTTAGAACTGGGTGGTGACAAATTCAGTTATTGGCTAGTGAGATACATAATTTAAAGTGATAGAAAAAATAATTCACTTTTTTATTTATGATGACTATTTAAGACTGGTGAGCAATTAGAAAATCTTATTTAAAATTCATTTAAATGAAATTAACCTTGCAGAAAAAATGTTTTGTTGACTTTTTCTGTTTGTAAACACACCCATAATTCTCTTGTTCTAGACAGTCACTTGGACATTTGAAGCCAAATATATGAAAATAGTCAGTATTTTCCTTTTCATTTTAGAATATCTTGCCTTCATGCTTTATCACTTAGCAGCTTAAAATAGAATATGTATGTTGTAGGTATGCTTGCTAGCATATGTCAATGCCCTGTCATAAGTAAGGACAGGTATTTTGTATATTTTCTTTGTTGCTATGTGGAATCATAATATGGCATAACCACAAGATCCAAACATATGAATGAATATGTTTGCATAATTCCCTATATACTTGTATTTTGATAATTTTATCACAATTAAAATTTTAAATGTCCCACAAATTGACAAGATGTATATACAATTTTATTTCTGATCCAGTAAGCAGACTAAGAATAAAAGCATATTCTAAATCACCCTGAGGTCACAATCAGGTTAGGATTTCACTAGATTTGGCCTTGAGAGTTCGCTCTGGTAGGTTGCCAGGGAAAGAGCATGCATGCTTCATTACTCATTGATCATCAAACCAGCCAGCCCTAGCTTCTACAGGAATACAATAGACCTTCTTTCCCCTTAAAATAGTAACTTTAGAGTGTTGCTATACTGTACACATGGACTGGCTTACTCCTTACCCCTTTACAGTTATGTAAGCTAATTAAAATACAAAGCCCATACTTAATTTAGTTGATTGTGTTTTACTTGATAATATCTATATTGAACTATAAAGACTGCAAGAAATTTCAAGAGATTCTCTTTTTCAGTCCTCATTTCCATGTAGGTCAGCACCACAAATCTCCACCAATTATGATCATTGAGTCCATTTTTTCAAGATTTTTATATGAAAGATAAAGTGATGGGGATGGGAGAGGGAGAGAGTGACAGAGACAGAGATAGAGAGACAGATAAGAGACAGAGGCAGAAAGAGATTTTCCATCCACTGGTTCATGCTTCAAATGCCTGCAATAGCTGGGGTTGTGCCAGTCTGAAGCCAAAAGCCAGGAATGCCATCAGGGACTCCCACATAGGTGGCGGGAACACAGCATTCAGGCCATCGTTTGTTGCTTCCCAGGTGCGTTAGCAAGAAGTTGTATTGGGAGCAGAAGTAGGACCCAATCCCAGGTATTCCAACATGGAAGACAGGTATGTCCAGTGGTGGCTTAACCTACTAAGCCACAACACCCACTCCTATTCTGTGTTTGAAAGGTTAATTAGGGGCTGGTTCTGTGGTACAGTAGGTTAACCCTCCGCCTGCAGTGCCAGCAGCCCATGTGGGTGCCAGTTCTAGTCCTGGCTGCCCTTCTTCCAATCCAGCTCTCTGCTATGGCCTGGGAAAGCAGTAGAAGGTGGCTTAAGTACTTGGGCCCCTGCACCTGCATGGGAGACTAAGAAGAAGCTCCTGGCTCTTGGTATCAGATCGGCACAGCTCCAGCTGTTGAGGCCATCTGGGGAGGGAACCAACGGAAGGAAGACCTTTCTCTGTCTCTCCTTCTCACTGTCTGTAACTCTGCCTCTTAAATAAATAAATAAATCTTTTTAAAAAATAAAAAAATATAGAAAGGTTAATTTAAAAAGGAAGGTTAATAAGTATTTATTTAAACTATGTTTATATATATATATATATATTATTGCCACTATCAGTTCTGCTTATATAATTAAGATATTGCATTTGATTTTCCCCACTCAATTCTTGTTTAATACGAGTATCATACAATTTTGGACTAGTTAGGCCAAACTTCATTGTTGAAAAGACTTTGATATCTTCCACAGTGGAGCATACATGAGTTTGATATCAAAAGTTAAAATAATACACCCAAGGAGATATTATTAAGTTTGCAAAGAACTTCAGATATTTTAAAAATATTATTTTACAGTTATTGATGTTTTTTAAAAGTTATATAATCAAGTAATTTATTAGTATTTTTAAATACATAAACCACAAATACAACTTTTAAATACTTTATCCTGAAACAGAAAAATATCTCCTGGGAGTAGATTAGATATATATATAGGATATATAAGGACTTTTGACTCCACTCAGGATGCCTGGGATTTAATTCTGTCACTTTCTGCCTGCCCCCATTTCACTCAACTAAGAAGGTGACCTTGGGCTAATCAGTTTACCTCTAATCCTCTTGCTGTATTCAGAAAATTTGGAAAATAATTAATAATTTCTTAAAAGTATTTTGGGAATAAAATGAGATAAAGTACCTAAGCCCTTGACAGAGGCCGGCACTTATTTAGTCCTCAATAAATATTTGTCGTTGGTGCTATCATTTATCACTGAACAAGTCCTGGAAAAGCAGGTGGCATGTGGTTAGGTAGAGGTGTTGTTGGAGCCAATAAGAGGAAACATTTGAAATAACCTCAGGTTTTGCAGGACAGCGAGGAAAACACACCTTCAGAATAAAGGCCATATGAAAAGAATTATGCATGTTAAGAAAATGCAACTGAATTTATCAAACAATTGCACAAACTCATTAAGGGAAAATCCAAAGTGCTTATTAAAGTGAACAAGGTATTCAGATTCCACCCTCAATCCTTTAGGTATTGTAAGAGCACCTCCACCAACCTTTTGCTCAGCATCAAATTCAGATACCATCCTGAAATAGACAAAATAATGAACTTGACTCACTGTAACCCTTCTCATATTATTGGATTGACAAAATCACAGTCCACCTACTTGAAAATGTTTTAAAAATATTTTAAAACACCCTTTTCTAGAAGCATGGGGCATAACAGCTTGAAGGAATGTTTGCTATATTCTAAATGCTTAGACAAAGAACCAAAGCAATAATATGAAAGGGATCAGTGACTTTTAGAGGCAAAATTTCAATCTACTAACATGGACCATTCTGGAACTTTGCTCTCCATGTATTTTTTGGCCATTGTTCTTAACGTTTTGAAATCTTTGGCTCAGGAATTGGTCAATTAATCAGTGGTTCCCTATTACTTCTAGAAGAAAATACTAATTTTGCATTCTCTTGATCTCCATTTTTCCCTCTCTTCTTAGGAAAAAATGATATATTTGGAGAAATGGTCCATCTTTATGCCAAACCTGGAAAGTCTAATGCAGATGTAAGAGCTCTCACATACTGTGACTTACATAAGATTCAACGAGAAGACTTGTTAGAGGTTTTGGATATGTATCCTGAGTTTTCTGATCACTTTCTAACAAATCTAGAGTTGACTTTCAATCTAAGACATGAAAGTGCAAAGGTATATGTTAATTGTTTTGCTTATTTTTGTATTTCCACATTTCATCTTATTTTTGGATTGAACAAATATATCTGAAAAGCAAGGAAAATATTGCAGCAAAACCTAATCAATTCTGATCATGTGGAAGAGAAGACAAGCCTAATACAAACCTCTAAATTACAGGGAAGGAATTCAGGCTAATTATTTTCAAATGTATTGAATAATTTTAAGTAGCCCAATTAAGTTTGACCCATGAGAATCCTCAAGTTATATATATTATTAATAATAGTTATACCAATTATTTCTAAGCAATGATTGATTCTGAACTACTGAACACCCATCAAAAGATAGTATTTTATACAGAGGTAAAAGTATTCTTTCAGCTGTTATTTACACCATACATTGGTTATCAGTGGCCTCTTAAAAAAATGAGATCATAAACTAATTTGGTATGTACAAATTAGATATAATTTCCAAAATACAAATATATATATTAATCAGTTTTACAATATTTAAAGTTAATGCTATGAACAAATAATACCTTTTCTAATTGAAATATTTTAAATATTTTTACATGTTAGTTAACCTGGAATGGATGCTGAGAATGTGGTCCATGTGTCCCCCACTCTCTTCCATTGAGAATAAAGTTTAATTATGATGTATTACTATTATATGGAAATAGCACTTATGCAGGAGCACACAATTGATTACTAGGTCATTCCTCTTCTGATATTTTTCCATCAAAAACACTGAAATACCACTCTAATTCTAAATATCTGTTTTTAAACATAAATCAAATATTGGACTTTTGATACTTGACATTATATTTACATGCTAACTAATAAATTCTCTGGGGAAAAGATCATCATGTCACCAGTTGGAATAAGGTGATTGCTGTAATTCTCTGAGTTACTATCATTCCCAGGTACTGTGAGAGACTTAAAGAGAAAGTCAATTTTAAGGTCTCCTGGATGCCATTGTTGAATATCCCGATGCACCAACTCAGAAAATTGTTTCTTTCCAAAACCCTGAGAAGTATCTAGGTATTAAAAGTTTGAATTTCTCAGGAGCACATGTTTTCTATAATGACTGTGATTCAGTGCTTTGTCACAATTCCAGTTTATGTTACCAACCTCAACTGGGATTTTGGCTTCAAAACAAAAAACATGTAAGTCAGGTAATTTCTTTATCTAAAGTTTAAGCAAGAACATAATAAATAAAACAAAACCTTCCATTTTTCAGTATTGTATAGAGTTAACCAGAGAGGAATGAAAAAGAATCTTGGAACAAAAATAATAAAGCATTCAAACCATGACATTACTTATTATCTCAGCTTTATAAGTATTGTAGTAAAATTTAACATTTTGATCATTACCATGTTACTTAAACACCATAGCTCATTATAGTTTATACATTTTCTCTTCAGAAATACATTTTGCGAAGTTTTAAAAATTATTACTATTAGTCTTAACCATTCGAAGTTACACAAAACATTTTACAAATAAATGACTATTTTATATGTAAATACTGGCATCATCCTCCAATTTCTCTTTTTCTTTTTATTTTAGGAGGGATGGAGAGAGGGAAAGAGAGAGAAAGAGAGAGAGAGAGAGAGAGAGAGAGAGAGAGAGAGAGACGCTGATTCCCTAGATGCCTGGAAATGGCCACATCTAGGACAAGCTGAAGCCAGATGCCAGGAATTCAATTCAGGTTTCCCATGAGGGTGGCAAGAATGCCAATACCTGAACCATCAGCACTACCTCCCAGGGTCTGCAATACTAGAAAACTACAGTCAGGAACCAGACACAGGTCTCGAATCCTGGCATTCCAATATGGAATGTGGGCATCTCAACTGTTAAACCAAATGCCTGCCTTTGTCCCCAAAGATTTCTAATAAACAACTTCTTTGAGTATAGTCCCATCAGATGGTAAAACTACTAGAATAATATCATATATTTTATAATTTAGAAACAATCATTAAACAAAATATTATTAGTTATTTTATGCAATCATTTCATAAGTCTCAAAGTAGTTGACATGATATGAAATAGTAAAGAGTTTGCTGAAAGTATACTACATTCAAATTGTATGATCTTCAATTTTATCTTCATCTTTGTTCATGCTCCATTTAAAAAGGCTGATCTTTTACTACGATCACAATCCATGAATGACTCTGATGGAGACAACTGCAAGCTACGAAGAAGGAAATTATCATTTGAAAGTGAAGGAGACAGAGGTAATTCATTCTATTCTGAAGTCTGAGTATAAAGCATGTAGTTATTAACTCTTTTTTACTTACATGCTTATTATGCTTCTGATTTCAAGAATAAATTTCATTCTGGCGTTTAGAGAGAAAAACCTTTGCTTTTTTTTTTTTCTTGGTAGCTAATGACATGGTTTATGGTTTCTGATTGATAGCTCCCAACAACGTCTTTCAACAAAGCTATTTAATATCTGCAAGGAATCCACAGTTAAAGAAATAGAGTAGATTTATTTTTTAGAAAATGTGGGCAAATTAGCAACATAGAATAACTATCTCAGAATTAGGAGCAGGGTGTTCTGGAAGCAGCTCTTAGTTCAGGCACAAAGCTTAATCCTCTTACTTGACACACATTCATTTATGACTTGGATGGAGGGAACATTTGATAGTGGTCTTCATCATACCCAAATTCTGTGGCATTTGCCATTCCTTCCCATCTCTAAGTCTTTCCGCTTCCATGTCTATTCTTTACTTTATGCTGATATAGTCAACAAATATATATTTTTTTTATTTTTTAAAGCTTTTATTTAGAGAATATAAATTTCCAAAGTACAGCTTATGGATTACAATGGCCTTCCCCCTCCATAACTATTTTCCCACCCGCAACCCTCCCCTTTCCCGCTCCCTCTCCCCTTCCATTCACATCAAGATTCATTTTCAATTCTCTTTATATACAGAAGATCAGTTTACTATATATTAAGTAAAGATTTCAACAGTTTGCCCCCACATAGCAACACAAAGTGAAAAATACTGTTGGAGTAATAGTTATAGTATTAATTCACAATGTATAGCACATTAAGGACAGAGATCCTACATGATTTTTTTTTTAAATTGATTAATTTTCTATGCAATTTCCAATTTAACACCAAGTTTTTTTTTTCATTTTCAAATATCTTTATATACAGAAGATCGATTCAGTATATATATACTAAGTAAAGATTTCATCAGTTTGCACCTACACAGAAACACAAAGTGTAAAATACTGTTTCAGTACTAGTTATAGCATTAATTCACATTGGATAACACATTAAGGACAGATCCCTCATGAGACGTAAGTACACAGTGACTCCTGATGTTGATTTAACAATTTGACACGCTTGTTTATGGCGTCAGTAATCTCCCTAGGCTCTAGTCATGAGATGCCGAGGCTATGGAAGCCTTTAGGGTTCACCGACTTCCATCTTATTCCGAGAGGGTCATAGTCAAAGTGGAGGTTCTCTCCTCCCTTCAGAGAAAGGTACCTCCTTCTTTGATGGCCCCGTTCTTTCTACTGGGATCTCACTCGCAGAGATCTTTCATTTAGGTCTTCTTTATTATTTTTTTTTCCCAGAGTGTCTTGGCTTTCCATGCCTAAAATATTCTCATGGGCTCTTGAGCCAGATCCGAATGCCTTAAGGACTGATTCTGAGGCCAGAGTGCTATTTAGGACATCTGCCATAATATGAGTTCACTGTGTATCCCACTTCCCATGTTGGATCATTCTCTCCCTTTTTGATTCTATCAGTTAGTATTAGCAGACACTAGTCTTGTTTGTGTGATCCCTTTGACTCTTAGACCTACCAGTGTGATCAGTTGTGAACTGAAATTGATCACTTGGGCTAGTGAGATGGCCTTGGTACATGCCACCTTGATGGGATTGTATTGGGATCCCCTGGCACGTTTCTAACTCCATCATTTGGGGCAAGTCTGATTGAGCATGTCCCAAATTGTACATCTCCTCCCTCTCTTATTCCCACTCTTATATTTCACAGGGATCACTTTTCAGTTAAAATTTAAACACCTAAGAATAATTGTGCTAATTACAGAGTTCAACCACCAGTACTAGAAAAAAAATACTAAAATGGATAAAGTATTTCATTATACATCAGCAGTCAGCACAAGAGCTGATCAAGTCACTGTTTCTCATAGTGTCCATTTCACTTCAACAGATAAAGGGTTGATAACCAGAATCTACAAAGAGATCAAGAAACTCCACAAAATCAAAACAAACAACCCACTTAAGAGATGGGCCAAGGACCTCAATAGACATTTTTCAAAAGAGGGAATCCAAATGGCCAACAGGCACATGAAAAAATGTTCAAGATCACTAGCAATCAGGAAAATGCAAATCAAAACCACAATGAGGTTTCACCTCACCCGGATTAGAATGTCTCACATTGAGAAATCTACTAACAATAGATGCTGGAGAGGATGTGGGGGAAAAGGGACACTAGTCCACTGCTGGTGGGAATGCAAACTGGTTAAGTCACTATGGAAGTCAGTCTGGACATTCCTCAGAAACCTGAATATAACCCTACCATTCAACCCAGCCATCCCACTCCTTGGAATTTACCCAAAGGAAATTAAATTGGTAAACAAAAAAGCCGTCTGCACATTAATGTTTATTGCAGCTCAATTCACAATAGCTAACACCTGGAATCAACCCAAATGCCCATCAACAGTAGAGTGGATAAAGAAATTATGGGACATGTACTCTATAGAATACTACACAGCAGTCAAAAACAATGAAATCCGGTCATTTGCAACAAGATGGAGGAATCTGGAAAACATCATGCTGAGTGAATTAAGCCAGTCCCAAAGGGACAAATATCATATGTTCTCCCTGGTCGGCAACAACTAACTGAGCACCAAAGGGGAAACATATATATTTAACATTTCACACTTTCAAAGAGCCCCTCAATAGTCCAAGAAACAAATAGTATGGTACATCTTTCTTAGAAAGAAAGATGGACACATCCTCAAATAGTAGATACCACATATATCAGGTGCACAGGAATATGTATGTCTCATCTGGAATCCAGATGAGGTTACATTTAAGTATCCTGGGGCAGAAGGGAGAAGGCTTTCTTGATGCTAATCCAAAGAACATTCTAATCTTCAACTTGTTTGACTGCACAGCAGTATATGACACTGTGAGTTTATTCCCTTGCTTTTCCTTTCATGCTCTTTTCATGGCAGCTGTGACAATTCACTTTTCTTATTTTCCTCTGATCCTCACTATTTCACTAAAGATCCTTTCTAGATCATTATAGCCTAAACCAGGTCATCGACTGATAGAGTTTCTCCAACCATTGACCTGGGCCTTCTTTTTCTTGTAATTTTATCATAATCATTCCCTGGATGATCTCATTTATCCGCATCACTTAATTATATCCAGGCATAGAAGATGTGCATATTATTTATATCTTAATATCAGATAACCAGCACTTATACAACTGCCCACATATATACACATATACAACTGCCTATTGAACCAAATACTTGAAATCTCAAATGCAGCTCAAGCTCACTTTTCCTAACTCATAACACTTCCTAGAAATGTGTATTTCTTTCAACTTCTATGCCTCTGCAAATGGTGCCCTGGCCAATCAACTGCACATATCAGATATACAGAAGCCATACTTCTCTCAACTTCTACACAAACTCTGACAGCCAGTCTTATTATTGCTACCTCCAGTATATGTCCAGTACATCTTCAAGTTAGATCTCCATTTAGTTCAGTTCTCTCCATCTCCATAGTCCTAATTCTGAACCAAACTATTGTAATCTACTGCATGAAAAACCTTCCAACTCACCTTCCCACATGCAACTTATCCCTCTCCCATCTATTCTTCACACTAGACCACTAAAGAGGTTTTTTTTCTAAATGTTTCTACATTTAAGTTACCCGCATGTTAAAAGCTCCAAAGGCTTCCCACTCCCTACACAACTAACACACTGCCTATATTTACAGCTTCCTTCCTTCCTTCCCTTAGGAGATAATTTTTCTGTGGCATTTATCCTAGTCGTACTTCCAGGCCTATTTGAATCATTATTTAATCAAGCTCTATCGAAGTGGGAAATACTTGGTCCTTCATACCTTCAGGATGAGTATGCTTGCTGTATAACAGGTGTCCAACAAATATCTGCTGAAAGAATTTGATCATCTTCCTTTCCATTCTTTTCCTCTTTTTGCCTTCTTTTTTTTTAAAGATTTATTTATTTATTTGAAAGACAGTGTAACACAGAGAGAGGATAGGCAAAGAGAGAGAGGTCTTCCATCGATGGTTCACTCTTCAGATGGTTGCAACGGCTGGAGCTATGCAGATCCAAAGCCAGGAGCCAGGAGACTCTTCCAGGTCTCCCATGTGGGTGCAGGGGCCCAAGGGCTTGGGCCATCTTCTACTGCTTTCCCAGGCCATAGCAGAGAGCTGGATCAGAAGAGGAGCAGCTGGGACTAGAACTGGCGCCCATATGGGATGCCAGTGCTTCAGGCCAGGGCGTTAACCCACTGAGCCACAGTGCCGGCCCCTCTTTTTGCCTTCTTAAATTAAATTTTTGTTTATTTTCTTCTTTCTTCTCCAAACTCCCCTTTGGTGAGATCATCTACTACGTTTAGCTTGTTCTACATTTCAGATAAGCCAAACTATCTTCATTCGGTGTAGTGTCTCTGTCTCTTTGAATATATTATCCCATTATCAGAATTTGCCTCTCTGTTCTAAAATACACACATATACCTGTACACACACACACACACACCCCACACACACACACATACAAAATCCTATCGCACCACTTATCATCCAAACTATGGTTTTGATCAAGGTTTATCTCCAGCGACATCGTGACATGAATTATTTATTGATATCCTCAAATGGATAAATTTTTTTTCTCTTTTTACTACTCAAGGTCCTTTCTTTTTGTGATTTTGTCACAATCTGCCTTATACACAGGTTTTTCATATATTTGTCCCTTTTCTCTTTCAAAAGATAGAGAATGATGTTTGATAAATATTTGATGAACTGCACTAATTATTGAATCCTGTGGCTGATTTCACAATAAAGGACTCAAAGATGAGAAATTGCCTTTTCCACAATGTTCTTTGTTATTCTCTTTATGACTTTCTAAAATCTGAACCACTACTGTCAATCTGTTCTTCCAATGAGTTAACCCAAATCCCTTTATCCTGAGGTTTTAATCTCTATTTTTATCTCACCAGAAATGAAGAGCAGCTTGACAATGTGGTCTTTATAATAATGGCTCCCATCCAGTTGAAGATTTATTAAATCTCTTTTCCAGTTTGCTCCATTTCCTCGTCCCCAAGTTGAATAATCTAATTCATTCTGTTAATTTGATTTATGACACTTATTGATTTCCAAATTTTGATTTCCAAATCCCTGCATCTCAGAGATAAATGCCACTGGATTATGATATATGATCTATTTTATGTGGTGTTAGATTTGGTTTGCTAATATTTTGTTGAGAATTTTTGTATTTATGATCATCCAAAGGCATTGGTCTATAGTTTCGTTTTTGTGTTGTCTTTTTGTTTGGTTTTGGCTTCAGAATAATGATTTCATAAGGTGTTTGGCAGAGTTCCTCCTTTTTAGCATTATGGAATTGTTTGAAGAGTTTTGGTGTTGGTTCCTTTTCAAATGATTGTAGAATTCAGGTGTAAAGCCATCGTGTCCTGGACTTTTTTATGGAAGGCTTTTAATTACTGCTTCAATTTCTTTACATGATAGGCACGTGCTTAATTTCTTTATATTTTATTTCAATATTGACAGGTTATATATACTCAGGAATTTATCCATTTATTGTTTCCCAATTTGTTAGCATATAGTTGTTCATGGTAGTTTTTTTTATGATCCTTTATATTTTTATAATATCCATGATCATTTCTCCTGCTTCATCTCTAATTTTATGTATTTGAGTGTTGTTAACATCTAATTATATATTGTATATATAATACACATTATATATAATTATATATATATATATATATATATACATACCACATTTCATTATCCATTCATCTGATGATGGAAGCCTTGGCTGATCCCAAATCTTGGCTATTGTGAACAGTACTTCAATAAACATGGTGGAGCATGTGACTCTGATAAATTTTGTGTTCTTTGGATATATCTTGTAGTGGAATTTCTGGGTCACATGGCAGTTCTATTTCTAGTTCTAACAAAATCTCTATATTGTTTTCTATAGTTACTGCACTCGTCTGTATTCCAACCAAAAGAATAGAGTTCCTCTTTCTCAATATTATCTCCAGCATTTATTACTTTATATCTTTTTTGATAACAGCCATTCTAACATGGGTGGTTTCAATTTGTGGTTTCAGTTTGCATTTCCCTGACGATTGTTGATATTGAGCATTTTTTTCATATTCTTTTTGGCCATTTGTATTTCTTCTTTTGAGAACTATCCAATTTATTTGCCCATTTAACTGTTTTGGTTGGTTTTTGCTGTTTTTGCTGCTGTTGAACCTTTTGAGTTCCTGGTATTTTCATGATATTAATCTCTTATTAGATAATTAGCTTACAAATATTTTCTCCTATTCCGTTGGCTGTCTCTTTATTCTATTGATTGTTTCCGTATAGCACAGAAGCTTCTGAATTTGATATAATTACATTTCTAGTTTTGCTTTGGTTGCCTGTGCTTTCGGGGGTCTTATCAAAAAAATCAGTGACTACAACAATGTCTTGAAGTGTTGAAGTATTTTCCTTATTATTTATTCTATTAATTTCATAGTTTCATATCTTATACTTAGCTTTTTGATCCATATTGAGTTGATTTTTGTATATGGGAGAGGTAGGGGTCCAATTTCATTGTTTGACTACTGTCTGAGTAGGGAGATAGTGACCATTTAGCAGAGAATAATTCAATAAGGGCAAGAGAGTAACATTCCCAAACCAATGATCCATTCATTTGACAAACAGTTTTTGAGTAGACAGTGAGAGTTAAGTGTCCCTAGTCTTTCATCTTTATTTCTATTTTAGTTTTTAAAAGTTTGTCTTTACTTATTAAAGAAATCTTTGTTAGTTAATGAACAAAAATTTCTTTGTATATGTATTTTTTAACTTTTATTTAATAAATATAAATTTCCAAAGTACAGCTTATGAATTACAGTAGCTTCCCCCCCCATAACTTCCCTCCCACCCGCAACCCTCCCATCTCCCACTCACTCTCCCATTCCATTCACATCAAGATTCATTTTCAATTATCTTTATATATAGAAGATCAATTGAGTGTGTATTAAGTAAAGATTTCAACAGTTTGCACCCACACAGAAACACAAAGTGTAAAAATACTGTTTCAGTACTAGTTATAGCATTAATTCACATTGTACAACACATTAAGGACTGAAATCCTGCATGGGGGAATAAGTGCACAGTGACTCCTGTTGTTGATTTAACAACTGACACTCTTGTTTATGGCATCAGTAATCACCCATGGCTCTTATCATGAGTTGCCAAGGCTATGGAAGCCTTTTGAGTTCCCTGACTCCAATCTTATTTAGACAAGGTCATAGTCAAAGTGAAAGTTCTCTCTTCCCTTCAGAGAAAGGTACCTCCTTCTTTGATGGCCCATTCTTTCCACTGGGATCTCACTCACAGAGATCTTTCATTTAGGTCTTCTTTTTTTTTTTTTTGCCAGAGTGTCTTATGAATTATAATTAGTGTTTAAATATCTACCTTTATCAGTTTTCATTTCTTTTAGTAGATAATTAAGCATGAAACAAAGATTTCTAAAAAAATTTGTAGAGTGTACTTTTACATTTTTGTACCAGTGAGTAGAGCAGTCATTATTTTTAAAAAAGAAATACTTTGTTTTACAAACAGTGTTTAAAAAGGTTATTATCTAGAGTTCCTGCTGAAATTACAAGTTTTAAGAGAAAGCCTGTTTGAATGACTTTTAAGCATGTGGGTCACTTTGAGGCTATCAAAGAGCAGTCAGAGGATAGAAATTATAGAATGTCTTCCACAAAACAAGTTACCTAATAATGGCTTTCCTTTTCATTCTCCCCAGATCCCTGCAATATATGAAATCCTTCCTCTAAACACTCCTTTTCTATACCTTTTTCCCACCTCCTTTCCCAAAAATATAGAACTCAAGGATAAAGTAGATAATTAGCCTCAATGAAATGACACTTGAAAAATGTATTGGATCAGAATGAAAATCAGTGTTCTTAGTAAAATGATCTTTGTCTTGAAAAGCTAAAAAATACTTTGTCCTTCCTAAATTAGAATTATGTTTACTCTCTTAATTGAAAGCCTACAAAACACTTACCAGAGTCAATAAAACCTCATGACTCTCGCCAATGAAATATCAGAGTAAACCGCATTGGAAAGAACAAAAAATGGTCAAACATGAAAACAAATTACAAACAAAAGTAAACACAAGAGAAAAACACAAAGCAGTGTTAAAGATGTGTCTGTGCCAACCAAATGGAAGGAAATCAAGATGAAAGAATGTCCAGCATCCTCTTTCCAGGTGCCTTAGATATTTCCACACAAATGACAAACAAGAACCTATTTCATGTACATCCTAAGAGTAGGGAAGGGAAAGTTTCTCATTTCTCTATCCATGGGATTTGAATTAAAATGAATAATTATATGTGTACTCCAAAAAGTTTATGAAAATGGAACTTAGCATTTGAGTTTTTCAATGGATTCTATAATACGTAGAAAACGCATATGGTGAAAACAAACGATGCATGATTTTCAATTTTTTCATATCAAAATAAACTGACACTTTTAACTCCATTTCTCACTTGTATTCAATTCGAAAAATGCAATGTCTCAGAAAATAAAGTAGAAATATCTTGAACTCATTACACTTTGCGTTTCAAAGGATAACAAAAAAAACCTTTTTGTAAATAAATGTTTATTGATTTCATAGTGTTATCCAAGAGCTGATAAGTTTTGAAAGTGATAGTTCAAAATGAAATAACTTTTTTGAAAGTAATTGAAAAATAAGTTTAAACAAATATACTAGTAACTTTTTTTTTGACAGGCAGAGTGGACAGTGAGAGAGAGAGAGAGACAGAGAGGTCCTCCTTTGCCGTTGGTTCACTCTCCAATGGTCGCTGCGGCCAGTGCACCGCACTGATCCGAAGGCAGGAGCCAGGTGCTTCTCCTGGTCTCCCATGGGGTGCAGGGCCCAAGCACTTGGGCCATCCTCCACTGCCGTCCTGGACCACAGCAGAGAGCTGGACTGGAAGAGGAGCAACCGGGACAGAATCCGGCACCCCAACCAGGACTAGAATCCAGGGTGATAGCACCGCAGGCGGAGGATTAGCCTAGTGAGCTGCTGTACCAGCCACTAGTAACTTTTTTTTGATTGTAGGAAGCCTATGTCTAATTTCATTAAATTCATCCTTTAGTTACACTAATGTTATACTTTAACATTCCTTTGGATTATTTTTCCCAGAAACAATTAATGATTAGCTTTTTGTTATTCATTTTGATGATACATAAATGCATCATTTCTTTTTTTTTACAATTCTATTGAGATGTAGCTAACAAATAATAGTTGTGTGTAGTTATGACATATAATGTAATGTTTTGATATATGCATACATGTGAAATAATTATCACAACCAATCTAGTTAATATTTCCATGACCTCATCTCACATAGCTATCTTTTCTGTGTGTGTGTGTGTGTGTGTGTGTGTGTGCAGAGAGAGACCATTTAAGATATGCTCCCTTAGCAATCTTCAAGCAGTAGCTGCAGTCATTATACTGAATAATCGATCTTATTCATCCTAACTGAAACACTGCACCCTTTAGCCAACATTTCTCTAACTGCATCTTTTTTTATTTTAGTTTTTAAAATTGTTTTAGCTTTCATTTGTATTGAAGAATGATAGCTTTGTCCCCTTCCAACATGCCCTGAAATGACTGAGAGCATAAGGTACTTGATCTCAAATGAAGAAATATACGTCAGACTCCAACATTGTAATGAAAAAATTGTAAAGCATCTGGCTAGAAACTGCTTAGTTTACCTCAAAATCGTCACCGGTAGGGGATGTAAAACTCAAATCCTGAAAAAGCCCGTTATATAAAAGCCCCTCTTTGACTAAAGGTTATGTCTCCCTTTTGGGTCTGACAAATGAAAATAGTCATTAATCTAAAAGGAAGACTCCATAAAAGACAGAGCAAGCAAAAATGTCTGTTGACAGATTATTTGACTTGGAATGATTTTAGGTTATTATGATTAAGATGGATGGGCCAGCCACTCCACTGAGACACTTTTATTCTGTGCTCTTGAATTCATTCTGAATGCAGTGAGAGGTCTGAAAGACAAATAAGAAATGTTTTAGATTTCTGTCCTGTGTGAAAGCGAGGGCTGAACTGCCAGCCTATAGAAACAAGACAAGAGGATAAAAAAGTTTTCAGTCATCTGAATGAGAAAGCAAATTTGAGGCTTGATTAAACAGTCAAAAATATTTCTTTGTAAAATGACAGTAACAGGAATGATTGCACAATGTCAAATCTATTGAAGAGAAAAACATAAAATAACCTTAGTGACAGTCCTCATACTATGATTTCTACAGAGTATAATGGCATTAAGATTGAAAGACAGTACTTGATAACTACTTAGTGGCTATCAAATAATTCAGCTTAACTACAAAAAGGCAGCAATGGAATATTCCATCAAAATTTATAAGTACCTGGGGGTTAATTATAATGTGTTTCAGCTGTCCAAGTTCATGTATTGTATCTGCCAACATCCAGCCTAAGCCTAAGCAGTTTCCATTTTTAATCCACAAATAGATTGTCATTACAACTTTAATTATATAACAAAAATAAAGCTTTAATTTATTTTGTAAGAAATAGAAAAATGCTGTTTCAGTAGGGCTACCTCAGAGAAAATGTTCACATGGCTTGGGTGTTCAGCAGCAATGTGAACACAGAATAAATGTGAGTTTGGTTTCCTTAATAATTGGAAAATTCAAAGTTAAACTTTTTCTTCTTTCATGATTTTGTTTGACCTGGAATTTTTGTTGAAAGGTTTGCATTCTGAGTATGAAAATGTCTTCAGAAAATTCATGGAGAATGCATATTGTGAAAAACTTGTGAATGGATTTCAAAATTGTTTACACCCAAAGAAGTTTATCTTTTAATTCCATTTTCCATGAAGCTTCTGAGACACATTCATAAATTAAGTTATTTGTTTTATTATACTCTGGAACTAAATAATAGCTATTCCTCTTTTCCAAATTTTGAGAATATTTGTTCTGAGTTAAAAATCAGGAAGCTACAATTCAACTTAAAAACATATGCTAACATTTGATTAATCTTGTTCCTTAGAATCCAAAAACAAGCCATGAGAAAGTAAGTTAAGACTGGGGCCCTCATAACTGGTGGGACAGAACATTCTACCATTCTGATTTAAAATCTTCAAAAACTCTCTAATGATTCTTACGCCAAAGAGACAAAATGCTTCATTCATTTGTGAAATAAATTAATTACAAATATCCACATTAACATTATCCACATTTATGTTGGAGACATATGAATTAATGGTTAATTCAGTTTATATCCAACTCTCCTAGAAATAGCCCATGAAAGTGTTTAACAGAAAAGCAGTTTCAAGAAGATGAGACTGAGCTGATTCAAATCCCACTAGTGCCAAGACCCCAGGGTTTACTTAAGAGCAGCAAACCAGTATAATTCACTAAGCAGATATGAAAATAATTCAGAAAAATAGAACCTTCTTTTTTCATATTTGTTAGCATAAAATTAATAACATTTTTAAGAGATGAAGTAATGTGTTCAAAAAGTAGAGAATATTGATCAAATTTTCAAAAGGCTTTGGAGAAGGAGAAGTGAAAGAAAACAGGGAAGGAGATGACAAGAATAAAGTTCACAGATTCAAGGGAACTCCAGCAACGATACTGAGAGAAATGGGTTTGTGTAGGAAGAGTTACTCTGAGTATTTATAATCAATTAGGTTAGTTATTGAATAGGAACATGCAATGAACACTGAGTAATCAATGATGCTTGATATTGGAAAGATCTTTGGTCTTGGCAATGATGAAGTCACTGAATCAGTATAAAAACTTAATCTGAGCAATCTCTTTTTGAGAGATTTGACTTTAACTGACAGAACATAAACGCCTAAATAATAATTTCACATGAACCTGATTTTTTACTTTGACTACTTATTTGAGAGGCTGAGAGACAGTAACCATCTCCTGATTCACACCCTACTTGCCCTCAAACAGCCAGGACTGGGTCGGCTAAAGCCAGTAGTCAAAAACATGATGCATGTCTACTGTGTAGTGGCAATAACCCAATCACTTGAGCCATCACAGCCTCCTCCCAGAGTCTGTACTAACAAGAAACTACAATTGGAAGCTGTCAGCACATCCAGGTTGTACATGGGCATCTTAACTGGTGTCCTAGCCACTAAGAATGCCACCTGCCCCTGAAGCTGATTTTTAAACTCTTACCCTGGACTGCTTTCTGGCTTCTTGTATTTTAAATTATGACTTTAAGAAATGAAAAGGAAATATCTTTGTTTCATTCCTATGCCATATGGGAATTTTTAAAAAGTTAGAAGTTTCTCTGAAATGGCCTTAAATCAGTTCATTTGGCCTTCTATAAATAACAAAGTAAGCACAACCAGGCATAGAGTAGATAGGGACATTGTCTCGGCCCTCTTTGCAGAAAATGATAAACCTTCTGGGGTTTTGTGGGTTAGTTATTTGTAGGAACCAGATGGAGAATTATACTGTCTCCCCAGGACACTAATAGACACAAGTTCAGAAATTTGTCTCTAAGTTTTTCTCTCTGAAATATGCTCTAACACAACCTTCAGAGCTGAAATTATCCTGACATTTCAGTATGAAACAGCCAATATATGTAACAGCTTTAATGTAATTAGGCAAAAACCTACCTTAATTACTGTATTTGGGCTTTATACTCTTTGCAATATGCTACACAACCAAGCTGCCTGGATTGCCAAGGCTGTTACATATATTGAACTAAAGTTTAAATTCAGTCTTTGCTACCTTTGCTACAAGCAGACTTCCCATTCTGACATTTGCAATGGGTGAATGACTGTCACCGATGATAGTGTGGAGATTAAAAACAAGCAAGCTGCATAGGGGTGATATTTTAGAATTGGGACACATTATCCCTTGTCTTTTTCATTTTCCTGAAGAGATTGCACGCCAATATCTAAGGATACAAAAGACTGCTAAATATGTATAAATGTTTTCATAAGTTGCCCTATTGATTTTTTCATATATAATCATTATTATTGCAAATAATTTAATTTTGAAATGAATAACAAGTCATTAGTTTAATAGAATAACCTTATATAAAAATTGAAGTCTTCACATAGCTACATTTTCAACAGAAAAAATAGTTTGCTTATAGCTAAGTAGTATAATATACGTAGAATCTCACATTTGATTTTCTGCTATAAAATAACTTCTCTCTGATAGATTTTGGCAAAGAAAACAGTACAAATGATCCTGAAGACTCTGAGGATACCATAAGACATTATCAGAGTTCGAAGAAACACTTTGAAGAGAAGAAAAGCCGGTCGTCATCTTTCATCTCCTCCATTGATGATGAACAAAAGCCACTCTTCTCAGGAATCATAGATTCCTCTCCAGGGATGGGGAAAGCAACTGGGCTCACTTTTGAGGAAACAGTGCCCACTTCAGGAAGAATTCACATAGAAAGAAAAAGTCACTCTTGCAAAGGTAATCAAGAATCAGGAATCAGGTTGTCTCTCCTCAGTGTTAATTTTTAAATAGTGGCTTCTTATAAATTAAGAACTGTACCAGCATGTGTTAATGTCATCTGTGTCAATTTCATGAAATGCTTACAAAGAGTTCAGAGTTAAGATTATCTAGGAAGTGTTTGCATGATTCTGGAACAAGTAGCAATTATTCCCAATGGTAGCTGGAAAGGATTTTGTGATGAACCAACCATACTTAACCTAGCGCCAGACAGGAAATTGTGGGAAAGTCTACTGCAGTAATGGATTCCAAAGAGGAGAGTCAATGAATATTGTAAAGCTCACTATTGCGTTCCTTGTGAGCGTCTTTTGTACCTATCGCTCACTCTCAAAAGTTTAGTTTTATGAAAAGTGCATGCCAAGAGTAATTTATTTTTTCCTTAAACTAAGAGAAAATGATGAGAAATATTCTGAAGGAAAAGTATGTTCTTGATCTGATTCCTTTGTGTAGCATCTCCACTACAAGGAATACTGAAATGCATAGACTTTGTTGAAGAAAGTATACATGAAAGGATAATAATGCTTGATTCGTATAGACAGTTTAGGGGCTGGCATTGTGGTACAGCAGGTTTAGCCACCGCTTGCAACATCAGCATCCCATATCATAGTGCTGCTTGGAGCGCTGGCTGGTCCAATTCTTTTTTTTTTTTTTTTTTTTGGACAGGTAGACTTATAGACAGTGAGAAAGAGAGACTGAGAGAAAGGTCTTCCTTCCGATGGTTAACCCCCCCAAATGGCCCATACGGAAGGAGCTATGCTTATCTGAAGCCACGTGCTTCTTCCTGGTCTCCCATACAGGCGCAAGCATTCAAGCACTTAAGCCATCCTCCACTGCCTTTCTGGGCCACAGCAGAGAGCTGGACTGGAAGAGGAGCAACTGGATCTAGACCCCGGCGTCCATATGGGATGCCGGTGCCGCAGGTGGAGGATTAACCAAGTGAGCCAAGGCACCAGCCCCAGGCTGGTCCACTTCTGATCCAGCATCCTACTAATGTGTCTGGGAAAGCAAGAGATGAGGTTCCAAGTAATGCAGTCCCTGAAGCCTAAATGGAGACCCAAATGAAGTTTCTGACTCTTGGCTTCAGCCCATCACAGCACTGGCTGTTGTGGGCATTTGGGGAGTGAACCAGTAGATAGATCTCTGTGTGTCTCTCACATTCTCTGTGTCAACTCTGCCCTTCAAATAGATTTTTAAAATGTGTGTACATATTTATTTTAAATAGATAGATAGATGCAGATTTTCTATTAAAAGATGAAAAGCATAAGGAAATTTGAAGAACTATTATATGAAAGAACAATTAATTTAGTATAACAGGAAATGGATATACACATCTAACCAGATCTACCATGAAATGGTACTAACAGATATGGGTCAGATTTCTTGAGTTTCAAAATCAATTTTGTTATTTAATCCCTTTAGTATTTCAGATAAATGACCTGACCAACCTCACTAAGACTGAATTTGTCCACATTTAAGTTAAGAATATTATTTTCTAACCAACTACTTAATTGTGATTGTTAAAGTATTATGTAATTACTTTCTCTGAAATGCAGTCTTCAACTCTGCTTACTGTTTTTACACGTTTTATTTTCCAACCCTTTAAACACTTAATATACAACAGTACTTCCTAAAGTTTATGGAAAATGGAATTAAAATATAAATATATTTTGATACAAAGTTTTTAAATTTGTGCATTGGTTTTTCACAATATATATTTTCTTATTCAAAAAAGATTTAGTTTGTTTAGAAGGAAGAGCTGCAGAGATAGAGAGGAGAGACATTTTCTACCCACTGGTTCACTCCCCAAATGGTCACAAAGGCCAGAGCTCAGCCAGGCTGAAGTCAGGAGCCTGGAACTTCATCCAGGCCTCCCACATGTGGGACAGCAGTCCAAACAATTGAGTCATCCTCCACTGACATCCAGGGTGCATTCGCTGGGAGCTGCACCGAAAGTAGAACAGTGGAGACTCAAATCACACCCATATGGAATCCAAGCATTGAACACAACAGCTTAACCCATGGAGCCACAACACCAGCCCCTAAATATATGTTTTCTATGAATTTTTGAAGACCCCTCATGTCTCTGCATATATAAAAATGTAAATGTTAAAAAAGTACAGCAAAACATAAAAAAGTTAACAAAAATAAGGAAAAATAACATGTTTTTGGACAGGCATGATAGCAAAATTATCAGCAAAGTAAGTAAATATCACCTAATATCATTAATATTATTCCAAAGAATCATAGATGACAACAGTGAATCTAGGATGTTGAGGGTGTTGGTTTTTCTAGTTATTTTCTCTGTGGGAATAAGTTTGGCTCATTTGGCCATGAGCCCATATGGGAGTAAGCTATGAATATATGCAAATGTTCTTTGGACAATCTAAAATCTTGATGAAGTGAATGAAAATAGCACCTCATTTGTCACAATGGAAGAATGGAATATTACATGTGATTATCAAATGTCCCATTTTAGTTATTTATGAAAATGAATTCTGAGAAGTGCTAAAAATAGAAACAGGTTGTATCATGGAAGTCAAAAGTTCTTACATGCTTGCTGAACCATCACTGCCATTTCCAAAATTCAGCATAAGGCAGAGCTTCTAACCAAGTACTTTTGGTTGTTTTCCTCTTCACTTTTAAAGTCTAAAGTGACATGTCATTATAGATATACTTGGGGGATTTCGTTTGGCTTTATGATTCTCACTGACCGTGAATTCTCATGCCCTTCATCTAACATTTTTCATCCCTCCTTCTTATATTTTTTTAATTAGCTATTCTATATGTACAGTGAAAATATTCTAACAAATAATTATTTTATTTTCACTCTCCCAAATGCCCACAACAGCCAAAACTGGGCCAGGTTGAAACTAGGAGACTGGAAATGGATCTAAATCTACCATGTAGGTGTCAGGGACTCAAACACATGAACCATCTTCTGCTGCCTCCCAGGGTGCACATTAACTAGAAGACAGCGCAGAAACAGAAGCAAGACTCAATCTAAAACATTTTGATATTAGATGTGGAAATTTCAAGTGGAGACTTAACCCACTGCATCCATGCAACACAAAAATTAATTTTCAAAGTTATTTTGCAACCCCTGTTCAAATAATTATCTTGAGAATGCAGTGCTAAGTATTTATGCCAATTGAATAAACATAATTGATATCATATGCTATCAATCAGTGCAATACATTATTAATCTGCTTACTGAATTACTGTTTAATGTTTAAGAACTTGTAAAACTTGTTATATAGTTACTTGTGTGACTTTCACTACTGCAGTTTGAAATAGTAATTCCTGGCACAGATTTTTGTTCAGCATCAACAGGAAATTTTATCCTCTCATATTCTTGGCGTTTCTAATTCGGAGTCCAATAAAAGAATGCATTTATGTGAAACTAAAAATAAAAATAGTAAATTAAATGAATTCTGATCCTACATAGATTGAGGTCAAAAGTTGACTCTTGGAAAATTGTGTAACCAGAGAAAGGGAAAGTTTACTTTCTGTTCATTCAGTTCCAGAAATGTGTCTTGCAACTATAGCAACATTTTCCAAGGCAACCAACTGCAGATTCTTTCTGAGCTATATTTAGAAAATGTCTACAAGGATGTTCATTTGATTAAGACCACTAACCAAGATTTCCCCTTTGAACTACTCACTTTTATATTGCTGTTAAAACAAGCTAATCATATAACCCCAGGTTTTCATAAAAGTGTAAATTACAATCAAAGAAGCTTCTAACAGTATGCATTTATTCATTTCTGCTAAGATAATCATTTTTGAGCACTGAACGAAAATTATAATCCTCTGCTATTTATTGCATATGATTCATCATTGTCATTTAAAAATCAATTTAATATATGTAAATTGAAAATGAAAAAGCTATTGAGCATATGCAGAAATTCTGTAAGCTTTCTTGGAAAAAATTCATGAGCAAGATATATAACTTGAATCCTATCTGTTCTTGCTATCTTTGCTAAAGAAAAAGTCACACATTAACTGGCTATATTAGACTATGTCAAGCACTGGTCAAGCTCATGCGTGTTCCAAATGCTTGCTTGACTTGCTGGCCTAGGATAGACAACCCAGTCTACTGAGATTTTATATTATTGTTTTGCATTTTAAAGAGGTTCAGATATCTGTGAATAATAAATCATACTTTGCAGTGAAAAACTGCAGAGAAATTACTTAAATCGTCAGCAATATCATTTTTCTATGTTCATTCACATATCATATCATCATGTTTGGTAAAATATCAAAAGGAATGATATTCTAATGAAACAAAACAGCAGGATCCCATAGGATAAGGAATCAGGAAGAGCATCTCTGTAATCCATAGCAAGCATTCTGTGAGAAGTCTTTGAGCCACTTTCACAGAAGAAGGTATCCTGACTTATATTTTCCCAATGCTCTTCTTGAATGTACTGATTCCTCTTTTACACCATGCTGATTCCTCAATTCACCATACTGAGACAAAAATTATAGGCAACAGATTAGGGAAAGTTCCATGGATTAAATGACAAAAGGTAGTATAAGGAAAATCATGAAGACTACAGACATTTTTGTTTTCTCCTTAGAGAAAGAAGATGCATTTGACCTACCTGACTATAGTTTGGAGGAGACTATGGAAAAGGAAAGAACTCGGAAAACATCCATGGTTTTGTTCCTTATTTCTAGACTCATGGCTAACCCTGCCCAATTTAGTTAGTTTCTATCCAATTTTTCAAAATAGTTGAGGATGTAAATTCCGTAACTTTATATGATGACTTTTCTCAGTGTTTAATCATAGCTACTTGTCAAGATTTCCTGAAAGTCTTTCTATCAAGCTAAATAAGTCACTTTCTGTAATACAAATTTATTTCCATGTGAAAATGGCATCCAATTTTCAGAAAATCTTCCCTTCTACCAGCCCTCCTAGTGAGAAAAAAAAAAGTATTTCTCTTTTTTATCTCTGAAATATACTCTCAAATCCAGAAGTATTTTTCCCTCGTGGGTTTTATTTTCCAACACTCAAATCATTTTATAGAGGTAAGAAAACAGTGAAATCATCAAAGACATATGACAAAAGTGAGAGAGAAAAGTAAGATATCTTCACTCCAAATATTGATGGTTTGAAAATATAGACTTCAGGAGGAACAATAAAATACAAAAGTTCAGAAAATGAATCTCTGTATGAAAATGTTTGCAGGCCCATTAGGCTGAATTCTTCAAGTTTGAGGCCTCTGTCTCCTCTGTCTTTAATTCCTCCCCATTTTAGAATAGTGCTTCGCACATAACAGACACTCAAAACATTTGAAACTTGGAATTGCACACAGAAGTAGTTTTTAGGCCGGCGCCGTGGCTCAACAGGCTAATCCTCTGCCTTGCGGCGCCGGCACACCGGGTTCTAGTCCCGGTCGGGGCACCGGATTCTGTCCCGGTTGCCCCTCTTCCAGGCCAGCCCTCTGCTGTGGCCCAGGAGTGCAGTGGAGGATGGCCCAGGTGCTTGGGCCCTGCACCCCATGGGGAGACCAGGAAAAGCACCTGGCTCCTGGCTCCTGCCATCGGATGAGCGCGGTGCGCCGGCCGCAGCGCGCCGACCGCGGCGGCCATTGGAGGGTGAACCAACGGCAAAGGAAGACCTTTCTCTCTGTCTCTCTCTCTCACTGTCCACTCTGCCTGTAAAAAAAAAAAAAGTAGTTTTTAGAGCACAGTAATATTTAAACAATCAAATAAAAGAGTCATAAGAAAAAAATATTCTGAAGCAATGTGATTATATTAAGACAGTGCAGATGAGCTACAAGGTAGCATAAAAATATGAAAGAGTAGTGTGGGAACCAGAGAACTCTTAATACATTTCCTATCTTTGATGGTTGAGGGCTCATTGGCTCTACTTTGAGTTTGGTTTGTACTTTAGGGGTGGGGAACATTTTTTTCTACCAAGGGCCATTTGGATATTTATATCATTCACGAACCATAGAAAATTATCAACTTAAAAGTTATCCTGCTATAGATTTACTGAATTTCCAGTACTCCCTGAAGTGGGCATGGCCAAACCACATGATTTTGCAGGCTTTATATGGGCTGCCAGCCAGACATGGCCCATCCCTTGAAGAGAATCCCCCCGAAGATCAGCACTTCACTCATGACTCTGACTTTGGACCTACGTTGAGTCATAAAGAACACAAATTATCCTGTGGAAAAGAGCTCCAAAAATCTCATATCCTACATAAAGCAGCGTAAACAAAATGTGCTGCTTCCTACCAAGTACAAAACACACAAAATCATTGCTCTCTAATTACTTTTGGTATGGTCATCTACATCTTCTCTTAGAACAAACAAACAGAAATAAGACAAAATGACAATTAAGAATCCAGACCTGCTATGTTTTTATTACTATGGAGATGGATGTGGGAAGAAAGACAGTGTGAGAATGGGACTCTACCACACCAACTGGTCATGGCCCCCAGATCTTTCTCTGAACCCTATGGTTCTGTTTCTCTGAGATCCCTTTCAGATCGCCTGTGGATATCTATGTGTTATTGTTGAAAGGGAGAATGCAAGGAAGTTGATATCCATCTCACTGTTTTCCACAGATGTCACTGATACACGAAGCTGGGAACAAGAAAATGCCCAGACTCAGCCAGAAGAGTCCAGTCCCTCAGCACTTCAACGAGCTGCCTGGGGCATCTCTGAAACCGAAAGTGACCTCACCTATGGGGAAGTGGAGCAAAGATTAGATTTGCTTCAAGAACAGCTTAACAGGTATAAGCTGTGGCAGGGCAAAAGGAGACATAACTTCAGCCCTTAGATGTATCCAGCTGTACTCCCTGCAAATAGCAAATTCCTCTTGCCAAAATCCCATATCATTTGTATTCATTTAATTATTTAAAACAAGACTAGAAGTTGACAAATCACTAATTTGTGTTGCAAGGAGCATTTATTTGGAACACATGATAATTTTAGCAGCAAAAACCCTATATTTATTTATCAAAGAATTTATATACCACCAGCACTGGCTACTTTGAAAATTCTCCCCCTACCCTTCCATCAAATGAATTTATATGTAACTTGCTAACTCACACTGTCCTGGTTTTAATCTTCTTTTTCAAAAAAAAGATTTATTTATTCATTTATTTATTTATTATTTTAAGGCAGAATTACAGAGAGAGAACCTGCTGGTCCATTTCTTAAATGTCTGCAACCACCAGGATTGGGCCAGGCTGAAGCCAGGCACCTGGAACACCATCTGGGTCTTCCACACGGGTAGCAGGGGCCCATGCACTTGGGTCATCTTCTTCTGCTTTGTAAGATGCATTAGCAGGGTCTTGCAGTCTAGGTGGAGCAGCCGGTAAGTGAATGTGAACTGGTGCTCAAAAGGATTACCAGAATAACAGGCGGCAACTTAACCTGCTGTATCATATCACTGGCCTCTGTCATTTTTTGCTTTTTGGTTGTTCCTGGTAATTTAGCTATATGCTATGGCATTTTAAAAATATTGACAAAGTCATTTAAACATTTAGTTATTCAGGCAACTTGTCAAACTTGTGAGTGAACCAAAAATCCCATCAAAGTCCAGAGCCTTTCCCTTTTCCCTTCACTTTTCATCTCAACCATTTACTAGGAGCATCAGATTTCAGTTCTAGGGAGAAAATGGCCCCTCCACCAAACATGGTATGGTTTTTTTTCAAAATTAAATTGGTCAAAAAGATAAAGAAAAAAATGAAGGAGTATTATATAGCTACTTTAGCTGAGTTTCACTTGGGAAAGAATCTTGATCCAATGGTAGCTTTCAATTAAACCATCAGGCAAGGTATCCCAGTGGTTACAGACAGAAAACTACATGGATTAAATTAAAATGCTCAAAACACAAGATTTATCAAATAGTTGTTTAAAAAGATCTATTTATTTGAAAATCAGAGGTACAGAGAGACAAGGAGAGACAGATCTTCTATCTACTGGATACTCTGCAGATGGCTGCAACACCCATGGCTGAGCCAGGCCAAAGCTTCATCCAGGTCTCCCAAGTGGGCACAAGGGCCTAAGTACTTGGACCATCTTCTGCTGCTTGCCCAGGCTGTCAGCAGGGAACTGTGAAGGAAGTGGAGTGGTTGAGTCTTAAACTGGTACCCAAATGAGATGTCTGTGTCACAAGCCACAGCTTAACTGGCTGCACCACTACCTGGACCCCATTTTATCAGATTAATTTAAAACATACATTGAAAGATGAGGGGAGCAAAATGTGGGTAATTAACACATTTCAAATAAAGGCAATCCTGGTAAAGGAACCACACTACCAATATCCAAATTGATATAATATTCATGAATGTGCTACTTCAGGTTCCCTGGCCAGAATGTGACTGAAGGACTAGAGGTGAGGTTTGCATGAAGTCTACTGACAAAAGAAAAATCTCTTGTGCCACTGGCACATACCTGCTCTATTATAGAGATACAAGCCTAGTATACCTGGCTAAACCTGTGGCTCTCCAATTAGCCTGCTCAACAGCCATTAGTTTTATTGGCTTTTTGTAGGCAGAACCAGAAGGACCAAGGAGTAACCCTATTTGGGGGTGACATGTGTCTACCCATACAGACGTGAGAGTTTGTTCCATCTCTTTCTAGATTTAACCAACACATGTACCATGCACTTGTTACATCATTTTTCTATGCTATCTTTGGTATTTCTTACTCAACTAGCATACTAACTATTTGTATTTAATATATTCTTCCTATGACTAACAAGCTATTTGCTTTTTCATTTGTACTTACATCTAGGAGTTTTGCCTAGATTTCATAGACTACTGGTTTACTTACAATCTATGCTTAATATTTATTCAGCATTTTGCCTATACCAGCAGTGTGTGAATGGGGGGCCAGCGCCATGGCTCACTTGGTTAATCCTCCACCTGCAGCACTGGCATCCCATATGGGCACCGAGTTCTAGTCCCGATTGCTCCTCTTCCAGTCCAGCTCTCTGCTGTGGCCCGGGAAGGCAGTGGAGGATGGTCCAAGTGTTTGGGCCCTGCACCCGCATGGGAGACCGAGAGGAAGCACCTGGCTCCTGGCTTCGGATCGGCGCAGCGCCGGCCATGGCAGCCATTTGGGGAGTGAACCAAGGAAAGGAAGACTTTTCTGTCTCTTTCTCTGTCTATAACTCTACCTGTGAAATTAAAAAAAAAAAAGAAAAGAAAAGTGTGTGAATGGGTAGATGAAACACAAGGGCAGCAAATGTTTCTTTAGGACAACAACCTATAACTGCAATTTTTTTGCCTAGACAAAAATCTTAACTTGGCTACATAACTGCTTACTGGATGACTGTGTCAAGTCATGAACAACCTGAGATTTAGTTTCCTACTTTTGCTCACACCTACCTGCAGTGTTGTTTTCAGGACTGAAATAATGTATGTGGAGACCATATCTGCTACACAAAATGGAAAATGATTCACTTGCAACTGGGTAAAACTTGATTAACAATGATTTTCACTTCTATTAATCCTGTTCATTTGAACATAATTGCTTTGAATATGCTAAGGACTAAAATTAAGATTTTTCTTAACATCCCATGGTGGCCCTCTCATGGGTACTGGCTACTACTGCTAGGGTAAACAAAGTATAATCAAAAAAATTTGTATTCCATATGTCCTAAATCCAGAAATGTAAAACTTTAAAGGGTAGGTATTTCTGGAAACTATTTGGTTTACAACCTCCAATCAGGAATAATAATTGATACTATTATTTCATTATATTAGTATATGGTTATATTATAAGACTTTTCCCACAGCTAAAATGCATGGAAATCTCTTTCTGTATATTTCCAGCATCTGCATGTGCTTTCTGGAGAAGTTTTGAGTTGCTATCACCATTACAGCTCCTTTTACTATTGTTTTTCTGCTTATCTCTAATATTCTCAAACACTTTTATAGCCTAACTCATCCTAGCCTATTTAAAGTCCAAAATATTGCATTCTTTTTACTGCACTGCCACCTCCAACAACTTCTTCCCCCCTTTACCTTTAGAAGGAAAACAAGTTTGAAGAGAGAGGCTTAACAGACTTCTGCTTAGCAAAGTGAGAGCCTGGAACACTTTAGAGTCTATCGACTGTGGTGTTTGATCAAATGTAGAGCTGTCAGTTCCTACACCATTTTTCTCATCCAAAGACACATATTAAGTACACAATGCAATGAAAGTAAACACAAATAGTCTATTTTGAATGGCTTTTCCTGCTACTTTTTTGCTCCTCTGAAGGCCAATTAAACTGTACATCGAGTTAAGCATGTACAAAATAAATGTTCTTATATCCTCCTATATGATGCTTGCAGACATACATGTTTATATAAATCATTGACACTTGACCCTACAGCACTGCTTCTCAAACCTTGAGGTGTCTTTGGATCAGCTAAGGATCTTGTAAAAATGCAGATACTAAGTCAGTAGGTCTGGATTATGCAGATTCTACATTCTAAGAAAATCTCAGAGATGCCTAATGCTGCTGCTCTAAGGATCATACTTTGGGTAAGAAGGCCTTAGAAAATAATAAAACTATTAGTAATGATTCTTTTTCTTGCAGAACACTCAAAGCAATTTCTCTGTGAGCCTCTGGTATGACACTGAGTGCTCGCTTCACTTAGCGTCAGTGATTTCTTTCACTGTTTCCTTCCCAAGTGGTCAGCTCCTGTCAGTACTGTGAGACAGGGTTCCACATTCAGTGATCATCATCTGCACTTCATCCTCTTACCTAATAGCATGATTGGTGCATTGTAGGTCTTTGAATTAGCAAATGAAAATATCCATTTGCACAGTTTCATACTGACCAAAAAAAAATTCTAAAATGAGGCCATTTTCTCTTTTAAAGGACAAGCTGTTTTGTTTTGTTTTGTTTTAATTTTTGGAATTCCTCTGGAGGAAAACAGATTACTTAGTCACAGCAAAAGAGTTCATTCTAATTAAGCCATTAGCCCCTAGTCCTAAAACCTGAAAAACAAAATCCTATGTAAGTAAAGTAACTTCTAGTAAAGTTCCCTTTTGTTAATGACTCAAGATATCGAACCATAAGTTAATGAACTAAAATTAAGCATTCAAAAATAGAGTTTTCTCCCCTAGACATCATTCAAATAGATAGCATCCATGGTAAAATGACTATATCTCAGAGCCAGCTGCTGCTTCTCAAAATATGTACATGCCTCAAAAACACAATTTTTGACTCTTTACTTGGTCTTGAATCTGACTTGCTGACATTTTTATTTCAGTCACCATGCCCAAATCCTCTTAACATTGGGTTAGCCACTCATCATTAAGCGCTGTTAATAATGGGATAAATCTGTGCAGAAATATTTAGGAAGTCAGACTGGCATTTTGCTAGCCAGATGAGTCACAGAAGCAAGAAAACTTTTAAATAAGGTTTGCTTCTTAAATACCAAAGACCCTCAAATGCCAATTAGGAAGGAATTCAACATTTACCATCTTTGAACCCTAAAGAAAAATAGAAATAATAAGATACAATATCTGATATGAGTAGAAAAGAAGTAAGGTAAAATAATACTGATATACATTTCAACCACATAAGAAATTATCCTGAAATGTTGCAACTATTAAGGAAATGTGCTACAATCTAATTTTTGAAGAGTAAATAAAATACTCACAAGAAAATGAGTAAAACCCAATTACTGATTAAAAATAGATTATTGGAGTGATTTATATTTTGACGTCAATAAAGGATAATAAAAAGACAGTTCGTTCCATTCATCTGTTTTTCTGTTAATTCTTAATGCATGAGCCAGAAAGCAGTGTTTTTCTTTATCAGTCAGTGAGCCAGAAAGTGATCATCAGCCAGGAAAGAATCTCTGTGCTCCCTCTCCTGTCCTTCTTGTTTAAAGCAGGGCCAGCACTGGTAGTGCTGAAATTTTCTCAGATACTCTCATCACCATTGACAATTTCAGGATTGCCTTTCCCTATTTCTGCCCATCCTGCAGACTTGAATCCCAAATGACAGCTGACATCCAGACCATCTTACAGTTACTGCAGAAACAAACCACGGTGGTCCCCCCGGCCTACAGTATGGTAACTGCAGGAGCAGAGTATCAGAGACCCATCCTTCGCCTGATGCGAACCAGTCATCCTGGAGCATCTATCAAGACCGACCGAAGTTTCAGCCCGTCCTCACAAGTAAGTGTAGATATTGTACAACCAAGGGCATCTCTCAAAGTATGTTTCAAGAGACCACCTGGATCTGAATCACCCAGGGTGCTATGGAAAATACAGATTTTCATGCCCTTCTCTGTTTCCACTCAGAATTTCTGGAAATAAACCTTATAAATTACATTTTGAATTAGTTCCTCACTAACTGATTCTTATGCTCATTTAAAGTTTGAGAACAATGGACCAGGAAGAATGATAAACACTACCAATTTTAAATGAAATGATACTTTTTTTTTTTTTTTTGACAGGCAGAGTGGACAGTGAGAGAGAGAGAGACAGAGAGAAATGTCTTCCTTTGCCGTTGGTTCACCCTCCAATGGCTGCCGCGGATGGCACGCTGCGGCCGGCGCACCGCGCTCATCCGATGGCAGGAGCCAGGTGCTAGGTGCTTTTTCCTGGTCTCCCATGGGGTGCAGGGCCCAAGCACTTGGGCCATCCTCCACTGCACTCCCGGGCCACAGCAGAGGGCTGGCCTGGAAGAGGGGCAACCGGGACAGAATCCGGCGCCCCAACCAGGACTAGAACCCAGTGTGCCGGCGCCACAAGGCGCAGGATTAGCCTGTTGAGCCACGGCGCCAGCCCTTTTTTATTCATTTGAAGTCAGAAAGATAGATGTGGAGAGATCTATTATCCACTGGTCTACTCCCCAAATACCTACAGCAGCCAGAACTGGGCAAGCTTGAAGCCCAGAGCCTGCAATTCACTCTGGATCTCCCACTTGGCTGGTGGGGACCCTGTCACCTGTGTTATCCCCTGCTGCCTCCCAGTATGCACATTAGCAGGAAGCTGGAATTGGGAGCACAGCTGGGTCTCAAACCCAGGCACCCTAATAATGGACACAGGTGTCCCAAGGGCATCTCAACCACTGCACTAAACACCCTACAATTTCTTTTCTTTACCACTGTACTTAAATTTATAAGCTGTAGATATTTAAAAGCTCAGAAATCTCCTGATATTTTCTTCAGTGACAAAGATTGGTTGGATCCTCCACATGGAAAGGAAGGAGATATAGCATCTAGCCAGCTGAGATTTGAGGTTCAAGTGCCATCAGACTAGTAATGTCATCTGTGCCTCACTCATCTCTTATCTCTAGATGTTCTCCCCGGAACATAAAGTGCCCCTCTACCTTGCCTCTGAAATCTTTCAAGAGGACCTTGTGAACTATGTTAAATATAGGGAGTGTAACCCCCTTGAAATTCAATCTTGAGAATTAAGATTATGCCAAATTGGACCCACGAACAATGAAAACAATCTTGCAAAACCATTTTAGATGCTTGGGAATTCAGTGCAAATGTTCTGGGAAGTAAACTACATTAATAACAGAAGTAATATGCCAGGAGAAAAAGAATGCATCATTTCCAACAGAGGAAACTTGAAAGTAACTTAACTAGCTTTGAATGGCTGGAAAATGTACACATGGCATAGTTTGTTCTTTGTTTTCGGTAGATTTAGGTAATATTATCTGACACTGATGAGTGATTATTTCACTTCTTTTTTTCTTGTTTCCTACTCATACTTACAAGTGACCACATTTGCCATAATTTTTTGTCTTAAATTTTGAATTAAATCTCATTGGGAAAACTTAAAGTGAAATCATATTTTTCAAAATCTGATCTTTGGAGTGGGTGTTTGGCTAGTGGCTAAGACACTATTTGGGACATTTAAAGCCACATTGTAGTGACTGAGTTCCAGTTCCAGGACCACATTCCTACTAATGTTCCTCCCCATCCTGGGGGCCAGCAATTGATTGCTCAACTAATCTGTTCACTGTCACCTACATGGGAGATGGAAAACCCAACTTGGCCCTAGTTGTGGCAAGCATTTAGCGAGCGAATCAGTAGATGGGAAATTTCTCCCTCTCCCTCTTCATCTCTCTCTCTCTCCCACATAGACACCCAAATAAATATTTTTTAAAATATGAACTTTTTGATCTGGCTTCAGGGTAAAATTAAAGTTCCTGGAATGATTATATAGTATTTTCTAAACTGACAGCCAGACCTCCAATGGCTTGATCTGTTTTATGGGGGAAATGATGGCTGATGCCACTAAACCAGATATAATTAATAAGGAAAGAAAAGACACTTAGATTTTACGACTGTAATTTTAGATGACTGCCAGTGTGAATTATAAAAACATGTTTTCTTTCTTGCAGTGTCCTGAATTTCTAGACCTCGAAAAATCTAAACTTAAATCCAAAGAATCCCTCTCCAGAGGCATGCATCTGAACACAGCTTCAGAAGACAACTTGACTTCACGTTTAAAACAAGATGGTGACCTCTCTCTAGAGCTGCACCTGCGGCAAAGAAAAACTTTCCTTCATCCTGTTAGGCATCCGTCTTTGCCAGATTCATCCCTTAGCACTGTAGGAATCTTGGGTCTTCATAGGCATGTTTCCGATCCGGGTCTTCCGGGGAAATAATCATTTTGTACTATTAACTCCACATACAATGTAAGTGCTTTTAATGGCTGTTTTCCTTTTTGTATTTAAATCCTCTCTACTTGACTCAGGGGCTCACAAGGTACCATTATATGCAAAAGTACTGTATATTTTCCTAAATTGAAGCTTGTATGGTAACACTGAGAAGTTAGTATGTAAATATATATAAGAACTTTTGGTTCCAAATGTTAAAACTGCCAGCACCTCAAGGCACCTTATTTTTTATTTTTATTTTTTAAATCATGTGCATGTTAGGAAACTCCAATTCTCTTGCATGGAGACTCCTATTTATTGCTTTTACTAAACCAGTACTTTGTTATGAAAATGCCTTCCAAGCAAATGAAAAACCAAGGGATAAAACTTCCTGGAGGCTACTCAATGATCTTCCATTCATGGAAGCTTAAGGGGGATAAAAGGAATGTAGTCACTTCTGAAAATAGATATCCTCCTCTATTGAGATGTTTATGGTTATTTACATTCATTCATCCACATTAAAATTAAAAAGTACAATGTTTGAGAGTTGTAAATCTTGCTCAGTAAAGGAGGCCATCTGCAAAAAAAACTGAAGGGGAGAAAACACAAATTTTACTCAACCATCATAAACTCTTAGACCTCTGCAGCAAAAGACAGATTAGTAAGAGAAAAACTAGCAATTTTATTAACTCATGCAGTACATGTCATGTGGGAGAAATCTCAGTTCGAAAGTAACTCAAGGCAGAGGCTTAGTATCCTGACTTATAAGATCTTCAATAAAGAACAATGCATTTTAGACAAGTGACAGAACAAAATCGAAAGCAGTCATAGGCTTCCTAGGGTGAGAAATCTGTTGCAAGGAGTGAAGTTTTCTTCCAGTGTCTCTCAGAGTGTACATTCTGAGAACTGATATGCAAGAATTGTAAAAGAGAATTTATGTACTGTCCTTAGAGAGAAGCTGGAGGACGGAGGCTAGAAAGACCTTTTGTCTTTGTGAATCTCTAGATGACTTTCAAACAACCAGAGAGAGAAGGTAGGGAGTTCTCTTCTGTCTCGATTATTCTTAGCTCAACAATCTTTCATAGTTGAGAGCTTCAGCAAGTTTAAAAGATAATGTGAATTTTCCATGAATGTTTTGAAGACCTCTCATTATTTAGGGAGAAATACTTTTTCTAAGCATGAATGCAAACCAACATTAATGAGAATGAAAGTCATTCTATTTAAAAATCATACCAATAATTGTATCACAGTCTACAATATTTTCACTCACACACTCTCTTTAAGGCTTAAAAAAAGAGCAAGTTTCTCTATTTGTACTTTTTTTTTTTGGAAGGGGAGCCTCCTTAAGAACTGCTAAAGTGTGACTGGTACAAATTGATATCAACAGCTTTCTTCTGGTTCATAGTTTAGAGCAATTCTGAACTTAATCAAAATGGTGGACACACACTTTTCAAAGAATGTGCCACTTCAGGTGATTTGAATGGCAAAACTAATTTCCACTAAGTAAATACTGTTCAGTTGGTTTTGAATGCCAGTTGTGGAAAAATAATTCATTTACATGCCTAGAAAGGAAATGCACACACCACAGTGAAATTTCAATTTTGGTAATTCAAACACTTTTGCTAATCAAAGGTTAAGTACAAATCTATAAAATATGGATTGGATGTATATTGAACCCAAAATATCAGAACATACAATGGAATTTATTTTAATATCTTCAATTATTAGATGGAAGATATAGGTATCTCATAAATTCAGAGTAAAGGAAAAATTACAAGTTAACTTAAGATTCTGATCAGTCAAGTTTCTAGTCAAAAATTAGTACTTTCAGTTTAAGTACAATTTAAAAATTATTATGGTTTGAACTATAATAATTCATCTTTACTTTTTGATGAAAAATTTTGAATTGTTCAAAGTTTCTTCATCATGAACTACTCTCACACTGACATACAGTTTTAAAGAAACATTATATCTGTGCTCATCATTAATTTCTGTCCCTTCAGGAAAATATAATCTGTCAACTTGACTTTTCCTTCCCTTTCACACTAATCTGTTAATTTGCTTCAAATGCAAACATAAGTTTGCAAAAATTTTTGCACTATTGAAAATGTGATTAAAATGACCATAAATTGCTCCCTATATATTTATAAATGGTCACACAAATTGATAATTCCTGTGGCAAGCAATCTGTAGGCATGAGTATGATCCTATCTCTGCTTAATTTTGAAAACCATAAGTGATCAAGTATGGCAAAATGGCTGGCCAATCCAATGAAGTTTAATAATCAGGTCCAGTTTCCCAAACCATTTGGTGTTTTGTAGGCACAACTTTAATGACTGATGCTTTTATTCTTTCGTTCAACACATATATAATGGGTGCCTACCAGGGGAGAGTTACATAAGTGGCTAATTCAGAAGATGATTAAGGGATTTTTTTTTTTCTGTATTGGGGCACCTTTTTGTAGCTACAACAAATTTCAAAATTATTGTCTGTCTAAGCTCCTCATTCAGAGAAAATCCACCAAAGACTACATTTGTAGGCAGAGAGATTTGGCAGGTGAGGAATTGAGATCTCATTGATTTGTGACTGCTTCAGTTCTAACAATTTTTGTGACACACATAAAATTACAGCCTTCCACACTAAGCTTATAGTTACACTTCTATAAAAGAAAGCTGAACATGAAGCAATGAGAAGGTAAGGGATGGTATATAGGCATCCAGTTTTTAAAATTGAAGGTATAACACAAACTTAGTTTCTTCTTAATGCCTTGACACAATTGCTTGATATTAAAAATTGTAAGTCGCAGAACCTTGGAGAGGATTAAAAAAGTCATTTCCTACAGGGTTTTGGCTTAAAGAGACCCTGAACAATATAAATAGGTGGTTAGCCAGGCATAAATGTCAGAAGACTCAACAGTTAAACTCACTTAAGAAATGAAAGAAATAATCTTGATGTACAAAATTAATCTTTTTGCCCCATCCAAAGAGAGATTTAATGCCTCAAAGGACCATCAACCTCCCTATTAGCTGTAGCATACAGTTTGACACCTCAACTTTGGGATCCTACTGAATACCACGTCTAACTGCAACAGCCAATTGTAATAACAGTATAGATAATGCTTTCCTTCTAGGTAAATAGCATCACTAAACATTAACACCTTTTGCTTTCTGCATGAAACTAGTGGTATCCCCAGGCTAAATAAAATACTATCTAAAATTGAATGTATTTTAGATGAGATGATTTCCAGCTGTTATTAATTGCTGAGCAGAAAGCTGGAACTTAAACCTATCATTTTATTCCATAGGGGAGTATCCTACTTTAATTAGTTGATGAGGAAACCAGGAATGAAAAACACTGAAGCAATGTCCTTGCAGGATTTTTAAATTGAATAACTAATTCAGCAAACATGAGAAGGCAGCAGGCAGGTTTGAAGCAATCCAATTTTTAAAATCTATTGTAAAGGGTTGGTCATAAGAGCTGAATGTCCTTATTGTTCTAGTCAGGAGACATGAAAAGTAAGCCAAAATACAGCGGCATTCAGTCAGTGTTAATATGTATGATTAAGAGTTGTATACAAGGTACTTTTGTAGACTGACCTTTAGCAATGGTTCCAAAATGCCTAGAAGAAAAAAATATCCAAATGTGATTCTACAAATCCCATCATATATAATACAAGGGATAAAATATATCACCCCATTAGGATATCTAAAAGAATTAAAAACAGTGTCAACCCCATAAGTATTTTCCATGATTAAATAAAAGAAATTCAGTAGATGGATTCACTATTAGAAATGACTTATAATGTTGAGTAATTTATGAATTAATAGAGTCTAAATATTACTTGTTCATGGTGAAAATCAAAATATATGATCAGTGTATATCAGTAGATTTCTTACTACAAATCAAAATCTTCATAAATTATCAAAAATTCAAATGTTACTGTTTCTAATCAAATTTTGAAGTAAAATAAATATCTCTACCATGTGAGTTGAAAGAGGCACTTGGAAGACAAGATAATGAAGGACAGTGCAGTTTTCACACTGAGTGTTAGTATTGCCTGGGAACTTCGAAATGCCTAGTATTGGGTTCTACCACACATCTCCTACTTCAGAAACTTTGGGGATGGAACCCAGGGATCACCTTTAACAAGCCCTGCTCCAGATGACCTTTATACTTGCTAAAAGCCTGAGAATCATCAGTTTGGAAAAATAAGCATAGACTCTGTAGTCAGACTAACTTCATCCCAACATGAATTCTTTCACTAATAACCATGTGGTGAATTAACCTCCCTGAGTCATTTCCTGGAGTCTGTAAAACTCAAATAATGGTTCCTGCCACACAGATGCTTGAGGAAGAAATAAATTATAGTAAAGTGCCTCGCACATAATAGGTGCTCAAAAAATGCTAATTGTTTCTCATTCAGGAGATGACATTAAAAACAATCAGGAAAATAATTTTCCACAATTTAGTTTTTGTACAATGCGCTATGTCTCCAACTAAATAATTGTTACCAGAATTGAAATTTTTGATTCCAAAAGACCTAATTGTAGCTATTGTTTTAGCTTTACTAATTGTATTGTGCACTTCCAGGTATACAGCCTTAAAGAGATATTTACTATTTACAATAATAATAATAGTGAGGATATGACTCTCATCCTTACAAACATCTACTCTGAATCAGTGTTAATGCCACATATGCAAAGATGATCTGACAAATTCAGTACTACTAGCATGTATTCTATAAAGGCTGGTTCACTGAGGAAGTTCCTCCTTATATCCATATCATGAGCCCCAGATAGATAGTTGAAAAACATTTTAAAAGTACAGTTTCAAAGATAAGTACACTATTTTTTACAGCAAATTGAACTTTAAGGTTGTAATGGTTCTTGTCAGGCACCAAGCCCCACTCTCTCATTGCACAGATAAATCACACAGGTCCTAGATGGCCTAAGCTCCATGTGGAATGTTGGAAATGGCAAGGGCCTCCATGGGGAACACCTGCATTCAAATACTATCTTCCCCAATTACTCTTGCACAAACCTTCTGTGAGCCCTGGAACCCGAAACTGCAAAAATGGAGGATCTCATTTACCTTGAAGAGGTATGTTAAGGAATCCCTGATATATTTATGGAAGTGTTTTGTTAACCATAAAGCTGTATAAATTGTGAGATCAACATGTGACTTTAGCATCAGTATAATGAGAGTGGACATATGGTCGTAATATAGTAGCACCACTTAACATCTTACAAAAAATTCCCATTGCACTTTCCTCTAAACCAAACTCACCACATTTATACTTCAACAAGTCTTTAAAGTGATTTTTCACACAGTTCCCAAAGAGCTAGTTGCTCAGACCTGTAGACCATCAGTGTTGGGCATGCTTTCTCTGCTACATCATTTCTTTATCTGTCAAATACTACCTTTATCCAGAAAATTATATATTTGTATTGCAATTGTTTTCTAGGTATGCAGTAGCTTCCCTCTCCTCTCACTTCTCAAGTGCTCTCATTTAAAGATACGTTTTTGTGGTTCTACCTATCTTATAATGAAGTGATATTAATGTTTTGAAAACTACAAGTGCTTTAAATGCTTTATAAAGTATTAGATACTGTGATCTATCAGTGCCCAAGTTTAAAATAATTCATCTCATATTCTTGTGTCACATGTACACCTTACTTTAATGTCCAATATAGAAAATTCACAGAAAGGCATCAATTATTAATAATTAACTGCAAGAAATTATCACTGGCTTATTTGTAGACACTATTTAAATGGAGGTTTTGAGAGATGACTAACAAGAAGTTATTTGAAATTAGCATATTATTATTACAAATAGAAGAATAAAACATCTATAGAAATATAATGTTAAGAACAAAGAACCACATAATCAACTGACCAATTTTATTGTTCTGCCAATCATAATCTAACTTTAAATGATAATATCAAAATTTATTACAAAAGCACTCCCAATATTATTAGGAGAAGGCGATATTAACATGGCTGTTCTTAAAAAGTTAATGTCAAAAATTTGATGAGCTCCTAAATTATAGTATGACATCTATGACTTCCATAAGTTAATTTACATTTTGAAAAACATGAAGCAATTTGGTACATCTGTGGTTTTCAAGCACTCTGGGTTTAATCTATAACACCCTTTGTACTTCCTCTGTGTGTATTTTAGTGCTTTTTATTTTTTCATTATAACTGGCACATAAAAGTTGAACTTATTTACGAGGTACCAAATGATGTTTCTACACATGTATAAGATGCATAATGTCAATCAGGGTAAACATATCTGTCTCCTCAAACAGCTATTAGTGTTGTTTTAAATGTGAAAGAATGACAACATTATCATTTGAACAGTATTTTTGTTTTGCATTACTCACATACAAATGTTTGAGTACACAGGAAAATTTCACACTATTTTTACTCTTATTTAGGAATAAAATTCAAAGATCAGCAATCTAATAACCTCCTCCACATACATCCTGAATGCCCTATAATTACAATAGAACAGACATGATGTGGCATCCTTCTTCCAAATGTTAAAGAAATAAAAGACTGAGAAGTTCATAGTTATCTCCTAGGCATCTGCTGATCTCAATTAAAGGTACATTACCTATTTTTAGCAGAAATTTGCATTTTATTTTAATGGAAAAATGCATTGTATTAGAATGTCTATCAGTTAAAGAATAATATATTCCAAAAAAGAATGTGTGTAATCACTTGAAAATGTCAGTTACCTGGTATAAAAAAAACTCACCCGCATCTTGTTGAGTAGTATCTTGGAATGCTTTAAACTAAGTGAAACAATCTACCAAAACACATACTACTTCCTAGTCTTTATGCACATAATGTAGCATGAAATCATGATGCTTTTGAAATATTCTGTGCAGAAATATTTATTTTTAGCAAATATTTTCTTCAAAGATTGGTATGTTGCATTGACAGTGTAATCTACATGCACAACTAGTTTTGCAATAACCTACAAATAACTGTAAATAACAAAAATGTAAATTTCATGTAAAAATGGTTGCAAATTTTTGGTAGCTAAATGAAGTGTACAAGTTGTATTGAAAATATAGTATATATACATAATTTAAGAGTGAAGCATATAATTTCTGATCTATTTATACATGAAAAACTCAACAATTTGTAAAAGAAATTATTTTGGGGAAAAAGAAAGTAAATCTCATTAGTTAGATAGGCTACTTTTACTAGAGAAGCCAACTATTTCCAACATTTTACTAGGTCTAGTACTAGATAAAGGCATGGTGGTGCTGATGTATTTCATGAAATCACATAACTGTAACAGTGCTACTCTTTTTTGAGTTCCATCAGAACACTAGTAAGATGGACTGAGTGGTAAAAAGCATTAAATCTAAAATTAAAGGAACAAAAATATTTCACTTATTATTGCCTGTCAAGACCACAATAGTAATTAGCTGAAACATTTATTTGTTACCTAAAATGTCTAAAAATGAACAGGCTTTGACTTTTATTTGAAGGCATTTTTATGTAAACTCGATTCAGTTTTCCTAAAAAGAAATGAAAATATCCAGATAATGTTATTTTGCCTGTTTCACATTTTCTTATTTCCTCCCCTAGTTGCTTCTCTCTTAGTTAAGGTTAAAAAACCAACCTCCAAAGAAAAGTTTTAAATAAAAGTTGTTGGTCATAAAGTGGTATGTACTAAGCTAAGAGGAGTTTATTCTATTTAGTGACTTGTATTCCTTATCCTTAATTTTTAAGATTTAATGAAGCAAGAGGATATTTCTCATGGCAAATGAAATGCAGAAAATATAAACATAGGCAAAAACATTTCAGGGTATCTATAATTGTGACTGATCAGAATATGAGACTCAAAGTATGAAAAGATCAAATATATTTATTTAAAGTTGCCATACAAAGTCATTATCCCTTGCAATAAGATAAATTTGAAGGTATTACATTTAGATAGCTGTGGGAAATTAAACATGCCTCTAAAAGTTCGGTAAATCCCAATATCATTTTCCAATGACCTATAATTTAAAAAAAAATGGATCTTTAATTAGTATGTCTTTAGAATATTCACACCAGCACTGTTCAGGTTATCCTTTGAAATTTTAGTAATTATAGCAAAATAAAGTGTGATTAAATAATACAGTCAAACTGAAAACAACTATATGCATGTTTCTGTACATATTTATATTGTTATGCTTAAAGGAAAGGCTGGAATCCGCCCCCCCCCCACAATGTATCAGAATTGGAAACTAACATTACCGGCATATGTATCTCTAAACGTGGCTATTAAATAATTATCTAGACCAATTCTTCCTACGCCCTGTAAGCTCTCCAAATTGTCACCATCTCTTATGTTTCAGAAGCAGCACTTCTGAAAATATAACTAGTACATAAGTGAAAACCCTATTCATTTTCTAACTGTATAACACATCATAGTGACAGTGATGTAGAAGTGTTGCTAATGTCTATTTACTACATATTAGATGTATAGAAGCACACCTGAGTTTTGAATGCTTGCAAAATAATACACAAAGCTGCCTATTACCAAGCTACTTGGATAAAAAGAATGTTAATTATATAAGGTTCTTTTCTGTGTACGAAAGAAAAATGTATTTTTAAAAGCAAGTAGAAAAAGACAGCAGGAAACAATTAAAAGCACATATTTCGCAGCATTCAAACGATAAGCTGATAGTCAAAGAGAAACATTTCATAAGTTTTCCACTGATTTGTTGGAAACTAGTTTTGTGCTCAATATTTCAATTACACATAAGATTTAATATATGGACTTCTGTAACATTATGAATTTATTAAAGAAGATGAGTCGTTTGGACAACATTCATTTAAAATTTTGTCTTCACTCATCGCCATAAACAGAAGTTCCAAATATTTTTAATTTAAATCATCTCATATTATGCATAAACTCATTGTACATTTATTGGAAAGTGATTAATTCACTATGTAACTGAATTAAATCCAAAAATTTGGATATTTTAATACAAATATCAAAATAATAAAACACCTGTGGTTGCACTTTAAATTTTAAGGAAAGACATATGCTTGGATTTCCTCCAACAGATTCAATTTAACAGATTTCAACAATTTATTCCGATTAATATTCCAGAAAATTGTTATAAAGATATAGGAGACAACAGGACATTTATGAGTTTGTCAAACATGAAAGGACAAAGAAAAGCACATTTATGATAAATAGTATTTATTTTACTTGTGTAGCTTAATAATGCCATAAGATTACAACTAAACTTGATTTGTATATTTTAAAGAAATAATTATAATTGATTTTTGTTATTTTTCAACTGCATAGACTTTATATTAGTAAGTTCTACTTTCTCCTAGGATACATGCCTTTTCTGGGAATAAACATCTAACCTGACCACATTTTCTGTTATTTTTTTTCCTGGATGCATGCTTAAATAGATCAAATGAGCACAGTTTTTCAAATTTAATTTAAAGTGGACCAAATAATGATTTTTGTAGTATTGATTTCCCCTTGATGTAATTTAAAATGTGTAAATTACCACTCAAAATAGAAGTGCAATACCTGACATTTAATCATTTGGCAGTCTTTTAGATATAGGTGAATTACTGCACTGTTATTTGAACTGAAGCATCTCATCATATGTAACAGATTTTGTTTGATACAAAACTTTACAGCAAGCTATTTGAATGTTTATTAAAAAATTCTCAAAATGACATGGAAACATGTTTACTGTATAAATAAAAGCACTTATACATTATGAGTGTACATTATTCATTAATTTACATCATCCTAAGAGATCTGGAACATGGGGTGAGCAGTACAAACCACCACACTATAGTCACACTGAAGAGTTACTCATAAAACTATTTAATCTTTAATAATGGATGTTCAATTACATCAATTATTTTTAAAGTATCAAAAAAATGAGTTGCATTTTGTTTTAAAATCCTGGTGAAATACTGTCTATACCTAATGTTTTTAGAAGAATGTCTATTCAATGAAAGTGTTAAAGAAATGTCTGACAAGCTCAACTCAGGGAGGGTGGAACGAAAGTTTTTTTGTCAAAAAGTTTGGAAAATTCTGAGTGTTTGTGCTAAGGAAAGAAACGAAGTTCATTACCACAGCTAGTATCAGGGCTCTTAAATGCTAAGGACCTGGTAACTGAACTTTGTAATTTCTACAGTGATACCCCTCAGAAATGTGGTAGCAGTGCCCACCATCATCAGTAACCCACATTACACAGATGTGCTCAAAATACTTCTTCGTTTATTAGTGACAAAGCCATTAGCTAATATTGCTAAATAAGTCAAACTGGTCATTTAAGTCAAGGTTAATTATTTTATTTTTTAACTTTATAAAACAGTTAACATTACAGCAATCTGGTTTAAGATAACAAATTTAAATATTGACATTTCATTAAAATATGTCATTTCCAAAAAGAAAAAAATAGAGAGAAAGATGCCATTTTGTTATCTATGTCTTCACTAATGAAATAGACAGCAAAGAGAAAGGCAATGTTTGTTTTCATAGAAATAAAACATATTAAAATATATATTGCAAAAAATAAAAAGGAAAAACAATGCCTTTGTTGTTGCACTTCGCTATACAGTAGGATAAACTTTCAGAAACTATCATTTTCTTCTTCAAGGCAAATACACATAAGGTTCTGTTGTCTTATTAAGTCACCAAGGAACAAAGCCTATTATGAAGATGGCATAAAATCCAGGCATGACTTTTCTCCCTGACCCTCAAACACCAAGGACTACAAATAAAATTTAGAAGTATAATCTGTTACCTTCATATAAGTATAAATTAGTCTTATCTAAACTTTCATTATTTGGCAGTGTTTATAATATATCCTATAAATGTATTTTTCTAGGTTTTTTGGTTAAAATTAAGGCTAAGAAATATTTTATTAGCAAATACCAATATTTTATAATACTATGCAGATTATCAAAGTGTTACATTTCCAAAAGTAATAATATCCCAAATTAAAAAAAATTATTTTTATTTTTATTTATTTATTTTTTTACAGGCAGAGTGGACAGTGAGACAGAGAGAAAGGTCTTCCTTTTCCGTTGGTTCTCCCCCCCCCCCCATGGCCTATACGGCAGATGTGCTGGGGCTGGCGCACCACGCAGATCCGAAACCAGCAGCCAGGTGCTTCTGGTCTCCCATGTGGGTGCAGGGCCCAAGCACTTGGGCCATCCTCCACTGTACTCCTGGGCCACAGCAGAGAGCTGGACTGGAAGAGGAGCAACCGGGACAGAATCCGGCACCCCAACCAGGACTAGAACCCAGTGTGCTGGTGCCACAGTCAAAGGATTAGCCTACTGAGCCACAGTGCTGGCCTGTTTTCTATTTTTTTGACAGGTAGAGTTATAGACAGTGAGAGAGAGAGAGAGACTGAGAGAAAGGTCTTTCTTCCATTGGATCATCCCCCAAAATGGCCGCTATGGCCAAAACTGCACCCATCTGAAGCCAGGAGCCAGGTGCTTCCTCCTGGTCTCCCATGCCGGAGCAGGGCCCAAGCACTTGGGCCATCCTCCACTGCCTTCCAGGACCACTGCAGAGAGCTGGACTGGAAGAGGAGCAGCAGGGACTTAACCGGCACTCATAGGGGATGCTGGCACCATGGGCGGAGGATTAGCCAAGTGAGCCAAGGCACCGCCCCCCCTCAAATTCTTGATTACTTTGAACCATATGCTAAAGTAAAAATACATAGTAAAGGAAGACATTTAACAATAGGAACCCCAAAAGCCCCACAAGTTTTATTTAAAGTAGTCCAGTTCATTTCTTCAAAGCAAAAGAAGTCACAGCATTTCTTTGACTTTCAAATTTTAGATAATCAGATTGCCATAGTGCCCTGCAAAAACTGAGACATAGTAAAATTATCATCTGGCAACAAGTAAATGACTTTTATTTAGTTTTGGTTAAGTATACTCCATAAAAGTTTTTTTTCATAACAAATAAAACTCAGAGTGTTTCCAAGTTATAATTTAAATCACTATGTAATAGTAATTACTGTTCAATCTATATCACCCATCAATAAATAAATAACATAAATGTCAAATGAACATTGTCACATATTAAAATGTCTTTTCTCTCTTAGAAAAAAAGATCACCATCAGTAAACTACTTTTTATAAAAACAATGATATTTCTTGCTCTTAAAAGTTATTTGGAAAATGAACTAATAATGGCCTATCATAAAACTTAAAGGCACATTTAGATTTAATATTAAGTCAAATTGTTATTTGTATCAATATTAAATCTTCTATGTGCATTCAACTAAAAAATACAGAAAAAGCATATACATATAAAATACATTATTTCCAGTAATGGTATCTTGGATTACTTCAATTTAATTTTTGATAACTAAGAACACATCTAGGCCACAGTAGAAACAGCAAGTCTTAAGCAGGATACTTACATCATCATACACGAAATTCACAAACCCTTGTTGCAAGTGGTCTCTTCTCCTAAAGAAATCTTTAAGCAAAGAAATTACATTTAATACCATTTTAAATCTTAACTTCAGATATCTGATGTCCCCAAGTTAAATAAAAAACTAACAAATTTCTGTCCAATTTAATGTTAAGTGATTTACTATCCCAGGCAACTGAGTCATAAAGGAAACTTTCCAAAACTGAGCTGTAATAATTTTTACTCTTCATATGCCTGAATTTTTAAAGCCTTAAAATTCTGATTAAATTAAATAGCAGAAAGGGGGAAAAGCACATTATTACAAATTTTCTGGAAAAATTATTTTAAAATAGCCATATAATACTGTGACCATATTTAAGTATTAAATACCTGTCAAGGCACGAAGCTTCACACAACAAGCAACATAATCATCAAAGAAAATTCTGCCATTCTTGCTGTAGCGTCTAACAATAGTATTTAACGTCTGAGGACTCAACCTATAACCTAAACAAAGAGATTGATGTATTAAAACTTTTATAGCCAAACACCATAAGAAGACTGCAACACTGCATTTATTAGTAAAGTTAGAAAATGAATTAATTTTCAAGATTCATTCAAATGAAATATATATTAGAAATAAAATATATTAATATGAGAGTACTCAAAAAATTCATAGAAAAATTGAAGTAAAAGCTGAGTTTACTTTAGTGCGAAAAAACTTTAAAATTGAAGCATAATCTCACAATACACATTTTCTGTGACATTTTGAAGGGTCTTCAATGTTAAAACTGAATCAGATCAAGGATTTATTATTAACACTGCTGAGTGATACATAAAGCTGTGAATAAAAGTCAAAGCTAAGGAAATGAAGAGAATTATTTTCTTATGTATTTAAAACAAATTCAACATTGAAACAATGTCGGGTATTTCATAGGTTTTTGATGTATCAGTATTTCAATTCTTAAATTTTTACAGTTCTTTTTTATTTAGATACTTGACAGGCAGAGAACAGAGAGAGAGAGAGAGAGAGAGAGAGCGAGAGCGAGCGAGCTCTTCTCTCCGCAGTGGCCACACCAGCCAGGACTAGGCCAGGCCTAGGCGTAAGTCAGGACCTCTGATGTCTCATGTGGGTGGCAGGGGTGCAAGCACTTGGGCCAGTCTTTGCTGCCTTCACAAGTGCAGTACTAGGGAGCTGGATTAGAAGTGGAGCAGCTGCGACCTGAACAGGCATTGCAATATGCAAGTGGAGCTAAACCCACTGGGCCAAAACACCAGCCCCTCCATCTACTCTCAGAGTATCTATGCAAGGGCTGGTGGTGTGATGCAGGAGGTAAAGCCACCTTCTGTGATGTTAGCATCCCGCATAGATGCTGGTTTGTGTCCTGGCTTCTCCACTTATGTTCCAGCTCCCTGCTAACGGCCCAGGAAAAGTAGCAGAAAATGGTCCAAGTGTTTGGTCCCCTGCCAACCACATGGAAGACTGGATGAAGCTCCTGGTCCCTTGCTTCAGCCTGGCTCAGCCTTAGCCATTGCAGCCATATGGGAAGTGAACCAGCAAATAAAAGATCTCTCTTTTGGACTGTCCCTCCCTGTCTGTAACCCTTTCAAATAAATAAATAAATCTTTTTTTAAAAAAGTGAAAACTCACAAAAGTAAAACCAATAAACTACTTAAAACTACATTATCAGTAACCAAATAATCACCGTTGTATATTATCACTTTTTGTAAGACAGCAGACCAAAAACATAAGCTTATAAGAGTCATGATGAAGATAAAGTTGCATTCTTTCACAATAGTCTAAAATCCAGACTTCCCACTTTGAGATATCTTGGTACCCATTATGTATCTGCACTACATAAGAAAAATAATAAAAAGTTGGTTGCAAAGCTATACTAAAATACAGACTTCTGATTGATTAAATAAGCCATTGTTCCCAAATTAGAGATCTTACAACATTAGCAAAAATTACAATTGGTAAGTACTAACAATTATTGAAGGAAATTTAAATTTACTCAAAGCAATTTAGAAATTCATGCATGTATTGCATATTGGCTTTTGAAAGATGATTGCAATTAAAATGGTTTGGGTATGGTCTGCAGTCAGAAAGTCTCTACAACCTTGAAATTGAACCAGGGAAGTGCTGGTGAAAAATGATATCTCAGGGCCAGTACTGTGGCACAGCCCATTAAAGCCCTGGCCTGAAGCGCCAGCATCCCATATGGGCACCAGTTCTAGTCCTGACTGCTTCTCTTCTGATCCAGCTCTCTGCTATGGCCTGGGAAGGCAGTAGAAGATGGCCCAAGTCCTTGGGCTGCTGCAACCATGTGGGTTGCAGAAGAATATCCTGGCTCCTGGCTTCGGATTGGCACAGCTGCAGCCATTGCAGCCATCTCGGAGTGAACCAGCGGATGGAAGACCTCTCTGTCTGTCTCTGCCTCTCTCTGTAACTCTTTCAAATAAATAAAATAAATCTTAAAAAAAAATCCCTTTATTACTTGGCAAGTGGAAGCAATTCAGAATCATCTGATCAAAGAACAGAGAAACCCTGTGTAGATTCTAAAGAATGTTAGCATTCTTACCCATAATAGCAATGGATTGACTCAACTCGTGATGCTCTACTGTGCCACTTCGGTCTCGATCAATAGTCATGAAGTTTTCCTTCCATGCAGTAAGAGCTGCCCAAAGCTCCTTGAATTCATTAAATCCCATTTTTCCTGTATAATCTCTCTGATTGTTTTATTAACAAAAATAAACTTTCAACAGCTATGAAAATTTATCTGATTTCAAAGTCCTAATCCTGGACTAAAAATAAAGTATGCTTCTGCAGAGTTGGCTAAATTCACCATATGAATAAACTGTAAAAATGAAAGTTTGGAATTCAGACAAGATCTTAGAAAATACTTAAAACTCTACAGCTTACTATGGTCATTTACAACACTCAGTTGACTTAATATTCAAAAGGTAAGTCAATAGTCTAGTACCTCCTATTTTATTCAAGGATACATCCAACATGGCAATCATAATTCTGCATGTTTCCAAACTGAAGGCTGTAAAATACATTCAATATTTCAATTGGGGTCTGCTCAGTTTTTATCTATGTAAAATTATGATGATTTCTACTTTCAAAGCAGAATATGAGAAAATTGCCAAAATACATCATCATCACATCTAATGAGCTTTTATACAAACATCTATAGTAAAAAAAAATTCAAGATTGCTTTCAAACTTTAAAGTCTACAGCAAGGACTAAGATAATTAGAAATGCTATTATAAAATAAATAAAAATTACTGTGATAGAGATGTTATAGCTACTTAAATCACTTGGCTTTGCCAGGAATCTGGAGAGAAGGAAGGCTTCAGGCTTCACATCACAAATGGCAAGCAGGGTTTAGGTAGAAGTCTGACTTGTACTCCAAGACCACAAAATTTGAAGGAGTAACTTATGAGTGAGGGAGTAGCATTTGTTTACATCAGAAAGGCAATGAGGGCCTGATAAGAAAACTTTTAAAGACCTTTTAAAGAAACTTTAATATTTATTTTTATTTTTGAAACTTTAGTTTACAATGAATAAATTATAGGACGAAGTGAGATAATACTAGAGGTAGGCAAATCATTTCAGCAACTTACTGTAATCGATCACGTAAGAAAAGATGAACATCTAACCTGAAGCAACTGTTGTCTTTTTCTGGGGGGTGGAGGAGTTAGGTTGAAAAAAGGAAAAAGAAATAAACACAAACTATTTTAAAGTCAGGGGTGAATAGAAATATTGACACCTTCATATTATAGTACTTCAACTGAGGACTTACCTGATAAAATTTAACATTTATAATCCTTATCACAATTACATTCATTCAATTACAGTAGGTGAATATCTATATAAGAAGTATTTAAAATCCCATAACCCTCCCTTACCTCAAACCTGGTAGATGGTTACCCACATGTACGCCTACCCAAGCAAAAGTCTTGGGTTCTATTCTGTAGAGAGTTCTCTGGACTATAGATACAGTTAAGATATGGTAACTACTAAAAGCAAGGCAATTAAATAACAATTTGCAACATACATGAGAACCTTGTTGAGTCTACCTCTCCTCCTTTCCAAGTAGAGGATCAGTTGGAGAAACAACCACAAGGAAATCCCTAAAGATGCTGGCACAATACTCCCCAGCCAAACACTAAAGTGTACTATCAATACCCAGAAATGATCTCGGATTTTCTAATCAGCATTTTAGCTAAATATGAGGATTGGGTATCATCACACATTTGAAAAAAAGCATCCAAACATGAAAGACAGGGAAAAAAGGACAAAAAATAATAATGTAGAGGAAAAAATGCTATATACAATGGAAACAACTTTGAAAAACATACTAATAGTCTCAGATAAATGAAAAAAATCACATTCATGAAAAAAAGAGAAGCCCTTAGATTTTAAAAATATGATAGCAGAAATATCTCAATTAGAAGGAGTAGTAAATAAAGTTGAAGAAATTCCCCAAAAAGTAGAGAACAAAACAGATGGAAGAATAAAGAACAGGAAAGTAGGAGGTCAGTCCAAATAATGGACATTCCCAAAAGAGAAAAACATTATTGAAAAATATTTCTCATGGCTAGTTTCCAAATCTAGAATATTCACTAAGTACCTCAGCACAACACAACTAGGTACAATACTGTGGAATGTCAGAACAGCAGGGACAGAGATCTCACAAATTCCTAGAGAGTGAAAACTAATCACATGCATGCAGGAAACAAAGATAAAGCAACAACAGAAGGTAGAAATAATGGAGCAACACCTTTAAAATTCCCTGTGAAAATAATCTGTTACCCAGAATTCTAACCTGGACAAACAATTCTGAAGGGACAATGAAAGTATTTTCAGATGCATAAGGACTCAAAGATGCATTTCCAAAACGCTCTTATTAAGGAGGTACTTAATGACATGTTTAATTGAGATAAGAGATTGAATAAAATCAAGGGAGTACAAGGGACAGAGTAAGAGAAGAAGCAACAAGAGATAGAGAAAAGGCAGCTCCAGGATGATGGTGAAGAAAACTAGTATGACAGCCATGTGTAAAAACAGAACATGTTGGAAATATTCCTGATTAGGAGAAAAGTGGAATATCTGACAGGTATTCATTTTTGGAAAAATGAAAGTTGCATAAAAAGGAAAAGTTATCACAGGTTATCATGACACAACTATGAACAGCAGTCACACAGTTAAAATATGACAAATACCGATTGCTTATCTAACCCAAATTGCCATATAAGGACACTGGAAGGATGGGAAGCGTGCCTGTGTGAAGTAGAGGAAAAAGGGTGAGCTAAGGTTGAATCTTCTTCCATAGCATGACATCAATTGACAACCATTAAATCGAATATCTCTAAAGGAAATAAAATGGAAGCAAATTTCAACAGAATCAGAAAAAAAAAAAGTTGAAAGAGGTATTCCATGAGAATAGCTAATATTGGGAAGATAGGAATGTATAATGGACAGCATTTATAACAAGCTTAGCAAAACTATTTAACTAGGTGTGTGTATAACTGTAATAAATTTTTTTAAAAATATTTTAAGGATGGGGACAAAAAATTTAAAAATGAGTTTCCTGTTCCAATTTCAGTAAGAAGGAAAAAAGATCTCACGAGAATAAGTTCCACTAATTCCAGACTCTGTCAAACATCTCTGAAGTTCTTCAGCATCCACTTCACCATCCTGTTAAAAAGCAAACAAACATTTAATGTGCAGTTGTATAAAAATGTATTGCAATGCTTACTACTGCAGGTCAATCAAGAAAGGTGCATTCTTCAAACCATTATTATCAACTACAAAATTTCAGAGATAATTATTGGCAGCTAAGGCACAGTATAGAACATAATATGATGAAAATTTTTCACTACTTCCAAAAAACAACATAAACACTCAGCTATATATTGTTACTTCAAAAAATATTTCAGATTGTACTTCTATGTAGAAGTTATTAAAATATTTTAAATATTTCCAGAAAAGTCTCAAAAGCATTTTTATTAATGCCTATTTGAGGGGAGACTAATTCTGAAAGAAAGCTTTATATTGAAGCTTAAAGTAGAATGGATAATACTTTTATTGTTCACTCCATTATCTTCAGCAAAAGTCACCGAAATATAAAATCATGTCCCACATGTTAAGTTGTTCTACTAAATACTTGAGTTGACCTTCTAAATACAAGCAGACAAAAAACATATGAAATGGTCCACATTTTAAGTGTCTTGCAAGTATAAAATCAACAAAATGCAAACAGACTTTACAAACATGCAGGGTTGATATCAAGATGAGGTTGATGAGGTGAATGCTGCCAGCACACGGTCAGATCCTGTCTATTTAAAATGTTGACATTTTTATCAATGATCTTTGTAGTAATTTTCATTTTTAAAACTAACCTTGAAAATGTTTATTTTTATGCATTTGAAAGGCAGAGTGACAGCAAGAGAGGGAGAAGGTGGGACAAGAGGGAGGGGGAGAACAAAAGGAAGAGAGAGGAGAAAGATAGATAGATCTTAATCTTTTACTTGCTGGTTTACTCTCCAAATGCCTACAACATCCTAGACTAGGTCAGGCCAAAGCTAGGAGCCCATAACTCCATCCAGGCCTCCCATATGGGTAGTAGAGATTCAGGCACTTGAGCCATCAAGTTCTGCCACCTAGGATGCATTAGTAGGAAGCTGGATAGGAAACAGAGTGGCTGGGACTCCAGTTGGCACTCTATTATGAGATATGCATGTTCCAAAGAGCAGCTTAACCCACTGTTGAAATGCCTGCCCCTAAAATGGAATTGCTGAGTTGCTTAAAACTCACTTAAGTTTGCATCCAAGGCAAGTATCTCATTTTCCTTACCCTAAATTTGAGTCATTCAGTAATACAACACTTAAAGGTCATAACAAGTGGATTGGGTTAGGGAGTCTTCTGTAGCAATGAAGAAGCAAACTAATTGTGAGAGAATAGATATATTTACTTCTCTAAATATGTCTAAGCCCTGTGTTGCTTCTATTGCTTCTGGAACAACACTTTTAAAAATATATTGGGCTGGAGTCGGCACCATGGCTCACTTGGCTAATCCCCTGCCTGCGGCGTCGCCATGCCATACGGTCACCGAGTTCTAGTCCTGGCTGCTCCTCTGCCAGTCCAGCTCTCTGCTGTGGCCTGGGAAGGCAGTGGAGGATGGTCCAAGTGCTTGGGCACCTGCACCAGCATGGGAGACCAGGAAGAAGCACCTGGCTCCTGGCTTCAGATCGGCACAGCACTGAGTGGCCATTTGGGGGGTGAACCAACAGAAGGAAGACCTTTGTCTCTCTCTCTGTCAAATATATATATATATATATATATATATATATATATATAGGGCTAAATACATATATATATGTATACATATATATATATTGGGCTAAATACATATATGAAATTTCAACCCTAACCTGTATTTGGGTAATTATGCAGGAGCACAAAGAAATAAGGAGAGGAAATAGGCAGTTGTGGGAAGAATTTGCTTTAAAGGATTTCACATGACACTGGGAAGCAATTGGAATAGAGTTCCCTATTCATGAAAGGAGGCAAAACAATAAATGAACACAATTCAACACATTGCTGGCTGCCCTCTGAGGATTTCTCCTCTGAATAGCTGAAGGCTTAGAAAGCTGGACTAAAGTGCACATCACTTTCTGATGAGATCTGCGAAGTCACCCCTGGGCAAAAACCCAAAATAGGAAATCTAACTCTGGACCAAATCACAAAATCACTTGGTAGAAAGGGGTGATATGGAGAGAGGGAGGAATGACATGGAAGAGAACAGATAGAGAAGAAAAGACACACAAAAACCACTTGAAATAATTTTTATAAACCAAAATTCCACAATACACAGGAAAAATAGTATGTTCAAAGAGGCAGCTAAAAAAATTTTAAAAATAGAACAAATTCACACAAAGTAAAATTGATTTATACATGAATATTTAAAACAAGTATATCAAGCAAGTGAAAGTATATCAAGGTAAGTGAAAATATAACTTTCCCCTACAAAGAACACAACACTCATTAGTTTAATAAATATTAACTAAGCAAATGCAGTGTGCACTGGATACTAGGTATTCTGTAGCATGGAAAACAAGTTCTTTGCCTTTAAAAAGCTGTTTTAGTGGTATAAAAGAAACAATAAAGCAAACATTACATCCTATGGTCATTAGTGCCAAGGGGTAAAATGACTCATAAAGGTAATAGGAGTGTGCATGGGTACTGGGGAGGAGGGCAAGAAGCAAATACTGCTTTACATAGATGGGTAAGGAAAACTTCACTGATAAGGTAAATTTGAGAAAGACTTAAAAACATGAACGAATAATCTATGCAGATACCTGAGGAAGAGTGTGCTAGGTCTCACTCATCCCATCAGTCATGCCCTATTGTGCACCTGAAATGTAGCTATTCCAAATTATGATGTTCTGTAAATGCAAACTATGCATCAAATTTTATGAATTTACTAAAATATTTAAAATTTATTAAAAATTTTAATGTTGGTGAGGTGTTGCAACATTATCATTTTGTATTTAGTTAAATAAATTGTTCAATTTCACCAATTTCATTTGACTTCTTAAATTTTTCTACTGAAGACTTTAAGGTTACATTGTGTTTTGTGTTTATGGCTCATATTATATTTATTTTGGACCCTGATGTACTAGGCTAAAAAAATAAATACAAAAGCCAGAAGATGTTCCTGGTGAATCTACCTTCTAGCACTTCTTTCCTTATTTCATTATTTTTTCCTTAGGTCTTCTGAGCCACTGACTGAGTCTCATTTATCTGTGTATGCCCAAGCCCTATCAAACTAGCAAGTTAAAGTTTGGTTAATTTGCAGAGTGAAGACAATTAGTGAAGACTAGTTCTAGGCTAAACTATAGCAATTTATGTCAATTTATGGTAATATTCATTTATTGCTCCACAAGGTTGAAAATGGTCGAGTTTCTCAGCCTGTGCCACAGCTCACTAGGCTAATCCTCCGCCTGCGGTGCCGGCACCCTAGATTCTAGTCCCAGTCGGGGTGCCGGATTCTGTCCTGGTTGCTCCTCTTCCAGTCCAGCTCTCTGCTGTGGCCCGAGCACAGTGGAGGATGGCCCAAGTGCTTGGGCCCTGCACCCACATGGGAAACCAGGAGGAAGTACCTGGCTCCTGGCTTCGAATTGGCGCAGCGCTGGCTGTGGCTGCCATTTGGGGGTTGAACCAATGGAAAGAGGACCTTTCTCTCTGTCTCTCTCACTGTCTAACTCTGCCTGTCAAAAAAAAAAAAAGTTTGAATTTCTCTTTGACGTGTGGATTACATTGAAAACACTAAAATCAAATATAATGAATGAAACTCTGTTATGTATGTTTTCTTTATAGATTTTATGCAGTTTAGGAAAACAAACCAAATGGCTTTGCTTCATCACTGTCAGAAAGCATTCTCCTAGTCCACGACTTCATGCATTTTGTGAAAACATGTTAGCTGACAAACTGAAAAACATGCAATGTCATTTTAAACTATATGGAGAAATCCATTTGGGTTTCTTTATTTACGACTGGGGCTGCTGAGCATGATAAACTGCATAACTAAATTAGGTAGCATAAGTGGCATAAATCTGCACGTTTTAGTTATACAATAAGAACTTTAGTAAGATAATTAATAAAAGGATCATCTGTCATTGATTAAGGATAGCAGAAAGACTTTGAGCTGACATCCAAGCCTAATTCCTATTTCTTTAGTATTTGAAACTAAATATCCACTTACCTGTCTATAAAAGAATGGTATGTGCATCATGTGTACCACACAGAGTTGCTGTTTGGGAAAGCATAAATGTGGAAACACTATACACAATAAAGTGACAGGTTTTTTTTTGTTTTTTTTTTTTTTTGGTTTTTTTTTTTTTTTTGACAGGCAGAGTGGACAGTGAGAGAGAGAGACAGAGAGAAAGGTCTTCCTTTGCCGTTGGTTCACCCTCCAACGGCTGCCGCGGTCGGCGCGCTGCGGCAGGCGCGCTGCGGCAGGCATACCGTGCTCATCCGATGGCAGGAGCCAGGTGCTAGGTGCTTCTCCTGGTCTCCCATGGGGTGCAGGGCCCAAGCACTTGGGCCATCCTCCTCTGCACTCCTGGGCCACAGCAGAGGGCTGGCCTGGAAGAGGGGCAACCGGGACAGAATCCCATGCCCCGACCGGGACTAGAACCCGGTGTGCCGGCGCCGCAAGGCGGAGGATTAGCCTGTTGAGCCACGGCGCCGGCTGTGACAGTTTTTTTTAAGGTGTGCATCTGTGTGTTTGCAGTCAGAGACCAGAATTTCACCAAATCAACTAATAATTGATTTGATACTGCTCAAAATACTTCAGCCTGTAAATATGAACACTGCAGAAATTTTTAATTGCAAATTTCTCATACTACATCATTAATGACGAAGTGCCTCAAAAAAATGTAGATGTGAGTTCAGTAATTGGGTTCCAAATGCCTAAGGCTGATATTTCACCTAATCTCTGAAAGCTAGGTAGAAGTCAACATAAAAAAGAATGGAGTCTAAATATTTATACTAAAATTTGAAAATGAAGATATTCACTCAAAATATTTATTTAATATGTAAAATACTCCTAATATCTACTGGGCAGTAAGTAAGAATATGACAAGGGTATTATCACCATGGAGTTTACCTATGTAAAAGCACAAAAAAGGAAAATTTTAAAAATGTATCAAAGAGTATAAATACATCGAATTCCCGGCTCACAATTACAATGCAGAAATAGCACAAAAGTTTAAAAAGTCTCCAGATATGTATGTTCAGTTCATTTTTAGGCTTTAATTGTATAAAATGTATTTATTATATAGTCGAATAGATATAATAGACTTATTTCTAGTATATATACTTCCATTTACAGCATACTCATTGCCTCAAAAATAAGATGGTTTGAGTCCCCTTTGCAGGTAGAAAGAATGAAGGAACAAAGAAGCCACACTTGGTCTCAGCAAGGTTTTTCTCATTGGGAAAAGGAACACATCCCAAAGAAATTCCATCTGTATCTCACCAGTAAGCCCTTTTGTACAGGGCTACCGCTATAACTACCGAGATATCTGGGGTGGTGAGTAATATGATTTTCCAACTTCTACCACAGCAGAAAAGAAGAAGGGAAGTTGTAGATGGAATTGGAGTCACCAAAACAGAGTATCTTCAAAATATAGTAATTATGTATATATCCTTTATTCCTAAAAAAGCACCAGTACCTAGTAAAAACTCAAGTAAATGAATGAATTCAAAATGGGATCAAAGTTCTGTGCAGTTCTACCTATGTCAATGTCTTGACTATCCCAAAGGGAAATATATAGACCATAGAGCATAACTAAGATCAATTTTTTATATCTATCCATTAGTCCAATATTTGAGACTATGATTTTTTCTTTTCCTTTTCCTTTTTTTTTTTTTTCCCTATCTTTTTTTTTCTCTCTCCTTACAAACCCTTGTGTCAAGGGCTGACTTTCAATAGAGGGTTGACTTTCAATGGCTCGCAACGAGGGAGCTGCTCTGCTGCTATCTACAAAACCCCGACCCAGAAGCAGGACGTCTAGGAATGGTTTAGCGCCAGGTTCCCCAGGAACGTGGGATGCGTGACCGGTGAGAGGGCAGCCCCCTTTCCGGCTTTACCTTTTCCGAATGTGCAACACCATCAAGCCCCTCCCAGAACCATCCATAATTTACACATTTAATCCTTGATATTCTCTCTCAATTCCTTGAGGCCATCTGCATGCATGTAGATCTCTTTTTCCAAATCAACTCTGGCCCACAGTCTCCATGCACCAACCCCTTGTATTCCATAGACATAGAAAACCTTTCACCTCTCCCACAATAAACTGTTAAAAATGTAAATGAAATATATCAAGACAGAATATACATCTTTAGAAGACAGTGCTCCCAAATGTTTCATTGATACATATAACTATCTTAGTTCATCAATCCTGTAAGAAGTTTTATGCACAAAAACACAAACATAATGAGTACTGCAATACACACGAAAGAAGCAATAGAAGATAAGTTTATTTACTTCAACCACAGGAGAGAAACACCAATTTACCTTCTTTTTCTTTATTTAATGTATATGGAATTGATACTGAGATATGGTAACGGTTAAGAACCTAACTTTTTTTTTTTTTTTTGACAGGCAGACTGGACATTGAAAGAGAGAGACAGAGAGAAAGGTCTTCCTTTTTGCCGCTGAGAACCTAATATTTTAAAAAATATATTTATTATTTCAAGATAAAAATCCAATTTTTCTCCATTGCTATGAAATGCTACTTTCACTGATATGAATACTACCTTGGAATACTGAATTAAGGGGTAAGTTTCTGGACTCTCTGTTCTTTAATAATACATGTTTATTTTTACATTAGAACAACACTATCACCATTATCACACAGTCATGCACGGTATAATGACATTTTGGTCAACAAGGGACCATGGTGGTTCCATTAAATTGTAATGGGCTGAAAAATTCCTATCACCTGTTGATGTCATAAACATTGTTAACATTGAAGTGCCACATATTACTCAGATGTTTGTGCTGATTCTGGTATAAACTAAGTGCTGCCAGTCCTATAAGTGTGTAGTACATCTAGTTACATATCGTACATAATACATGACAATGACAATAAGTGATAATATACTGTTTAATGTATTTATTATACTACACTTTCAATCATTTGAGTGCATTCCTACTTTAAAAGAGAGTTTCGTATAAAACAGTATGCTGTGTTACACTGGCAGCAGCTTCATACCTTTGGTGTTCACCAGTGCCTTGACTGCACAAAGAGGTCACATCAGGTGATTGATCTAAACTAGCTGGATTTGGGCAAGTACATTTTATGATATTCACACAATGGTGAAATCACATAATGACACATTTTTCAAAGCATGTCACTGTGGATCAATAATGCACAGCTATAATTATATTATTTTACTATGATTTGTTTATATTAGTATATATTTTATTGTGATTCAATAGTTATTCTCAATGACAGAGTCTACCAGATAAACTTTTGCATTATTTTAGCAAGTGCTAAAAGGGGGAGAAATTTAGGAATTTGGTTCAAATAATATCTTTCTATTTATTAACTTAGAAGAACTGATATTTTACAATATAATTTCCAGGCTTGACTACTCACTTCACACTTCTTTCATGCCAAATAAAATTAGTAGCTAATACAAACACGTATAATATATATTCTAATTATTTAATTTCACTTGATCTTCAACAACAATTAAATTATAAAATTATAATTATGCAGAGTAAAAGAAAAAAGCTTCAGCTGACCACTGTAATTGTAACTGTAACTAACAATTAGTTACATACTAATAAGATACTAAGAGGTACATACAATGAGACTGGAGGGGCAGTCTCATTGTCTCTATTGGTCATAATAAAGTCAGTCTTTTAAATTTTTGCTTAAACTTATTAGAGACTAATTATTAGTCTAACACCATGCCATGCTATTAATACATTTCCTTTCATTTTAAATTAAAAATAAAAATTCCCAACATTATTATTTTGATAATCTGTAAAATTTACAAGCGGTATTACATCAAAATTACTATAGATCATGTAATTTCACTTGGGAAAATGTAATTTTGCAACTTGAATAAATCTAACATTTCAAAGTGATTTTTGTATCATACTGTGTGACATAATTGTTTTAACTGACTTTTAATGGGATTAATGTGAAGTTAAAAATATTGTTCCTTGAATATGCACTAGTTTTTCTTAACAGCTGTTAGCTTTGCTCAGATTTCTAATACATACCTCTTCCTGTTATAAAAGGGTATTTAAGGCTTTCATATTTAGCTTGGAATTATCAATCACTCAAGAGTATGACGTCTCTAAATATCAGAGTGAAAGAAAGCAAAGAGCTAAGAGAAAATAAATGAGAAGAAAACATTATAATATGTAATTTTGGGCGGCAAATTTAATTACTAGTGAGAGAAAGTCTTTGCAGAAGAATTTCAGCAGGGAAGTATACTAGGCAAGGAAAAAGCAGATTTTCCTACTATGAGAGAAAAAAATCTCTTTTTTGTCAAATGGACAATGTGGCAGGCATCATACTATAGTTTTTAAAACAAAATCACTATGACTCCCCTCTGGTCCCCGAGAGGAAATTAGCCTAACTAAGATTAAAATATAAATTTCATACATTCAACAAGTAAAACAGTTGAGATATCTTTTAAGTGGCAATCATTTTTAAAAACTAGTATGTGTGCAACAAATTTAGCCCCTCACCTGTCCAGCAACAGCTGTGAAGTAACTCCACATAGGGTCCCCAGCTGAAGAGTAACTGTCTGAATAAGGCAGGGGTCCGGGGTAGCCACCAAGGAACACGTTTGGACCTGCCCCTGGCATTGGCTGCATCCCTGGCATCTGACCACTAAAATTTCCAAACTGTAAGAGTGAAAAAGGAGACGGTTAATATTACAAATATTACCTACTATCCAATAAAGTTGGAATAAAAGAAAATATTCACTGTAAGTCCAATGAAAAGTTAAAATAGAAAGTTACAGAAATCTTCCAAACTTAACTTCCATAAAGCTTTACTACAAAATGCTAGATGTCCCACATTAAGACATAATTCATTGGCCGGCTCCGTGGCTCAACAGGCTAATCCGCCTTGTGGCGCCGGCACACCGGGTTCTAGTCCCGGTTGGGGCGCGGGATTCTGTCCCGGTTGCCCCTCTTCCAGGCCAGCTCTCTGCTGTGACCCAGGAGTGCAGTGGAGGATGGCCCAAGTGCTTGGGCCCTGCACCCCATGGGAGACCAGGAAAAGCACCTGGCACCTGGTTCCTGCCATCGGATGAGCGCGGTGCGCCGGCTGCAGCGCACCGACCACGGCGGCCATTGGAGGGTAAACCAATGGCAAAGGAAGACCTTTCTCTCTGTCTCTCTCTCTCACTGTCCACTCTGCCTGTCAAAAAAAAAAAAAAAAGACATAATTCATTAACATATGTCATATAGCATTAAAAGAGGTGTCAAAAAGAAATATCCTAATGTCTAAAACTTAATCTAATATAACAAATACTTTACAGTGCTTTTGTTATCAATATCACTGAAATAAAAGGTAGAAATATAAAACTAACAAATTTACTTCAAGACATTCTCAGAATACATATTAACTAAAGTGAATATAAGACCTAATTATGGGAACTTGCATAGAATCAAAATACTGCATCCACCAGAACATATTTTTTAAAAAAAGATGATAATGAGAGGATAAATAAAGTGATAATTTAACAAGTCTTTTCAAAACTATTAAGAATACCAATACTAATGATAATAATTACCTAATATTTATTGAAAGTTTTTTTTTTATATCACAAGTACTATTCTAAGTACTATTCATGAATCATGGTATTTGATTTTCACAACTCAGTGAGATATGAGAGTATGGTGTTACGCCCTTTTCTGAAACTTCAAGAAGTTTCCAAGGCGCTCAGGTCAACCACACAGTAACAAGTAGACCATATGTTCATAAATAGATAGTGTGACCCCAGAAGTTACACAATAATTATTTCCTCTTGCGGCTATAGTTGCTTTTTTTCTTTGTTTTTCTTTTCACTTTGGGATATAGTATCCATTTTTTACCATTTTTTTTTTAATGAAGGACAGACAGAAAGACAAGGAGAGATTATATACTTTTAATGCCTTAGCAAGAAATTTTACTCTGAATTTCTAGGAGTACAGAAGAGGAAGAGTTGTCAAAATTGTTTATTATTCCATTTTGAACAAAAATCGTTTTGACCTGCATCCTTGAAGAATGAACAGAGATTGCCAGAAGGCACAAGTAACACAGATTGAAAAATTTTAAAATGCCTATTATGGAATGAGAGTAGTTTGAACAGCTCCAGCATGAGTTCTGTTAAAGGCAAATGAATGAAGGAAACATTGGAACGCTAGGAAATGTGCTCAAGGGGGTGGTAAAAACTCACTTATGAAGTCATTGTGTACAAGAAAGTAAACAGTAAACATTACAACAGAATACTTTGAAGTAAAACCCTAACATAATTGTCAGAAAAAAAGACTAATCAACAAAAGACAGGTCAACATCAGGAATCAAGACAGAAGAAGGAACTAGAACACGAATGGAAATTGAATGGTGTATTTCCTAAATATGAATGTATATATCTATATAAATAAATGCTTTGAATATTATACATCAACATATTGAGATTACAGATAAAATGTAACTAATAAAATTCTGTAAAGCATGAAAACTGATTTGAGAAAAAAACCTTCATTTTTTCTTTTAGATTTATTTATGCATTTGAAAAGCAGAATTACAGAAAGAGGGAGAAATAGATATTTAGAGAGAGAGGGAGAGTGAAAGAAAATCTTCATCTGTTGGTTCACTCCCCAAATGGACAAAACAGCTGGATCTAGGCCGATCCGAAGCCAGGAGCCAGGTGCTTCTTCCTGGTCTCCCAGGTGGGTGCAGGGGCCCAAGGATTTGGACCATCTTCCACTGCTTTTCCAGGCACATTAGCAGGAAGCTGGATTGGAAGTAGAGCAGCTGGGACTCAAATCAAATCCCATATGGGATGCTGGCATTGCAGGCAGTGGCTTTACGTGATACACCAGAGTGCCAGCCCCAAAAAACCTTCCTATTTTAATAGCAAAATTTGTCTCAGAAATATTATTTTTATATCACCATAAGGGTACTTCTAGGGAGAAACTTTCAGGTCAATGTTTGGGGACATATAAACCCAGAGGTAAAAGGATTAGCAATAGTCCCAAAGAGGTATTTGTTCTGACATCATGGGGCAATAACATACAATTAGGCTTTAGCTCCAAGACTAGCAAGGACATGGAGGACAATCAAGCCCTAAGACACATTCAGAAATTTAAATTTAAGGCTTATTGGAGACCTGAAGCTTCACACAAAGATGAAAACTGGAAAACTTTTTTTTTTTTACAAATAAAGAGGCCAAAAAAATACAAAAATTGGAAACCTCTAATACACAGGTGATACACAAAACTAAGTACAGGCCCTCTACTATAGCATCTCTATCTTACCTTGAAAAACAAAACTTGCTTTGTAGCCAAAGTCAGGCAATTTATGAAGAATCTGTCCTTTGGAATCACTTTCTGTTATCTTACTGATTTGCAGCATTAATTTTCCTGAACAGTAATTTTAGAGCTTGCGGGTTAGCTTAAGACGGTGGTAAGCAGAGACAATTTCTCCACTTCCTGGAAGCAAAGCTGCTTGTCTTAGGTAGAATATAGTAGAAAGAACATCATGTTGATTCCAGTCTGAAGATTTTAAGAAGACGGGCATCTCCCATTTCTCTTCAGGACACACCTACCATTCCATGAAGAGCCATGTGGAAGGGCCCATGTGGAGAAAAACTAGGATTTGTGGCCAATAAGGTAATCCCTAAAATTAGTTTATATAATTGCATGCTTCAAGTTGTCTTCCTGATAATTTTTAATGAGTTAAAACTGATCATTAGATCATCATTATTATCACTTAGTCATGTGACTGAAGAAAAAGTTGGGATAAAGTGGCAACTATGACATTTTCACGTTGTTTTGCATGTTTTTTTCAAATATTTAGTTATTTACTTGAAAGACAAAGTGACACAGAGAGAGAGAAAGATAGAGAAGGAAAGAGATCTTCCATCTGCTGGTTACCTTCCCAAATGGTCTCAATGGCTGGGGCTGTGCCAGATAGAAGCCAGGAGCCTAGAACTCCGTCTGGATTTTGTATGAAAGTAGCAAGGACCCAAGAATTTGGACCATATTCTGCTGCTTTCCCAGGAACGTCAGCAGGGAGGTGCATGGGAAGTGGGGCAGCCAGAACTGGAACAAGTGTGATACGGGATGCTGGAGTCACAGGCTGAGGCATCACCCAATGTGTTACAATGCCAGCTTTTGAATCTTTATTGTCATTTTCAGTCCATAGTTTTCTTCTCAGAACTTTTCAAACTGCTTGTCCATTTTGTGAGGATTACTTCAGTTAAAATCAAATAATCTTGGAGAATTCTGCACATATAAGTCATATTAGACTGAAACAGGTGAGGAGTTAACCTCAGCCATCAGGACACCATCAGCGTTCTTTTTTATTTATTTTTCTAATTTTTTGCATTTTTTTTTTTTTGGACAGTGTCAGACAGACAGAGTTACAGACAGTGAGAGAGAAACAGAGAGAAAGGTCTTCCTTCCATTGGTTCACTCCCCTAATGGCCGCTATGGTTGACGCTGCACCAGGAGCTGGGTGCTTCCTCCTGGTCTCCCTTGCGAGTGCAGGAACCCGAGCACTTGGGCCATCCTCCACTGCCCTTCCGGGCCACAGCAGAGAGCTGAACTGGAAGAGGAGCAACCAGGACTAGTACCCGGCACGCCAACCGGGTCTAGAACCCAGGGTGCCAGCGCCGCAGGCGGAGGATTAGCGAAGTGAGCCATGGCGCCGCCAGTTTTTTGCATTTCTGAGTAATACTTTCATTCTAAGTAATGAGTACAAAGGAAAATATTATATAATTCTTAGTGTTCCTTACCATCACCAATATTCTTTAAATGTTTTGGCTTCCCCATCCATATTAGTATACCCCCATATTTTATGTAGAACTATAAGGTCTTCATTGTAAGTTTAGATGCAAAGGATGCAATGCCTAACATTTTATGATTAGTGAAATACACAAATAAAGCTTTACGTTACTCCTTGGAAAGTATTTTTTTTTTATCTACACACTATAATGAGCTGATATCTGCTACTATGAATTTTAGAAGACATGAAAAGATTCTTTCATAACATTTACAAACTTGAATTTTCTTTTCACTTTTTAAACTTATTTTTTAATTCTATTTCTTCCATGAACAGTTCAATCTGTGTGATTTATTTGCGGAAGAAATTGTGGAAGAGTGAGAACGAGAGGAGATGGAGGGAGAGCGAGGGAGCGAGCGACCGGGAGAAATGGTTCCCATCTACTTCCCAAATGCCTGCAACATCTAGAACTGGGCCAGCGAAAGCCTGAAGTCTAGAACTCAATCCTGGTCTCCCAGTGGGTGGAAGGGACCCAAGCACTGTTAATGTCAACTCCTATATTAAAATTAGTAAAACACAATTCTTTTCTTTTTAGAAGAAACAGAAAAAAAAAATAGAAAATACATTATCTTCAACCCACACCTCACTTTTAAGATCAAATACTGAAAGTTTGGATTCCAGGACACGATTCCAACTTCTAAGTCTCAAAGGTGATGTTTTTCTCTAGAAAAACAGATTTCCCTTGGTGTAGGAGTAAAGGAGACATTTAGCGTGCATCTTAACTGTATTCACAGGCAACTTAAGGAACAAGGAGTCCCTGAAACATTCACAAACAGGATCTCTTGCAAAACGCTGAGGTGGGGGTGGGACCACAAAAGATTACTGGAAGAAGAAAAAGGTGCGTAGCTCCTCCGTTTCAGGGAAGAAATTTCTAAAAACAAATCACATCCTCGATTCCACAAGGACGCCTCTCGGAGCACCAAGGGCGCGATGTTTGTCCGCGGGCTCGGCCCGGAGCGCGAGTTCCATCACCGCGCAGAGTCCCGGCGCCGCCGAGTACCAGGCGCGGTAGAAGGAAGCAGGGGCCGAGGGCGGACTTGGCAGGTGGGCACCGCCCGCAGGGGCACCCCGTCCTGCGAGGGCGGAGACGGAGGCTTAGTGGCCAGGACTCACCCCTCCTCCGTATCCTGGGTAGGCCATGAGGAGCCGAGCAACCTTCTGCCCTCCTGTCAGCGTCCGCTCTCCTGAAAGAAAGCTACAGGTGCAGATACAGGTGCAGGCGCAGGTGACTCAGAGCCGCACCAGCCGCGCGGTTCACTCCTTCCAGGCCCGCCCTCCCGGCGGTCAGCCCCGTCCTGCTCGGTTCCGATTGGCCACGTCCCGCCTTTCGGAACTCACACTTGCTGGAGCCCGCCCCTTCCCGGAGGCTAGCCCCACCCTCCTAATCCCTGATTGGCTACATCCCGACCGTCCAGCACAACCCACCTTTTCTCTGCCCCTATTGGTTCGCTCGAGTTCTTGCCTTCTCCTCTTAATCCCCAAACAGCCTTTTCCACCCTGTAACCCTCCAAGCTGTCTGGGAATGTTGTCCAAGCCATATGCTCCCGAAGTGTCTTTTCTCTTTACAAACCCAAAATCAGTTCGTGGATGAAATCTTTTAATCTGTTTCCGACCTTTTTTTTTTTTTCCGGCTTTTTTGAGCTAAACTTTAAATATACATCTGTGAATTTCAAAACGTGTCAAGTAACTTGCAATTACTTTTGGGTAGTGTTACTGTGATATCAACACTTTGAAACCATGATCATACTTGTACACCAAGGACAGTTGCTTCCTCACTAAAATGCACTTAATGCCTAGGTTTAAGAAAAGATTATCTGTAGTCTGAGGTCAATTTGATTTTCAAATGATTTTTTAGAATAAATACATCTCATATTTTACAGCACCTAAACTTTCAATGAAAAATTATTTGCTATTTGTGTGCTGATAATATGCAGGGTAGCTTGTGTATTAGTTGGTGACTACTGGAAACAACCTTTGATTGAACTCTTAAGACATGTGTCCTAATTATATCTAAGAGAGGAACAGCTTTGTGTCTATCATCTGGTGAAAAGTGAAACGCACAATTACTTTGTTTTACCAAGTAACAGAAATGGGCAAGTCTGCTCTTTTCTAGAACTCAAATTTTGTAGCTCTGGCTTTAAAAGGACAGGACAATGTAGCTTCAGCTTAAAAAGAATAAAAAGATCAGGACACTGCATAAAATAATTTCTGAAGAATAACACAAGGGTTAACATGTTTCACTAAAATATACTGCAAGGAAACCTTAACTACTGGAAGAGGAAATCAATCTTACAGAGCTATGTAACTATCTCTCCACTACAAAACAGAGGAGGAACATGTTGGGCCTTGTGAAAGATTTTTATCAGGAAGAGGCAGAGGAAATGAAGGTTGCTAATGTACAACTACTCTTGAGAAAGTGTTAGTTCCTCTAACACAGTTAGAAATATGTTAGCCAAAAAAAGTTAAGTGATTGACTTTAATAACTAAATGGAGAGAGGGTAGCAAAACTTAACTTGGTAGGAGGATCTGCTTGAATACGAGTGACTAACTGAGGCAGCAAATAATAAGGTGTTGGAAAGCAAATTGTTGGAAAGCTGTATTCCAACTAACCAACTACACAGTCAAAGAAAATCTTAGAAAGAATTGAGTGCTTACATTTACGATGTAATCCAAACCGATGGTCAGAATTTTTGTGCATCTTCTTTTCATCAAAGTAGCCTAGAGTGAGCCTTGGACCTAGCAGTTAAAATACCAATTAGAATGTCCTTGTCACATATCACAGTGCCAAGGTTCTACTCCCAACTCTGACCCCTGACTCCAGATTCCGGTTGGTGCATACAATGGGTAACAGTGGTTCAAGTGGTTGGATTCCTACCACCCACCTGCTAGTTCTGGATTGAGTTCCCAGGCCCTGGCCAGCCACCCACGCTATTGTGAACATTTAGGGAGTGGGTGGCATATGGGCAATAGCCTTACCTTGTGCATTGCATTGTGTATATCAAGTCAAAGAATCTCTGCACATCCGATTCAAAGATGGCATTTTCCTCCAGGGTAAAGTTTGGGTAAGTTTACCAGGAGCCCTTTTAAAACACAAAATCTTTCTATGCATGGAGTTTCTTCAGCCTGATAATAAACCCAGTTTGTGTACAGCACCTTCCTGGTAGCTCCACTTTATCCTGTGGGATTTTGGAGCAAGAGGAATCCATAGGAGCATGAAGCTCATGCTGCCTGTTGTACTTTGAATAATAAAGTCCTTTGTCTCTAATCCAGAAATCTCACGCCTTCTGCCAAATTCTGTGAAACTGTGTTAGCTTGCAAGTAGGTTAAAACAGATCCTTCATAGTTCTGGACAGTGCATTCTTTTATTAGAAAAGATCAACCCAGGAAAGTCCCTACCATGGAGAAACTTTTGAAAAACAATCTTTAGCATCTCTCTCCCTAAGCTAATATTCCAAATTAGAATTTTTCTCACATAAAAAATCAAATGAGCCCATAGAGTTTTCAAAATAATCGTAATGATAATCTGCTTCATGATGCAGATAGCATTCTATGAAAATACCATTTTATGTAAATGTAATATATAAAAATGAAATTACACATTTCTCTTTTTAGAAATGCTTCTTCTATAAAAATATCTGTTTGTAGAGTGAATAATGTGTAGCAGACACTATATGTTGTGAGTTGTTAGTCCTCAAAACAATCCTTTCGGGGCCAACACTGTGGCATAGAGGGTAAAGTCACCGCCTGCAATGCCAGCATCCCACATGGGCACCGGTTTGAGTCCTAACTACTCCACTTCCAATCTAACTACCTGTTAATGTGCCTGGGAAAGCAGTGGAAGATGACCCAAGTGCTTGAGCTCCTGCACCCACATGAAAAATCCGGAAGAAGCTCCTGGCCCTTGCTTCGGTTTGGCCCAAACCTGGCCATTGCAGCCATTTGGGGAGTGAACCAGTGGATGAAAGATTTCTCTCTCTCTGCCTTTGCATCTCCCTCTCTATAACTCTGTCTTTCAAATAAATAAATAAATAAATATTTTTAAAATATCCTATCAGGTATATACTTTTATGGTTAACTAATGGATATTTAGTCCCACTGAGGTGGGGAATTATGTCACCCACTATTGCATACCCAGTAGCAAAACAGAGATTGGAACCCAGGCAGAATTGCTGCAGAATATAGTCTCTAAAAATTCATTTTTGCTTCCCACAACCACCAATCACAACATCTTAGATATTATAAAAATCACTTACAATATTAAAAAGGAAAAAATTCAGAGAGATGAGAAATCATAGCAGAAAAAGTAAGTAGAGAAATGACCAAGAGAGTATATTAGTTTGACCAAGATTAGTCAATCTGTCATTCATGCATTTCATAAAGAAAACTTTAGGAACATAATGATTCTTCTCACCCTACCTGCCCTCCCACTCACATTCCCACACTTCTTCCTCCTCCCTCTCCTATTCCCATTCTTATTTTTTAGCAAGATCTATTTTCAATTAACTTTATATACATAAGATGGACTGGTTTTAACATAAGTTTGATTAACCTGCATTAACATAGGTTTAAAATAGGTTCAATTAACAAGTACATTTATCCTTACAATATAAACACAAAGTTAATTCTGATTGCCTTTCTTATCCATTGTCATCTCATTTTCTCTTCTGTATATGAGAGGAAGAAGTTGGGGTGGAAACAAAGATAAGAAAAACAAGAAGAATCTCATCATTCCTAACAAATTTCTGTTGTACAGCCTGAATCTACCTCCCTTATGTAAAATAATTATATGCTAAATACTATGAATAATAGATGCTATAGAAGGAAAATGAACATTAATACAGTTTATTGTTTATCATTAAGTTACTTGATATGGAGTCACTCATTTATTCAATAATAATTTATTAAACACATACAATGTAACTTTGCTTTCAATGGGAGAAAATACATCAGGGTGTGGGGGGACCGAAGATATCTTTGTCTTTGTGTACCTTACATTAAAGCACAGAGAAAAGACAATGGCAAATAATGATAATGGGGCATGAGCCAGTGTTGTGGAGCAGCAGCATAAACTACCTGTTGCAATACCAGCATCAAACTATTTCATAATTCTACTTTGAGTCCCTATTACTCTGTTTCCAATCCAGTGTCCTGCTAAAGTACCTGGGAAAGCTGTGTAAGATGGTCCACGTACTGGGGCCCTTACCATCCATGTGAGAGACCCAGATGAGTTCCTGGTTCCTGGCTTTGTCCTGGCCCAGCCCCAGCTCTTGCAGCCATTTGGGGGAGGGAACCAACAAATGGAAGATATATCTCTCTGATCTCTCTCTCTCTCTTTCTGTCTGTTACAGTGCCTTAAATATTCAAAGCATAATAAAGATAATGAAAGGGTAAAGTATATATAATATGTGTGAGAAAATGTGTTATTGAAAAAATGAACACTAAAGCAAGACTGAGGGGCAATGACAGATTAAGTTGCAATACTAAAGAAGACACTTGGGGCAGCCTCATTAAGAAAGTGAGATTTGAGCAGACTTAAAGGTCATGAAAGAGTCAGACATGCAGAATATCTGTCCAAAGTGTTTTCTTTGTGGAGCTACAAATAAAGTTCTGAAGCAGAAGCATGCCTGACCTATTTGAAGAACAGTGAGGTCAATTATTCTGCAGTAGATTGAGCCAGAGACAAAGCAGTTAGCAAAGTTATGGAACAGGAACATCAAAGCAGATCATGGGGGCCTTACAAACCATTGTGAGGACTTTCATTTTCTAATTAACTAATGTATTTATTTACTTGAGAGGCAGATAGAGCAAGAGAAACTGATAATTAAGAACTCCTGTCCACTGTTTCAATCACCAAATGGCCCTTGACATTCCAGCCAGGAGCTAGAAACAATCCAGGTTTCCCACATGGGTGGCCAGAGCCCAACACTGTGGGTGAAATAGGGATTGGTGTTTTGAATTTTTTTAAAGATTTATTTATTTATTTGAAAGTCAGAGTTAGACAGAGAGAGGAGAGGCAGAGAGAGGTCTTCCATCCGATGGTTCACACCATCCGATGGTTCACTCCCTAGATGGCCACAAAGACCGGAGCTACGCCGATCCAAAGCCAGGAGCCAGGAGCTTCTTCCAGGTCTCCCACATGGGTGCAGGGGCCCAAGGACTTGGGCCATCTTCTACTGCTTTCCCAGGCCATAGCAGAGAGCTGGATCAGAAGAGGGGCACCCGGGACTAGAACCGGCGCTTCAGGCCAGGACGTTAACCCACTGCCCCACAGCACCAGCGCAGTGTTTTGAATTTGACCTTTGATGGCATGGTAGAGATTGCAGGAAGAGCTCTTTGGCATGGGATCAAATCAAGAATCGGTATTGGACATCTTAAATTTGAGAGACCTGTGAGATTAAGTGACTAGCATTGTTGACCTCAGAATCCTCCTGGAGTGAGCAACACAATCAGTGAGGATGCCTACAAATTCCTCAGCACCTATGTCTGAATGGACTTTGTTTTTCTTGGCTGAAGAAATGGTACAGGTTTTTTTGAGGGAGATGGGACATACTCCAAAATTGCCCTTAAAATGAAAACTGCTAATGTAGGTATGGAAAATGAAAGGCACCTGAGAAATTAAAAATGTTTCTTTAGTATCACGGCTGATAAAAATTAACAAATAACAAATACATTGTAGCACAATTAATGCTCAATAACAGCACCACTACTACTAGATTAACATATGCAAAATTATTCTGGTAAGGTCTACATCCAGATAGCACTCAAGAAAGTATACAGGGTCTCAGCCTAAAAAAAAAATACCATAGTGTTAGTGACTTAAATAACATTTGCAGCTAGCTCCTCCTTGTGTCATCATGTAGCCTTTGCCTAACGGGTGAGGATGGAGAAAGTGAAAGAAAGCTTCTTGGTGTCTCTTCTTATAAAAGCATAATGCCCACCAAGAGCGTCCTGCTCAAATGACCTCATCTAAACTGAATTACCTTCTAATGGTCCTATCTCTAAATACTGGGACATTGGAAGTTATTCAACCATATGACTTTGAGGAGGGAAACAATCAATGGTTTCAATTGTTCAATCTGTAGTACACAGAATCTGAAAAATGAGAAAGCAGTGACACTTAATCAATGCCCACTGCTATGTTGTCACCTGGATCTCCCCTAGGATTTATTTATCTGGTTCATGCAGAATGAATTTGCATGGATTTATTTAGTTGTTATTCATACAAAAATTGCTATGTTTTCTCCATAAATTGTTCATATTGTTTTTAATATGGAATAATGAGGGCTGATATGTATTTGCAGAAGTTATAAAAATACACTAGTATAGGGATGGGCATTTGCCAAGCAGTTAAGAGGTGGGTTAAGACACAACATCCCATACTGGAGTGCCTGGGTTCATTTCTCAGCTCTAGCTTCTGATTCCAGCTTCCTGGAACTGAACATTCTGGGAAGTAGAAAATTATGGCTCAATTACATGGGTTCCTGCCACCTATATGGCAACCTGGAATGATTTCTGAGCTCCTAGTTTTGTCCTGGCTCATCCTAGGCCATTGCAGGAATTTGAGAGTGAATCAGTGGATAAGAACTCCCTTTGTCTTTCTGCCACTTGAATAAATTTAAAAATATATATATTAGGGGCCAGGACTGTGGTGTGGTAAGCTAAGCTTCTGCCTGTGGCACCAGCATCTCATATGGACCCCCATTTGTGTCCTGGCTGCCCCTCTTTCCCATCCAGCTCTCAGCTATAGCCTGGGAAAGGTACTAAAGAAGGAAAACAAACATTAATACAGTTTATCTTCTATTACTAAGTTTGTTTCTGACAATCAGAAAGAAAAAAAAAACTGTTATTGATAACTTCGGTGAAGAATAGTTTATCAAGTGGTTGATTGAGGTAAGAAATGATAAATTAGGGGCCAGAGCCATGGCTCACTTGGTTAATCCTCCGCCTGCGGCGCCAGCATCCCATATGGGCACCGATTCTAGTCCCGGTTGCTCCTCTTCCAGTCCAGCTCTCTGCTGTGGCCCGGGAAGGCAGTGGAGGATGGCCCAAGTGCTTGGGTCCTGCACCCGCATGGGAGACCATGCACCTGTCTCCTGGCTTCAGATCAGCGCAGCAGTGGCCGAAGCAGCCAGTGTGGGTTCAGAGGCCCAAACAGCACTGATTTGTAACCTCAGTAAAGTACTACTTTTTTTTTTTGCTACTCAGGCAGGATTCAGAAATTTTCATTACAAATTTTGCATCCAGGTAGTACGCTTACAGATACGTTTAGACTCTCTATAGGTAACAAGGATGATTCACACAGAAAACAGACTTCCTAGAAAGATATAAATATGCTGACTGGATACTTTTTTCTGGCACTTACCACTTCGGCTAGTAACTTGCTCATATATAAGATTAGGTAAACGAGAGAAGTCCTTTTTGATTTTTTAAATTTTATTTGAGGTATCAGATTTCATGTATTTCATATATACGGAGTTAGAAACATAGTGACATTTCCTGCTCTATTATCCTTCCCTCTCACACTCCCACCCTTTTTCCTCCTTCCTCTCCTATTGCTTCTCTTAGTTTTTACAAGAATCCACTTTCAGTTTACATTATACTCATAAGATTAACCTTACACTAAGTAAAGGGTTCAAGAAATAGTAAGAAAAAAACACTATTCCTCAACAAAAGATACAAGGGCTATAAACAGTCATCGCATCTCAAATGCCTATACATTGCATCTTTGGTATCCTGTTATTTACCACAGATCAGGGAAAACATGGTATTTGTCTTTTGGGGACTGGCATATTAAAAATAATGAAAAATACTTTCATCAAAAATATAAATGTGGTTCAGTTCTTAAATAGATTATGGACTGGCTAAAAGTTGATATTAGTCCATTTCCATACACATCCTGAAGTGTTTTGTTTATGAATGAAATAAAACTACCTTTTATCTATGTGAACTATATGAGGGAGTAATATCTAGTTATAAGAATGAAAAAATTGGGGCCGGCACTGTGGCTCACTTGGATAATCCTCCGCCTGTGGCACCTGCATCCCATATGGGCGTCAGGTTCTAGTCCCAGCTGCTCCTCTTCCTGTCTAGCTCTCTGCTGTGGAGGAGGGCAATGGAGGATGGCCCAAGTGCTTGACCCCCTGCACCTGCATGGGGGACCAGGAAGAAACACCTGGCTCCTGGCTTCAGATCCACACAGTTCCAGCTAGAGAGGCCATTTGGGTAGTGAACCAATGGAAGGAAGACATTTCTGTCTCTCTCTCTCTAACTGTCTATAACTACCTGTAAAATAAAAAAAAATGCACAGATTTAAAAATAAATAAATAAAAGAATGAAAACATTACCATGTGTTTATTTGTATAATGAACAATGCTTTTCAGAGCTTCTTCATACATTATCACATTTGATCTTTATCACAAACTTATGAAATAGCTAGCACCAATTACATTTTAGAAAGAAGCTAAGATAGTAATAAATTGAATTGTCAATTAGATATCAGTTAAAATAGCTGCCAGCTATTTTTAAAACAAAACATGTTTTTCATGTTTGGAAAATGACAACTCATAGAATTCATGCAGTTTTGAATGAATGAAATCCTATTCTTAGAGCTTTTAAAGTTACTTTAAAATCTGAAAATGAGGCTATAAACACTTAACAGCTTGAGTTACCCGAAAGTAGAAATTGAAATAAAAGAAAAAAATGGAAATAAAAAAAAGAAAAACTGTGCACCACTACAAATGAGGACTCCTGAGCTGTGGTGATGCCGGGAGCAACCTGTGTGGGTGTGGACGAGCCCAGTACCTCCTCAGTTCTGCTCAGCTAGGCTTCTTGTGGACTCATCTGACTTTTTTAGCCTTTAGTCATTAAGCTCAGTTGCTGCCACTTCACCAGGAAAAAAAAAAAAGCTGATGGCACACCCAACAAGATAATTGAGGGATTGGAGTAAAGGCACGGTTTACAAGGTGTATAGATGGGGTAAGAGACACCAGTAATATATCATCCCACACTCAGCAATATTTTTTTTTATTTTTATTTTTTGACAGGCAGAGTGGATAATGAGAGAGAGAGACAGAGAGAAAGGTCGTCCTTTTGATGTTGGTTCACCCTCCAATGGCCACCGCGGCTGGCGCACCGCGCTGATCCGAAGGCAGGAGGCAGGTGCTTCTCCTGATCTCCCATGAGGGGCAGAGCCCAAGGACTTGGACCATCCTCCACTGCACTCCCGGGCCATAGCAGAGAGCTGTCCTGGAAGAGGGGCAACTAGGATAGAATCTGGTGCCCCGACCGGGACTAGAACCCCTGTGCCGGCGCCGCTGGGCAGAGGATTAGCCTGTTGAGCCACGCGCCGGCCACTCAGCAATATTGAGCTTCCATGCCCATCCTTAGGTGGAAGATGCAAGGAAGCAGTTACTGAAACCTAGAGAGAGCTGTCCTGTGCAAACGGATCCTGACATGCTATCTGTAGTAGACACACACATGCGGAACCAGATGAAGAGAGATGAAGGCAGGAATACCCAGCCTCTCTCTCCTCCCACCTTCGCTTCCCTGCCAGGGCTTACGTTGGTTGAGGCTGATCAGAAGTCACATGAAAAGCAATGCATTCCATAAAGTTTAGCCTCCCAGGTCACAGAGCAATGTAGAGAAAGATGGAGAGAGGATCTTCAAGAGAAAGTGGAAAATATCAAGAACATTGAAGAAAAAGAAATTCTGAAACGTACACATAGAATGCTGCCCGTATTTAACAATCTATCTTTAGTTAGAGACTAAATCCACGTAATTGTTCTGTAAGGCAAGGCAAGCCCCAGATAAATAGCATAAATAATATAATTACAGAATAATTCTATTGAATGATAAGTTTATATTTAATTAAATACAAATATCTGAGCAACTAGGCTAAACAGGAGACAGAGAAGACCTGGGTTTTTATTCAACCATCATAATTATAGTAAGAACTTGAGCCACCCATTATGAGAGGCACTATGGCAACCAGCCCATGAGAAAAGAAGGAAAAAGCAGGGAAGGGAAAGAAGGATGTTACCTAGCAACAGAATTTTTAGGCAAGAGTTTACTCATAGATTGTGTAAGAAAATGGTAGTTAGTGATATCGGAAAACATGTTTAAATGAAAATAGACAAAAAAGGACCAGGTGCAGAAATACAGGGAAAATTTAAACATATAAGTAAGAAGGATCAAATCACTGGGGCTGGCGCTGTGGTGTAGCACATAGCCACCACCTAGGAAGCCAGCCTCCCCTGTGGGCAATGGATCGAGTCCCGGCTGCACTACTTTTGTTCCAGCTTCCACACTAATGTGCCTCGGAAAGCAACAAAAGATGGACCCAAGTACTTGGACCCTGCCACCCACATGGGTGACCTGGATGAAGCTTCTAGCTTTGGCCTGCATTGAGGCCATCTGAGTAATGAACCAGCAAATGGAAGATCAATTTGTCTCTGTTATCTCTGCCTTTCCAATAAAGAAATAAATCTTTCTAAGTGGAGAAAGGTCAAATCATTATATTAAATTTCTCTGTAAAATATCTTTTTGTACATTATTTTAAAGGAACCTGCACATAAATTAAGAAAGGTTTTGAAGTAAACACAACGTCCATTGGAAAGGCCTGTGCCTAAAATACAGCTTTTTCAATGTAAATTTGAAAAAATAAATGATTCTGAGCTCAACCTTGAACTATTAATTAAGCAAGGAATGCAGTGCCAGGCTTATGACACTACTATGGCATTTCAATTATGTAAAAATATGAGCTAACATTTAGATTTTTAAATTTTATATTTCCCCTTTATAGATATACGTAAAACACCAATATAGAAAACTGTCTATAAGCTAACCACATTATACAGATAATAAAGTTATACCAGTGCCAGAGTCTGGACAATCACTTTTTGTGAAACCTACATACTGTTTTCCACAATGGCTGTACTAGCATACAGGGTACAAAGGTCTCATTTTCTCCACATTGTCACTAACACTTGCTACCTTTTTTCTTTTTGATAATAACCAATATTACTGGAATGACTTGATATCTCACTGTGTGTTTCATTTGAATTTCCATGAAAATCAATAATGTTGAGCATTTTTTCATATACCTGTTGGCCATTTTTTATGTCTTTCTTTGACAAATATCTGCTTAGATCTACTGTCCATTTTTTTTTAAAACTGGAGTATTTGTTTTCTTTCTGTTGAGTTGTTTCCATTCCTTATACATTCTAGATGCTAACCCTCTGATGCATTACAAATATGTTCTGCCATTCTGTAGGTTGTCTGTTTACTCTGCTGTTTCCTTTGCTGTGCAAAAGCTCTTTAATACTAGGAATCCCATTTTGCTCTTGACATCTGACCCAGAAAATGCTTGCAAATGCTAACATCCTGAAGTGTTTTTCCTGTTTTCGAAGTTTCAGGTCTCACATTTAGCTCTTTAAACCATGTTAAGTTAATTTTTTTTACATGATGGGGCTGGTACCGTGGCTCACTTGGTTAATCCTCCGCCTGGGGCACCGGCATCCCATATGGGCGCCAGTTCTAGTCCTGGTTGCTCCTCTTCCAGTCCAGCTCTCTGCTGTGGCCCGGAAAGGCAGTGGAGGGTGGCTTAACTGCGTGGATGCCTGCACCTGTATGGGAGACCAGGAAGAAGCACCTGGCTCCTGGCTTCGGATCAGAGTAGCTCCAGATGTAGCGGCCATTTAGGGGGTGAACCAACAGAAGGAAGACCTTTCTGTCTCTCTCACTAACTCTAGCTGTCAAAAACAATTTTTTTATTACATGCTGAGAAACAGGACTTGTGTTTCATCCTTTTGCTTGTGGATATCCAGTTTTCCCAATATTATTTATTAAAATGACTATACTCTCTTCAACACATGCCCTTAGCACATTTGTCAAATATCAGATGGCCGTTGATGTCTGAGCTTACTACTAGGGGCTTTATTTTGTTCCACTAATCTATGGATATGTTTTTATGACGACAGGATGCTCTTTAAATTACTGTAGCTTTGTAATATGGTTTTTTTTTTTTTTTTTTGACAGGCAGAGTGGATAGTGAGAGAGAGAGACAAAGAGAAAGGTCTTCCTTTCGCCATTGGTTCACCCTCTAATGGCCGCTGTGGCCGGCGCACTGAGCTGATCCGAAGGCAGGAGCCAGGTGCTTCTCCTGGTCTCCCATGGGGTACAGGGCCCAAGCACTTGGGCCATCCTCCACTGCACTCCCTGGCCACAGCAGAGAGCTGGCCTGGAAGAGAGGCAACTGGGACAGAATCCGGCGCCCCTACTGGGACTAGAACCCGGTTTGCCGGTACCGCAAGGCAGAGGATTAGCTTAGTGAGCCGAGGCGCCAGCCAGCTTTGTAACATTTTAAACTCATCTGGTATCATGCCCCTTGATTTTTTTTTTCTCAAGATTATTTTGTGGTTACAAGGAAATTTTAATAGTGTTTTTGCTGGTTCTTTGAAAATGTCATTAGTATATTGATACGGCCTGTATTAAATCTATATATTGCTTTGTGTAGTATGCACATTTTAATGATATTGATTCCTTCAATCAAGGAACATGATATGTCTTTTAATTTCTTTGTATTCTCTTCAATTTCTTTCATCAGTTAGTTATAGTTTCCATTATAGGGACATTTCACCTTTTAGGTTAAATTTATTCCCAGGTATTTTTGTGGCTTTTGGAAATATAACTTCCTTACTGATTTCTTTTACAGATGTTTACTATTAGTATATAACAGTGCTTCTGATTTTTGATTTTGTATCTTCCAACTTTGCTGTATTTTTTTCATTACTTCTAACAGCTTATTGGTAGGTCTTTAGAATTGTCTATATATAAGACCATGTTATCTGCAAACAATGACAATTTGGCTCCCTCCTTTATAATTTGGATGTAGTTTATTTGTTTCTTTTGCCTAATGGCTCTAACTAGGACTAGGAATTTTGGCACAATGTTGAATAGAAGTAGTGAAAGCGGGCATCCTTGTTCGGTTTCAGCTCTTAGAGAGAAAGCCTCAGGCGTTTCCTCATTCACCATGATGTTATGTACTGACTTGTTACATATGTTCTTTTTTCTGTTGAGGTATGTTCCTTTTGTACCTAATTTGGTCAGAGTTTTAATCATGAAGAGATGTTGAATTTTATGAAAAGCCTTTTCTTTACCTATTGAGATGATCATATGATTTTTGCCCTTCATTCTGTTGATGTATATTACATTTATTGATTTATGTAATGTTGAAATGTCCTTTCATCCCTGTGTTTTTGGATTTGTTTTGCTAGTATTTTTCTTGATATTTTTTCATGTTAATCAAAGATATGGGCCTGTAGTGCTCGCTTGCTGGCTCGCTCTCTCTCTCTCTCTCTCCCTCTCTCCCACCCTGTTTTTTGTTTGTTTTAGTGGTTGTTTCTTTGTCTGACTTTAATATCAAAGTATCAAAGTAATGGTGGCTTTGTAGAATGAATTTGGAAGAATCATCTCTTTGATAGCTTGAAATAGTTTAAGAAGGATTAGTGTCAGTTCTTTAAAAGTTTTATAGAATTCAGCAGTGAGACTGGTGCTGTGGCAAAGCAGGTAAACCTGCCAACTGCAGTCCTGGCGTCCCATGTGGGTGCCGGTTCGAGTCCCAACTGCTCTACTTCCAAGACAGCTCTCTGTTATAGCCTGGGAAAGCAGTGGAAGATGGCCCAAGCCCTTGGGCTCCTGCACCTGCATGGGAGACCCGGAAGAAGCTCCTGGCTCCTAGCTTCGAATCGTGCGGCTCCAGCCATTGCGGCCAATTGGGGAGTGAACCAGCAGATGGAAGACCTCTCTCTCTCTCTCTCTCTCTCTCTCTCTCTCTCTGACTCTCATTCTCTCTGTGTAACTCTGACTCTAAAATAAATAAATAAATATTTTTAAAAATAAGAAGAACTCAGCATTGAAGCTGTCTGTTCTTGGGCTTTTCTTTGATAAAGATGTTTTGGTATTAATTCAATCTTGCTACTTTTTATCGATGGGTTTAACTATTTGGTTTTTTTTGTGATTCAATCATGGTGAAGTGTATATGTTTGTAAATTTGTCCATTTCTTCTAAGTCATCAAATTTATCACCATATAATTGCTCATAGTAATCTCAAACAATCCTTTGTATTTCAGTGGTGTCAGTGTCTCCATTTTTCTCTATGATTCTACATATATGAATGCTCTCTTTTCTTTGTTAGTCTAGCTAAAGGATTATCAATATTCAATATTATTAATATTGGATATCAATATTCAATATTATCAATATTGTTTTAAGGAAACAGCTCTTCATTCATTTACTTTTTTGTATTTTTTGGTCTTTATGTCATTTATTTGTGCTCTGAGTTTTATTATTTCATTTTTTTTACCAATTTCAGACTTCGTTTATTCTCATGTTTCTAGTCCTCTGCAGCATAGTGATAAAGTGTTTCTTTGAGGTCTTTTTTTTTTTTTTTCAAATCGAAGCATTCGTTGTTATGAACTTACCTCTTAGGAATACTTTTGCTGTTTACCCTGGATATTGGTGTATTATGTTTCTGTTCTCAATTGTTTCAAGAAACTTTTTAATTTCCTCCCTGATTTCTGCCTTTATTTACTTATTGTTCAGAAATAACTTGTTTAGGGGTGGTCATTCTGGTGCAGCAGGTTAAAGCCAGAAGTGCTGGCATCCCGTATGGGCGCCAGTTCTAGTCCCAGCTGCTCCTCTTCTGATCCAGCTCTCTGCTATGACCTGAGAAAGCTGTGGAAGATGGCCCAAGTCCTTGGGCCCCTGCACCCACATGAGAGACCAAGAAGAAGCTCTTGGCTCCTGACTTCGGATCAGCACAGCTGCAGCCATTGCAGTCATCTGGGGAGTGAACCAGCGAATGGAGGACCTCTCTCTCTGTCTCTACCTCTCTCTGTAACTCTGTCTTTCAAATAAATAAAATAAATCTTTTTTAAAAAGTTACTGTAACTGGTATATTTAAAGAATAAAGAAAGAACTTGCTTAGTTTCTATGTTCCTGTGTATTTTCCAATGTTTCTATGGTTACTGATATCAAGTTTCATTGCATTGTCATAAGAAAATATGCTTGATATAATTTCTATTATTTTAAAGTTTATTAGACATTTTTATGACCTACTATATGATCTATCCTGGAAAATGTCCCTTGTACTGTTGAGAATATTTTATACTCTGTAGCTGTTGGATGGAAAATTTTGTGAATGTCTTATGTCAAGTTGCATTATGGTGCAATTTAACTGTGCTGTTTCTTTCTTGCTTTTCTTCTATACGACCTGACCACTTCTGAAAGTGAGGTATCAAAGTCGATTACCATGATTGTATTGGAATTTTCCCCTTTAAGTATATTAGTATTTGCTTTATGCGTTTGAATGTTCCAATATTGGATGCATAGATGTGTGTTATTTCTTATTATTGAATTGAGCCCTTTATCACTATATAATGGCCTTCCTAGTATCTGTTCACATTGCTTTGGATTTAAAATACATTTGATCTGATAGAAGTATGACTACCTCTGCTTTCTTTTGGGTACCATTTGCACTAAATATCTTGTTTCATCCTTTCACTTTCAGTCTATGTGTGTCCTGAGAAGGGAAATGAGTTTTTTGTAAGCAGCATATTGTTGAGATTTTTAATCCATTTAGTCAGTTTATATCCTTTAATTGGAGAAATAGTTCCACTGACACTTTAAGTGATTATTTATAGGTAAAGTCTTTTACTGCTGCTTGATAATTGTTTTGCATTTTTATCATAATTCCCTTCTCTCTTTCCCCCTGTCACAATCTTCATTTTTGTTGAAATGATTTGCTCTAGTTGTGTGCTTTGATTCTTTTTTTACTGCTTTTGGTAAGTCTATTACAAGTTCTTGCATTGTGCTTACTACGAGGCTTTACAAAAAGCACTTCTCTTGGCTATGGCAAGCTTTCTGGAAATGATAACAACTTAACATTGACTATAAATACAGAGAAAGAGACAAACAAAAAGCAAAGAAGTAAGAAATTCCAATAACAAAGCCAACACATGTGCTCCATTCCTCCCAACATTTTATATTTTTGATGTCACATTTGACCCTTTCTGTACTGCTTGTTTCTGCATTTTAATGTAGCAATTACACACTGTTTTTGTCTTCTCAGTAAACACTTAAATGGTTTACAAAGCATATTTAAAAAGTTTGCACAATCTGAATTTTATAGTTACTCTAACCAGTGAATTTTCTACCTTCTGATAATTTCTCTATTTGTTAGCATTTCCTTCTTCAAGTTTGAAGAATTCCCTTGAGCTTCCTTGCCACATTGGTCTGGTGGTGATAAATTCTTTCAGCTTTTGTTTTTCTTGGATTGTCTTTATCTCTTTATCTCAAGGACAACTTTAGTGGTTATACTATTCTTGACTCTCAATTTTTTTTCCACTTCAGTACTGTAAACGTATCATTCTCCTCCCTCCTGGCCTATTATGTTCTTGTATATAAGTCTGCATTCAGGCAAATTGGGATTATCTTTTCTCTTGCAGCTTTGGGAATTGTATCTTTATCATTAACCTTGGTGACTTTTGCTATGGTGTAGTATGTTGTAGACTCGGTTCAGTTGAATTTAGTGACCTTTGAACATCTTATACCTGAATACTTGTATCTTTCTCCAGGTGTGGGAAGTTTTCTGTTATTCTCTTTTGGAACATGTTTTCTACCTCTTTGTAATTCTCTAGTTCATTTTGAATTCCAATAACTTGACTGTTTATTCTTTTTATACTATCCCTTATTTCCTCTAAGCTTTTCTCATTCCTCTTAATTCTTTTTTTCTTTCTTTCCCTCCAAATGTGTATTTTCAAATAGTCTGTCTTTGAACTCAATGAGTCTTTCTACCTTTTGATCTATTCTTCTACTAATACCTTCTATCATATTTTTTTTTTGACAGGCAGAGTTAGACAGTGAGAGAGAGAGAGACAGAGAGAAAGGTCTTCCTTTTTCCATTGGTTCACCCTCCCCAAATGATTGCTACCACTGGCGTGCTGTGCTGATTCAAAGCCAGGAGCCAGGTGCCTCCTCCTGGTCTCCCACACGGGAGCAGGACCCAAGTACTTGGGCCATCCTCCACTGCCTTCCCAGGCCACAGCAGAGAGCTGGACTGGAAGAGGAACAACCGGGACAGAACCAGCGTTCCAACCAGGACTAGAACCTGGGGTGCCAGTGCTGCTGACAGGATTAACCAAGTGAGCCATGGCACAGGCCCATCTATCATGTTTTGAATTTCAGTTAGTGTAGTTTTTAGTTGAAGGATTTCTGCTTGATTTTAATTATATCTCTATCAATTTTTTCTGTTAGAATAGAGAATCATTTTTCTGTATTCTCTTGAATTTCATTGTGTCCTTAAAAACAAATATATTGAAATCTTCATCTGAGCATTTTGAAATTTTAATTCATTCATGGTGATTTTCTGACACCTTATTTCATTCTTCAGAAGTTATAGTTTTCTAGAAATTTTTGATGGTTGTATATAATACTGTCCATACATTGAAGGATTACTTTGAGCAATCTGGATTCATCTGTGAATGTTTTTCTAAAAATTCTAAAAAGTGTGTTTATTTTCTCTGAGTCTATTTCAGTACTAGATAATACCTTAAGTCATGATTTTCCCCAGGTATGATATTGATATGTTTTTACCAATTCAGTCCCCTAAATCAAATTTTTACCAAATCTGTAGTTGTTGTGTTGTTAAGGATGAACTAAAGAATTGCCCACAAAGGGATAGTCTAAGGTTATGGACTTCTACTTGGGCCTGTGTTAGGCAAAACCCCTTGGCCTGTGTCCTCGAATGCTATGATGCTACATCACATCTAGAGCTCTCAGGTGACCAAGACCAATGCAGCCTGGGGGTAGAACCAAAGCACACTCTGCTATGATCTGTCTACCGCTGCAGTGTGCTCATGCTCTGATACCATACCTTTCAGCCACTGATGATATTACCTGAGATATAAGACAGATAAACACAATCACAAAACTCTCTTGGATGCTGAAGAAGTCCCAGAGGCTCTGTTTGCAAGCATAGGTCTAGGGACAGGGACCATTAAGATTATCTCAGTTCTGGTGCACTGAGTCCCAGAACTGTTCTGTGATTCTTTGCTGTCTGCCCAAGGTTGTAGAAGGGAAGATAGAGGCAGTCCCTTAGCTTATCAGGCAAACCCTACATGGATCACACCTGGATCTCATAGTCATCAGGCCCTGTGCAATCTTGGGGATACACACTGGTGGTGATATAAACCAAAATGAATCTGTCTTACCAGGGTGCAGACATCAGTTGTTACTTGGGAAAATCCAGAGACCCTATTCATAAACACTTGCCTTGGGATGGAAACCATTAGGATCTACTCAGTATTGGCTTTCACAGACCAGCAACGAATACCAAGACACAGTCTCATGGCCACTTGCCATCTGCCCACGGCTTGATGAGAACGATAGCTCTCTGGCCACTAAGACTGGCCCCAGACTGATCACATCTTGGTCCCATAGTCACAGGTTCCTACAGATTCTCTATGGTATTCACCAAGTCCACCAGCTGACTTGACACATGCCAAAATGAGTCTGGCCTCCCAGGGCACAAGTCTCTTGCCTGATGCTGGGCAAGTCTAAAGGCCAGTCTGTGAGTACCAATGGAGTCAGGGTGAAGAGGGCTAGAGGTTTGTGCTTGCCCAGATTACTGGTCTCAGCATGGTAGATCCATCTCTGAACTCCAAGGTGTAGTCCTTAACTTGCTCTCCTGGCCTCACATGCAGCTGGAGTTTCACTTTCTTCAGGCAGCTGGGAGATGGGTGGCAAGAAATGCCTGGCTGAGGAAATTCCAAAAATCCACTCCTCAGATATGCACCTGCTGCAGCAGGAGAGCTCAGTTTAAATTGTTTTTATGTTATGTTATGTTATGTTATGTTATGTTATGTTATGTTATTGATTCATTTATTTATTTTTGTGGTGGGCCTGGCACCGGGATTCAGCTCACTCTCCCTCTCCCAAGAGGGAGGCAACTCTCCATGTTGTGCTCCTTGGAACTGGGAGAGGGTAATGCAGTCAACTCTTTTCTTCTTGCTTTTTTAAATGTAAATTTTCTTATGATCATAACAAGAAGAGGCACTGTGGTCTCTCCCCTGGTTTCCATAGCTCTTGAAAAGGTGACTTGGTATGTGTATATCTTTTCACATTGGTGTTTCTGTGGGGAGTTGGTCATCAGAGTCTTAATCATCCACCATCATGGCTCCCAATCCCATGCTAAATCTTGAAGGAACTGTGCAATATTTTTATTTATTTATTTATTTTTAATTTTGTTACTTTTTATTTATTAAATATGGACAACAGATCTCATTAATTTCACTGATACAATTCCAATAATACAACGATACTTTCCTCTCTCCCTCCTTCCATCCATCCCTCTTCCTGCATTTCTTTCCCTTCTTTTCTTTTAATATATTGCAATAACATATTTTCAATTGAACTTATAATCATAGGCTTAATACTCCTCTAAACACAGAACTCTACAAATAAAAATAGATATATCACTGTTCCACAGGGGTATAGACAAGGATTATAGACAACAATTTGTTCCATGTTCATCTTTTGGCTGTGTGACATTGGCAAGATAGTGCAACTTCTCTGAATCTGAGTGCCTCCTCTGCAAAAGAAGATATTAGTCTTCTTCTTGTTGTGGCAGGAAATCCAACTTCATTTATCTAAAGCAAGGAGATTTGTTGGCTCATTTTATTCAAAATCCAGAGCTGGCTTCAGATGTACTTCATCTGGTGTATAAATGCTTCCTCCAAGGACATAAATCTCTCCATCTGTTTCTTTCCACCTCTATCATTAGAGCATAGAAGACCCTCTCCCAATTCTTGACTCAACAATAGTACAAAATCACAACTAGCTACAGGAAATTTCTACTTTCACCTCTCTGGTTCTAATTGGGTTACTTGCTTATCCCTCATGTAATCACTGTAGCTAGGGCATGCTTCGCACTTATCATAATCCCAAAATATTTAATCCCCAATGATATAACCCCAAACATTGAAATCTTGAACACTGAAGACAGCAACCCCCATGGTATGGTTGGGGGTTGGAGTGAAGGGATGGGGTTGGAGTAACACTATGGAAGAGGGTCAAAAGATGAATTCTAGGAAAGGATTTGGCCATGCCTTACAGTAACAACACATTTAGATTTATGGTCATTCCTTCCAGCTGAAGAAATTCCAGGAACGTTTAAGGAATATTTGGCTGAAGAAGCCAGAGAAGATACTGACTGGTTCAAAAATAATCTTGTGCATGAGAGGGTAAGAAGATATATGCATCAATATTGCAGTGGGATCATCAGTGTTATTTCCACCAAATTTATGGTCTTCATATGAGTGCATGCAAAATGGATTTCTCCATACACTGGACAGCATAGAAGCAGAACACAAAAGATGGTAAAATTCAATAGGAAATTCTCATATCAATATACATTGAATCATAGAAAATTTTAAAACAGAATAGCACCAGGTAGATGACCGTGAATGTATTCTCCAAGGAAAGCTATACCCTGAAAGAAAAGCAGCAGCTATTCATCTGTTTGTAAGACTCCAAAATACAATTAAATATTAAGATAAAAACCAACCAATTCTTATGGACTATCTCTGTGCAATGCCCATAATCTATCACTATAAAGTACTTTTTCATATGTCGTTTTTTAAAACTTTTTCCATTATTTTAAATCGCCAACATTATTTTTTACAATTCTCTGTGCTATTTATTTCATCTCTGCAACATTTCAATAATATTGGGGACATACATTATATAACGTCTTCAGAGAGCTCTGATTCATTTCATAAATTATTTTGGAAATTTGATTCTACCAACTTCATTATAAACACATTGCCTTTTTGTGTAAGCATTGTGCCTATGTATGAAAACACTGAAACTCCTTTAACAAATGGAGAGATACTTTTCTCATGTATCTACATCTGTGAAAGATAAAATGTTTCAAGGTCTTTGCTCTTTGGGTGACTGCATAGGCAGCAGTGACTGTGTTTTGAATCAAGACTTAACTTGGCTGTCAAGCTATGACAGATGACTGCAGTTATAAAGGCTAGGAGCACTCATTTACACACACAGGGATATGTCTTCATACATTTCACCGTTGAGCTATTTATTTATGAATATATTTGTGATTGCCTTGACTACACCTGAGTGTTTATGCTAGCAAAAATGTGTGTCATTATTACTTATTTTATTTTCAATACTGCCCTATTAAGTGCTTATGTATGTTTTTTTTAAAATAAATCCCTTTTTGTGTAAATATATTTTTTAAAAAATTTGAAGTCTTTTTTTTTCCAGAATTATTTTTTGGAGATTTTAAACTTTAGATATTTTATTCTTTTAGGATTTCAACATTTGGGATTATGGCATTTGGAATTCTGTCTTTCTGGATTATTGTCCAAATCCAGGTATGCTGATTAGTATGAAATAATCAGGCCCCAATCCTATAGCAAGAAAGAGGTCAATCCCAGCCAGACATTTTGAGAATGGGGAAAGGGATTACTTCCCCAGAAGAGAATTTGGAAGCAGTTTTACCAAGGACAGAATGAATGCTGAGTAGGAAAAAACCACAGGCCCAATCATAGACTCACACAGAGTTGTGAAGATTAAATATGGTAAACTAAAGAAAGCTACAGGAAAGAGTAGATATCGACATTATTTTCCATACAGCACCTTGTGTTTGGAAGGCATTCAATACCCATTCATTCACCAAAGGTTTGTTGAGGACCTCCTATGTGCCATGCTCTATGCTACCACTGCAGACATCCCACAGAGGAGTCAAAAAGAACGGTAAATTGTTGCCTGTCATTGTGGAGCTCACAGCTTACCAGGAACAGCAAATAAGTAAACATACAATTGCAACAAACCAGGTATGTGTTATGGCTAAAGGTAAGCCCAGAATGTTGTGCGATCACATAAGGGAAATATAAAAGTACACAGTCATAAAAACTATTTCTATAATCAGATTCTACAACCTCATATTGTACCTGATGTACAGGTGTTTATAGTCCGACCTTCTGACTCTGTAGAAGTTGTGTATGCCCTGAGCAGTTAGTAGTTTAATTTAAAATTGCCTTTTGGGGCTGGCACTGTGGCACAGAGGGTTAACGCCCTGCCTGATGTGCTGGCATCCCAAATGGGCGCCAGTTCATGTCCCTGCAGCTCCACTCCTGATCCGGTTCTCTGCTATGGCTTGGGAAAGCAGTAGAGGATGGCACAAGTCTTTGTGCCCCTGCACCCACGTGGGAGACCAGGAGGCAGCTCCTGGCTCCTGGCTTCAGATCGGCGCAGCTCCGGCCGTTGCGGCCATCTGGGGAGTGAACCAGTGGATGGAAAACCTCTCTCTCCCTGTTTCTACCACTCTCTGTGTAACTCTGTATTTCAAATAAATAAAATAAATCTTTAAAAAATAAAAAAATAAATTGCCTTTTGTTCAAGATTGGGTAGAGTATTAGCAGTGCAGATACTATCCCCACTTCTATAAAACATGATACTTTAAATTTAAACTAAACTATATCCATTGTTTTATCTTAGCATTGGCAAATACAAAAGGCCATCCTGTCAAGATGTGTAATTGTACATAGCTATAATTTTGCTTAAGTGATATCCTTAAAACCCCACAAGGTGGCAGCAGAGGAAATATTATCTGAGGGTAGAAGTAAAGAGACGCCTTGGGAGGGAAGCCAGGGGAAGCTTTCTCTCTTACTACCTTTCTGAGAATGGCATGGATATGAGGTTGTCTAGGATTTGGTCTGGGTTACATTGTCGTATGGGTTACAGTTCCTCGAAAGACAGCTTGTTATTGAGGTTCCTGGGAACCTACTGAGCCTTAGTCAGTACTTGGCCCCATGCAAGAACTTTGGTCAGGCTAGAGAATTCCTTTGACCAGGTAAGTTTCAGGTTATCTCTATAGCTCAGTGTGGAGGTTCAACAACTAGCAAACATTAATGTTCTTAATTCCCAAAGAAGTGAATGGAACACACTTAAGAGTACATAATCAGTCAGATCCTGACATGAATAAATAATTTTTGAAATAAATATTACAGAGTATTCACAATTTATGCATGCTGCTTTTTTTACATTTGTCTGTCCATTAAAATCATAAATTCTTTATTGTGACGTATTTTTTTAAAGATACATTGATTTATTTGCAATGCAGAGATACAGAAGCAGAGAGAGAGAGAGAGAGAGAGAGAGAGAGATCTTTCATCTGCTGGTTTACTCCCCAAATGGTCCCAATGGATGGAGTTGGGAGTATCTGAAGCCAGGAGCCAGCAGCTTTTTCTGGATCTCCCATGCCGGTGGAGGGGCCCAAGCACTCGGGTCATCTTCCACTGCTTTCCCAGATCATAGCAGAGAGCTGGATCAGAAGAAGAGCAGCTAGGACTTGAACCGACACCCATAAGGGTTGCCAGCACTGCAGGTGGCAGCTTTACCCACTATACCACTGCACAGGCCTCTATTGTGAAGTATTTTTAAATAATCTTTTGGAGCCATAAAATAATTTGCAGCACTATATAAGTAAAAAGAGAACAATATCCCACCTGGAATAAACATGTCCCTCTTGAGGTTTTTACTGCATTTGAGAAAGTATGAATGAAGTAAAATTCATCTGTGCTGGATAAGTTTCAAAAATTTTCATGAATTTTGAGCATTAAAAAGGGCTATATAAACTCTGATTCAGCTGTTGAATCTATAACATCATAAATACACAAAGAAACACAATTCACAAACCATTAATTAGAAATTCAGAGGAGGGAAAATTGAATTCATCTAGGAGTACTCAAGACATATTTTTTAAAGCTTCAGTATGGCCTGTGCCGCAGCTCACTAGGTTAATCCTCCACCTGCGGTACCGGCACACCAGGTTCTAGTCCCAGATGGGGCACTGGATTCTGTCCCGGTTACTCCTCTTCCAGTCCAGCTCTCTGCTGTGGCCTGGGAAGGCAGTGGAGGATGGCCCAAGTCCTTGGGCCATGCACTGGCATGGGAGACCAGGAGGAAGCACCTGGCTCCTGGCTTCGGGTCGGCACAGTGCGTAGGCCATAACGGCCATTTAGGGGGTGAACCAATGGAAGGAAGACCTTCTCTCTATCTCTGTCTCTCACTGTCTAACTCTGCCTGTCAAAAAAAAAGCTTCAATATAATTTTACATTATAAAATGTATAATCTGTGACCTCAATAAATGTGTCATCTTTTAATTCATTCAATGACTTAACTCATTTATTCTTTCACTCCTAGCAGTATCATTTTAATATACCTGAAGTCCCTTGGGGCTGGCGCTGTGGCACAGCTGGTTCAAGCCCTGCCCTGAAGTGCCAGCATCCCAAATGGGCACCAGTTCTAGTCCTGGCTGCTCCTCTTCTGATCCAGCTCTCTGCTGTGGCCTGGGAAAGCAGTAGAAGATGGCCCAAGTCCTTGGGCCCTTGCACCCACATGGGAGACCCAGAAGAAGCTCCTGGCTCCTGGCTTCAGATCGACGCAGCTCCTGCCGTTGCAGCCATCTGGGGAGTGAACCAGCAGAAGGAAGACCTCTCTCTGTGTCTCCACCTCTGTCTGTAACTCTGTCTTTCAAATAAATAAAATAAATCTTAAAAAAAATATATACCTGAAGTCCCTTTTCCTTCTTCAACAAAATGGTGTACAGGTTCCAAAGACTGTCCAGTTTTTCTAATATTTGATTCTACTAGAAAATGATGGGGCAAAAGCAACTCATATTGCCCCATTAGAGCCCTCCTAGATTCCCATATATATGTATACATATATTATATATGTATTATGTATATTCTATATGTATACATGTATATATGTATACATGTATATGTATATATACATATATATACAGCTCCACAGCGGCTGGAGCTGTGCCAATCCGAAGCCAGGAGCTTCCTTCGTGTCTCCCATGCAGGTGCCAAGGACTTGGGCCACCTTTTACTGCTTTCCCAGGGCTTAGCAGAGAGCTAGATTGGAAGAGGAGCAGCCGGGACTTGAACCCATGCCCATATGGGATGCCGGCACCACAGGCAGAGAATTAAGCTCCTGCACCACAGCACAGGAATGTGGTTGTTTTTGATGTGGGCCAAACCTTTAGGAGGCGGAGCATAGTGGGAAGTCTTAGGTTATTGGGGGCCTTGCCCTCAAAAGGGATAGGTTAAGTCTCATGTGACACCTTAGGAGACGTCAAAAGGGTGGCTATAAAATCATGAACCTTCCCCCACCCCTCTCTATCCACATCCGCCTCCAACTTCCATTCTCCATCTCCCTCCTTTCCCTTAATGCTTAATGGCTTCCCGGTTTCAAGATGTGATTTCTTCCAGAGGGGCCATGTCACAGTCTGTACCATGCCATTTGGAATTTCAGCCTCCAAAACTATGGGGTAAATATATCTCCTCATAAGTAACCTATTTCATGTCTTTTGTTATAGTGATGAAAAGCTGAAAGCTGATTAACACATAAGCAGATATGTGACAATGCCCAGCTCAGTGGATTAGGCAAATAAATGTTCCAAACTACAGCACAGCTCTTAATAAATTGCTAAAAATGTGCATCCATTTGGCTTTTAAATGCTTTTTGTTATTTTTTGACAGACCGATTGACTGGGGGTGGGGGAAGAGTGAGAGAGAATCTTCTATGGACTCATTCATTCTCCCAAAGGCCCACAATAGATTGGGCTGGGCCAGACTAAGCCAGGAGCCTGAAACTCTACCCAGGTTTCCCACAAGGGTGGAAGGTACAAGTACTCGGGCATCATCCATTGCTTCCAAGGATGTACATTAGCAGGAAACTGGATTGGAAGTAGAGTAGCCAGGACTTGAACCAGGAACTCCAAAATGGGATGCAAGTGTCCTGAGTGGCAACTTAACCTGCTATGCCGCCAGGCCTGTCCCTGTGTGTTCATTTAAGCCACAGTTTTAGCCAACTGAACTATGATTAATTCAGTGATATGTTTACAAAACGTTATCCAGTTTTCTAAATTCTCTTAGATAGACCAAGAAACTATGTATACTGTTGGCCTCAGTCTGCTCCTGCTGTTATAACAAAATATCTGGGGCTGGGTAATTTAAAAAATGAAACATTTATTGTCTCACAATTCGAGTTTCATTTGGGATTAAATTTCAGGGTAAAGACAGTGGTAATCTTATTACATATGTCTGTAGTTGCTCTTCAGCATTTACTTTAAAATAAAGTAAAAGAAGTACAATTTACGCCTTTGAGGTAAATTGTAATGTTTTTTAAAAATCATGTGCACGGAATTACTTTTGAAAGAACTTACAACATGAGTAATCATTTGAAAAGGGGATGTTTAGAAATCAGAATTTTATTTTTTGCATGTACATATATGCTGCTTTTTCTTGAAAACACAGATATTAATATCACATAATGTGTTATGTGACACAATGATAATAAAGTGAGGAATGAAGGGAACATTGTCATGTAGATGGTATAATTCACTGAAAATATTTGTAACTATTTATATACCAAGTAATATTACAGTTTCACAATTTTTACAGCTTCCACATGGGAGAGAAAACATGTGATATTTGTCTTTCTGTGCTCAGCTTATTTCAATTAGCATAATGAGTCCCAGTTCCATCCAGTTTGTTGCAAATGTCAGGATTTCATTCTTTTTATGGCTGACTAATATTACATTATATACAGATATATACTACATTTTCTTTATGCACTCATCAGTTGATGGACACCTGGGATGATTACGCATCTTTGCTATTTTGAATTCCTATAAATGTGGGAGTGCAGATATCTCTGTCATATGCTGACCTCACTTCCTTTGGATACATTTCCAGAAGTAGGATAGCTGAGTCATATGGTGGATCCATTTTTAGTTCTTCAAGATAATAATACAGTTTGTGTTCTTCATTTTGTTGATCTGATGTACCACATTTATTGATTCATGTATGTTGAACCATCCCTGCAGCCCTGGAACAAATCCTACTTGGTCAAGGTTTGATCTCTTTGGTGTGCTGTTTGATTCAAGTTGCTAGTATTTTATTGAGAATTTTTGCATCTGCATTCATCAGGGATATTGATTTTCCTACCTTCTTTTTTGTTGTATCTTTAACTGGTTTTAGAATTAAGGTAATATTGGATTCACAAAATGAGTTTGGAAGGGTCCATTTCCTTTCAATTATTTGGAATAGTTTGAGAAGAATTGGTGTTAGTTATCCTTAAAGAAATGAGGGTGAGAGGGTGTAAGGGAGAGATAGGAAGGAAGGGAATATGATTATGTTCTTTGAATTATATCTGCAGGGACCGGTGCTGTGGCTCAGTGGGTTATCGCCCTGGCCTGATACACCAGATTCCCATATGGGTGCCAGTTTGAGGCCAGGCTGCTCTACTTCCGATCCAGCTCTCTGCTGTGGCCTGGGAAAGTAGTGGAGGATGGCCCAAGTCCTTGGGTCCCTGTTCCTGCATGGGGGACCCAGAGGAAGCTCCCAGCTCCTGGCTTAGGATCGGCACAGCTCTGGCCGTAGCAGCCAATTGGGGAGTGAACCATTGGATGGAAGCTCGCTCTCTCTCTTTCTCTCTCTCTCTCTGTCTCTCCTCTGTGTAACTCTAACTTTCAAATAAAATAAATAAATCTTTTTAAAAAAGACTTATATCTGCAAATCACATTGAATCTGTTACATAACTAATTAAAATCAAAATTTAAAAAAAAACTTGGTAGAATCCAGCAGTGAAGCCATCCAGTCCCAGACTTTTTTTTTTTGCTGGGAGACTCTTTAGTAGTGATTCTACCTTAACCTTGGTTATTAGTTTATTGAGGTTTTCTACGTCTTCATGCTCAATTTTGGTAAATCATATCTCCAGAAATGTATTCATTTCTTCCACATTTTTTAATTTCTTGGCGTATAGTTGTTCATATTAGTTCTAATGAGTCTTTTTGTTTTTCTGATATCAGTTGTAATATCTCCCTTTTCATCTCTGATTTTATTGATTTGCGTTTTTCTTTCTTGGTTAGTCCGGCTAATGGTTTATGAATTCTGTTTATTTTCTCAACAAAATAGCTCTTCATTTCATCAATCTTTTGTATTGTTTTTAAATTTGTCATTTTGTTTATTTCTTCTCTAGCTTTTGTTATTTCTTTGCTTCTACTGATTTGAGGTTTAGTTTGTTATTGTTTTTCTGGATCCTTGAGTTGCACTATTAGATTATTTAGTTGATACTTTTCCATTTTTTAAGAAGGCACTCACTGATATAATTTTCCTTGTAACACTGCTTTTTCTGTAAGTTTTTTAAGATTTATTTATTTACTTGAAATCAGAGTTACACAGGGATGAAAGGAGAGGCAGAGAGAGGGGTCTTCCATCCACTGGTTCACTCCCCAGTTGGCCGCAACATCTGGAGCTGTGCCAATCCAAAGCCAGGAGCCAGGAGCATCTTCTGGGTCTCCCACATGAGTGCAGAGGCCCAAGGGCTTGGGCCATCTTCCACTGCTTTCCCAGGCCACAGCAGAGAGCTCGGTCAGAAGTGGAGCAGCCAGGGCAGAACCAGTGCCATATCAAATGCTGGCACTGCAGGCAGCGGCCTCACTGGATACGCCAATGCCACGGTGCGGGCCCCTCCCATAAGTTTTGATATGCTGTGTTTCCATTTTCATTTTTTTCAAGTAAATTTTTCTATTTCCTTTTTGACCTTCTCTATGACACACTGTTTATTCAGAAGCATGTTGTAAAGTCTTTATTTAATCATATAATTCTAAAGTTTCCTTGCTGTTATTTTCCACCTTTCTTCCATTGTGGACAAAAAAGATAGATGACATGATTTCACTTTTTTTTTACATCTGTTGAAACTTGTTTTGTGGACAAATCTATGATCTATATGATCTTTTGTTTTTTATGTTGTTATATGTGATTGTTTACGTATTGTTTATTTTTCTTTTTTAATATATATTTTATGTAAGTTATACAAGTTTTATATATTTCCTTTATACCATTATAGGAACATAAGGGCACTTCCCCTGAACCCTCCCTCCCCACTCCCTCTCCTATTCCCACTCTTAATTGCTACAGTGATCTTTTGTGAGTACACTTCCCTATGCTCTCTGCTCTCCTTTTCCCTGCAGGGGAATGCCCTGGGCTGTGGGCCTGGCTGGCTTTGCTCCTCTTTCTTTTTCTTTGTGATTCCACACCTGTTATCAGCATCCTGCTGTGTTCTCACTGTTCTACTGCCTCAGGTGCTCTTCCTCAGCTACTCACTTACCTTGTTTGGGTTTTCTTAGAGAAAGATGAGGCAAATATTGGGCTTATCTATAAGACCATCTTGAATCCAGAACCAAAATTTTAATGGAATTGCTGTCAATAATTGGGAAATGAGTATCAAAATCTAGTAGATTTAATTTATTTTTCTATTTTGGGGCTAATAATGTTTTTCAAATGTCAAGCTGTGATAATATCCTTTTAATAAGCTTTTTCTGCTAAATTAGTCTATTGGTTTCTTGCAAAAATTGGACTTGACTAAATACTAGTTATTATAGAGAATAAGTACATACTAAAGTATTTCCTTTATAAATTGTGCATTGCATGAGGACTGATACCATCTCTCAGTCATTTTATGAGGAAACTGGGTTGCAGTCACTTTGTGGGACATAAGCATTGCAGGCCTGGTGGTAAGAAGCTTACATTCCGTCTTACAATCTTAGGATAGCATACTGACACTCTTCGCATTCTACACGGATGCATTTGAGGTAACTTTCCTAATCACAAGACAGCAGCTAAGGGATAGCGCTGATGGGAACTCAGCAATGCCTTCCCTCAACTCTAGACTGCTAGGTTTGGAGCAGCTAACACTATATTACACTATATTACACAAAATAAGGTCTTTGTTGGTACAATTTAGTAAACAAAGAACAGAATTATAATTCTAGGGCTTTCATTAAATTTATTACCATTTTCTTTTTAAAAGACATTACTGGGGCCGGCACTGTGGCACAGTGGGTTAACGCCCTGGCCTGAAGCGCCGGCATCCCATATAGACGACGGTTCAAGACCTAGCGGCTCCACTTCTGATCCAGCTCTCTGCTATGGCCTGCGAAAGCAGTAGAAGATGGCCCAAGTCTTTGGGCCTCTGCACCTGTGTGGGAGACCCAGAGGAAGCTCCTAGCTCCTGGCTTCAGAATCGGCGCATCTCCAGCCGTTGTGGAGTAAGCCTGAGGATTGGGGAGAGCCAGAGGATGGAGGACCTCTCTTTCTCTCTCTCTCTGCCTCTCCTCTCTCTGTGTAACTCTGAATTTCAAATAAATACATAAATCTTTTTAAAAAAAGACAATGCTGCTATATGTATTATTGGCCATTAAATTGTAGTGGTAGCTATGATAGTTACTTATTCAATGTAGAAAATTCAAATGAAAAGCTAGAAAACAATGAGAACTTGTTATGTATCATTTCTGAATTAGTATATAGATAACAAAAGGGTGATTCTTAAAGCTAATGTTACTCTGGGTTAAAAAAAAAAAAAACTGGCAGGGCTAGAAAAATGGCAAAGATGTTGATCAGCAAGATTCCCCACCTCAAAGGAGAAAGAAAACTGATACTTACCCTGAGAGAGCCATGAAGAAGATGAAAGTGAAAGTTATTAGAAGAAACCTGACTTGAAAACATCCATTCAAAGGAAAAGCAGGAAATAAATTAGCATGCAGAAATATAGATGAAGCAAAGGGTATGTTTTGAGAAACTGAGGCTTGGCTTCTGCTTGCTTCACCTCCCATCTTTGAAAGGGGTCTAATAAGATTGTGGCAGATGCTTTTCCAGTTCTCCTCACAGCCTCTTACAGCTGCTCAATCCTTGTCACTCCATCTTCATCCAGCAGGATGACGCTTAGTTGAGAGTAAATATAAATTGTTACTGATGGACAGCATGCAATGCTAGCAGTGAGGGTTAGGCTCAGATGTTTACATGGAAAATCACACAGTGTAACTGTAGTGTGCACTTTTATCTGGCTTACCATATCTTCATAGCATTCTTCCTGACCTCATCCACTTAAGTTTATCTGATATTCTTTCAGGTTATTATTTATGTCTATTTTCACAATAACATGAAAATTATTTCTGTAGCCCCAATAACAAAAATTAATAATTTGAATACTTCTGTAAAAACATTTAATTTGATTCTTTGCTGCTTGAGTACAAGATCAATTATTCAAATTATGTAAAGAAATACTAGAGTTCTATGAAGAAACAGAAAAAGAACAGTAGTGGACTGTGTATTGTCACAGCAGATCAAGCCGCTGCCTGCAATCCCATAGTGGAGTACCAGGTCAACTCCACACTTCTCTGCTACTGATCCAGCTCCCCGTTAATGGGCCTGGGAAAACAGCAGAAGATGGGCCTCGGCTACCTACATGGGCGACTTGGATGGAGTGCCAGATTCCTGGCTTCAGTCTGGCCCAGCCCCAGCCTTTGCAACCATTCGGGGAGTGACCCAGCAGATGGAAGAAGTCTTTCTCCTTCTGTCCCTGTCACTCAGCTTTTCAAATAAATAAAACAAGTGTTTAAAAAAAGAAGCACAAAAGAACATTACGAATCTGGTCGACCTGTAGGATCCAGGTTCCACACAGTTCAGAAACTTTCACAGGGAATTCTGACAGATCATCTGCTACAGTCAACCAAAATAAAACTCCTATTCCAGGAAGAAATCGTCAATAGCCTTCCAGCTGCACATTATTTTACTGGCTGCTGTAAATATGTTCCTTGCAAGAGAGAGAATAAAATAAGACAACATGCTGTGAAGCGCTAGTGTGGATATTTTGTCCGCCCCCACGTCAACACCGGGACTCTGTATTTCTCTTACCTAGTCCAGAGTCACCAAGCTTCCCCCACACAGTCAGGCTCACTGAATGCACTTTGCTAACAGATTCCTTTTCTTCAATAGGTTCTTGAGACCCAAAATGATGCTCCCCACCCATACAATTCTGGCGGTGAGGTTCTAATTATGCTGTGTGCACACCACCATCAATAGCCACAGGATACCTCCTTAGTGAGCCGCAAGTTTAAAAACACAATTACGGGGCAGCTGCACTGAAACCAAGCTGGTATTTTACAGCGTGGGTTCCTTTTTTTTTTTTTCTCTCTCTCTCTCCTGACATAAACAAATGTTGATGTTTACCACAAGTTGGTACATTAGTTGCTAATTAAGTTGCTAGCTGCTTCAGCCAAAACTTGCTGTCTTGAATCCAAGAAAAGAATGGCAGCTAAATCAAAAATAAAATTGTGGAGATTTTTTTTGTTGTTTTATTAAGAGAGTTGCCTATTAAAGAATATGAGGAAGTTACAGCTGGGAAACACCAATTTTTCTCTCTGGACTTCCTCCTGGACCGAATTGGTTAAAGCCAGTGCCAGGATAGAGCTCTTTAAACGCCAGCCATCTAAGCATGAGGTAGAAAAGTTAACTGCCAATCAGCACTTACTTTCTCATAGCCAACCCCCAAAGGCCCTGGGGAACAAGCTAGTTCTTGGGAAGCCACAGGAGGTCAGGTTTGTATTAGGAAGGTCACAGGGGTGACTTCTTCCTGGGGTAATAGGGTCCCAGGACTCTGGACTGGTGTGTTCTTGGCTTCATCTCTCCCTGACCCTCGCAGTGTCCGCGCGAGGACACTGCTTCCCGCTCACGTTAAGGAGCATTTTCTCTTCACTTCTCTTTCGGAAAGCCCTCAAATTTTAGCTGACAAAGGGATGTGACTGCTGAGGCGGAATGCCGCCTGGAAGACAAAACACCGGCCCCGGGGAGCACGGCGGGAGTGCTGCTTGTCTCACGGGGTTCCAGGGAGAATTCATTTTCCTTTTTCTGTTTCCTCTCATCAAGGACTGTCTTCACCCGGCCGACTTAAAGGTGGCTCCTCCCCGATCACACCAACTTCTCCGGGCGGGCGGACGGCTTAGGCGATGTCCGGGGAAGAGAATCGAAACAGAAACCAGTATCTCGCCAATTAGAAAAGCCGCCTGCGGAAGGCAGGACTCAAGTCAGTTCTCTCCCAGGGTGCAGAGGTGTCGCCCGGGACCCCGCGCGCCCCGCAGAGTCCAAGGCAGCCTCGTCCTTGCCCTCGGCCCGGAACTCTCCGCAGCAGCGGCCCAGGCTCCGCCCACCTGCCCACCTGCCGGGCTGTCCAGGTGCGACTGCATTCTGAGCGCTGCCCTAGGGGCCTTGCCCGGGACTTCTTTGCCGTCGTTTGGCACAACGCTGCAGACAGAGCCTGCTTCTGCAGGGCGGCTGACACAGGCGCAGGTATCTCACCTGTCCACCGTTCCGTGGAGGGAATCCTCTCCCTTTTCCAAGGACTGAAGATGTCGAACGGTTATTGCGCAGACAAGAGTTTCCGCTATCTCATCTCATGCTTCCGGGCCAGAGTGAAAATGTACATCCAGGTGGAGCCTGTCCTGGACCACCTGACCTTTCTGCCTGCAGAAGTGAAGGAGCAGATCCACAGGACAGCCGTCACTTCTGGGAATGTGCAAGCAGTTGAACTGCTCCTGAGCACCTTGGAGAATCACACCTGGCCCCAGGGCTGGGCTCGCGAGTTTGTGGAGGCTCTGAAAAGAGCTGGCAACCCTTTAGCAGCCCGCTACCTGAACCCTGAGCTCGCCGACCTGCCCTCGCCATCATTCGAGAACACTCATGATGAATGCCTCCAACTGCTGAACCTCCTGCAGCCCACGGTGGTGGACAGCCTTCTGGTTCGAGATGTCTTAGATAAATGCGTGGAAGTGGACCTGTTGACCACAGAAGACAGAAACCGGGTAGGTGGTATTCCAGATGGACCTGGGATTTTAAGTGATTGGCAGAGCAGACATTGCTTGTACACCTGCCCCATTCCAATTGGCTTTTGACATCTTTCGGCCAATCTGATTCTCTTCTTCTTGGAAGAGAGAATATCTAGTCAACGCATGATTTTGAAAGATTAAACACAGAAGTGTTAATACTCTATCCTTTCACTGAAACTAAATAAATAACTTTAGTGACGTATACTAATAGGTGATGTTTATTGAGCACTTACTATGTGCAATGACTACAGTTTTTGAACTATATTATCACAGTTCATGAAGATCCTAATGTTGCTAACTCTGTTTTACAGATGAGAAAACTGAGGCAGGTAAAAAAAAATTGCTCAAGGTCTTCCAGGAAGAACAATGTAGAGCTAAGACCATCAGGTCCTAAAGTGCTGAATGTTGTGTCTTATCTAATGTAGTTCCACAGAACAAAGGTCAGCAAGTTATGGCTCATGGGCTGAACTCAGGCTGCTACTAGCTGTTTGCAGGCCTACAAGCTAGAGATGATCTTCAGATTTTTGAATTTTCAGCTTTTGGTGTTAGTGAAGTTTTATTGAGCACAGTCATACTCGTTTGGATACATACTGACCATGACTCTTTACTCCTGTGGGTTTGGAAAGAACCTGTTGGGCTTCCAAATCTAAAGTAGTTATTATCTGCCCCTTTAGGAATAAAAAGGTGAGAGGGACTGACTTTTGTATTAAAAGGTCACAGGGACTTAAGCCTCTATTTAAGATGTCAACATCCTGTATCAGAGCGCCGGTTCAAGTCCCAGCTGCTCCACTTTTGATCCAGCTCCCTGCTAACTTACCTGGGAAAGCAAAAGATGATGGCATTAGTACCTGGGCTTCTGCCACCCAAGGAGGAGACCAGGATGGAGTTCTCAGCTGCTGGCTTTGGCCTGGCCCAGAATTGGCTGTTGCAGTCATTTAGGGGGTAAACCAGCAGATGAAAAATCTCTCTCTTTCTCTCTCTTTCACTCTGCCTTTGAAATGAATAAATAACTTTTTAAAAAAGAAAAAGAGGTCAGATACTGGAAACAGTATCAGCTGTATATTTTTACACTATGCTATTTAGTGTTTTTTAATATTTTATTTTTTATTTATGTAAAGGGGAAAATGTCATGTTTTTCACATACAGTTTTAAGAACATAATGATACTTCCCTCCCCACTCTCCTTCTCTTATTTCCACCCTCCTTTCTCTTCCTTGTTTTTCTTTTAAATTTTGTAATGACTTTATAATTACAAGCTTAACCTTCAACTAAGTAAAGAATTCAGCAAACAAAAAAAGAGCACTGTTCCTCAGGAGTATAGACACGGGCTATAAACAATAATCAAATCTCAAAATGTCAACTGATTATATATTACATTTTTAGATCATATTAGTTACCAGAAATCAGGGAAAACATATTTGTCTTTGGGAACTGATTTATTTCACTAAGCCTAATCGTCTCCAGTTGTATCCATTCTGTTTGAAAAGACAAAATTTCATTCTTTTTATGGCTGAGCAGTACTCCATAGTGTATATATACCACAGTTTCTTTATCCAGTCTTCAACTGATGGACATCTGGGTTGATTCCATATCTGAACTAAGTACAGAGAACTCTTTCATATATTGATTTAATCTCCACTGGGTAAATTCCTAGGAGTGGAATGGCTGGGTCAGATGGTAGATCTATTTTTAGATTTCTGAGGAATCTCCATAATGTCTTCAATAATGGTTGTACTAGTTTACATTTAGTTTTGGACCAATTGAGGAAATTACATAACACATACATGTATTTTTTCTCATTTTTAAAATTTTATTTATTTACTTATGTACTTATTTTTATTTGAAAGAGCATCAGAAAATGATGCAGAAAGAGAGAGCCCTCATCCACTGATTCATTTGCCAAATGTTGGCAATAGTTGGAACAAGACCAAGCTTAAGTCAGAATCCTGGAATTCAGGCTAAGTCTCCCACATGGATGGCAGAGACCCAAATACTTGAACCCTCCCTTGCTACCTCATTGAATGTACATTGACAGGAAGCTGGATGGGAAGCAGAGTACAGGCTCAAAAACAGGCATTCCAACACAGGATGTGAGCATATCAAATGGTGTCTTAACCACTCATCCTAACACCTGCCCCCCCCCCTTTTTTCTCCAATCAAAGTTTTAGCATTCTTTGGGACTAAAAATTTACACATAATTCATTGGGAAAATATAATGCTAGTTGTACTTTTTCATATTAGTTAAAGAATAGTAGATCTTTTAAAGGTAGTGTTGTAACTAAGTACTTTGCACAGAAAACTGTTCACTGTTTCTCAAAGAGTGAAGATGTTGTGAAGTATATAAATGCCTTCCTATTTTAATCTTATTCAGGTTTGTAAGTAAAAAAAAAATTGGTTTGAAAGCATGTAGGCAAATATACTTGAATCTAAAAGCCAAAAGCTGTGTACCATGATATGAGTTTGACATCTTTCCCTTTGGTCTTTTGATGCAACAATTGTTTATATCTTTAGTATAAAGTCTGGGCATCAGATAGATTGGCTATATTCTATGACATGAGTTGGTTTTTCATGACTAAAGTTAATGGCCCCTCACAGACTTGACAGACACAGAACCTATCCAGAGACCAAAACATACATCTGATTTTGATGGCTAGTTTTTCCAACAAGTAAATTACACTGTTGTCTGTGGCGTTTATGTCATTTTGTGTATTGAGAACCAACTAGAACGCATTATAGTAGTCCAGCTGGATATGACAAATGTGTACATCACTGTGGCAAAATCTTAATTTGGAAGAAAGTGTGCAGCCTTCAAGCCAGCTGGAGATGGAAGATGGTATTTCCAGCCACAGTAGCTGTTAGGAAGTCCAGAAGCAACAGAGTCCAGTAACACCACAAAGCTGTTTGTGTTTGGTGGGGATGATGTCCCGACTGCCAGTGAAACAGCACTTCTCCTTATTTACTCTAAATACTTCTGCCTATCAGCATCACTTTTGTCTTGCCTGGATTGAATTGCTGCCAGCTAGATTGTATCCAAGTTCTTGATTCTGGCATGCTTGGAGGCAGCTAGCTGTGATGCAAAAGGATTTGACATAGAGGAGATACAAAGAAACTTTTCTGTAATAGTTAAGACCAAAGCACCCCAGACCCTCTCTGGATTCACATGTCACAGGAGACTGAAGAGCTGTGTATTTGGGGCTCTCTGAGGAGCAATACTATCCGTGTGAGAGTCTGGAATAATTTTACATGTATCATTTAATAAGTATTATCAGCTCCAAAAATAAGCTGTGGTGGACAATGGAAGGAAGCAACCTGTTTTGAAGAATTTGTATTGTGATGTGGAGTAAAAAATGAATGATTATCTTATAGTGGCAAAATGTGATGGGAAACCACGAAGTTTTAGAATGGGAACACATGGTTTTGCTTTTTACTTTGACTTTACCCATGAAAATGAACATCATAGCAAATTTTATTCTCACGGTTTCAAATGATACATGTTATGAAGAAGCTTTTTAAATAATAATGAACTGTTTTGATATGAATATGTTGAATTTTGTTCATGCACCTTGTTAACTTTATTGTAAATTTGAAATTTCAAGGATTTAGGTAAATCTCCTATGTTGAAATTCAGATTTGCTTCTTAAAGTCCCTGTACTAAATTGATTTGAAGGAGAAATTATTGTTTTCATGTTTAGCCTCCCAGAGTCTAGCCAGGACTAAGTTGGTGCTTAATAAGTGTTAGATACAAGACTGATTGATTGTATATATTTAAAATAATGTCTTCAACAAGACTTGAAAACACATGGTATGTTGAGTTGCCTTGCTGAGAATTGGGGAATGATTGGATGGTGGGCATAGACCCTTCAAGTTTGTTTTTCTGACAGTTTTAAAGGCTGTCAAAATTTAAGCTTAGCTTAACTAAGTAAACACAACTTCTAAAAATTCTTTTTATTGCCATTCTTTTCTTGTTTTGCAGTAGATATTATTCACTTGGTCTGTTGTCTGAGGGTTCCCACTCCCATCTCCCAGTCTCTGTCCCCAGACACCATGCTAGTGGTGAGAAGACAAGATAAAACAAACAGTCCTGATTTCCTGGAGTTTCTGCTGTAGTCTTAATCAGAGTTCATGCTTCCAACATTGGTTACAAAATGTCTACTGTATTGAGGAACCACTGGAAAATGAGAGACTCAGCACAATTACAAGGCTCATCTTATAAATCACAATAGTAGAGTGATCCTTTTCAGTAAGGGAGTGCTTCTGTACTGCCCTCCTCTTGACATGCTGCTTCATGTCAGCTTGGCACACCCATTGAATTAGACAGCCATCTGGAGCACAAGTGATCGCATAAACATTTCCATGCTGCTTTAATATCATCTGAACAACTGTAGACAGGTGGGTGATTCAGCCCTGGAGACCCCCACACCTTTCACTTCCTAGAACAACCAGATGTACTAGGATTGGTTCAGCTAGAAACCAAGTTTATTTTTTCCAACACAGGGTTGAGTACTCAAGTCAGCCTCCCTCTAGTTCATCAATTTGTTAGGCAAAAAAGGAAGGAAAGATCGTTGATGACCTTTCCAGCAACAAAATTGAGATTTCTTAAAAATTGCACAGATAGTGTACGTACTTAACCATGTAGAAAATTATTAGCTGTAATTGTAATTGAGAATCCAGGATTTGGCCTCAAAAGCCAAATGCCCAGGATCAAACTCTACCTTTGCCACTTACTTGCTGTGTGACCCTAGATATGTAAATATCTCTGTGCCTGACATGTCTAATGAGTACAATGTGCTAATACTCTAAGCTGCTGGACTAATACACACAAAGCCCTTAGAACAGCATTATGAACTATTCATCAATAAAAATAAAATATCCTTTGGGTGGACATGCTCTTCTGTACTGTGTAGAATATTAGTGAAATGTTTGTAAAAGTAGATACTTTCTCAGCTCTCCATAATAATAGCTAACACTAAATTTGTGGCAGCCATTGTTCCTCAAATGCTAACAAATTCCTGACATTAAAAGCATGTAAGAGGGCTGGGCTGTGGCATAATAGGTTTATCTTCTACCTAGTGTGCTGGCATCCCATGTGAATGCTGGTTCCAGTCCTGGCTGCTCCTCTTCCAATCCAGCTCTCTGCTAATGTGCCTGGGAAAGCAGTGGAAGATGGCCCAAGTGCTTGGGTCCTGCACCTGAGTGGGAGACCTGGAAGAAGTCCTGGTTCCTGGCTTTGGCGCAGCACCAGCTGTTGTGGCCTTTTAGGGTGTGAATCAGCAGATGGAAGACGTTTCTCTCTGTCTCTCCCTCTCTCTGTAACTCTGTCTCTTAAATAAATAAATAAATCTTTTTAAAAAAGGCATGTAGAATATATTTATAGTTCTAGAATTTTGTAGGAAAGAATACAAAAGATTAAACAATCTGATCATACCTGTAGAAGATTGCCAATTGTTGACAAGAACTTTTGAAACTATCTAAGTCACTGTTTCTCATCTAGGTTGTTGATTAGAATCACATGAGGTGCTATTAGCATTCCTTTTTTAAAAAAATGGGCTAACATAGACAAAATTAATCAGAATATTATAGGGTGGATCCTAGACATCAGTATTTTTTAAGTTTCCAGAGGTGATTCTCACATACATCTAGGATGAAGGAACCCTGAAAATTCTTTTTAGTTGCTTCATTTTCTTCGTGTGGAGACTGAGTTCCATAGAGATGAAGTGGCTTGCCTGATGCTACAGAATGCAAATGACGCACTAATTTCTTTCTGCTCTAAACATGGCATGGTGTCTTCAAATGTTTACTACTTTATTAGGACTCGGGGAAATTCACTGTGGTAATAACATAAATTATACACATTGAAAAAGGAATTTACTAGATTAATCTAAAAGGGGAGGTAAATGAATGCTAAAGATCATAATAAATGCTGTAGAAATAATTTTTCTTAATATTTTTAAAGATTTATATATTTTACTTGAAAGTCACAGTTACACAGAGAGAGGAGATGCAGAGAGAGGGAGAGAGAGAGAAAGTGAGAGAGAGAGAGAGGTCTTCCATCCACTGGTTCACTGCCCAGATGGCCGCATTGTGCCAATCTGAAAGCAGGAGCTCCTTCCAGGTCTCCCACATGGGTGTAGGGGCCAGAGGCCAAAGGACTTGGGCCCCATCTTCTACTGCTTTCCTAGGCCATAGCAGAGAGCTGGATCGGAAGTGGAGCAGCTTGGTCTCAAACTGGTGCCCATATGGGCAGGCAGCGGCTTTATCTGCTATGCCATAGCACCGGCCCCTTCTTCATATTTTACATTTGATCTTAGCCAAAAGGCCAAGAAGCGATCTTTCTTCATATTTTAAAAAAAGGAATAAATGAAGAAAAAATTCTTGTAATATCAAATAAAACACATTTGACAACAATTTATATCAATAAAAATAAGAAAAATATTAAGTAAGCAAAAATATAAATGTGCAGTAATTACTTCATATTAGTAATAGGGAAGAAACAGAAGTTGTCTGAGAAAGGTTTGATTTTTCATGTATAGACTCGCAGGTTGAAAGGAAATAATGAGCCTTAGGTGTACTGAAATAAATGGATGAAAAGAGATATAACATGTCTGTAGAGTAAAGATGCCTTCTCTTCTGTGCTCGTTGAGAGTGACTGAGATAAAACATTTATTTCCTCAGTGTCAGGTTTGGCTATCTCAATGGCTTAAAACCAACAGTGCATGTTTAAAAGGATGCTTGGCTCAGAGAAGCTTCTTTTCTGGTAGAATTCAAAGTTGCTGTAAGTAATGATGTGGTTTTCTTTAGAATTTGAATATAAAGCACTTTTTTATACTTGTGCTTAATTGTTCAATTTTTCTAAAGGATAGTTTGTTTAAATTTTTCAGAAGATATTCTTCTTTTTTAATTATACTTTTCTCTTAAAACAGATCTCTGCTGCAGAAAATAATGGGAATGAGTCAGGGGTACGAGAGCTACTAAAAAGGATTGTGCAGAAAGAAAACTGGTTTTCCACATTTCTGGATGTTCTCCGTCAAACTGGAAATGATAAACTTGTGCAAGAGTTAATAGGCACCGATTTCTTGGAGAGCAATGCAGGTATTTCTAATTTTGCTCTAGAAGATTTTGCATGATTTACTTAATGATTGAGAGTTTAATAAAGACACAATGTCAGACATCAAGGTTTTTAGAAGTAAAATGTAAAATTGTAAGGGATTTGATAGATCATCTGTTTTGTCCCTAGACAAATGAGGAAATTGATGCCTTAGAAAATATTAACATTTTGAAGATCACAACTCTCAGCAAACTGGGCTAGGATATTGACAGTTGACTGTGAGTCCAACCAATACCCTTTCCACTATCTGTCTTGTCTTGAAAACATGATGATTGCTGGGTTTTTATCAAGGCATTCTTAAAGTTCAATATGTGTAAATAACAGGAAATAATAAGAAATAAGAAAATAATTATTTGGTCATTACAACTCTTGACATATCTTTCTGAACCTTTCTATAAGTTTTTAAGAAATGTATTAAGGATTTGATGAAAGGCTTGTATTTAATAACATATTAACAATACTTAATTTTAAAAATTATTCAATAACAGTAGTAGAAACAACATTTTATAACTTTCACATATATTATCTGTAAATCTAATCTAACCACCACTTTTTTTTATAGTATGTTTCCTATATTTTCAAAAATGTCATATTAAGATAATTAGAAAACTTAATAAATCAATCATACTCATTGTAATCAATGCCAAGTAATTTATTTCTCTTTTCATTTAATCAGTTATTCAATAAACAAATAAAGAATTCCAGATTTCCAGGTATTGTTCTAGGTGTTGAGAATGTGGAATTAAATGAGCTATACAAAGTCCCTCTTCCCATAAATCATACTTCCCAATGGAATGAGGTCCAGAACAAAAAATTTTCTAAATTATATATGCAGCATAAAAATTATAGTCATAGGTGACAAAAAAATAAATCTTAGCCATGAAGCAAAATTACTAAACTGTTAGAGAAATACCATGTTGTTTTTGATATATTATTTTATGAAATACTTTTTTTATTTTTATTTTTATTTATTTTATTATTTTTATTTTTTATTTCCAGCAGTTTTAAATACAGAAGTATATAAATAATAAGAATCTTCAAAAAGTTCATGCAAATGCACAGTATGAGAAAACAGTATATGGATTTCACAATTGTTTTGTATGAAAATAAACATCTTTTAATTCCAGTTTTCTACAAATTATTTCAAGTATGCTTAGAAATAGATATTTGTGGGGTTACCCATTTAAAACTGGTCAATGGAGCTTTTAAAAGTCAGACGAATTCCTTGAACTTTCCACCAGCAAGTTCCACTGTTTCTGCCACCATTTTCCCTATGGGTACACCCTACACACACTCTTCAAATAGTTCGTGGAAAATGCATGTTATGAAAAAGTGGAAAATTTTTGCAATAAAGTAAATTTATCTTTTAATTCCATTTTAGTAATTTTTGAGGTACTCTATGTATTTGTATACATTGAGAGACAGACACACACACACTGTTAAAAAATGTTTTACACTAGACAAATAGACACAGTCAGTCAAATACTACATTATTAATTATTTGAAAATGATACTAAGTCAGCTCTGAGGAGTATACTTCAAACAAGATGGCTGGGCAAGGCCCTGTTTCTTCACTCAGAACAAATGCTGTGCAGTGCCAGATGCTCAAGATTGCGATAAAGTAGAAAGCTCAAGGAGACGTTGCAGCTCTCCCTTCTCTCTGGAGTTATTCAAGAAGTCAGGGAGCCTGTTAAACCAAAGGGGACAATCTAGCTTTCAAACATCAGGGGATGATTCCATGATCTTCCATGGTCTGTCCCCTGCAAGTCCCAGGGATTATCACTATTGCAGAACAAAAAGCTCTTCCCCATCACAAGTAGTACCATGTGCTTGCAACATCAAGATATTTTGCAGTCAGGTATTATTGCTGTGACATTTTCCCACAGCTTAATTTTAATGTTGGTTTGCTGGGTCTAAGGGCACTTCCAGTCACATCTCTCCTGCACAAGTCAAGGATGAGTCTGGGCCCCACCCCAAACCACCCCCTTTTTGGTAAGTTCTTTTTAGAGACTTCATGGGACTATTACTGTCCTTCACAAACACTCTAAGACTTACATTGCAAAGGGAAATGACTGCATTTTAGGTGTTTTGTTTTCCAGATCATTTTGGTCTCACTGTATCAATAGATGTTAGAAAGCAACTTTTCACATAACACAAAACTCTGTTATGCCCACTCCCAAAGTTTGAGAGTACCTGCCATTTTACCTTTGGGTAAGTTGTTTAGGGAAGTGTCTATTGGCATGATTGTTCAGGAAAGAGCAAATCTCATGTAATGCCTGTATTATGACACCTCTTAGAACATGTGTAAAGTATTTACATGTCCTCCTTTTTATTTTCCTTATAATTTCTATAATTTTGCATTATGGTTAGGTCACTGAATATCTATTTAAAAATTACTTGGGAACTAGTTTATCCAAATTTTCCCAGCACAACTACATCTGAGGGTACTTTTAAAAGTTCATGGAAAAGAACAAAGAAAGATAATTTAGGCTAGCAGAGGGGCAGTGTTTGACCTAGAAATTAAGACGTTTTAATATGGCTGCATCCTTATCATGATATCTGGATTGAAGTCCTAGCTCAGTTCCCAATTCCAGCTTCCTGCTACTGCAAAGCTGGGAGTTGTCTGTGATGGCTCAAGTAGTTGGGTCCATGCCACCCATGTGAGAGACCTGTATTAAGTTCTTGGTTCCTTGTTTTCACCTGACCACTGTGTGTATTTGAGGAATGTACTAGCAGATGCAGATGGGAGTTATCACTCTCCCTCTGTATCTCTGTAAATAAATAAATAAATGTTTTTCAAGACAGAAAAATTAATTTATCTTTTTTCAAAAATATTTTGAAATCCCCACATAATTTTTTTTGTAATGTGCACTTGCAATGAACTTCTTAAAGACTCCTCATGTACTGGCTGGCTAGAGAGAAGCACTCTCTAAATGTGGGTAAGGCCTGTGGAAATAAAAGCAGTAGCATTATCTTTCTCTGTCTCCCTGGTCCCATGGGGCAGAGCTGTCTCATTTGGGGCTTCTCCCCTTCTTGACCAAAGTGAGTGGTCATGAATGCTGACTCAGCTCTGTGGGCTTTTATGAGAGCAGTGAGCAGAGTAGAAAATGAGCCTCTAGGTTTTCTTTAAGGTTGGATGGAAAATGCCAACCATGTCTGGAACTCAGTGTTCTTTTTTGTCTGTTTATTAACATAAATAAAGCAAATTTCATGTATTTCATAGATAGAACTCTAAGAAGATAACTGTGCTCGCCTCCCTTCCTCCCTTCAGTGTTCTGGGACTCTCCTACCAGTCCTTCTTGCATTCCAACTCACTCTTGACCAACTCATTCCAAATCAATGGGACATAATTTTCATGTCTTCAGGAAAGTCAAGCAGGGAGTCAATGATTTAAGTATGAGTACTGTTTGTTGAAGTATACATCTGAGTAATAGCAGTCTGAGCATTTTTCCAGCACACCTTGGTGACAATATAATTATCTATGACTGTTCAGTGATCAGGAATTGCTGTGGCCTGAACTGTATCTCCTCAAAACTCATAGCTTGAACCATTAACCCTCAATATGACTATTTCTGGAAATATGGTCTTTGGAGATGATTAAGATTAAATGAGATCATAGGATGGGAATTACATCCAATAGGAATGCTACTTTACAAGAGGAGGGAGAGAGGGAGGGAGAAGAGAGAGAGAGAGAGAGAGAGAGAGAGAGTTCACTCTGACTCCATCATGTGAGCACACTGTGAGAAGGCGACCAATTTACTCAATTCCAGGAGAGAAAACCATCTCTAGACTTTGTCCTAGCTGGCATCTTGACCTTGGACTTCCAGTCTCCAAAGCTGTGAAGAAATTTCTGTTGTTTAAGTCACCCAGTAGTGGCCTGAGCTGACCAGTACGAAATTTGGTACCAAAAAGTAGGGCTCTGCTGGAACAAAACCCAAACATGTAAAAGTGGCTTTAGAACTGGACAGTGGGTAGAAACTGACATGCTGGCAAAGAACATGGTGGATGGCATTCTGGTATTTTGTAGAACACAGACCTCACGAGTGATGAATGTGGATATTTAGCTTAGAGATTTCTGAACAAACTGTTGAAGGAGAGGCTGTTTCCCCTGGCTCCTTATGGCAAAATGCAAAAGAAAAGAAAATGAATTAAAGAAAGAATTGTTAAGCAAAAGAATTCAGAATTTGAGGACTTGGAAAATTCCCAGCATATCCCAGCATATTTTTTAAAAAAGAAAGAAATGGGAAAATGTGTTCTGCAGATAGTGTTGTGAGTGGCTGCACAACCATTTGAAAAAGAGATCATGAACTTAATCAGCCAGTTCAGTAACAGTCAGGAATAGATAGGAATATGCCAGCAAAGGCACTGTCATTTGTAAATAAAGGTAACAGGGAATGCAGGATGGAATGAAGAAAAACTGTTGGACGTCTTGGATTCTGCTGAATGAAAACATAAAGATATCTGGCTGTGAACATCTCCAAGGAAAGGAAAGAGTGACCTCAAAGACAATTCAGCAATTGTAGGGCTGCCACTCCTACCACAGGCTCAGAGACAAGGCTGTTTCCATATCAGTTCCAAGGTTTGAGCTGCCTTTCTGAGTACAATGGGCTGGAATGACCCTGCCTAGTACCTTAGAAGCAGAGACACCCTCACCGAGAACTGCATGCTAGGGCGCTGCCCTACAGAGCCCTAGGGTGAATCTGCCATCCCAGTGAAGCTACAGAGCAGAGTATCAAACCAACACTAAGAGTCTACAGTCTCAAACCTCTTGGGATTTTCCCTGCTAGGTTTGGAACTTGCTTGAGAACCCACCACTTGTTCCTTCCCTCTTAATTCTCCCTCTTGGAATGTATTCAGAAATCCATAGCTTGTCTGGTTTCACAGGTGCACAGCTAGAGAATTGGCCTCAGCGTGATTCATACCTCCAATCTAACCCATACCTGACCTGGATAATGTTTAGATGAGACTTTGGACTCCAGACTCCACAGTTGATGATGAAATGAATTAGCATATTTGGGGCTGTGAAAATGTAATTAATATATTTTGCTATGAGATATTAATTTGGAGAGCGCAGGAGTAAAATATTATGGACAGAATTGTGTCCCCTAAACATCATTATGTTGGAGCCCTAGCCCTCAAGGATGTTGTGTCTGGAGATAGTGTCTTGAGGAAGTAAGTAAAGTTAAATGAAGTCATAGGATTGAGGTTTTATGAGAAGAGGAAGAGAGAGAAACATCTCTTTGTCTTTGTCACATGAGGGTCCACAGTGAGATGACATGTGTCTGCAACCAAGAAGAGAGACCTCACCAGGCTTCTACCCACTGGCACATTGAGCTGGGACTTCCTGGGTTCAGAACTGTGAAAAAATAAATTTCTCAGGTGCAAGCCGCCCATTCTACAGTATGTCACTATGGCAGCATCAGGGAACTAACATAGCAGCCGGGGCTCTGACTTCTTGGGCTTAACGAATCCTGGTTCTTCCCAGGATTGAGACTGTTGGCCAGATGTTTTCTCTCTGTGCCTCAGTTTCCCTTTCTGTGAAATACATGTAATAATATCACTTATCCTTTAGAATTATTTTCAGGATTGGATTATTTAATGTATGTAAAGTGTTCTAAGGTGAGCACAAAATTAAATGGGCTGTTATAATTATAAACCCCAAACATGCATATTATCTAGCCGAAAACACAGCCAACTTGGATTGTTGTCTAAAGTCACAACAGTTTTCTTCAGGAAATTCTCCACACGCAGTTGGACATCTTTTCCCCTGATTCATGAAGGTGAGCTCGTCTGAAATGACGCTGTATGTCTCTATGGCAGCAGTCTTCTCTGACAGATTGCAGCCTTAGGAGAAGGACCAGGAACTTTGTTTTCCTTTGTGTCACACATGAGTCCTTAAGAAAACAGTCACTACACATTGGCTAAAGGAATGAAGCCAGAAAAGAGGAATGGAAAAAAAGGAGAAAGGAAGGATACAAATATTCCATTCAATTAAAATAATTCCAAGAATGCAAAATATGTGAATTTAGGCTGACATTAAAGCAGATGTACCTCTCGTGTAGAACATAGAGTGAGTGAACAAAATGGCATGAGCACAGACTAAAGGGAAACTTCCAACTCTGCATTTTCATTAGTTCAGCCTCAGATGTGGCTTTGTGTAACTGAGTAAGTGACTTACTCCTTAAAGGTCATGGTCAGACAGGAAATCATCTCCCTGTCTTTGTGATTAACATTATACTTAATTACTTTCTTTTTAGATTAAATTAAATGAATACAAGGAATTATTCAATATGTCCATATTTAAAATAAATATACCATGTCATAACAAAAACATTCTAAATTTTTCAAAACATCAAAGTACTAATATTTATTAAAGCAAATCTCTAGTGGGGATCCTTGTTTTTTTAAAAAAACAATAAAAGATTTCATATTGTACAAAATCATTCATTGCAAAAAATTTATACTCTGTTCACATTTCAAATTGTTTAAGTATATTCAGGTAACCTCTGTTTACTACTGTCATTTTGTTCTCAAAATTATAATAACAGTTATGCTCACTGTATAAAAACTTGCCTAGCACTATCACGTACATTCTAAACTTTTACTCACAGAGGCTGAAAATGTATCACAAGAAGATGGTCCTGAAGTTCAAGAACCACTTTATTCAACCACAGATCAGCCAAGTCCAGAGAAAGTGGAAGGGGACATGGAGAACAACTCATCAGAGTCATCTTTTGCAGATTCTTCTGTGGTTTCAGGTATTTGAATCATGTACAAACTTTATATATACAATTGTTACTTCTAAGAAAATTCCATTAGTGTACTGAGGGTTTCACAACCTAATAAACAAAGAGAAAATTTGGGCATTGGGGTTTGTGAGCACTTTTATTAAAGATAATATGTTTATAAGTGATTAAAATGATTCCCCTTTGACCAATTTTTTTTAAAGTAAATACAATATCAATGTGTAATAAATATGAACACTTTTCTTCCAAAAAAAATCCATGGTCATTCCAATGTGATAAATGTCAAAAGATATACCCTGTATTCCATGGTTTCCAACATGCTTTCAAATAAATTATTCAGTTTAATTCACCCTGAACCCTAAAAGTTAAATGTCATTACTTTTTCAACTGTTTGACAAACTAGAATGTTCTGAGTGGTTTAGTGGAGTCATAGAGAGCAAAGCCATGGCTACAAAATGGAAGAAAAAACAAATGCTGAATTAAGGCTGGCTTGACTTGGTGTGAGAACAAGAGGCCATAATGTTTACCTTTCAGATACTGAAATTGCCATGGAAGAACACAACTAATTTAATTACATCCCTCTCTAATATGTTCATGACTAGAGAATCTTCCTTCCCATTATCTTCCCCAAGGACCACATTTTCACAAGAAATTGTTGCTTGAAGTCTTTGCTGTGCTGTCCGGCTACCATGGTTTCTGGGTGGGCTTCCCAAGGGTTGACACGAGGACATTTCACACTCACAGTGAAATCTTAAGAAGGGTGGAAACTTGATCTGACTGTGGTGTTTGGAGACAGGGCATTTTGGGGGGCCGTGGTGATGAGGTTCATCAGGATGGGTTTTGAACACTGGTGGCTCCTTAAGAAGAGAGACCGGGGGAGGCACACATGTGTACACAAACACACGCACACACACACACAGTCTCTTGCCATGAGATACTCTGCCCTGTCTTTGACTTACCCAGCAAGAAAGCTGTCACCAGATGCAGAGCCTTGAAACTCTACAACTGTGAGCTAAATGAGCCTCTTTTCTTTATAAAGTTACCCAGTCTCAAAAATTTCATTACAGCAACACAAATGGACTGACACTAGGGAAAAGGAAAAAAGTCTCCAGTGACAGCATGTGCCAATCTCTGTGGTTTAAGTACTCCCACAAGGGCTTATTTCAAGCTTCCAAAATAAGGTCACAGGAGACAAGGCTGGGAAGGGAGGTGCAGTGGCACACCCTTGTATGGTAATTCCACCATTCAGATATGATAGGCCTATATACCCTCAAGATGGCAGATAACAGTGGATGAATTAAATGACCAGGAAGTCACGAGTTCTATATTCATTACCATCATTTTAATATAATTTATTTTGTTATAAGTTTATGTAAGTGAGTTGTTCAAAAGATTTCTGTATCTGAAAGGCAACTGCAGAGAGAGACAGAGACAGAGAGATCTTCCATCTGCTAGGTTCACTGTCCAAATGGCTGCAAAGGTTAAGGCTGGGTCAGGCCAAAGCCAGGAGTCTGGAAGTCCATCAGTCTCATGTTTGTGTGGCAAGGGCCCAAGCACTTGAGCCATCTTCCACTACTTCCCCAGGCACGTTAGCAGGGAGCTGGATCAGAAGTGGAGCAGCCTGAACATGAACTTTTGCTTCAATATGGGATGCTGGTGTCCCACAATGCAGGCTCCTAATTTAGATTTGTAAGAACTAGCTATTTAACAACTGGCTCCGAAAATTCAACAATTGGCTCCTGTGAGCCAGTATAAACTAATTCCAGGACATCACTGCAAAGTTTATTACTTTATACTCAGAAAAGTATTAAATCTCCATTGAAGGAGATTTCAAATGCATGTATACACTCAAAGAAGTCACCCATATTCCTACAGAGCTTATACATAGTGCACATGATATTGGGGTATCTGTCATTTTACATGCTAAGATGTATATTTACAATGGATAGTCATTAGCTATCATTTCACAGGATTTTTAAAAAATCTCTTTTTTGTTTATTTTGATCTTCTTGAAAGACAGCATGACAGAAAGAGAAAGATAGAGACCGAGAGAGAGAGAGAGAGAGAGAGAGAGAGAGACAGAAAGAGACAGAACCATTTACTGGTTCACTCCTCAAATACCCACAACAGCCAGGGATGTACCAGACCAGATCCAGGAGCCAGGAGCCAGGAACTCTGTCCAGGTGGCAGGAGCCCAAGCACTTGAGCCATTATCTACTGCTTCCCAGGCACAACAGCAGAGAGCTAGATTAGTAGTGGGGTGGCTGGAACTCCAAGTGAAACTCAGATGTGAGATGCCTGCATTACAAGTGGCAGCATAACCAACTGGGCCACAATGCCCACCTCACACAGCATGGTTTTTAATGATTAACTAATAGTTCTAGAATTTGAATTCAGTATAATTAATTAACCAATTGTTGAACATTTAGGATGTTTCTCAATCACTACATCATAAATAATGCATTGCTAGCTCTCATATGTATGTCACAGTTACTTCTTAAAAATACTACATGATTAGAATGTCTGATTTAGACAGTTTTAGCACATTTGATACTTAATGTCAAATTTCACTCCAGGAACTTGTAACTAGAGTGAATTAATGTGTTCTCCAACAGTAAGGGAGAATGATTTTTCCCTGAATTTTCTTGTATAAGTCCTAACACCATTTTCAATATTTGCTAATTAGATGGTTATAAAATGGTATTTTGTTATTTGAATTTTTTTGTTTCTTTTCAAATGTTTTTCCACATTCATTAACTTTGTGACTGTGCGGTTGATTACTTATTCATTTTCCCATCAGGCTATTTATATTCTTGCTGGCTTCTATGAACTCTCTAAACATACAGCAATCATTTGTCACACATAGTACCAATATTTTTTATGGTTTGCTTACATTTTAGCTTGTGTAGGTGTTTGCTTTTTGTTTTTAATTTGAAAGTCAGAGTAAAGACAGAGAGGGAGAGGCAGAGACAGAGAGATCTTTCCTCTGCTGGTTCACTCATCAGATAGCCACAACGGCCAGGGCTGAGCCAGGCTAAAGCCAGGAGCCAGGAGTTACATCCACTTGTCCCACATGGGTAGCAGGGGCCAAAGCAGGGGCCATCTTCTGCTGACCATTAGCAGGGAGCTGGAATGGAAGTGGAGTAGAACCACTGCCAATGTCACGGCAGCAGCTTTACCTGCTATGCCACAATGCTGGCCCCAGTGTTTGCTTTTTTGATGCAGTGTTTCTGAGGATTTGCTATTTAATAAACCACCTGGAGAATGAGATCTTACTGCAATGCAAATTCGGATCCAATAGCTCCCGAGTGGGGCCTGAGATCCTACCTTTCGCACGAGTTGCTGCTACTGGTCCTGGATCACCCTTTAGGCCATGAGGGTGCATGTACAGGAATAGTCAAGGTGCTCAACTTGAATTCTGGAGGACACCTTTTTGCTTTTCTGTTGAGGAGCTGCACTGCCCCTCAGAAATCATGGGCTGCTCTCTGAATGTGAGACTTCCAGGTCTTGATACCCTTCCTTGATAGGCCACCTGACACCTCTGTAGATTGGCGACTGTTTCCTAAATCACAGAGAAAGACTTGAAGACAGAGCCAAGGCTGGGAGATGATCTTGTGTCTGAGACGAAGGTATTCATCAAAAGTTGCCAGACGCAGCTCATCAGCTTAGAGTTTGTTAAGTCTGACTTTCAAAGCAGACAAAATTCAAGACAAATGCTGTAATTATTTTTCTTTTTTTATATTTAATGTAAAACATGAGAATGAATTTTGTGGGGAAAAAAAAAGTCTGCATCATGATAATGACTTTAGGGGACAAGTTATTTGTTTGTTTTCCCTCCTCCCTTCCTTTCACATTTGGTATTTAACAAATGGTTATCTGGCTCCTCTCCTGTGCCAGGCACCTTGCTCAGCACTGTGCACACAGAAATAATGGCTTAGGCCCCCATGGAGCTTTCCACTGAGGGGGCATCCATCAAACCATGGTAACTCTACAGCTATGCCTGCAGTAGATGCCATGAAAGAGCAATGCAAAGTGCTAAAATATATAACAGTCTCAGAACTCGTAAAAGTTCAACAAGCTGGCTCTAATCTGATAAGCACTATAACTGTCTTCTAGTCTGTACGATCCTTAGTATGTCTGCATTTCTCCTGTACATTTGTGAGCAGATTAGTGCGATCCATTCTGGTCCTTTCCTGAGCAATAACAAAGGGTAACTTTATAAAAAAAAATATGAGAGCAATAATTTCAGACAGTTCTGATGCTACATGTTTGGGGTCATTCCCAGTGTCTTTTCATTTTTTCATTCTTAAGAACTAAAAACTACTGATATAAATAACTATAAAATACCACTAGCCCAGAGAAGTTACTCAAACTTCTTTGAACCAAGTATTTGTTTTTAAAGATTGAAGTTTTATTGCAAAAATTTACTATAGAAGGATCTTTGCCTACATGGGAATTCTTATAATTAACAATCAAAAAAATTTGAGAGTATTCATTAGTCCCTAATATTCATTTGTGTAATTTTTGTGTATCTTCTTGAAATTGATACTATATAGTTATTTTGATTTCCAATATATTGGATTTATATTTCAGATACTTAACAATGTTGCATTGAAAGAAACTTATTACTTAAGCTGTAAATGCTCTGTACTTGCATTTGAATTTTATGTGTGTAGAGAAACAACTGACAAATTATATCTAATTTTATATTAAGATTTTTCTAATTATTATTTTTGAACCAGTTTCTAAGAATTTTTTCATTGCATGGTAATCTTGGATTACTCAAATGCTGTTAAATTTATAGCTTTCTTGCAGAGATACTTTATATCAAATAGCACTTCAAAAAGTTAATGAAATTGAAATTTTAAAAAGTTTGTTACAAAAATTTTGAAATCTATGCATAGCTGGTACATTCAAGAAGGTTCATGAAGAATGCATATCATAGCCTATTGTTGGATTTCAAAATCATATATTGTTTTTAACAGCTTTTACCCCTTAACCCGCCAGATGGGTAAGACACACTACCATTATCAACAGTAGTCTACCCTGAAGTCAGTTTCATTTAGTTATTTATTTTTGTAGGAGCAAACATTGTGATTTCATGATGTGTGTATACAACGGATAATGACCCAAACAAGGAAATGACCAAATCATCACCTCAAACCTCCAGAAAATGATTTTAAGCACCTCTCTCTTTCATTCTACCAGTGATATTTCAGAATTATGCAGTGAATAATTCTAGAGAGGACTTCACCATGTCTCCACACGTGGGAGCCGGCATTTGTTCTTTCTTCCCCACCTCCATGGGTGATCAACTACTTCCTATTAACAAAATGTTTACTAATTAAGATATACCAAAAAGTGTTTTTCCCCCTAAAATGCACCCTTCTCTAAAACCAACAAAAGCATTTCTAAACAACATTTGAAGAGTTCTCAGGCTACTACACTCTCTTCAATGCTGGATGTTATATGCTATTGCCTTGTAACTCACTTCTCATCTGATCACAAGACGATACACAAAACAGTGGTGTTTTTTGGACTAACACTTCCCTGGAAAATGCCAGAGTGACATAAAACTCACATTCGTTTTCTTCTATTAAAATATTTTATTTACATCAAGTGAACAGTTATGTAGACACCTTAATTCTATAATCTTACAGCAGAATTGGTTGTACTATCATGTTTAATTGTCTGCTATTGTTGCTTGTCAAAACAAATGAGTAGTTTACACTAGCACTTTTATTTTACGATTTTAAAAGTAAGTCTCTATAGTAACATAACGTAAATTGTATTTAAAAGTAAGTACAATTCATTTTATTTGGAATCAACTTACTTTCATGCAGGATTGAATAGAAAATCCTCCAAACACTGTTAGAGCGCCCTGTTGTGAAACTAGAAAACGCAGATACCCCAAATTGGCCAGCAGAGGGCGCTTGTACATTTATAAAGAGACTGGAATTTCACTGTTCCAATGTGGAAGATTATAATGTAACTGTAGAAATGTGGTGTGTGTGAATATTCAGTGCGCATGACTATGAATGCATGTGTATATTTTGATTTATATATTCATTCACGTGAAGATTTTAAAATTCCACCCCAGCTAATGAGCTTACCAACCTGCTTGTTTTCAGACTTTAATACCTTCTTTCTCATATTCCCCCATATGTTCAACTCCTTAGGTTTATCCGGTGACATTATGCTTTGGAATATATTGTGGATATATTTTGCATAGATCATGTTCTGTAGGAGGGGTTTAAAAATTGACCTTTATAAAACAGCCTCCTTCTCCCTGGCCCAATCTGTTATAGCACTTTTTTGTTGTTGTTGTTTTGTTTTGCTTTTTTTATCGATCAAAGTCCAATCTTAGATTTGGCCTATACTAATTTCTGTAAAAATGTCACAAAATTTATATTTCCACTTGAGGACAAGAATAATGATTTATAGCATTAAACTGTAGAAATCAGAGATTTTTAGAATCTCTAGAAATGAATACCATGGCATTTCAGACTTAAATAGAAAGGATAATTGCCACATTAATGTACAATAATATAGTATCAGAATCCCTCTCCTCTTCAGGATTTAAGAGAGTTCTTTATTTCTGTATATTTCTGAATCTGGGTATCATTAATTATTGAGAACTAGCAGTATTACTGAGGCAACATAAAAGGCAGATATTAATTTGAGTTGACAGGGGGAAAGAGAGAGACAGAGAGAGGGAGGGACACAGAGAGAGAGATATGATGCTGATGATATTGGTGCTTGCTCAAAGATTTTATAAGTTTGTATTTTATTTCAACTTACTGTGAAATATCTGTGTCAATTATAGGACTTACAATTGAGAAATATTTTCAGAAAGGCTGTGGTTCTTATGTTAGGAATGAGGATATACATATATTGGCAGAAAGAAATCTTCCTAGATTGCAGTTAATACATGCTGTATCTATTCTCATGATGTCCAACTATGGCTACATACTTAAAGCTTTTTAAACAAAGTTTTCACAAAAGCAATGATTTCCATTTTAATTTGGACTGTAAGCCAGAATAATAGGCAGGAAGAGGATGGTCAGATTATGTTACTGAGGGAACTAAACACTGAGGCATTGGGTTTACCCTAAGGACATTTATATCCAGCTCACAAAAGCCAGTGACATAAGGAGAAACAGTAACCTACCCATTGCAAAAGAATCACGAGCCCTACATGGTAAAGGGTGAGAATATTTGTGGAAGAAGGAAGATTAATCTTAGAAAACTTCTCAGGGGAGAAATACAATGTATTTTCTCTGAGCTTTGAAGAGCTTTTGTGGGATTTTGTAAGTGGATGTGGCAGGAAACGTTTTCAGTTGCAGAACCATCATGAGCAAATGCATGGAAAAGATAGGGGAGCAGTTTGGGAGGGGAGCACTTGTGAAGGGTGATGACAGAGAAGGTCTCTAAACTCAATGGGAGCCCATGGGTTTCTCTGTCGTTTTTCCACTGCTTTTCCCATGGCACACACACACACACACACACACACACACAAATACAAGTTTACCACTCACTGGATGATCATGAAATACCAGCACAGGGCATGCGTGATCATCTCAGACGATGTTTCTAGCAAAGTTCTTAATTAGAGGAGAATTCTGGCAGGACACTGATTGCGTGAAACTGGCCGTGGTGGGAATATCTACACCACGGAAATAGACACTCTTCAGTCATGGCTTTTCTCCTTCACGAAGATGAACCCCCATGAACATCCCTCTTCCTGTCCTTTCTTCTTGTCTGCTTATTCCTGTTGCCTTTCTCAGCAGGTGCCTACAAGCCAAGAAAGATTTCCAAATTGCCTTCCACCTTGCCTTCCCTACGCTTTGTTATCGCCAAGACTGACTTCTCCCGTGGGTATCGGCTCATCATTCATGATTGATTGGACTCTGGGACATGCTGCTGCTGTGACTGACTGGCAGTAAATGGATAGGTCATAGGGAGGGGCGTTGCTTATTAACAATCCTGCTGCATTAGGACTCAAGTCCAAAGGCTAAAGGGGATGGATGACACAGCTGATGCTATCTTTAAATACACTTCAAATTTAATTCTGATTGAAGCATTTCAGCAGTAGAAATGCTAAAACAGGAGCTGAGGAGCGCCTTGGATAGCCATGTGGGCCTGTGGCTCTAGGAGTCTGATTTTTCTCTTTGGGGAACTCATTTCCTAGAAGCTTGGATCCAGGAGAGAATATGCAAGGTGGGTGGAGGTGGCTTCTCTCCATTCTGCAGGAACACATGTTCCTTGGCACAGAGAACAGAATCTGACAGACCAAAATGTGAGCGAGTGTATGTGTAGAGTGATATACATAGAGCTGAAGATAAAAGTGATCTATTTCCTCTCAAGAAGGATTGAGAATAAGTTATTTCAAAAGAAAAGGAAACACTTATTAGTAGTATGAACGCGAGCACACAGAAGTCCACACAGTCGTTGTGCACACGTGATATGAGCTTTCGGGGAAATCTTTGATGGTTCGGGCTGAAACTGGAGGGAAGTGGGGGAGGGCTAAGGAGGTGACGCTAAATGCCCAATAAGATCAGAAGTCGCGTAAACATAACACTAGCATGGGAAGTGGGGTTAGACCATCTCAGGTCTTCCTGAGAGAGCAAAGCCGTTGGCGCTCTTCTTGCTCAGCACACAAAGGCCCTGTCCTTTTCATTCTTCCCTGCTGGAATACAAAACACTTGTCAGCAGAGAACCTGTGACAGGCTGAGGCCAGGGGAAAGGAAGTGGAGTTGTTTTGGGGCTGAAAGTAGGAGAGACGGCACCCTCACCTGGTAGGAATAGAAGCACAGTTTGTGTTTTACCTAATAAAGCTTAGCTCTGAGTAAACAATGTAGTTGTCCACTACTTGTAAAAATAACATTTTCCAGTAGAGGGCAGACTTTACATTAAAATAGATCTGAATAGGCCTTCAACTAAGGGTTTTTTTTTTTTATTTGAAAAATTGTTTAAATTTCAGTATTTTTGGTTTCTAAATGATATAAAAATAAATTCAAAGTATTTAAGGTCTAGGGTATGTTAAATATGAAATTTCTTGGATCCTAGTTCATATTTCTGCCATATTAGCAAAATATTCAATCTGTGATTACAGAATGAGGCCGTTTTTTTCCCATGGCTTATGGACTGGTCGTAGACACTCAGAGTTGTTGTAAGCAAAGCTGTTCTTTTTTGTGTTGTTTACAAAGCTATCACAGAAAATTCCATCTTTTAACTGGATGGGTATAATTTTCTTTCACGCCAATAGTGTTTGATATGAATAACCACTTTTCTTTAACAAGGATTAGCATCATTTTCTAATTTGTTTTATAGCTAGCTTTAATATTTTCCCTAGGGGAAATGGCACCTTATATAAAAGTTAACCTATTACACAACGTAATTCTGATATTCGAAGCCCTTTATGCAGCAGCTATATGGAATTTAATGTTTGTTTCTTTTCAAGATTCTTTTCTTTTCTCTAACAAAATCATCCTCAAGTAAATTAGAAAATAGAACTACAGTTTACATTTTATTTTTAAAGGTTTGGTCATTTGTTCACAGTGGCTGAGTTCCAATCCAGAGACCAATCCTTTAGAGTCCACACTGTGTTTTTTATGGCAGCACCCTACTCCATTAATTTTATTTTATATTTTCTACTCTAAAATCACACACGCATAATCTGATTTATATTACAAGTCCAGAGTGACGTACTTTGAGAAGTACAAAGAACAAAATAAGATAATCCTAAATAAATCAATTGTAGAAATTTTTTCACATGTAAACTATATAGGTTGGTTTATTTTCTGGTGTCACATAAGCACTTTATTGAGCTTAATTTTTAGGGTGTATGACTACAATATGATTTTTTAAAGTGCATATAGAAGGAAAACCTTTAGGGAAGGCATTCTTGGTGTTATGGGAAATACACTATATTTTATTTTATTATTAAATTTATTTCCTTCAGTACTCCATTTCCCACGAGATATATATATATATATATATATATATATATATATAAATTCGTAAGAATTTGCTGCCTTGGAAACAAAATTATTTTTATGTGAAGAAACTGGAGACTTATATTCTCTTAAAATGACAGATAAATCAGCACTTGATAACCACTTTCATTTTCATAATACTCCGCATCAGAATTATTCACACTAACTTTGTGCAACACGGCAGAGTAGTTTGTTTTAACTTGGATGCAAAACAAGTTTAAAAATGAGTGTGCATGCTTACAGGTAAAAATGAAAGTCTGTCAATGAAATCAGCAATATTAACAAAGTACAAATCATCTCACTAAATTTTTTTTTTGAAAAGACAAGCTCTGTTTTCACATTGGTAGAAAATTTGACATTACAATAAAAATGTCTATTGCTGCTAACAACAAAAGAAATCCTTCCTTCTCAATTAGCACTGTCGGTACAGTATTGTTTCCTTGTTCACAAAGCTTCCCAGAAATCATGAGGTGCACTTGAGGTTGGGAAAAAAGCACTCTAACCCTAGACTTAAGATTCAGAAAATGAGAACTCTGACCCATTCTAGCTGTGTGATATGGAGAAGTCATTTAACCTCTCTGAGCCTTGATTTCCCACCTATAAAATCGAGGTGATAATGGGTGTCCACCATAGAGGATGCGGACAGCTTAAAGTGCAATTTTCATTCTCTCTGGGATAGCTCTGAACTCAGTGTTCTTCTGACTCATAGCAGATCTGGGAAATCAAAATAATCCAGATAATGAGTTTATATAATACCCTATTTTTATTGTAATTTCCTATAGAATTAATAAGTTGTTTGTGCACATTGCATAAATAGCTCCCCTCTCCGCCAAACTTGTCTAAGTCAAAATAAAGCTTGGGGGAAATTTTGGCTTTACATTTACAAGAAGAGGGCTTAAGATTCTGATGTAACTGCTAGTGACCAGAAACTGAAGTACGAATCATCTCCATTTCTGTTACACTTAGTGGAAAACTTGATGAGTGTTGGATTTTAGATAATGTTTGTCAGCATTTTTCAGTAATTTTGATATTTGCTTCAATTCTCAATACTACATTTAAAACAACAAATGAAAAGCATGTCAACATTCACTTTTTTGGCCTCAAAATCCTGGCCTATATTACTAGATATAGAATTATCCTGGCAATGACATTTCCCCATCTCATTTTACACCTTGCCTTTTCCTTACAAATCATACTCCCTTTTCATCAGTACATCTGCCCAGAGCTCTCTTCTACTTGACAGTTCTATCCCACACTCGCCTCTGAGCTTCTAACAAGACATTCCTCTGGGAATTGCAAAGTGCCATATTTAAAACCTCTCAGTGAGATGTGCAGGTTTTCCTGTGTGATCATAAGGGATTCCTCAAATCTGAATTTTAGAGCTAATCTACAACAACTGATAAGCACAGTATTTTCACATTAGTCTATTTATGTTATGCTAATAAACTTAAACAATATGTATGTCCATTGAGGCTTTCTCTACAACTTTTGTATCAGCTGTGTTCTAAATTTTCAGAAAGATGTTTTACACATTCAATCAGCATTGGCTGAAACTCTGTTCTATCTTATGAGTTAAAGACCTGCCCAAATCGTAAGGAAGACATCTGAGATGTCACAGACCCCCTAGGGAATACTAGTCTGCAATAAAAAGGAAGAAATTACTGATACATCAACACCATGGATGTATGTCAAATGTCTCATGATGAGTTAAAGCAGCCCTACACAAAGCCTGCATATGTCATGCATCCCTCTGCCTGACAGTCTGGAAAAAGCAAAATGATAGGGACAGAAACCAGGTCAGCGCTTGCCAGAGGATAATATTAGGGAATTGACCTCAGAGGGGGCAGGCAGGGACTCTTAGCAGTGATGGAAATATCTTACTTGTGACAGGTTACAGAGTTGTATGCACTTAGCAGACTCATTGAAGTATACATTAAAAAGTGATTTTTACACTGTATAAACTATATTGCATCTGACTCAAAAAATTAACTAGCTAAGGAAAATACTCTGCAACATACTTGTGGTTTGGTTGTATTCCATCTCTTCCAGCGTTTCACCAGCATCCTAGGATGTGTCTGTTTTTCATCCGTTTCTTTATATAGTCCTAAATATATAGAACTCACTCTAGTTTTAAGCAGCTTGAGGCTACTTGAATATAATTTATTAGTGCATTGGGGAACTTTAGGGTGAAGTAGTAATTAACAAGTGTTTTGAAATATTCTGAACTGTAAATTATTAAATGGTACTCTTACCCTAGCAATATATCAACTATTTGATTCTTGCTTCATTTTCTAATTCCAGCAAGAGCATATTGGACTCAATATTACCTAATGGTTATTAAATTCCATAAGGTAATTGATATTAGCCCCATTTAAAAATCAGGGAAACTTAAGCACAAAACAAAGTCAATAGCAAATTTCACAAGTTCAGATTCAAAAGGCCACAATAGTAATCAATCACCTTGCACTGAATTTTGCCAGTTTAAAGATAGTTCTGATCCATATGGAAGAGATTGCCCAAATCTTTGGAAATAAAATGTATGGAAGGAATTCTGCCCCAAAGGAAAGAAGGTTTTCAAAGAATTGATATTGAGTGCAAAAGTCAGAAAATGGGATTAATAACCAAAGGGTGTGTACTAACATTCATACATACTCCTAACTCGATTGTAGAGACTCTGTTTAATTAAGCAAAAACATGTATTGCTTCATAAGCTTCTAGTACAATTCGGATGCCAGACCTTAACATATTGTTTTTGAGTAAAGTCTTCTTGATGTTTTAAATTTATGTTTATCATTGAAATATTATCTTCATAACTGATCAATAGAGTCATATGCCTTATCAGTTCTCTAATCTTTTAAGTGAAAATAGCTCAATGGATTCCAAATAAAACTTTTGGTTTAAAAGCCGATATCAAATTTAGATATTCTTTTTGGGGAGCAAAAGGTGCATAGAGAAAGACAACAAAAGTCATAAATCCCTAGAAATTTGCATTAACTCTCATATAGGAAACATAGAACTTTAAGTAGGTGATATGTATTTGATTCACCACCCGGCAGCTGCTCATTCACAGTGGACTTTTTTTTTTTAACGTAGCCTGCCAGGAACTCTTACCTTTTATTCATAATTGTCTGGGTATGCTTTCTCCACTTGCACTGAACTGTATGTACTGTGTGCTGTAGAGGTGTGCAGCTAAAATACGTTTATTCTCAGAAATATTTTAAAAATATTTTAAAATGTTTTCCTTTGCAGAATCAGACACAAGTTTGGCAGAAGGAAGTGTCAGCTGCTTAGATGAAAGTCTTGGACATAACAGCAACATGGGCAGTGATTCAGGCACCATGGGAAGTGATTCAGGTACTGCCTAACTGTTGTGTAAACCTTAAAAAGTGTGAAATAAGACACCATATAGTGGAATTCATGGGGGCTGTTCATACCCTCCCTAATGTATTTATGCAATTAAAGCAATTCTTTTCCACAGTGAAGTTATTTTGGAATCTTGCCATTCATTTTCTTTAAAAGTACAACTTACAATGTCTTAGGACCAACTATCTAACTCTGATCCAGTTCTTATCTTTTGGTCTGGCATATGTCATATTCCATAGAATCATGACATCTTTTTTGTTTATCATATCTGTTTCATTCATTTGACTGAATTTAATTTTGCATTTAATTGTGTCTATTTATTTATTCCCCCAAACTGCTTTTTTTATGTTCTTAGACTTGTACCTACAAATCATCTTGAATCTGTTAAAAATTAATTATAATTAAAATAAAAAATGAAAAACATAGATTTTGAATCAAAACATTAATAATATCAATGACAGAGGTATGACTCTGCAGATACCTCAAATAACAGAATTCCTCTTAAAATCGAAAACTAGAAACTAGACATAAAGTTTAAAATTTCCAATTCAAAGCTCTTGAATCGCAGTAGAGTTATAAAATAGTTCGGTCACTATATGTAAAATGTACTAATTGTTCTTTATATTGGTTATGTATCTCCCTAATAATAACAGAATGCCTGTTCCTAAACATTCACACATTAATCAATATGTCTTCTGATCATATTTTCTAAAATTGCCAGTCTGGTAGATTTCAAATAGTTTCTTTCTCTATTCCAATATGTGTTTCCATGATTGTTATTGAACTAAAATATTAACATGGGTGATGGGTGATGTATATCTTTGCACATTTTTCAATATTTGTCTATATGTTCGATATATTTCAAAATTAGATTTAACAAATTACAAAGAAATACTTTGCCATGTGGCCAGCTAATAAGCAGTAGAAAACTGAAAAATTAAGGAACAAAATACTTTATTCTTCACTTGTGATTGAGTTGTTTCCACATAGAAAATACCTTGTAATTCAGATTATTCCTCATTGTCAGAAGAATCACAGACATGTCCATACATGATAAGCATAAAAGTGCAAAATAGTTTATTAACAATGGTCATCTTCCCTAAATGCTTTTAAAATTGGATTTTACCAGTTTTTTATTTGTGTGAAGGACCATGAACAAGTTTGTTTGTAGATAAGTTATTTTGGTGCAGGAAAATTTTGAAAACCATACAAACAAGAAATCTTCCAAAAGTTCACAGAAAATGTATATTATGAAAAAAAATTCATGGATTTTAAAAAAATGCGTAGAAATGAATTTATCTAAATTCCATTTCCATTTATTTTTTGAAGTACACTCATGTATCTTTTTTTATGATCACACTTCTGAATCCCTTTGATTAGAACAGGTTAAATTGAAGAAACCCAATTCACCAAATGTCAGTCATTATTTTAGTGTAATTAAAGTGTTAATCCATTTTCTGTTCAACTCACTGTTTATGAAGTTCTTGCAGTTTGATTTTTTCTGTGGATTGTGTTTTTCCTATATTTGTCATGAAATTGTTAAATTTAATAATTAACATTCGTGGTAAGTGCTATTGATGCTAGAACTCAAAATACACTCTAGCTAATATTTAACATCTTTATGTGTTGTTTTAAGCTTCTGGACCTCATCCTAATTTTTATTTGTCTAGGTAAGGGCTTTTCAACAATATTCATTCATTCAATAAATATTTAATGTGTATCCTCTGTGTGCAGGGCATTTTGCCTATTTAGAGCTGTTAGCAAATGTATTTGCTGATTTTTAGTTCTCAATGTGGCATGAAAAACACGATAAATCTGAATGCAAATCACTTTTGAAAATCAAATACATTTCAAAGGAAAATACATTTTTGAAAACATTTTCAAGGGACACTCCTTGAACCTCCTGACAGGTCAGTGCTTTCTTACAAGGGATTATTTTGTGCAGTGGGCAGAAAAATTCTGAAATGATAAAATTATGAAACGCCTTACTGTCAGATGTGTGCTCTAAGCTGAGCTAGAAATGAATCCAATTCTAAAAGGTCTCTAGATAGATTGAAGAATTGCTAAACACATACTGAATAGAGATACTAAAGAGTATTGCGGTGTTTGTCATTATAGTTTACACCTTGATGTTGAAATCTAAAGGGCCTTTATTGTATATTTCTTTGTCCTCTTTGAAAGTCAAAAAATGTGCTGTAACGATTATGACTGTACCCAAACCAATTGCATCATGATCCTTTGCAGAAATATTACTCCAGTGTAAAACATAAGTGCTGATACTTACATTTCAAATTATATTATGATAGGGTGATTTTTTTGTATGTCTATTTTCCACTTTCAGAGAGATATCCTGCTTCTCAAAGTGACAATGTTTTTGTCAATAGTCATTGGACTCATAGATAGAAAGTGTCTCCTTACTATTTCTAGGGAATGCCTATTAATATTTGTCCAGCTGGAATGGCATGTTTTTGGTGGCTACATACTATAGGTAGAGGAATACTTTGTCAATTTCAAACACATGCAGTGACAGACCTTTTCTCTCCAAGAATAACTCAGCTGTCAAAATCAATGTGAGAATGAAATTTGCCACATGGTGTGGTTCCAACAGAATATTACTATTTAAACCTATTTGATTTCATTTTTGGCCATTTTCATGGGACAATATCATTTCAAGGTTTGACCAATATTTGTTATGAAAGTATGGCATGATATTATTTAAAATCTGTATGTATTTTAATTGTTGTACTTAATTTATTACACTATTCAGAAAGAGCCAAAAAATAAATAAACAAGAACTTAAACATTTCTTTTATGAAGGCAATTGGCACCAGGTTTATTGATATCACCCTGTTATCTCCTTCCAGTGAAAGAGAAGAGAAAACTCTGTTTTCATTTCTTATGTGGATAAATTCTTCCATCCCTATGTTAGAGGATGTGATAAGGCAAGAATCTGGCTGCATATTTAGCAGTCATCCAGCTCTTTATCTTTGGATGCTATTCTCACATTGAATCCAATTCTAATTTTTTCCATATCCATTCTGTGCTTCTCATTTATATGTGGGGCTACCCATTAGATCTCCTAGTATTAACTCAAAAACATAGATAATTGATCTCAATACTTTGGTTCTAAAGTTAAATTTTGAACACAATAGCCCTTTTAACAGTCAAACACATCTTAAATTATTAGTGCAATAAACATTTAACATGCACGAGTGATAATGATATATTACTCATTTTTTTTTGACAGCCAGAATGGACAGTGAGAGAGAGAGAGACAGAGAGAAAGGTCTTCCTTTGCCATTGGTTCATCCTCTACTAGCTGCCGCAGCTGGCATGCTGTGGCCAGCGCATCACGCTGATCAGAAGGCAGGAGCCAGGTGCTTCTCCTGGTCTCCCATGGGGGGCAGGGCCCAAGCACTTGGGCCATCCTCCACTGCACTCCCTGGCCACAGCAGAGAGCTGGCCTGGAAGAGGGGCAACTGGGACAGAATCTGGCACCACGACTGGGACTAGAACCTGGTGTGCCGGCGCAGCAAGGCGGAGGATTAGCCTGTTGATTCGCGGCACTGGCCTCATTTTGTTTTAAAATATTTCTTTTACACAAAGGGAACAAATTTTGTGTACTTCATATTCACAGCTGTAATAACTTAATGGAACTTCCCACCTCTCCGTCTCTTCCTCATTCCCTACCTCCCTTATCCTTACTTCCTTATTTTCTTTTAATTTTTACAAAGACATACTTTCACTTTTCTTTATAATCACTAGCTTAACTCTCTGCTAAATGGAGAATTCAACAAGCAGTAAGTAGAAAAACCACTGTTCCTCAAGAGTATAGACAAGGGCAATAACCAATAATCAAATCTCAAAATGTCAATTTCACTCCTATTCCTTTTATTGTAGTGTATATATTAGTTACCACAAATTAGATAAATATGATATTTTTGGGGGGGACTGATGGATTCCATTAAACATTATTGTCTCCAGTTGCATCCATTTTTTTGTGAAAGATAGGATTTCATTATTTTTTTTTACAGCTGAGTAGTATTCCTTCTTCTATAAATACTGTAATTATCAGAGACCCCAGAAATTAGCTGGTGAACTTCTGGGTTGATTCCATATCAACTATTGTGAGCTGAGCTGCTATAAACATGGAGGTGCAGCTAACTCTTTCATATGATGATTTCATTTCCTTTGGGTAAATTCCCAGGGGTGGAATGGTTGGGTTGTATGGTAGATCTATTTTTCAGTTTTCTGAGGAATCTCCATACTGTATTCCATAATGGTTATATGAATTTACATTTCCACCAATGCATAAAAATGTCCATACTATCCAAAGCAATTTATAGATTTAATGAAATCCTAATAAAAATACTGAAGATGTTCTCAGATATGGAAAAAAAAGACTCTAAAATTCATGTAGAATCAAAAGAGACCGTGAATAACTAAAGCAATTCTAAAGAATAAATATAAAGCTGAAGACATCACAATACCTGATTTCAAAACATATTACAGGGCAATTGTAATCAAAATATCTGGGTACTGGCAGAAGAATAGACATGTGGACCAATGGAACAGACCAGAGACCCCAGAAATTAATCCATACATCCACAACTAACCTTCAACAAATGAGCTAAATTCACTTCCTGGAGAAAGGACAATCTCTTCAACAAATGGTATTGGAAAAATTTTATCTCTGCATGTGAAAATATGAAACAAAACTCTTACCTTACACCCTATACAGAAATCACCTCACAATGAATTAGAGATCTAAATCTCTGACCTGAAAACATCAAATTACTGGAAGAAAACATAGGGGAAGCATTCTAAGATATTGGCATAGGCAACGACTTCTTAGATAATACCCCAGAAACACAAACAATAAAAGCAAAAATAGACAAATGAGAGTACATCAAGCTAAGAAGCTTCTGCACAGTAAAGGAAACACTCACAAAAGTAAAGGGGCAACTGACAGAATGGTAGAAAATATTTGCAAACTATACAACTATGAAGGAGTAAGATCCAGAATATATAAGGAGCACAAGAAACTCAACAACAACAAAACTAGCAATCCAGTTCAGAAATAGGCTAAGGCTGTGAACAGGTATTCTTTAAAGGATTAAACACAAATGGCCAGAAACACAATGAAAAGATGCTCAGGATCACTAGCCATCAGGGAAATGCAAATAAAACCCACAATGAGGTATCACCTCACCCCAGTTGGAATGGTTACCATTCAAAAATCAATTAGTAACAAATGCTGATGAGAAAGTTAGGGAAAAGATACTGTCATCTTGCTTCCAGATTCTTGGCAAGGATACTTAGAATAGTGATCTGTGTTTTCTCCTTTATTTTATTTTATTTTATTTTATTTTTTTACTCAAAGATGTGGTACTAAGCACATGAAACAAAAAGAAAACATCATTTAAAAAACATGCACAATCATTATTATGGAAACAGCATTTTACTATTTTTAAAATCTGTGCAAAAAATGCACCAGTGTAATATATTTGTGAAATAAAACAGAATTTGTTGATATCTTTTAAAAGTTTCATAGATCATGTAGTAAGTTAGCAAAATTAAGTTGCTGGGTCCTGATTTGGATACCTCTTAGCATACATCTTCCTTGTAATTATTTTAGTTCTTTTTGGAAAGGTTAGATGATAAATATTCTCAATAGAGGTAAAATATTAAGATTTTTATTATCCATTTAAAGGCTATGTAGAAGCAATTTTGGTCATAAATAATATGAGCCTTACATAAATATAATAAAGTTCAAAAGGAGCAGAGAAACAAAAATTGTCAATGTGTATTTTAAATGCTGGCAATCTGCATGAGTTTCTTATGAAAATCATATTAAGTGAATCAGCAAATGATCCAATGATAGCTTAGACCTAATGCATCTGTCTTTACTCATCCATATAGAAGGCAAATTTCCTGCCAGGTTAGTAGCTGATTCTTCCTAAGTGGTATTTGGTGTGAATGTTCCTACCTATTTAGAAAGTACTAAAAAAACAAGTTAAAACCCACTTAAATAGAGTCATTCAGTTGGTGAAATGGAACCATCAGCAACTTTTTTGAAGTTAATGGGATCATATTAGTTTAGTTTTATTGCTATCACTGATAAGAAAATGAGCACTTATTTCATGTGTGATGAAATACTGATAAGAACTGTCATTTTCTTTTCTTCTTGTGATTACATAAAGCATACAAAGGGCTTTTAAAAGTACATAATATTTATTTTACTGCATTCCACATTATACACTATTCATGTTTACATCTTTCTCCTGGCTCAAATAAATAAGGTCACTTCTAAATAAAAGACATTGTATCTAAACCAAAATATGTTACAATAATCTTTTTCTAGCATTCACAAAATGAATGTAGGCTAGTACCTGTTTTACCAGTATTTTAAATTTAAAATCCATGTTAATTGAAAATACTTCTAATATATTGTGCTTTGGGTTTCAGGAAAAGTATGAATAAGTGAAGATATACATAGAATGAAAGAATAAAAATCAATATTCAAAACAAAATGGCAAAAATAGACATAATTTAGTTAAACCAGCAATTTTTTTTACCTTTCAATGAAAACCAGCCAACTAAAGGCTAGGATGTGAAGAGTTTCTTCCTACTCCCTAAATATCATTCTGTAAAAACCCGGTTGTCTCAAATTGGGAAAAGATCCTGATAAAGTTGTACAAGTTGCCTCAAAAAGCCTGTGGGAAAAGGGAATTGAAAAATAAGCATATTCAAGTGCAAACAAAGTTTTAAAATCTGTGCATACACGATGTACTTTTTCATGAACTGTTGGGTACATACAGATACACACCTATGTGTGTGTACAGTTAACCTTCCATGTCCATGGGTTCCACATTTGCAGATTCAATCAACTGTAGATTAAAAATACTCAAAAAGAAATTTTGCTTGTACTGAACAAGGGCAGACTTTTTTGATTATCTTTCCTCTTGTTTTTCTTCTTTATTTCTTTCAGATGAAGACAATGCAGCAGTAAGAAGATCCCCTGAGCCAGAGCTGCAGCTTAGGTCTTACCAAATGGAGGTTGCCCAGCCAGCCTTGGAAGGGAAGAACATTATCATCTGCCTTCCTACAGGGAGTGGGAAAACACGAGTGGCTGTTTTCATTGCAAAGGATCACTTGGACAAGAAGCAAAAGGAATCTAATCCAGGAAAAGTTATAGTTCTTGTCAATAAGGTACTCAAAGAACTTGTAATACAACATTATTGGCTCATTTTCATGCTATCGTTCCAAAGCTTTTATGACATTTGTAGCAATGCTTCACATTTAGCTTAATTAAAAATAATGTCAAAATAAGATATTCTTTTATTTTGATCTTTACTTTTTGAGCTATATCTAAATCTAAGTAATTAGCCTTAAAATGAAATTTTCCATAGAAGCAGAACATTAACCCTATATATATATGCATAAAGGTTATATTTACCTGGACATATTTTGATGTTAATGATTGCTAATTTATTACTGTGAGCATGAATGAGCCCAAAACATCCATAATCACAAATGATTTGTTAGAGTTTCTTAACCATTGACCCTTAGTTAAAGGTGGAAATTCTTTTTGATTCAGAATAAATAACAGTATTCAGTGATTATTTATATTAAATATTTATTCCATTAAATGCAACTGAAGCTTTTCTTTGATCATTTCCATTCTCATCTACTCCTTTACAAAAACCTCAGCAACAGATTCTAAAACTTGCTATAGTTTTTGGATATTTATTATGCACAACTTTGTTTGTAATTTATTTTTCAGTACTGAAGAAAAACACCCAAAATTCATGATTTGCATGATTTTCATCATGTTGTTACAAATGTGTTTTGTGTGTATCTAAAAATCTCCCCTTTGTAGATGTACACCCACAATGAAAATACTTTAATATCTTTTTCTGGTAATGGTGATATGCTAAAATGTATTTGCCCATAGCCTTCCACTTATTTTTTATAAAGCATATTATATTTTAGGGTAAAAAGAGCTTAAATCCTATTTCTACCTACCAATAGTTAGACCTTAGACCAGTAAATGACTTCTCTAATTTTAGCTTTTGCATTTGTGAAATGAGCAAAATGATAGCAACACTGCTTTCAAATTTAAATTGTATCACATATATATTGAAAGGGAGAAAGAAAGAACCTAGGAAAGACTCAGTAAATATTATCTCTTTTTTTCTCGTTCTTTCTTCCTCGCCTTACTTTTACAGAGTGGTTCTCTCACTTGTGCTGGGTAACTTGTAACATCCGGGAGGTTCCTCTGCTTACTCAATAGCCCTAAGCGTTCTTTGAACCACAGACACTGTTGGGAAGTCCTACTTGTATTCATTCAAATCTGTTTTCTTGGAATCCACACTCAATGGCTAGATCTCTTTCTTCTTTGATTATACACAGTAAGTCTTGATTTTCCTTCCATATGATAGATAGAAGGCAGCAGCATCATGTGGTTCCTATCTTATTTTCCTTTTTTGTCCACAGTTGCTTCAATCATTCTTCATTTAACATGGTCTCCAGCCCTTTCATTATTCAGTGTGTTCATATTATTCCTGTCTTTTATCTAGGACTCTCTTAAAACACAGCAGTTAGACCTAAATAAGATACTATCAATCTGGTCTTACTGGTGTGGAGTGTAGGAGAAATGCCATGTGACACTCATTCAGCTGGCGACTGTCTTCAACATTCACACATTCATCTGAACCTTACCATAAACTCAAATCCTTAGTTCCTTTTCATTTAAAAATCTGTTAAACCAGCCATCTCTTAACTTATTGCTATGAAGTTAATTTTGAATATAAAGTATTTATATTTGTTTGGAAATATTTACATTTATTTCTTCATGTCTTTTATATTTCTTGACCATTTCAGGCCTCATGTATTTCTGCACCTTCCTTTCTGTAATGTTTTATGCTGCCAATGTTATATTCTAATCAAAAATGTTATCCAATCAGATCTAGGTTATTCTTATGAATGTACATTTATGGCCATGTTTCAATCCTTACTAACTCTTCATAGTCACATTACTGATGTACAGACATTTGAGAACATAATTTTATTCCCTTGTTGTTTTTCTCCTCAGAATTACTAGACATTCCTGTACTAATTATTCCATCAATGTCATACTTTGCCATTTCTTTTAATTTTAAAGTAATTTTTACTTTACCTTTTAATTAAATCAGGAAATATCGGGCCCAGTAAGTCAACATAACCTGTACATTCCAAATTTGGTCCAATAGCAAGGTCTTCTAACCCTTGATCAGGAAAGAAGAAATCCTGTTTCCTAACATCATTTACTTTCTTTTCCTATCCTCTGTCCTTTCCGAAGTTATAGCCTTCAAATGCAGGAAGAAATGAAAACACCACCTGTGCTCCCAGACTTTCTACTTCCTATCTAGGACTTCAACATCGTGAGAGATAAATCCCAGGTTCCTTCAGATGCTATAATACAGCCCATATGATTCAGCAGAAGTGGGTAGCAGTTGGATTTGATTAGTCTTGGCAGGCACTCTGTCACTTCTCAGAAAAGGCTCCAAGAGGACCACACATCTCCCAATTAACTATGTCAGACTCGCACCTGCCTTCATCTGTGTCCTTCAGTAGGAAGTCAATGCCACCCAGAGCGAGCCTCGAGCAACAGGATTTTCAACACTTGCTATCTCCTATGACAACTTCTTTTTGTTCTGTAGATAGAGGATGCTGCTTCTTGGAAAGTTTTGACTCACCTTTTGTGGATGGATCCTCTTGCTGCTGTATCACTCTGTGATACAGAAATACTTAGTTATCAGTCATTATTCATGTCTTTATTTAAAAATGAATCAAACATAGATCTTGCCCTCAGGGAATCCACAGTCTAGCAAATAGATAAAATATCTGTTGATTATATAATAATCAATATTTTATTGCATTTCTTAAAGCACTCTCAGATGTATTATTGTATTGAATCCATGCAGCTACTTTATGAGGCAGTCATTATTATCCCCATTTTATACATCAGAAAATGAAAGCTCCAAGACACTTCTTGGCCTGTGAAGGGTCATCCATCCAATATCAGCAGACAGAAGACTTGAACCTTTATGCCATGAAGTCAATTGGAGCTTCTGTATTCTCCACACTTCTAGAAGAAAATGATAGGGTATATATCAAAAGAAGTGTCTGAGTACTGGAAATATGTCACACTCCATTTCATTTAATTTTCACAACATTACAACAGGTTAACAGCCTCATTTTATTAATGTGGAAATTAAGACAATTGAGATCATTCATCTTTGCCCCACAAACAAGGCCACATAACACCAGTTGTTACGGTAGATGTTTTCAGGGCTCATTTCCTTCTTTCTATTTCATTCTATGTCTTCCCACAACATTTAATTTCTGTTCTCTTCCTTATAATCTTTCTGATTTCTTACTCAGATTATTCTATTTGTATTGCATATGAGGAACTGGAAAGGACATTTCTTGAAAACTGCATCAGGACGGGTCTTGTGGTAGAGAGAGAGAAGAGTTGTGGCACTCGCATTTTAGTCTCTGATGCCATATGGAGGCTTCCTTAAAGTAAAGGTAAAGGTTCTGCCCCCAAAGTTGCTCCCTGGATTTGGTAGTTCTGGAGTGGGACTCGAGAATCCATAATTCCTAAATCTCTGAGGTGATTTTGCACAGGTAGATCAGAGATACTTTGCTTAAAAAAATAACTGACGCTTTCACTTCCTACCCTTTCCACCTGTGGTAACCCTCTTTTACTCATCCACCTTGACTATCAATTTGAATTCCCCTTTGCTTCCTGAAATTCATGGTTTCCCTTTCCCTCCCCCTTCCCCAACAAGATATTCACTCTTAGAAATTACTCCATCATTTCTACTAAAATAGTGGAAAACATGTTCTTTATACACTGATCTCAGCCCAGGAGATCAGCCAACCCTTACTGAGTACCTAAGTAGAACTCACGTTGAGTAAAGAGATGAACAAGTATCCTACAGACTAGGAAAGTAACCATAGATTCATTATCAGATGATCACATTATGAGGAATACATTGCAGGCTCCTTGAGGTTTGCCCTTGAAACTCCACCCACCAATTCCATGTGACCCCACTATTCACCCCTAGACTTCCATTGATTAACTCCTTTAGGAGATGAATAGGTTCTTCCACCCCCTCATTCAGGCAGTGTTCTGGATACAAGTAATGTGCAGCCCTGAGGTGTCAACCAAGTCACCCTTAACAGACATTACAACATATGAGCAGTCAGCTGAAAGGGACAGAATGTTCCGCTTCTGTGACCAAACCTATTTACTGTTTTGTTCTTGCTCAGGCACCAAAACCGTTCCAGCAGTTCATTCCCTCAGTCCCCATCCATTCTCCTAGTCAATGCCAGAATTCCTCTTTCTTGGTTCCCTATTCCACCCCATCCTTTGGGTGCATTGCCTCTGGTTTGATCCCAAAATAAGCAACAGTACAACTCATTAGCATCCTTTGAACTCCTACATTGAATTAAAAATATTCCAATTGATTTTCACAGTCTGGTTCTGTTCTACAAATGAAAATATAATTTTTATCCAATCTTAATATCAACTCTTTACTGACCCAGGGCTTGTGAGATTAGATTCAAATTCCTTCTAAACCTTTCTTTGGTCTGGTCGGTTGCTTCTTCCTCTTTGCTGTCACTTTGCATGTGGTTCTGTGAGAGAATTATTACATAGTGTTGTAATCACTTGTTTTGGTTAGGCTTGCTCTGTATGCTTAGCTAGACTGAGATTCTCAAAGTCATCAAGCATATATCTTAAACATTGTGTAGTAGGCAAAATGTCTATGCAAGTCAACAGAATAGTGAGAGGAAAGATGAATAGATTGCTGTGTCTAATTACATGATAATATAAATACTTCTGGTAATGCCTGACACAACTGTTGGTCAATTTCCTTTGCTTTGACTATGCTTTCTTCCTCTCTCTTTTTTTAAAATTGTCATGTTTTAAGGTACCATTAGTTGAACAGCTCTTTCGCAAAGAATTCAAACCATTTTTGAAGAAATGGTATCGTGTTATTGGATTAAGTGGTGATACCCAACTGAAAATATCATTTCCAGAAGTTGTCAAATCTCATGATGTTATTATCAGTACAGCCCAAATTCTTGAAAACTCCCTTTTGAATTTGGAAAATGGAGAAGATGCCGGTGTCCAATTGTCAGGTTGGTTAAAGTATTTATTTTTAAGTCAAGAACATTTAGTAATATTAATAATAGCAGGAAAGACTGTATTGGTAAATAATCAAAATATCAATAAAAATTAACCTGGTTTAGATTATCTTTCACTTCATAAATTTTCATTAAAACCTTTCATTTCCCAGGGGAAACAAAAAAACAATAATGTTTTTAACCAGGCCACTTTGCTCTGCATAAGAATTTCAGTATTAAGTCAAACACTTAGTGGAGTTTCCCTTACTTCTAGCAAGTTGTTTTTATTTGCTAGTGGATCTCCTTAGAACCTCCTTCTTCACCATGGAATACAAATACAGTTCTTTCTGTTCTGGGGGAGGTGGGTTGAGAAGGTAGGAAAAAAAGAAGGAAAAAAAAAGTATGATACTTGAATTTTAAAGTAAGCAAAATTATTCCTCCTTAAATGATATGGATTTCATTTGGTGGAATAAAAGCAAACTTAACCAACTTAAAATTAAATATTTTATTGAAGAACAAAACTGTAATCCTAGGAGTTTTCTTAGAAGAAGCAAGGGTGTGAATTTTACCCCCAAAACTTTTGAGCTTTATAAACTTTCTGAGTCTCATTTTATTAAATCGGGATACTATCTAATAGGTATAGTTTCATATGTATACATGAGCTCACATGTGTACAAGTACCATGTACAGTTATATTTCCCTCCTACCAAGTGTAAGAGTGTTGTAATAGTACACAAGACACCCACATGGCAGCTCAATTCATTAGCTCCAAGGTACTCATCTCATTGTTGTTTGCTGGCGTGAACAAATGAATCATTTGAATTTTCTTTTAAGACTTTTCCCTCCTTATCATTGATGAATGTCATCATACCAACAAAGAAGCAGTCTACAATAACATTATGAGGCGTTATTTGAAACAGAAATTGAAAAATAATAGACTCAAGAAAGAAAACAAGCCAGTGATTGCCCTACCTCAGATTCTGGGACTAACAGCTTCACCTGGTGTTGGAGGAGCCAACAAGCAAGCCAAAGCCGAAGAACACATTCTAAAAGTAAGTAATTAGTTTACCAACAGAACCAACACAGAGACAGATGCCTGTGTTCCTTGGGGATTTTAAGATTGAGTTCAAGTTCCATGATTGTCAGGTGACATCTATTTGCTTCAGCTACGGAAAAAACACTCAGTCTCCCACAAAACTATGACAAGTTTTAATAAATTGCTATGTTACAGAACAATGCTATAAAATCAGGGAAAGCAGATATAATTAATAGTACCTTGAGACAAATAGAATGCCTTCTTTCAACATCTCTACTATAGTTAAACTTAATAATCCATCAGATATAAAAATATGTGAGTTTCTAGAATTCAGACATGATAAGGTATTATTCCATGAGTTTCAAAACTATATTTTCTTTTTTTCCCCAAAGAAACCTTTTATTTAAGAAGTACAAATTTCATAATTACAAGGTTAGGGATATAGTGATTCTTCCCACCAAAGCCACCTTCCCACCCCCACTACAATCCCAACTTCTTCTCCCTCTCTCATTCCAAGTCCCATCTTCCATTAAGATTCATTTTCAATTAACTTTATGCACAGAAGACCAACTCTATACTAAGTAAATATTTCAATGCACATATACGCGCACACACACACAACCTGTTTGAGAACAAATTCTACAGTTAATTCTCATAATACAACTCTTTGAAGATGGAGGTCCTGCATGGGGAGCAAATGCACAGTGACTCCTGTTGTTAATTTACCAATTAACACTCTTATATATGTAATCAGTGATCACCTGAGGCTCTAAACATAAGCTACCAAGGCTATGGAAGCCTTTGAAATTCACAGTCTCCGTCAGCATTTAGACAAGGCCAAAAGCAAAATGAAAGTTCTCTCCTCCCTTCAGAGAAAAGTACATCCCTCTTTGATGGCCACTTCTCTCCACTGGGGTCTCACTCACAGAGATCCTTCATGATGGACATTTTTTGCCACAGTGTCTTGACTTTCCATGCCTGAAATACTCTTATGGGTTTTTCAGCCAAAGCAGGAAGCCTTAAGGGCTGATTCTGAGGTCAGAGTGCTATTAAGAGAAACTGTCATTCTATGAGTCTGCTGTGTGGAGTGCTTCCTATGTTGAAACATTCTCTCCATTTTAATTCTATTATTATTGCCAGACACTTGATCTTATTTATATGATCCCTTTAACACTGAATCCTATCTATGTGATCACTTTAACACTTAATATTATTACTTTAACACTTATGATGGCATTTTTACCACCCAACTTAAGGGGATTTTTGGGGTCCCATGGCAAGATTTTAAACTCTACCCTTAGAAGTAAATCCATAGGAATGTATGCAGAACTATAGAGCTTTGCAGTTATTTTCTATTATATGTGATCCTAGGAATCTGGGTAATTCAAAGTAAGTAGAAAATATTGATAATAGGATTATGAATTTAAAAGGAACTAATCTGCAGCCCCACAATAGTAAAATCACATTAAGTGGTACTTCTTAATCTCAAGTGTTAAATGAATCTGAGTAGCCCAGGCAGTATGTTCACACCAAGGCAATTGCATTGGAATTTTAAGTCCATTTGAATTGAATTCAGTAACAAACATGTAGAGTTGACACAGAGTTCAGAGGCATAATTGTTGGCTCTAAGATAAAATTTACTACTGAGTTTAGGGATTGATGCCAATCTATAAACTTGGTACTTGGGCTAATGCTGTTCCTAGCGTTGCACTACTCATTTTCTGTGTAGTAGAGGTTAGTAACAAGATACAGTATGTCAAGATGAGTTTAGATATGCTTCCTACAATAGGTTTCTCTCAATACGATGTCAGTTATTCTTTCTGAAAAATGGAATTCAAGGAAGAAAAATTAAATGAAAATATTAAAAATTTATTAAGAATTTAATAAACAATTTCTGGAATTATCTCCCAACTTGACTTATTTAGATGCTCCTGTTCACTCTGTCAGGACAAACATTGTTGATTATTGGTTATCCAGATCCACAGTTAAACAGTACTAAAATATTGTATCAAGCAAGTAATGTAACAAATTACATGGAATTTCACCCTATATATTTATGCTATAAATTATGAGTTATCCACTATTTCTTAAACCAAAAAGTATTTTACATTAAGTCAATTGTAAGGGAAAACTAACTATTTGACTATTGAAAAAATGTCTCTTTCAGATATGTGCCAATCTTGATGCATTTACCATTAAAACCGTGAAAGAAAATCTTGATCAGCTCAAAGACCAAATGAAGGAGCCATGCAAGAAGTTTGCAATTGCAGATGACACCCGAGAGGTATGTGTTTGATTTATGTTTATTTGATTGACAATGTGATGTGCAATTACAAGAAGGCAAATTCTATTTTACACTAACAATCTGAATAATGTTACTTGAAAATTTGCACAAACAGGTTACAGTCTTGCAGTTTTTTGAGTTGTAATATTAGTACAAAAGCCCTGTTGTGAATTTCTCCTCAACCCTTCCTTTAGTTTTCCAATGTCTATGAATAGTAGCTCAGTAATTGTTAGGGTGTGTATGATCCACAGAGGGGTAAAGTGGTGTGGGTGGGAAGGTTTGTATAACTGAGCTGGCGGAGATACAGCAGCTCATTTTATCCTTTTGTACTTTCTTTGTGAACTCCAGGACTGAGTTTCTGACATACCCCAGAGCCATTTTGTTTTTAACCATATTACAGTCAGCAATAATAATGAATATCCTTCCTATTTTGCATATTTAATTTCTTAGGAAAATTCTGCATTAATGGAGAAGTGAAATATTTAATAATGTTTTTCTGATGAATGTTTTCATTGATGGAGTTTGGGATTTGGTACAGTGGTTAAGTCCCACCTTGGGACACCTACATATCATATCAAAATATCTGGGTGCAACCCACAGTTCCTGCTTCAGATTCCAGTGTCCTGTGAATATATTCCATAGGAGGGAGCAGATGATGACTCAAGCACTTGAGTCGCTGCCATCCGCATAGAAGACATGGGTTGAATTCCAGGTTCCTGACTTCAACCTGGCCCAGCCCTGGTTGTTACTAGAATTTGTGGACTGAACAAACAGATGGTAGTCCTATCTGCCTTTCTTTCTCTTTCTCTCTCTCTCTCTTTCTGTGCCTTTCAAATAAAATGAAAATAATCAAATAAAAACTAATAAAATCAACTCAGAGTCAGTTAGTACATTATAACCAGCAGATTATGTCATTTTTTTGGGTAAAATTTAAAAAGCATGATAAATTTTGGCTAAATATACTTGGTCAAAAGTATAATTCCACTGAAAATCTACTTCATAAGGATATTGAGATTAAGTAATATGAGATATGCATGTTAGATAATACGGTGCTTGAAATGTAATAGGCATTAAACCAGTACTAGTAACCAACCTCCAGCATCCAACAGCAGAGAGACAGAGACAGAGAAAGAATCTTCCATCTGCTGATTCACAACCCAAATGCCTACAACAGCCAGGGCTAGGCCAGGCTGAAACCAGGAGCCCAGAACCCCATCAAGGTCTCCCACCAGTGTGACCAGCCCACCCAGGATCACATTTTCAGGAAGTTGGGTCAGATGTGGAACAGCCAGGACTTGAACTAGCTAGCACTCCAGTGTGGGATGTGGGTATCCCAAGGGGCAACTTATCCTATTGTACCATAATGCCCAACCCACCCACAGATTTACTTTTTTTTTTAATTCTGAAAAAGGGTTCTATCTATTCAAATTACACCCCCATATTTGAATATATTTTATTCATTTTTCACTTTTTGGTTATTTTTTCAGTTTACTTGATCAATTTAAATGGGTGTTTCTCCCATAATCATTAAAAAGGATTTCTCAGGATATTTCTTTAAAATACTTTACAATCCTTTTAAGTTACTTAACACCTTAGTATAGTATTTATTGAAGTGCAACAAACATACAGAAAGGGACAAATCCATAACTGCAGTGACTGCTGACTTCCCATAAACTGAACACATCTTGGTAACCAAAATCTGGATCAGAAACAGAACGTTGCCTACCCCAAAAACCCTTCATTCCTTCCTTAAGTCACCGTGCTCCAAGGAGGACTAAAATATTAATCTCTAAAACCAAAGATGCATTTGGACTAATTTTGAACTTCGTATAAAAGGAATCATAAAACATGCACTCTCTTGTGTCTGATTTTAAAAAGGGGTGATTTGGGGACTGCATTATGGTTTAGTGGATAAAGCTGCTGCCTGCAATGCTGGCATCCCATGTAGGCGCTGATTTGGGTCCTGGCTGCTCCACTTCCAATCCAGCTCTCTGCTCTGACCTGGAAAAGCAGTTAGAGGGTGGCCCACATCCTTAAGCCCCTGCCCCTGCGTGGGAGACCCAGAGGAATCTCCTAGCTCCTGGCTTCAGATCGATGTAGCACTGGCTGTTGCAGCCATCTGGGAAATGAACCAGCAGATGGAAGACCTCTCTCCTTTCTGTCTCTCTCTCTCTTTCTCTTTCTCTGTCTTTGCCTCTCTGTAACTCTGCCTTTCAAATAAATAAATAAATCTTTAAAAAAGAAAGAAAAACATACTGAAACCAATTCTTCAAAGAGGAAGCTTTCTTAGCTTATAGGACATCTAACTAATCATGAAATTAATACAATTTGATTTTAAATTACCTTTAACATTCAAAGTTTTTACAAAACTCGTGAATTTCACTTTCATAAATCTTTGAACTTGGGAAATCCAGCAGTGGTGGCTGGTGTGAGTGTGGATGTGGCTCTGTGGCAGGTATGAAAGAGAAAGAGAAACAAATCTGATATGTAGAAGTCATCCCCAATTCAGCTGTTACTTTATTTAGACAAAGATTTTGAATCCAACTTATTATGACAAAGATAATCTGTGCTAAGCATGTTGTCATTATTACTTTAACAATATAAATAAGTAAGAATAAGTGTGTGTCAATTACTTTTAGGATCCATTTAAAGAGAAACTTCTAGAAATAATGACAAGGATTCAAACTTATTGCCAGATGAGTCCAATGTCAGATTTTGGAACTCAACATTATGAACAATGGGCCATTCAAATGGAAAAAAAAGGTAACTTGAATTTCGATTTAACTTTATTGCATGTTTACAACATGGATACACATGATTATTTCACATATTAACAAGCAAACTGAAGCAAATACATTATCAAAGCCAATTTCTGTGTTCTGGGTAAGACAGGAATAAACATGTTCTTTCTCCTTGTCTAACGAAAGAGTTTCTAATTCATCTGGATTTCTCTTTAATTTATTGTATATTTAAAATATTGATAATATTGACAGTGTCACTAAACGTGAATTGCACTAATATATTTCTCATGCCATATCTCTGTGCAGCAGTCTTCAGAAAGCCCACGGAAAATCCATATCATGCAAAACTATGCAAGAATTTCAAACATTTTTTGACACCAAAATAAACTAATCTCTCAAATCCCTTTTCCATGAACCTTTTCAACTATTCTTAGCGTATTCCTATTGATGCAGAGCTAAAGCAGAAGGTCTAGAACCTGGAAAATTTCCCACTTTTTAGAGCTCATGGTACATTTTGAGCCTTAATGCGCCTGTTTCAAAATCAAAGTTACAGGCATAAATGTATTCAAGTTCACAGCATGCTTGCAGGTGATTTATGTGCTCATGATTTCACTTACATAATACATTCTTTCCTAGCTGCAAAAGAAGGAAATCGCAAAGACCGTGTGTGTGCAGAACACTTGAGGAAGTACAATGAGGCCCTGCAAATTAATGACACAATTCGGATGATTGATGCATATAATCACCTTGAAACTTTCTATAATAATGAGAGAGAAAAGAAACTCGCAGTCCAAGCAGATGCTATAGATGAGAGTGATAATGATGATTGTGGTGGCAATGAAGATAATTTTAACAAACCACTGGAACAGGATGGGACAGATAGATTTCTTATGGCATTATTTTTTGGTAAGAATCAAAGTAGCATGTATTGAATGTTTTGGTGAATTTACAACTTTGACATATGAATCTGTTGTTTCTCAAAATCTCTCCAAAATATCCCTTTAAAATATTATTTTCAGGGAAGAAAGCCACTTCAGATTGTGACTCTATGGATGTGACCAGATTACTCATGGGTTGTAGGATTATAATCAATCATTCAATCATCTAGTTTTGTTGTTAAGATGAATGCAAGTTATTTATTAAATAATTCACCTATTAACCTGACAGTATGTCAAAACATTTGTGGAAAGTGAAAACAAAAGTTAAGCTTATTTTGATACAAAAATTTTAGATAGTCACCCATACAGTGGGCCTTCAAGAAGTTCATATTATCAAAAAAGCATGAATTTCAAAAATTTTACACTAAAAATTTATCTCAATTCTATTTTCCGTAAACCTTTTTGAAATATCTTTATATAGCACAATGTTAACTATCAATGAGCCACATCCATGGCTCAATTACCTAAAGTCTTCCAGTGCAGCTCTTTGTGCCTTTTATTAATTTATACTAATCATTCCTTTTAAATAGTTTTTAATTAATTAATTATACAATTTATATGTTTATATGTATATAATTATGATGGACAACATGCTGTTTTAATATATGTGTGTGATGTGCATTGACTAAATCAAGCTAGTTAACATATTCATTATGATTACTTCTTTCAGAAAACAAAAACATGTTGAAAAAACTAGCTGACAACCCGGAACATGAAAATGAAAAGCTGATCAAATTAAGAAACACCATAATGGAACAATACACGAGAACTGAGGAATCAGCACGAGGAATAATTTTCACAAAAACACGGCAGAGTGCTTATGCCCTTTCCCAGTGGATTACTGAAAACGAAAAATTTGCAGAAGTAGGCGTTAAAGCCCACCATCTTATTGGAGCTGGTCACAGCAGTGAGTTCAAGCCTATGACACAGGTATAAACACTCTTGTAGCCTTGTTTTCCAATGCTGTTATTCCTCTTCTCATACTTGATTTTAATAGCAATCCAATCCGTGGTGTTTGATAAGCTACATGTTGTCTTAGGAGTCATTTTTTTTTCACATAATTGGAAGAACTTTCTAAATTTAGTTTCTTTTTCAAAAATAAGTAAAATTAATATGAAAGTGAAGAAATGGTTACACCATATAATTAAGTGGAAAAATAAAATCTTCACAAAAAAAAAACTGTGCATGAATGATTGGAGCTGTGCAAAAATGTTTACATAGAATGAAGCCTATAAGAGAATTTGGCAAAATTAAAATATCTGATGTGTTAGAAATTATGAGAGGTTTCTGTCCATTTTTAAGGTTTTCTATTTTGTTTACATTTCATTTCATTATACCACTTATTGTGTGCACAGTAAAAAACAAAACAAGCCAGAACAAAACCAAAAAAAAAAATCAACAGTCAGAAGTTAAAAATGGATTTACAGACATTAGAAGCATGGGTAAAACAGTGATGTCTTGTTAGAATAACTGTTTTTCCTAAAGCTTAAAGTCGTAATGACCCTGAATCTTGCTGGACAAGGGACTTCATCAGTTCTATCATGATCATCAAATTCAGGCCAATAGATCAAAATAACCCTGTTTTGTGTATTGCAACAGAAACTTGAAATTGTCCCCTGTAACTCTTGATATGCTCTCTAATGGCACTCATCAAAAAGTTGTTTATAAAATTTAGTGCTAGAGAAAGCAATGATTTCCTCATGTACTGAATTTGTTGCAACGTTTTGGACAATAGCTAGTTTACTTGATGTATTTTCCTTTTTACCCTACCTTCCAGGAAATTCCCAGACAAAACTCAGTCTCAAGCTTCTGTGTTGATCTTTATATGTAATACATCCACATTCTTTCACTTTTAGTACCGTTATTCAGCTTCTATTATGTTAGCTTTAGTGCTGTGACTTTTTCTATAAGTGACCTCAGCAACTCTTTGAAAAGAGGTAGGCTGGAAATTAAAAGTCTGCCTCCAAGCTACTTTTTGTTTCTTATCTCTGTGCTTGCTCCATCCTCACTCCTTGCATCCTCACCTTGTAAATTCGGGTCGACACACTCATTAGAAGAGAAGTTAGACATGATATGATATGAGTACTTGACACTGTGTATTAAATTTCATTAGTATAAATACTCCTTTGAATTAAGATATGGACACCTGCTAAAATCCAAGTGCATATAAGTTTTTGTCAGTGGATATGAGGGTAGGAGGGAGAAATGATGAGAGGACAATCTTGGTGGGTCTTTTCACACTGTGTTCTCCAGCAATTAAAAGTCAAATAAGGATTCATGCTGCCTCTGAGAAGAGAGAGAAGGAGACGATACCACATGCTCTTGGTCTGATAGGTTAAAGATGACAGCATGGATGTGTACCAAATGTCAGCTGAACCAACAGCTTTGATTTGAGTTGTTGTGGAAAATAAAACTACACTGAGCATGTCAGGTTAGGTTTCTGTTCACTCATTCTTCCCATGCAAAGGCCCAATGTTATATTTTAATTGTTCATATGACCTTTCAAAATTAATATATTTGTCATTTAAAGTGGTTGGTTTAAATATATTTTAGTATCTTACTTTTCTTTTTTATTCATATCATTCCTTTGAATAGATATTATATTTATCTCATTCAGAATTAATAAGATGAAAGGCATACCACTGGTCTCCAGCCTTCCAGCTCCCCTCTCTGGAGGCAGCCAATGTTTTCAGTTTCTCATGTGTCCTTTCCGGAATATTCCATATGTTTCCTGCTTGAATGATTCTTAAAATGACCAAGTGTATTACACAGTGTGCGTTTGCTCTGTAACTTAAAAGTCAACAATCTATAAAAGTGTCACTGCAACTTATTCTCTGAATATTAAAGATTCTGGAGTTAATGTAGTGAGAAGAAAAGCCCATTTTAGCTTCTCTTATGGCCATGTCCCCTTCTCAATCAACAGCATCTCCTCCTTTCTTCATATCAAGGAGCCCATCATTTATTTCCTTGGCATAAATTATGGACTTCCCACCTCCAGACTGGAGAATGGAAATATTTTTGTTATTGTGTGATAATCCCAGATTGGAAATCAAATGTTGTCTCCCCATCATGTCTTTGTTCAATGCCAAAAACAGATGGCAGCAAATTCATGTATGATCTAATCCTTTGATTTACACTGACGAGTTGCAATTTATTATTCCATCTCCTAATTAGAAGATTTTAATGTGTTTAGCATCACAAAATTTAATTTATTAAAATGTTTCTACAGAATGAACAAAAAGAAGTCATTAGTAAATTTCGCACTGGAAAAATAAATCTGCTTATCGCTACCACAGTGGCAGAAGAAGGTCTGGATATCAAAGAATGTAATGTCATTATTCGTTACGGTCTCGTCACTAATGAAATTGCCATGGTCCAGGTACAGTCAAATACCTGTTTCTGATATGTTAATTTTTATTTCTGTGTTCCTATTTTAATTGCGTTATTCTAGGAAAACAGCACAAAACATCTCTTGTGTTTTAAAAATATATCCTTTTTTCCTGGTAAAAGAGCATTTTTTATATTTAATATTTTTATTTGAGAGGCAGAGATAAAGATAGATAATCAAATTGCCCACAAGGAGGTGGGGGAGAAGTGTGAAGCCAGGAACTCAGTTCAGGTTTCCTGTGCAGGTAGCAGGGACCTAACTACTTGAACCATCACCTGCTGTCTCCCAAGATGCACTTCATCCCCCCACCTAGCAAAGAAACATTTTATTTAAGGAATACAAACTTGATGCATTTTATAAGTACAACTTTAGGAATATAGTGATTCTTCCTACCATACCACCTTCCTATGTGCTCTCCCACCTCTATTCCTCCTCCCTCTCCCATCCCCAGTCCCATTCTAAAAGAGCAATCTTAAAGAACTGTGCTGTACTGCCTTTTTTGTTATTGCTGTTTGATTCATATGGTGATCAGATACCTGTTACCCTTTTAAACAACTCTTGCTTGGTTGATATTTCTGTCCCAAGACTTTCCAAGACCATTACACTAGCCCCATATCTAGGAGTCCAAAGAGACCTCCTTATTCCTAAGATGTCAGCAAGTCCCCCACTGGACCAAAAATAGAAGCACACATTTGTGAGATGAATGTTTTACAAAATAATGTGTCCAAGATCTAGGGAGCTTGCCCTTCCTGTGTTTTAATTCCTTATTCTTTCATTTTTTCTACAACTTTAAAAATTTTCATGATAATCTGTTAGTGAGGATGGACTTAATAAATGCAAATGTAAATAAATCAATAAGAGTAAGATGCTCCAGTTTCCTTTGGACTTTCAATTTATTTATGTATTAACAATATTTCCATTACCTTTTGTTGAGGATAACAGAAGTCACGCTAATTGATATAATATTCTTCCCATAAATTGAACTAAGGGATTGTTTAAAAGTTATTCATTGGAGAGGCAGAGAGGTAGAAAGATAGAGACAGAGAACACCTATCTACTGATTTACTCCCCAAATTTAATCCCACAAATGCTAGAGCTGGGCCAAGAAAAGCCAGGAGCTGAGAACTCCATCCAGGTCTCCCTTGTAGAAATCAGGGGCACAACTATGTGAGCCATCGCCCGCAGCTTCTCAGGGTGCACATTAGCAGGAAACTTGAATCCAGAGCAGAGCCAGGACTTAAACCCGAGCACACCTGTATGTGATGCTAGCATTCCAACCCATACCAGGTGTTATTTTTTAATACCAAGTTGCATCCTTGAATGTAAGATAAATCATAGAAGACTAGCAGATATGGAAATAATTTTATTTCAAGAGTTGATTTGTGAGTAGTTTTTTTTTTCCCCTCAGAATGTAGTTTTCCTTGATGATAATATTACAGTTAATAGCTAGGCTCCTGGGCCAGAGCACAAAGACTTCTCTCTCTTTTTTTTTTTTTTTTTTGACAGGCAGAGTGGACAGTGAGAAAGATAGAGATATAGAGAAAGGTCTTCCATTTTGCTGTTGGTTCACCCTCCAATGGCCGCAGCCGGCACACTGCGGCCAGCGCACTGCACTGATCCGATGGCAGGAGCCAGGTGCTTCTCTTGGTCTCCCATGGGGTGCAGGGCCCAAGCACTTGGGCCATCCTCCACTGCACTCCCAGGCCATAGCAGAGAGCTGGCCTGGAGGAGGGGCAACCGGGACAGAATCCGGTGCCCCGACAGAACCCGGTGTGCCGGTGCTGCAAGGCGGAGGATTAGCCTGTTGAGTCGCGGCGCCGGCCAACTTCTCTTATTTGTAATGTTCCTTTACATCTTTGTGGAGATGTCTATAGAAATTTGTCATGAAGTGGAGCTTATTTGCATGAGAAAATATGTTCAAATTCCAATGTGGAATGCCAGGAACAGACCTCTCTCAGCGTTCTGATGTCATGTTAGAAATGCTCCCTTTTCACCATGGATCCTTCTTGCCAGACAGGGGAATCCCAGTTCAAGTCACTGATCACAGTTCCCATGTTTTGAGAGAGGAGCCATGAGAAAGAACAGAAAAGCTGGACAGGAGGGCATTTGAAGGCTGGTATAGGGGCTCAACCATCATCACTCCAGAACACTGCTTCTGGGTTAAAGCACATTTTAAGATTCAAAGGCTTGACCTACCAGGAAGGGATAATAACTATACTAAGACTAGTGAGATCACTTGAAGGCTGGAATGCTGAGCAATGAATATCATTCTCAGCATAAAACCAGTAGAGTTTGTACAACACATAGCCTTTCATTTACTTGATTTGTTTATTTTCTCAGGCCCGTGGTCGAGCCAGAGCGGATGAGAGCACCTACATCCTGGTTGGTTGCAGTGGCTCAGGAGTTGTTGAACGTGAGACAGTGAATGATTTTCGAGAAAAGATGATGTATACAGCTATACATCGTGTTCAAAATATGAAACCAGAGGAGTATGAGCATAAGGTATTGTTTTTGGATACCTCTGGATTTAGTTTTCATTTAAAAAAAAAAATGGATGTATGTGGTTGCCATTGATATCCCTGTGGCTTTGTCTCCAGACAGAAATTTTGCTGAATTATAAGTTCCTGTTTTATGCGTTGTCCATAGCTCAGATTCACAAACAAAAAGTTACCAAGATCCACGGTGGGCAGGAAGTTGTCAGGGAGCTCATTCCAGTCAAACCAACAATAAACTTTGATGATATAAATTTAGGCTGCCTTTAATCCAGAAAAACTTGCACAACTCACCCATTCAACCCAATCTGGTCATTTGAGTTCGATCCAAACCTTTTGTATAAGCACACATTTTTATTCCAGCAATATTTATACAGTGCCTACTATGTGTCAGGCAATGTTTTAGGAACAACAAACATGGTGGCAAACCACACAGAGAAGAACGCTGCTGCATGAAGCTTGCATTCTAGTATGAGCTTGGCGAGATTTGACAAGGGAAAACAATGGACAAAAATTTAAACACTAGATATACATCATGTAGAGAAAAATGCTAGGGAATTATATTAAGAGAATATGAAATCAGTCACTACCTGAGTATTTCAGATCGAGTGGTTGAGGAAGGTAACATTGTGGGAGTGACACTGAAGCTGAATCTAAATAATAAGAAAATATGTAACATGTCTTCTAGCTGCATCTCAGTTTACTAACACAGAGTTATTGGAGTCGTGTGAAGGAATGTGGTGAAGGAAGAATGTATCTACAATATTTCAGGAAATCCCCCATACCACTGAATTAAAAAACTGTAACTACTATAATAGCAAACAATCCATTTAGAAGAAAATTCACACCCTTGCATATGGGTGTGAATGTTAGTTTCTTAACATTGGAATTGGCTCTCCCCTAAATAGAGTTTCACAAAAGGGATGCTTTCAAATTGGTGTGCAAAGCTGTAACCAACTCCAAGGTTTCCTGGCCAGGTTTCTACACAAACTTGTATTTTAAAACCCTTTTAAATAGAAGGCAAACCAAACATTTTGGAGTATCAAATCAAACTTTTGTCACCAAATGATGCCACTAGAAAGTTACTGCCTCCGTTTACTTTCCTAAGAAAATGAACCAGGCAGCTATTTACGAAGGGTGATGTTTTAAAACTATTATTGAGATACAACCTAAGACAATCTCTGGAGTTAGTGGGTCAAACTTTTCAGATACTTTAGAATAAGAAACAGTTCCTTTGAGGACTGCTGAGCAGACTGTGTTTTGGGGTCTTCTTTGGAGATGAGACTTGTCCTCCCAACACTCTACTTCAAGTAGATGAAATTAACACAGGAATGGCAATGAGGGGAGGTGCATGCCACCACTAGTCTGTCCAAAGTCCCTAGTAAACACTGTCACCAGGTCACAGCTACTCAGAGAACATTTCCTTGCTTCTGATTTCAGAATCTTTCTCAAAACATCATTCAGGCTATCACTAATAAGTGGCAAGAGTTGACACATAAGGTAAAATATGTTTTCTATGTCATATGCAGAATTTATACATAACTATAGTCTTCCTAAATTCCACTCAGGCTTCAAGAGGCAAGTTGAGGATGGTAAACATTTTCCCTGGCATTGACCCAGCAACTTTTGCCACATTATTACATTTATTTAGTTATGCTTTTTCATAACTATCTAAGATCTCTAGATTCTTGGAATAAAATTATTTATTAAAAAACATTCCTAGAAAAACAATCTTTCCTTTGCAGATTTTGGAATTACAGATGCAAAGTATAATGGAAATGAAAATGAAAATAAAGAGAAGTATCGCAAAGCATTACAAGGAAAATCCATCATTAATAACTTTCCTCTGCAAAAACTGCAGTGTGCGAGCCTGCTCTGGGGCAGATATCCATGTGATTGAGAAGATGCATCATGTCAACATGACAAAAGAATTCAAGTGAGTCTTCAAGACCCGTGTTTAAGTGTCTTCACTAAGAGTGAAGCACAGGGTTTTATTAGTGTTCTTCCAAAATAGTGAAAACCAGATTTTCTTCCTCCAATACTTCCACTCCTTTTCTCCCTCATTTATATTCCCCATTTCAAATGTCCGTTTTAAAATAATCTGCTCCGCACTGCAACAGGAAGGGAGAAGTGTTAAAATCTAAACCACTTTAACCCAGGGTACAAAATTCGTGCATACTTATATTTATTTGTTCTCAAATTTGTGAACAACTGAAGTCAAATAACCAAAAAACTTGAAAGAACTTGTAGAAGGCAACACTTCCCTCAGTGGGGAGGAGTAGGAATGAGGCATGTGATGATGCGGACATCTGGGTAGTTTCTAGGTCCTGCGGAACGGACCCCTGAGCTACATATTTAATGGTTTGCCAGCTCTCAGTGATGATTCCTTCTCCTTGATAATTTTAGGAAACTCTACATTGTGAGAGAAAGCAAAGCACAACAGAAGAACTTTGCTGACTATAAAACAAATGGAGAGATTATCTGCAAGTGTGGCCAAGTGAGTAAACTGCTATGGGCTCAGTTTTACTTTGGCCAAACGGAATGTTTAACTGGACGCGTTTTTAATTCTCTTTCTCTCTCTCCCCTTCCTCCACTTCCCACTTGTTTTTCAGAACTGGGGCACGATGATGGTACACAAAGGCTTAGATTTGCCTTGTCTCAAAATAAGGAATTTTGTAGTAGTTTTCACAACTAATTCAGCAAAGAAACAATACAAAAAGTGGGTTGAATTACCTATCACATTTCCTGATCTTGACTACTCAGAATACTATTTCTTAAGTGATGAAGATTAGCATTTGATTCAAGATTCCCTTAAATTATTATCACGTTAACATGCAATATGATTTGGATCAATGTTTTCATTATACTATAGAACTGATGTATTAATAAAATTATTGTTTTACTCTACATTGAGCTTTTTAAAAGAATATAATGTATCATGTTCCATCTTATTTGTTAGCAAGGGTAAAGAAAATCTACCGATAGCACTCATTAGTAGGGAGCACTTAGTATGGTGGAAAGAGTGTTGGAGTATAAATAAGAATCCAAGGTGCCAGTCTCACTTCTGTCACTAATTTTCAGGGGGAAAAAATGAACCAGCCTTCTTGTGGTGAAAAAGTTATGTTATCTACTTTATCTTTTGTTAATTGTTCATTTCTGTATATTTTGCCACAAATTTAATGGTTTTTAAACTAAACCCTGTTATAACATGTGTAGATCAGAAGTCTAGGTAGGGAGCTCTGCTCAGAGTGGCAACAGGGCCGAAATCATGGTGTCAGCCAAATTATGTTCTCATCTGGAGGCACATGGGAATGAACACACTTCCAAGTTCATTCAGATTGCAGCCAAAATTCATTTCTTTGCAGCTGTCTGACTGGGATTTCCTATTTTCTTGCTGGCTTTCCACGGGGACCCACTCTCAGCCCTTTGCACACAGTCTTCTCAAGGCCCTTTCCTCCAACAGACACGAGCTTCTTCAAGGCCAGCAGGAGAATCTCCATGTCACTCTCAAGCATAGGTGCCTGTAGGCCAATATAGCCATAGTCCTTGCCCACACCTGAGGCAAGGAGACTGCTCAGGACATCACACCAGAGGGCAGAAAGCTTGGTGACCATCTTGCAACACTACCTCGCACATCACTTCACCCACATTTGTGAATAAGTGATGCACTTAGAAAAATCTGAAGCACTTTGAAAGATATAATCTTAATAAGCAGCGCTGAGTCAGGTAAGGCTTACTTGCTCAGCCTTCTGTGATGGAAAACTAGATACAGCAGTGGCGGGGTGGGGGCCAAGGGGGGCTAAATTCAGAGTGTTCATGTTGAGGAGATTACCTATGCCCATGGAGGAAATGGCTCACCTTCCAGCCCACGGGTCAGCAGCATCTATGTATCTGTGCAGCAGGCAGCAGATGCTGGGTGTTGTTAGAAAACAAAGGGAATATGCTGCCTCTGCCCCTCCTCACTTCAGGTGAAAGAGTGACTTCTCTGTGGCTGCTGCATTTTCGGTGTTTCTGAGTGAAGTGCTATCATCTGGACATGGACACAGGGCCAGAAGTCTGTACTACAGACCATTCTCCTCCATAGATAAGCAGCCTCTTTTGGCATGAGGGAGCCACACGATTGAGACAGAAACCATAACTGACCATTCCTACCAACACATACCAAGTCTCACAGATGGCTTCCTGAATGGAAACATTTACTTCCTGTGACTAAGGAGCAACAAAGTGTTGGAGAAAGTGAAAAGAAAATTTTCCTTTAAGTAAAAAATAAATTACATTTATTTATTCGAAAGGCTGAAAGAGAGAGAGAGAGAGAGAGAGAGAGGGAGAGAGAAAGTGATCATTCATCTGCTGTTTCACTCCCCAAGTGACCACCACAGAAGGGACTGGGTCAGGCTGAAGCCAGGAGCCAGGAACTCCATTTGGATCTCCTACATGGATGGCAGGGGCATAAGCATGTGACTCATCTGCTGCTGCTTTCCCAGGCATGTTATCAGGGAACTGGATTGGAACCAGAGCAGCTGAAACTTGAACTGGCACTCCGATATGGAATGCTGTCGTAGCAGGCTGTGGCGTAACCCATTGTGCCACAAAGCCAGCCCCAAGAAAACTCTTCTGTAGCATCGATCTATTAATTACATTCAGTATTACAGTAGTGTTGAATTTTCTTTTGATGAGACCTAAGGAATGTTAACCAATCAGAACTCTAGGGAATGGAAGGGAACAACAGAAGATTGTTTCTTTTAAAAAAATACTTTTAAAAACTCCAGATGACTTCATTTAAAGTATTACTGCCTTCTAGAATGTCTTGGAAAGTATGCAAGAAACCAAATGCATAAAATAGCTAAATGTACTACTGTAACATATGTAGACTAATTTTGAGGTATCAACAAATATCAGGTTTTTTCTACTATGTTTTCCATTAACGTTTTTCAATAAAAAGTGTCATTTCTACTTTAAAGTTTTAAAATATGTGTTTCAAATAAAAGAAAATTTAGTACATGATGGTACTTAAAAACTTTAACTATAGAAAGTGTATTTCATTCAGAGAATAACTATGAAGATGTTCAAGCTGCCTGAATAGAGATGCCCAGTATTCACCTCTTCCTCCATAAGGAAGGACCAAAACACAAATAAGCAACTGCATCTCGAGGTGCATGCCCAGGGAAGGACACAGGGATTCAGTGAGGAATAACAGCAATCTGGTAGGATGCAGAGACCCAAGATGGCAGCACAGAGAAGGGAGCAGAGCCAAGCAACAACTAAGACCCTGGCCTTAAGGTCCGGTAGTCCCCACTGCAAGGAAGTAGGATAGCCTCAACAAAACTGATATGCATGATCATTTTAGCAGGCAATTATAGCTACAGCAGGAGTCCACAGGCACAACAGAACAGACCAACAGCACAGAAAGGAGATCTGCCTGGAGATCTCATGGTCAGTTGCTTTAGCTCAGAGAAAGAACTCACGCAATATATCATACATAACCCCAAGAGCACAAGCTGTAGCAGCATGGCACCCTGTTAAGAAAGGCGTAACTAGCAGAATTCACACTGCCCTAAAGGACAAAGAGCTCTGCATATACCATCCCTGGGGCTCCACGGACATTCCACAGTACTAGCAAAAAATTACTGAAGCCTCACAGTTCCATCTGGACCTGTCAGAACAGTGGCAACCCTAGCACCCTAATCTACACAGTGCTCAGTATTACAAAAGATGAGATGTACAGAACAACAAGGACTCTAGATTTATGGGCACCTGTCTTTTCAGACTCAAGCTCACCTCTTCCAACTCTCTGCCCTCCTCCTGCCACCCACAGCATCGCTCACTACTGGTGGTAATCAAACACATGTAACTGCTGCCTGATCTGCTGACAGCCGCTCAGGACTGCAGGCTCTTGGGACTATATTTGGTACTGTACATGAGCCAGTGCTATTCTTGTAGCTTGGGGTCTCATTTGGGCAGCAGTCCAGTCTTTGCATGCTCCACACTCATCCTGGCACCAGCAGTGCTGCTTCAGGACCTCACACAGTGTGCTCCACTAACCTCAGCTAGTCTCAAGGTTGCAGGCCTTGCAGAGACAATGGCCAAGGAGTCTGCATGCTTGTCTGTAGCAACACCAGTGCCAGTCCTGTGTCTTCTGCTCCTTACCTAGACAGTTCCTGAGGAAGTACATGCCAAGGGTTTGAGCAACTCCACTGGGCTCTGGAAAAATCCTGGATCCCTGCTGCTGCTACTTTCAATTGTAACAAAATATAGGAAGACTACACTCCAGCATCTAACAGAAATTAAGGTAAAAGTAATATTTAAAACCAACACTCGAAGACACATCTTTTTTTAATTATTATTAAGAAGGAAGAAGGGGGTGGGGAGAAAAGGAGAGAGATACAAAGATTTAGACAGACGGAACTTCCTTCCACTGCTTCATACCTCAAATGGTCACAGTAGCTAGGACTGGGCCAGGCCAAAGCCAGAAGCTGAGAAATCAATCCAAGTGCCCAGATGGTTAGCAGGCACTCAGCCACTTGAGTAGAATTGCTCCAAGATCTGCATTGGTAGGAAACTGGAATTGGGACTCAAAAATCAGAATTGAGTACCGGCACTCATTTGTGGGATGTGAGCACAGGCACTCATAATGTGGGATGTGGGCCTCTTAACTGGTATCTTAACTGCTAGACCAAATATCTATCCCCAAAGACACATCTTTAGGCAAATATCTTCAATCCACAAAAGTCACCCTTTAAAAAGTGATATAAACTGGGGTTGGTGTGGTGGTGTAGCAGATAAAGCTGCTGTCTGCAGCACTGGCATCCTATATGGGCTTCATTTTGAGTCCCAGCTGCTCCATTTCTGATCCAGCTCCCCACTAATGTGCCTGGGAGAGTAGTGGAGGATGGCCCAAATACATGGGACCCTGCACTCATGTGGAAGACCCAGGAGAAGCTCCTGGATCCTGGCTTCAGAACTGCCCAGTTCTGGACATTGTGGCCATTTTGGGGAGTGAACCAGTGGATGGAAGATCCCTTTCTCTGTCTCTCCCTCTCTCTCTTTCTGTAACTCTGCCTTTCAAATAAATAAATAAATTTTTAAAAATAAAAATTAAAAGATGATGAATTGCTCTTCTAGATGTGCAAGTATCAATGTAAGGATGCAACAATCATGAAATAATCATCAAAACGTTCCCAAAGTGAATAAAGATGGACATCTAAGTATAGGAGGCCCATAGGACCACAAATAGACATGACCAGAAATAATCCTCACCACACACATTATAATAAAATTCTCAAAAGTACAATATGGAAAGAATTCTTGAATTTTTAAGAGAAAAACATCAAGTTGCTTTCAAGGGAAGCCTTATTAGATTGACAACAGATATTCTACCAGAAACCTTATAGGCCAGGAGACAATGGAATAATATATTACATATTCTCTAAGAACTGTTAGTCATAAATAAAGGTGAAATAAAGAATTTCCAAGACAATTAAAAACTGAAAATTCATTACCACTAGAGCAGCCTTACAAAACATGCTTAAATTCCATCATCAAAATATTTGAATATATAAAACCCAACAGAAAATGAGCAAATGATTTTAAAAATGAACAGAAAAAATATTAAGGAAAAAAAGACAGCATTAAGCCATTACTTATTTGTAATGATTTTGAATGTAAATGAACTAAATTACCCAATTAAAAGACACATACTAGGGCAGGCACTGTGGCGCAGCAGGTTAAAGCCCTGACCTGAAGTGTCGACTTCCTATATGGGCACCAGTTCTAGTCTCGGCTGCTCCTCTTCCAATCCAGCTCTCTGCTATGGCCTGGGAAAGCAGCAGAAGATGACCTAAGTCCTTGGGTCCCTGCACCCACGTGGGAGACCCAGAAGAAGCTCCTGGCCCCTGGCTTCGGATCAGCACAGCCCCAGCCATTGCAGCCACCTGAGGAGTGAACCAGCAGAAGGAAGACCTCTCTCTCTGCCTCTACCTCTCTCTGTAGCTCTTTCAAATAAATAAAATAAATATTTTTTTTTAAAAAAAGACACATACTGGTTGAATGGATTTACAAAAAGAAGACCCAATTATATGCTGCCTGCAAGAAAGTCACTTAACCAGTAAAGACACACAGAGACTGATAGTCAAAGAATGGGAAAAGGTATTCTATGCAAATAGAAACCAAAATCAAGCAAAAGTAGCAACTTTTATATCAAACTAAATAAACTTTGAGACAAAATAAACTGTAAAAGGTGACAAAGAAGGTGCAAAAGTGACCACACAGTGATCAAGGGATCAATACAACATGAAGTAATTAGAAATGTATGCACTCTTAGTGTCAGAGCAAGTGGTTTTATAAAACAAATATCATTAAATATTTACATTTAAAAGAGAGGTGAGTTCCAGGAGGATAACAGAGGGGGAATTTTATAGCCCAATTTCATGAATGATCAGATCATTCAGATAAAAAAAATCAACTAAGAAACATTAGAATTAAACTCCATTATAAGAATAAATAGACCTAATAGTTATAGAAGACACCATCCAACAACTTGCGAATACATACATTTTTTCATCAGCACATGGAGCATTCTCAAGGATACACAATATGCTAGGCCACAAAATGTGTCTCAAGAAATCCAAAAATAGAGGAAACAATATCATACATCTTTTATGACCAGAAAAGAATAAAAGTAAAAAGTAACAACAAAAGAAACTCTAGAAATTATACAAATACATGGAGACTGGCCAAGATGCTCCTGAATGAAGGAGAGGACATTGAAGAAGCCAAAGAAATTTGAAAAAAATACTTTGAAGCTGGCATGGACGCTTAGTGCAGCAGCTAAGATGCTGCTTGGGACACCACATCATATACTAGAGAGCCTGGCTTTTAGTCTGAGCTCTGCTTCCAGTTCCAGCTTCCTAGGAGGCAACGGTTGATAGCTTCCCTGCTACCTGTGTGGAAGACCTGGATTGAGTTCTAGCCTCCTGGTTTTGACCTGAGCAATCCCGACTATTGCAGATATTTGGGGAATGAACAGATGGAATATCTTTATTTGTCTGTCTGTGTCTCTCTCTCTCCCTCCCTTTAAAACAAAACAAAATAATTTCAAATAATTTAAAAGTAAATACCTTGAAGATAATGAAGATAGAAACGTAACATAGTGAAACATAGAATACAGAAAACACAGTACTGAGGCAAATTTAGATCAGTAAGCTTTCACATAACAAGGTGATATCAAACCTAAAAATGCATCTCAAAGCTCTAGAAAAACAAGAACAAACCAAAAGCAAATTTAAAAGAAAATAAATTTAAAAATCAGAGCAAAACAAATTAAAATAGAAACTCAAATATACTCATGAGCGGACAGAGAATAACAACAGAGAGTAAGAAAAGATCAGTATTGTACAATGTCAAAGTGAATTGCTTGTTGGATCTTAAGGAATATTTGCTTCCAAGTATTCTTTTTTAAAAAACAAAAAAAATATTTATTTGAAACACAGAGCATCAGAGAAAGACAGAGACAGAGTAGGAGAGAGATTTTCCATCCACTGGTTTGCTCTCCAAGTGGCCAACATCAAGGGCTGAGACAGACCAAAGCCAGGAACCAGAAACTCCATTAGGATGTCTCGCACATGTGTGGCAGGGACCCAAGCACTTGGACCATCATCCATTATCTTCCCAGGAAATTGGGCAAAAGTGTAGGAGCTAGGACTTGAACCCCACTACAATTTGGATGCAGTGTCACAAGTGGTGATTAAACTCATTGTGCCACAATGCTGGCCTCCTTAGCAATGTTCTTGCTACAGTCTTTTCTGGCCACCCTGATCCTTTCACAAAAATATGCCTTTGCACATAGACAGAAGTCATTTTTTGCCACCTTTCAGCAGATATCCTTTATTATCTTCAAAGACAAAACACAAAATTCACTTCCCAGAATCTACCACAGTTGACATTTTCAGAACTGGAAGGGAGAGAACATGTAAGGAAAGTATTGTTCACTCACCCTGAGCATAACAAAATGCTCATTTCTAAACTCTGGTAAACAATTATGTGAATCATACCAATAAGGAAAAAACAAGAAAAGCATTTTGTTTTCTTCTAAGAGTTATGAAGTTAATTTGAATTGACTATAAAATTCTGTCTTCAGTTTGTGCATTTCTCTTTAATTAGTCTTACTAGATATACGATTTTATGTCTTTGTTTTTAAGAGAGTAGCATGGAGTGAGACAAATTTGCATTTGGATCCTCACTAGCTTTGTGACTTGGCCAAGCCATTTAATTTTTCTGACATCACAGGAAATAAATATCAACCTTGAGGGGCTGTCATGAAAATGTGGGTACTGCGTGGAACATTTCTAGGAGTTGGAATTAATGTGCAGAATATTGTAACGTGAGTTGCTGGAGGAGCACTAGCAGTTTCAGTAGCTGCAACTACAGGCAAGGCACGATGATAATAATCAATTTCAGATCTATGTTTAATGCTTAAGTGGGATGTATACAAGATCGAAGCCTCCACCCCCAGCAATGGTCAATCTAGACAGCTCATGTCAAAAACTAGTAGCTTCAATCAAACATGATTGCTATGGATATGTTAGCTGATGTAGTTAGGGGAAGTATTAAAGTCCACATCTTCTAAGAGCAAAAAAGAAATAATGGTATCAATATCAATATCAGTACTGATACTTATTCATTAGGTCGCCATTAAGAGCTATACAATTTTAGATAGATCCTGTGCCCAACAAAACACAATAATGCTATTATATTGTATAGACCTAGTCAGCAACTAAATGAAACAGATTGGGGGATGAGAGAGAGAGATTGGGTTATGGCTTAAATTACTGCATCAACACTAATTTTTTCTCCAGTACAATAATGGTTGTCTTTTATTTGTTTCCAAATCTTTAAACTTACTTTTCAGGTCATAGGCTATGTGAAATACATATAGAAAGCATTACAAATGTTCTTTGTAAGTTTTAGAAAATTTCTCCACTGTGTACTATCAAGTCCCTCCTAATATAAAATTAGTCACTCCATAAAGATTTAATTTGAGCATAAAATATGCACAGTGGAAAGCCCTACTTATTGGTTCAGAATTTTAAATGCAAAGGAAACCCAGATCCTAAGAGTCACCATGGGAAAAACAAGATTGATGATAGGAAGCGATACTTGACCATGTAGCTGTTATATTTGGGCCACCATTTGAGATGAGTATATTCATATTTCACATCTTGGTTGCAAAAGGACATTATCTTGACACTTGTAAAGAAAAGTTTGGCATAGATGAACAACATTAACAGCAAAATAAATAATAATGAACCAAAGATGAGCATTTTTTTCACCCTAAACATCGCTTTGGAACCCTATATTCTGCTGTCCTTGATGAGACTACGTGTCTTATTGCACATAGGATGAATGTACTGCTGTGTGGTTAGCTCTTTCATCTTAAACCTCTTAACAGGCCGTGGAAACTATCTCACAACTCACCAAGCAATGAGGATTTGTGTAATATTAAAATGACCTAAACAAACAGTCTGTATTAATCCTATATTCATTTGCCCACCTGAGACTAACATTTGCCTACCTGAGACTAACATGAATTGAATGTTATGCCAAGGTTCTATTACTAAGTCTACTCTCTTGCTTAGAATTTTACCCTGGCTTGTATTTTCATGACCTGACTTTGTACAATTTATACTAAAAATCTGTTGAGTTCAAAATTGCAACTTTATATAACTTTTACAGGATGTGTCTCCTGTGAAAAGTGAATCCCAAATATTTCTTCAAAACATTAATGTTTGGTGTTTGATGATACCACATAGTTTTTCTATTAAAAACCACTAACATAATGGAGAAAAATCATGGTTCCCTAAGCTTTGCAATAAACGACTTAGTTCAGTGTTTTATTTTTATTGTGTGTTTGTTTTGAGATAAAATCCAAAGGTCAAATAACAGGAAAGAAAATAAAAGTAGAAAGGGAATAAACAGGAACAAAATCAAATAGAAGCAAAAAGATAAAGCGATACCCACACTAAAAATGTAGACAAAGAATGAGGAGCCACAGTAGATTAAGCTGCTGATTAAGCTACCTATAAGGGAAACTCAGATGGAGTTTCCTGACTCCTGGCTTCAGCCTCTCCCAGACAAGCGGGTTGCAGCTATTTGGAGAGTGCAGCAGTAGATGGAAGATGTCTTTCTCTTTCTCTGTTGTTCTGTCTTTCAAGTAAATAAGTAAATAAATCCTTTTTCAAAGAAAAGAGGATGGAAGAAACAAACCTAAATTTATCTTAGGGAGATGATGTACATCTGATACTGAGCAATTATTCCTTTGTCTACTTATTAAGTATTTTAAGTGTCCTCTCTTCTGTATTTTAGGCAAAGAGAATACTGAGTAAAATCATATACTTGCCCACATGGCTTTCAGGGTTCACCTACAGAAATCAGTCACATTTTAAAGGATCAGTACTATATGGAAGACACAGATTAATGCCATGAAAGAGGACAAATTATTTTCAACAGTGATTGGAGAAACAAGAACTCATCAGGATTGTAGAATGTCTAGGAGGGTTATCACATCTTGGGACTGATAGTGTCAGGGAAGAATGCTGTGGAGATTTAACAAAAAGAGAGAACATGGGGCCAGTGCTGGGGCTCACTTGGTTAATCCTCCACCTGCAGCATCGGCATCCCAGATGGGTGCCAGGTTCTAGTCATGGTCACTACTCTTCCAGTCCAGCTCTCTGCTGTGGCCCAGGAAGGCAGCGGAGGATGTCCCAAGTGCTTGGGCCCCTGCAGCTGCATGGGAGACTAGGAGGAAGCACTTGGCTCCTGGCTTCGGATCGACACAGTTACAGCCAGAGAGGCCATTTGGGGGTGAACCAACAGAAGGAAAACCTTTCTCTCTGTCTTTCTCACTGTCTGACTCCATCTGTCAAATAAACAAATTTTAAAAAGGGAGAACATGACACAAGCCATAAAGGTAACTTTCATCAAATATTGTTATGATAACCTTCCTTTTGGAAAGTAAGTTATTCTGACTACATGAAAATAAAATATTTTTCAATTTAATGCATATTGTTTGAGACAGTTTTGTCAATGTCAACAATGTGTAGATAAAATAATATTTGATTTAAATACTAAATTATAGTTACTTAAGTAATTATATAGTAGGTAAAGTAATATTAATAAGGTTCAACTCCTCTGTAAGTGATTGAGAAGGAAATAAACTACAGAAAACAAGATGCTAACTTCTGACATAATGTCTGGGGAGAGATCAGAATTCTATGAATGGTGCTGAAGATAGCAGGAAAACTGGAAGATGCCTGTGCCTTGATTATATCTATCCTGCCAAAGGAAGCCCTGAGAAACCCTCTTCTCTTTTCCTCACATTCTTCTTCGAAGGACTCAGCAAAAAGCCCAACAGAATCATCTTCTGGCCCAAGTAAGGTCAACACCTTGTATGATCCTGAGAAAAAGAATGCCTGGATAATCATGGATTCCTCTGGAACCAGAATAGTAGATGGGGCAGTGGGAAGTTGGTGCCATGTGCACCTTCGTTCAAAACCTCCCATGATCAGACCAATAACAAACAATTTTAGTGTGCTTTTACAATAAGTGCTCAATTTGATTGAATTCTGTGACTGGATTCGGGAAAAATGAGCTATTACAAGTATATATTCTTCAACAAAGTAAATTGGGAAGTGAGGAAAAGCATGCATTAAGCATAGACAATCTTTACATGGGAATTACAAAAAATAGGACAGAGAGAGGGGGAAATGTTTTGAAAAAGAATCCAAAGTTTGAAGCCTATTTTACAGACTCAGAAGAAAGAGTTTAGAAACAAAACGAGAATGAAAACACAAGAGAGAGAGTACAGAGTGACTGTTGCAAAATGCATGGGGAGATGGTGGAGGATGAACCAAGAGGACAAGAACAGACTAAGGTTGGACAGATGAATATCCTCTGCAGTGACATCTAAAGCAGGAGTGAAGAAAAGATGAGTGAGAGACACAACTTAATGTTCAGCTTCCACAAAAGTCGAATGTGGATGGAATTGATCCTCTTGCTGAGTTCAATCTCTTGGTGTCCAGCACTACACTATTTTCTAAGAGTTAGGCTTTACATTTGAAGAAGGATATGGGGACACAGGGAAGTAGTAAAGATTTTTAAACCTGCTTTAAGAATGCAAAATGACTATGCAGAAACTGATAAGAGGATTGGCACACAGAAATATCGGGTGCAGGAGAATTGAAAGTAATATATGCAGGACCAATGATTTAATATATTGATGCATAGAATATTGGATTAGGCTCTTTTTATATCCAGCCATACTAACTGTAAAAATGGGAGCACATTCAAAGAAATGTATGTCACTGTTGCATGAAGTATGATTATCATAGAGTGCACTTAGACAAACCTAACTGGCATAGGCCCATTATTCATCATGGACTTTATGCAGTCAAGAGATGCAGTAAACATGAGATGTAGGTATATTGCTGCCAGCCTAACATAGCACACAGTTTTACAGAAAGTATTTTCATAAGTTGAAAGAGTACACTCTAAAGTAATCATAAAAAGTATAGTGCAGGGGTAAACTTTTAGCACAGTGGTTAGGATACCACATGAGACATCTGCATTCCATGTCAGAGTGCATGGTTTTGAGTTGCTGTGCTTTCAATTCCAGTCATTTTTCATGCACACCCTAGGAGACAGCAGGTGATGATTCAAGTACTTGGGTCCCTGCCACCACATGTAGGACCTGGACTGACTTACTCTCTCCTGGATTCATCTTGGCACAGTCAGCATTTGGGAAATAAACCAGCAGATAGATAGATATCTGTCTCTTTCTTACTCTGTCTCTCTGCCTTTCAGATAAATAAATTCTTCTTGCTCTCAAGGAATTTACATCTAACCTTTATTTGCCTGTAAATCTCAAATATAATGCAGGAAAAACATACAAAATGAGAATGTGCACAAGGAATGATGGTGACATTAAGGTAAGTGAAGGAGGGCCGTGTTGTGGCATAGCAGCATGTTCATGGTGCTTGCATCACATATGGGCACAGGTTAGGGTCCTAACTGCTCCACTTCCAATTCGGCTCCCTACTAATGGGCCTGGGAAAACAACGAGGTTGGCCCACGTAATTAGGCCCCTGCATTCATGTTGGAGACCCAGAAGAAGCTCCTGGCTTTAGCCTAGCCCAGCCCAGGCCATTGTGGTCATTCCAACCAGCTGATGGAAAATCTTTCTCTCCCTCTGCTCTCTCTCTCTCTTTTAACTCTTTCAAATAAATAAATAAGTCTTTTTAAAAAGTCACCAAAATTTGTTTCATAAATATTTTTTTCTCTCCCTTAGGAAGCTGTATTCCCATTCCAATTATGCTGTTATTTCCTCAATTAGTCTTGGAATCTCTTCAATTATGAAACTTACAGATTGTACTACAGTTGATAAACATAGAGATAATAGGTAGGTAGGTTGATGGATAGATGATTAATAGATGAAAGATACATACATACATACATACATACATAATTTAGAGCTGGTCAGATATGGATATAGATACAGATCAACAGAGGAAGATGTTACATTTGACTTTAGAAATTAATAGCAACGTATTACCACTTCATCCACTGGGCTTTTAGCTCTAGTTGAATTCTATTGGGTAAATATTTGCTAGAATATGAAGAGGAAGAATTATTTTCCAGACTCTAGGCAGTTTTATGGGAAACATTATAGAAAATTTTGAGCAATGATAGTAGTATTAGAATAATTTCTATGATAAAAATCAATTGACAACATGAATTTACAATTGCTATATGAACCTGACACTTCTTGTGTCTATCACAAACTGACATCATATTTTTATAGTTATTTTCAAACATAAACCCTGTGTTTCTATCAGGTTGAATTTCTTATACTTCCTCCCATGCACAAATTTTGCCATTCCAAAATTATGCATATTTCACAGTCTCACTGCTAGGAAGCCATCTTTGATTAACCAAGTTAGCATCCTCATTTACTTTGGTTTCCCTCACAGTACAAAGATTTAATTTGTACTAAGTAGCAAATATTTTTATATTGCATTATACTTCTTTTCTAGTCATTTTGTGTATTTTTGCTTTATGTATCTAATGGGTCTAATCTTTTCATTTATCTATTTGCTATTCATCTATTTCATATTCCCAGTGGATCTATTCATCATTCATTCATCTATCAAACAGGAAACAAATATGGCATGATAGAGAATAAGGAAGTTAGGGATGAACTATGAAAGAAGATGACATTTAGAGGGTAACCTGGAAAACAAGAATATAACCATTTTTCAGAGTGAAGGGAAAAGTTTTCCCAGACAAAAACAACAACAGAGGTTGAATACCAAATAAGGAAAGCGTGGTTTACTCAAGGAACACAGAAAAGGCCATGGTGGTTGAAATGTGATGAGTAAGGAGAATGACATAAAATGAGGTTGGAAGGCAAGGCAGGGTGAAGTCATATCAGGCCTTGTTGGCCACAAAGTGTATAACCCTAATGAAGGCATCTTCCTTTCCCTTTTCATATTTTAACTAACAAAAACAGCTACTAATATTGTGAATTAACTGTGATTAGTCTTGAGAATAATGGTATATGCATAGTAATTCAAGGAACCTACTGGAAGGAGATGACTTGGAGTGGTAGACCTCATGCTCAATTAAGGAGAAAGTTTGCAACCAACAACTGGGAACAGCTGAGCTCCATTCTTTTGTCTGGTAACAAATGGAGTCGGATTTAAATCTAAAGATGATCAGAAGTCATTAGAGGTTTCATCTGGGGAGTGACAGAAATTGATTTACTTTCCAGATATTCTGGTGATTTGGTTGAATGGTGCAAAATGGAAGAGAGAGCAGTTAGATGGCACTAGACAAGTCTGTCGGTAAGGATTAGGGTGATGGAATGGACCAGGAATGGACTTGTTGGTGGGAGTTTTGTTGATGGACTGGATATGGGGAATCAAAGAAAAGGAAGAACCAAGAATGAATCTTACATTTGTTGATCAGTGAATTCAACATACTTAATTTCCTTTAATTATTTGCTCGGGAAACCAAAGTGAAGATAGCGAAGATAGAAGAGCAATGCTCCTCTAGCAAAGTGGAGAATGGAGCACCATGTTCAGTGCGATAATCTCAGTCACATTACTCAGCATTAGTGTGACCACCACAGGTCACTTAACAGCTCAGATCTCAGTTACCTTCCCTTGTAAGGCAAGACAGTAATATCAAAATTTGGGCTCTTGAATCAGACTGCCTAGATTTTAAATTCTGTCTTTTACTTTCCAAGTCCTCTTAGGAAAATATGCTTATCTTCATTTCCAATCTGTAAAATGTGAATAATAATAATATCATGTTTATAGTATGGGTTAAATGAGATAATAAAGATAATTCACCTAGAAAAATGCAGGGTGCTTAGTATGTACTCAATAAATATTTATTACTAACAACAGTGAAATGGATTGTTGGGAGGATTAAATGAGAAAATGTATGTATATTGCAGAAAAAATGAGTTTGATTTCCAGAAAATCTCTCCAAGAGAGGGAGAAATATCTTGGTTTTAGAAACCCTCCATTAAGTGTGTTTATCTTAGATGTTGAGGCAATCTTCTGGCTCCCTTGGGAATAAAGCACATACAGCTAAATTGTTTGCACTGAACAGGATCAATTAGAAGGATCTAGAGAGGAGGTGAAAAGACGTTCAGGCAGAAAAGGGTAGCCCCAAGTGTAAGGCAGGAGGCTGCATCCAAAGTAGAAGAAATACCTAATGGAAATTCCCCCATAATTGCCCCAAAAAGCCAGTAAATCTGCTACTTATTTGAGTCAGTATTCTTTGGCTTTCATCATCAGGGCTGTCTGGCAGGGCAATGTGGAAACGATGAAGAGAAATGACACACATGAGGGAAAGTGGATACAGAAAGCTATGAATAACATGTTGAGCACACTTTACAGTGACTGGTACAGAAGAATCATTAAGTATTAATTTTCTTCCCTGATTTGAGGTCTAAGATGTAATCTCTGATCTTGGGGAGCTCACGAATTGTTTGAGAGATCGATGGTTATAGATATTAAATTATTAGAAAGTTGTGAGCACACAATATAGTAGTGATTGATGTTACAGAGATCAGAAAAGTTAGTGAGCAATAGAGAAAAGTTTCTGAATTAGAATGAATAATGACTTCAAATAATGTCTTACAGATATTATGTGTTCAAACTATGCTTATTTAAAATAAAGAGAAGAGAAGAGAGGGGAAGAGAGTGTGTTTCAAACAGGAAAGGAGGATAAAGAAAAACTAATATAACATGTAACATTGGAGTTAAAACCAGCATGAATTCATTCTTCATTCTAGTTTCTCAACTATATGAAAATTACATGTTTTAGGAAAGGTGACCTCTAAGGAGTTAACCAGCTGAATCCAAGTTTGAACAGAGAAAAACTAGAATAGAAAAGATTAAGGAAAGAGCTGGTTGCATTCATGTCATTCTGGCTGAGGTAAGGAAGTCTGGATTTTGTCATTGGCACCGAGAATGGAAGGAATTAGTCGTTCTAGATGATTCTGAAACAAAATCACAAGTTGGGGAAGCCATGACTGGCATGAAATGTATAGCAGCACATAAAATAGATTAAAAAGCACAACACAGCAGCAGAAACAAATACAAGCAACTTCTTCGTATTACCTTATTTTTGCTCTAAATATGACTCATGGCTCTGCTGGATCATCATCTAATGCCACATGAAGTCATATTCCTGATATGTGGGATTACTGTTCCATTACACCCAGGAACTTGCTCACTGGGCTCCAGCTGTTTCCTAGTCTACCACACCGATCATTGAGCTATGGTGAATGCACTGCTCTTGTCCTGAGGAAAATGTTTAAAGTAAGTCAGAATCTTTTTTGATTGTCAATAAAGCAAACTCTCTTATTCTTTAGAAATTGTGGTATCCCACAAGAATGGCCTAATGAAATCTTGAGTACTTACTGAGTCTATTTCCACTCTACTAGCAGGGAAAAGCCAGCTGTATGGACTAAATTTTTCCTGTCTCCACCAAGTTAAATTATTCTCCCCAACTCTGATACTATTTGGAGGTAGATTCTTTGGAAGGCTCGTAGGTTTGATAGGGCCATGGGAGTGGGGCCCTTATCAAGGATTAGCATCCTTATAAGAGAAGGCATCACAGAGCCCCCATTATATGGTGATATAGCAGGAAGATGGCAGTCTGAAAGTGTGGCCAGAGCTCTCTCTTTTTCTTTATTCACTATCATGATCTTTCATTTTCTATAGTGTTCTCCCCCATTGACAAAGTGACAATTGAGTTAGGATTATAGTCAAAACTGAGATTCAGCAGCAGCGTTGTATTGATACATAATAAAACTATCCATAGATGAAAAAGATATTACTGGCACAATATGGTAGCCCATACATTCATTGGTCCCAAGCAAGTATTGTATTCCCTTTCCTTTTCTGGGCTCTGCATGTAGATGTGCAGTTAACAGTAGAAGTGGCAGTCAACAATGTAAGCAGCCTCTTTTAATGGAGTCACTGCCTTCCACTTCTTTCTTTCTCCTCAGATTCTTTCCACCTTTCTTGCTAGTCAGTCTCTGCATTACCACAATACTAACTTCACTAGTAGGCACCTAAAAGTCTTAGATAGGTAGTCTGGTCTAGCCCTTTAAAACTTTAGGGAGATAAGGAGTGGGAAGATCAATATCATTTCTGTCTTAAAACTTGGGCTTGCCTGCTTTGGAGAAAACTGCCAATGGCAGTGACAGTGACTTGCTACGACAATAAATTCATGTCAGAGTAGACTGCGTGATTCCACAGTCCAGCATCTCCTTCTTTTCCTTTCTCTTATCTTTGTTTCATCCATGCTTTCTCATGACTCCTTCTTCTGTGACACTTCAATCAGTGTGAGTCTGGAGGAGGAGGCGACATGAAGGGAGAACTTGCTGCATTAAAATTTGTGCCAATTGGATAAAAAGCTCAATCCCTCAGCAGCCTGATGGATCCAGATGGTCCCATAGACTGTTCAGGACTAAGAGGCCCCACAGAAATCCATATCTATGCCAACTTAGCATTGCCACAAAAATTGGTATTATACCAAGACATCAGAGGCAGGCATTTGGTGCAGCAATTAAGGTACTAATAGGGTTGCCTGCATCCCCTATTTGAGCACCTGGGGTCAAGTCCCAGCGCCAGTTCAGATTCTAGCTCCCAACTAAATGCTCCCTGGGAGGCAGCAAATGATGACTTAGGTACTTGATCCCTGCCACCTGTATAGGAGACCTGGATTGAGTTCTGGACTCCTAGCTTTGGCTATTTTGAGTATTTGAGGAGTGAACCAGTGGATGGAAGAATTCTCTGTTTCTGGCTCTCTCTCTCTCTCTCTTTCTGTATGTGTGTATGTGACTCTCAAATAAATAATTTAAAATATTACCAAGTCATTCACCAAAAGCATGATAAACCACTTATCAAAATGAGGGTTCCACAATATTTGTACATGAATTCCACTGAGTTATTTACATTTCTAGCATCTCTAGAATCTAAACAAATGATTGTTCTTATAATTGATTGCAACATTCTGATTCTATTATAAATTTCTAAAGTAAAAGTTACTAGAGGGGCCACTGTTGTGGCACAGCAGGTTAAGAAGCTGCTTGTGCGACCAGCAGCCCATGTTGGAGCACTGGCTTGAGTCCTGGCTGCTCTGCTTCCAATGTCTATCTGCAAATGCACGTGCAAGGCAGGGAAGATGCCTCTGTGACCTGGATGGAGTTCCTGGCTCCTGGCTTCAGCCTGGCCCAGCCTTGGCCATTACAGCCATCTGGGGAGTGAACCAGCAGGTAGACAATTCCCTCTCTCCCTCTCTCTCTTCCCTCTCTTCTCTCTCTTTCTGAATCCTGCGTTTCACATAAGTAAATATTATTTTTTAAAAAAATTAAAAAGTATGTTACTAGAAAAATCATCATAGTAGAATATATTACTTTTCATGTATTCATTGAAATTTCACAAATTGAAATGTCAATAGGAAGTAGACATGGAGTTCAATTAATTTTCACTTTACTAATCCATAAAACAGCTACTTCTCATAAATAGCTGGTAATCTTTCCTCAGTTCTCAGGAAAAAATAACTGAATAGCTGCAGTAAAGTTGTCTCCTATTACTAATTCTCCATGTTATAATAAAATAAAACCTGCAATCCACTCTGAAAGGCGCTCTGATGTAGTAGCACAGAGATTAAATAACCATTGTTAAATAACAATGGTTAATATCCAATTGTTTAACAGAAATGAGCTTGACCATTTACTGGCCATGCAGGAAAGTGCTCCCCTTCCGTGTTACCTGGTTTAGGCCCACAGTGGACAGCAGGAGGGTTCCTCATCCTCTATGTCCTCCCTTCCCCCATCCTTTCTTCCCTCCCCTCCCTCCCTACTCTCTCTTTCCAGGCAGTAATATTTATTATGCTTATTTTATGCCAAGCATCATTCTAAAGCCTTGGGATTCATGAGTAAGGCAAAACGATTTGCCCTGATGGAGCTCTCTGTTGGGAAAAGAGGCAAAAAAACATAATCAATCACTAAATATTATAGGATGTTGGAAAGTGGCGAGTTCTATGTGAGAAAAAAGTAATATGAGAAAAACTGGCAGCTAAGAGGGATCAGTTTTAGTGGTAAATTAGGCATCATTGAGAAGGCAATCCTTGAACAAAGTCTTAAGCCCATCTTGGTAATGTCTTTACAATTTTACATCCATCAGAGTTATGTTCCTATCATTCTCTTTATCTTTCCTGATGTCTTCTACCAAACATGTAAAAAAAAATTACTTACATACGGAGTTAAGAATACATAGATCAGGTCAAGGCCAATTGAATTTTTCATGCTAGCATATTACCTAGCTCTCAAAAACAGAAGAAACCTGGCTTTGCTCTTGGTAACAATGGGTGTACAACTAAATGAACTGACCTAAGGCAGGCCAAACAACTCCTGTCTCTACTTCACCTAGTCTCTTCAGTCTTTTTAAAAGTTTTTTTTTAAGATTTATTTATTTATTTGAAAGGGAGAGTAACAGAGAGAGAGAGAGAGAGAGAGAGAGAGATCTTCCATCTGCAGATTTTGCAATGGGTTAGGATTGGTCCAGGCCAAAGCCCCCTGCTTGGCGCTCAAGTGAGGTCTTCCATGTAGTGGAGGGGCCCAAGTACTTGGGGAGTCACCTTCCACTGCTTTCACGGCACATTAGCAGAGAGCTGGATCAGAGGTGGAGCAGCCAGGACCCAAATGCCACTCCATTATGGAATGCTGGCATTGCAGGCAGCATTCCATATATTCCAAATAGCTATATAATCTTCCCATCCACCAGCCATGTTGCTGAACTCAACACTGTTAAAACAGTCATTACATTACTAGGGATTTTAGCAATTCTTCTTTTTTATTTTAAAATTATTTTCATTTTATTTTATGTTCTTTTTTTAAATTTTCATCTACATGAACGGCCAAATGATACAGATGGAGGGACAGAGAGAGGGATCTTCATTTGCTGGTTTACTTCCCAAATGTCTGCAACAGCCAAGGCTGGGCCAAGCTGTTGCCCAGCCTGCAACTCCATTGGGTCTCCCACATGGGGAGGGGCAGGGACTCAAGCACTTGGTTCATCACTGCAGCTTCAAAGGATGCATTGGCAAGAAGCAGGATCAGAAGTGGAGTGGCTGGGACTCAAACCAGACACTCTGATAGGCGATGCATGCATGCCAAGTGTGACTTAACTTGCTGACTGGCTTTAGTCCTGTATAGAGGGAGGAGAAGCTCCCTGGATCACTTTACAACTAGGCCATCTCCTCCATGGAAGCTGGATCTTGGCAATCACGCTACTGGGTGTAGCACCAGTCAGGATCAGGCAGGGTTGAATTGTGTGCCCGATAGGATCCTGCAGAAACAATGCCGTGTGGTTTCTGAGGCTGGGTAACAGAAAACAGGGTTGCTTCTAGTTCTCCCTCTGTTGGAATTTTCACTCTGGGGGAAACCTGCCACAGGCCAGGAAGAGTCTCCCGTGGAGAGGCAGGAATCAAGGCCTCTCCTCTCAGGCGGGGCTACTTTGGGAAGCCTGTGTGTGAGCTGTTGGCAGTGTGTCCCAGGTGGGTCCAGAGAGGAAAGCTGACTGTCCCAGCTGCAACTTCAGTGCAGTCCTGGCAATTCTCTTTTACAGTTCAAGCTTGCTTAGGGAATAAGACTTAAGAAGCAATTGGGGGGTCAGTGCTGTGGTGTAGAAGGCTAAGCCTCCACTTGAAGTGCCAGCATCCCTCTTTGGTAACAGTTTCACCCCGGCAGCTCTACTTGCCATCCAGGTCTCTGCTAATGTGCCTGGGAAAGCATCAGAAGATGGCCCAAATCCCTGAGTGCCTATACCCAACTGAATGAAGCTCCTGGATCCTGGCTTCAGCCTGGCCCATCCTTGACCATTGTGACCATCTGGGTTGTGAACCATAAATGGAAAATATCTCTCTTTGTCTCTCCTTGCCTTCTCTCTCTGGTCTACCTTTCAAATAAGTAAATAAATCTTGAAGAAGAAGAAGAAGAAGAAGAAGAAGAAGAAGAAGAAGAAGAAGAAGCAGCAGCAGCAGCAGCAGAAGCAGCAGCAGCAGCAAAAGCTGAAGAAGCAAATATGTAAATCCATGAAGGAAAAATCTGCTTCCTGAAGCAAGGGCTGGCAGGTTTGGGGATGGAAGATCCCAGGTTTACCCTGGTGAGGCAAGAACAAAATTGGAAGGCAGGAGTGGTAAGGAAGTACAAAGAGAGATTAGCAGTGTGATATATACACAGAATATTTACTTTCATAAAGACATACACTGTCAAACAATGTTCTCCATCAACTGGTCTTCTGATCTTATTTTCCCACTGACTGATGAAATAGCACACAAAGATGGGGTATATGATGAGGATAGAGCAGTCTGATTCAGTGGAAAGGAGCACTTTATCTCTAAAATTATTTAAAATGAGACCAGCTTTTAGTGGAATTTTTAGTGGCTGTAAATTGTGATAGACGGTGAACTCCCTTTCATTGTAATATAATTTCTACATATATTTATTTATTTGAGAGACACAGAGAGAGAGAAAGAAACACTTTCCCATTTTGTGTTTCACTCCGCAAATGTCTACATCTGCCAGGGCAGGTCCCAGTTGGTGACGGGAGACAGGAACCAGGAATTCAAGGGTCTCCCTTATCAATAGCAGGGACTCAACAATTTAAGCATTAGCCAGAATTCAAAATGGAGCCTGGACTCAAACCCAGGTACTCCCATAGAGGATGCAGGCACCTTAATCAGTGCTTTAGCCACTAGACCAAATATCTGCCTCAACCCTCTCTTTCTTATTTGTTTCTGGGGCAGACCATGCACACCAAAGCCCCACCTTGGTATCAGTGCTTTTAGACATGTTTCCAGAGTGTCAATCATGAATACATCTATAATAAGCACTTCCTTCCTCACCTATATAAAATGGTGTCATTTTATATACACCAAGTGGTAGATTGCAGATGGTTTCCACATCAACATACGTACACTTACATCATTCATTTTCACATGTTACATAATTTATTTATCTAATTCTTTCTTGATGGACTTTTAAACAGCTTTGATTTCTGGATATTATAAACTAAGTTTCAACAAGTATTCATAGATTTGTATCTTTATATACATGTTCAATATTATCCTTGAAGTCCGTTCATGGAGGTAGAGTGAAACCAAAATGTACACATATTTTTATAGCTACTCCTAAATTGTGCTCCAGAAAGTTTTCAGTCTTTTTCCTCTACCACAGCTGAGTAAGAGTGCCAGTTTCTCTTCAAGATTGCCACCATGAGAAATATCCAGTGTGCTTAATCTCTACTAATGCATCAAATGAAAAAATGTTCTATTTTGGTATTATATTATACATTTCTTTGAATTCTGATAATACATTTAACACTTTAATTTTTATATTTTCACCTTTTGTGACTGTGTGGATTTGCCTGTATGAACTGCCCGCTTTGGTCCTTTTTCCATTTCTAAAATTGTGCTGTGGAAAAGATTTTCCAAAATAAGAAGAAAAGGTGCCATGCACATATTTCATATAAATTCTGAGACTACTTAGTGACAGACCTAATATCCATCACATGAATTTGTAGACTTATTTTTGAACCATTGAAGTTACATGAAACATTGTATGGTTTTGTATTTCTACTAATATAGGCAAACCCCTTGTGCAATGTATCTTCAACACTATGTGCAGATAACAATGCAAGAACTTTTGTGTGTGCCTTCAATCCTTATTCTGGTTATCACAAGTGAGATCTCTCTCTACCTGCTTTGGGAGATGAGGGCGTGAGTTTTCTTGCCATCTGTCTACATTTCCTCATCCCTTTTCTGTTTCTAACATTTATTAGATGTAACTTTGTTCTTATGTTTGTCAAGATTGATAATTTCTCTGATTTTTCTTTTATGATTTTGCTAGTGAATTCTAAAAATTTAAAAGCAATAGACAGTTTAAATTGCTATGACTATTTACACATCGCTTTTGAGCTAAGTAGTTTAATAGATTACATTTTTTTCTGTGGTTCCATTCTCAAGCTGCTCAAAGAAGGAAATTAAGATGCTACTTCAACACACCATCAAATCCCTCCAAATGTGATGAATGGTATTCTTTCAGTTCCAATTAAAGGGCAAAACCACACAGAAAAGATTACTTAAAAAGACTTCTTCAGCAGTGGCTGAAGATAAGAGTTCATTCACTCAACTTTGTCAGCATCTGGTTTCTTTATTTGCTCTCCTCTGAGTGACAACTCCAGCATTTTACTTCCTCATCTTGCTGAAATATACTTCTAAGTTCGTTTCTATGAAAGAATGTTTAGAATACAGATTTTCTAAACTATCACACATATGAAAATACATTAATTCTGTCTTATATTTGACAGTATCTTGGCTGAGTAATTTCTGCTTTGCTATGCCTTTTCTTTCAGAACTTTGAAAATATAATTTCATCATTTTGCAGAATCTGCAAATTCATTATCAGTCTGATTTTTGTTTCTTTTGTAGTTGATTTATTTTTGTTTCAAGAAAAATACAGGAGTTTCTCTTTATATGTAACAACCTAAAATTTTACAATTGTGTGTCTAGGCATTAATCTCTTCTCATATTTTGGGCTGGGCATTGTGTTGACTCTGGAGATATGTTTTCTTTTCCAATTCTGTGGCCTTCTCTTGCACTCATTCTATAATAAACTTTTCCCTCTGCTTGTTTAACTTTTATTCCTTGAGTTTCTTGAGTTTATATTCTATGATTCTTATAGTTCTCATATTACATCCATCTTCAATTTTCTTTCCTGAGACAATTCCTCAAATTGTTTTCAAAAATTTTTGGCAAGCATATTTCTAACATATTAGAATATATTAGTCAGGGTCTCCAAAGAAGTAAGAGCAACAGGATAAATCATAGACAGACAGGAACTTTATTGGTTGATGTTCTGAAAACCAGGATCCTAAGGCAGGAGAAGACAGCTATCCCAGCTCAAGAAGAAGGAAACAATTCAGTCTTCTCTATCTTTTTATTCTTTGCAGCCCTCAACAGATTGGGTTATGCCCTCCTAGATTGGTAAGGACTAATTTTCTTTGCTTAATTTACTGATTCAAGTACTAATCTCTTCCAGAAACACCCTCACAGATAGAACCAGAAATACTGTTTTCTTGGCTATCTGGGCGTCCCTTAATCCAAGCAAGTTGTAACATAAAATTACCCATTATGGAGAGATTTTTTGGAAAGTACTTTTTTACAACTTGGTGTCTACATTATGGTAATATCCCATTGAACCTCACTGGAGAAATTCAACAAGCTTCTGAAAAGTTCAAGTTCAAAATATCTTTTGTTCCCAGAATTATTCCCATGGCCATTTTTTTTTATTTTTGATTCGTTTCATTGAGTGATTTGTTGCCCTATTCATTCATCTAAGTTTAAATTTTTTCTTTCATGTTTTAGAGTTTTGATCTTTCTTTTTTTAAAAAAAATATTATTCTTGCCTACTGATTCTTGTTTTTAGTAGCAAATGTAACAATGAAGCCAGAATGTGGAAACCTTGACTTAAAGCTGGTGGGTTTTAGGATAAAAAAGGAAGAAACCATCAAAATGCAGGATTGGATTTGACTCTGGTGCACTGATGCCTGTACTTGTTCCTTTAGTTTTCTTCAGTAACAGTTAACATATTCTAAATTCAATATCCTATTTTGGAAGGAGTAGAAGGAGGGAGGTGTCTGGAATGATGGCCCAGCTGCAGATTGCTTTGCACCCAGAGGCTGGGTGACCAACAAGTTCTCTGTGTCTGTGTGTTCAGTCCTCTTTCTCCCACTTTGAGTGGTAAATGCCAATTCATTTCTGGAACCATCCCATATTTCTTGCAGGAAAATTGGTTTCTTTCTAGGGATGGCCCAGGAAATTGTTATCTCTATTCTGCTTTATCCACTAGTATTATATTATCCTAGCTGTTCTCTACATTGTTTTATGTCTGTATTCTTTTTTTCTTTTACAATCAGTTTAATGGAGTTTCAAAAGGCAAAGAGATGAGTGTATGTGTCCAGCTTGCATCTTGACCTGAAACTGTTTCCAACTCTTTTTTAAAGCCTTTAGAATATGATTCAGGGTATTTCATCCTCATCTTCTAATATTGTCATAATTTGTACTGATTTAACTTTTCACATAAACATCTCAAGTGGCAGCTTAGACATTGTTGTGCCAACTTTTCTCCAGGGGTCTCTACGTATTTCCTCTACTCAGTCACCCACTTCTGTAAGCAAACTGTAGGTTTTGTCAGGACCCAAATCTGAAATCTTAAAGTTGAAGCTGCTCTTACCTGGTAAAAACTTTGTGTACTTCTCACTCTATTACTCTTTTACTGCAAAAACCTATACTTTTGGACTCATCATGATGTCCAGGTTTTTAGATCATCTAATTTCTTTCTTTTTTTTCTACCTCCTCCTGGTTCCAACCTGGATTACACATTCCAATCACTGTACCCACAAATACCACCCAGTCAGAACTGTAAATATGGATCAGATTGTGTTAAAGTAAGACTAGCTAGGTTTACATTTTATGTCTACTACATTTAAGCTGTGTGACTTCAGAAACTAACTTATGTTTTCTGTACTCTGTGTTCTCAGTATCTTGTAAAATGAGGATAATCATAGTACAGATGTTCAGAGGATGAAATGAGATAATGCAGGTAAAGTATAATACATTCAAGGTAAAATGTCAGTTTCTATAAAAGGGTTCAATAAATGTTAACTGCAAGTTGAATATTCTCTAATCGAAAAATTCCAGTGAAATAGCAGTATGCTATAACAAGTTATATTTAAGTATATAAGATGCTTATGCGTTCAATTTATACTATTTAATCCTCTTCCTATTCTCTAGCCGTTACTAGGGAAATGTACTATTCACGTCTTAAAGTTACAGAAAATCATTGGTTTATCTTCTGTGTACTAAGCATGCAAAGGAATGGGCTGTTTCTCTGTTTCTTTTCTAGTATAACTTTGATAGTTAACTCTCTTGTCCTCCAAAAAGAACTTGTCTAAATTCGGATAGGGTGATGAACCACTGACATCTAATTAGGACATTTATGAAAGTAGTAGGTACCAATTACAAACTGGCAAGCATGTTGATTCATATTCTTATTATGTAACCAATGTGGTTTTAGAAATTATATCAAATTCAAAGGGTAGTTGAAACTATATTATTTCTCCCTGGTTCTAGGAATGCCATTTCTTCTGTGTCTGCAACTCTATGATATTCTCTTTCAACTCCAGGAACTATACAAAATATTTCTGTGATTATTAAGCCCCAATTCTAAAACATTCTTAACAAATTAGTATTTTACACACAATCTTTATCAAGTTTGTCTGTGTCCTTTTGAGATATGTATAACAAGCACTCTGAGGATGTAACGATCCTGCATATTAAAGATCTAATGGTTTTTTATTACATATTTTAGGAATCTCTTAATAGAAAATCAGTGATATGTCAATCAAAAATTTCCAGGAAGTATCACAAAAAATAATGTAATGTAGTAACACCGGATCCCCTTATGATTTGGGGGCAGGTTACTGACTACTGAAGCTCTGTTTCCTAAGAAGTTAACTGATGAGTTAACTGGGATGAGTTAAATGAAATAATCTATAGATTCAATTTGTATAGAACAGAAAAAGAAATGTTTATTGAATCTGAAGGCACAAAATGTGTAAGAGTTTAGTCTTTTGGGGAGCAAATTCTTATTTTAAAGAGTATAAAACTACTGCCAAAGTTGATCCTACTTGTACTGCTATACCTCTTACTGATAATTTGTCCTTAAATAATTTGTCATAGTTTTTGCATCTCTATCTCCTCACTGCAAAATAAAAAATACCCAAGTGTGGTCTTGTGTTCACACTCTGGGCATATGTAGCTGAAAGTATTTTCTGGGAAAATATAAATCAAAACCATTTTGGCTGTCATATCATGGACATACAATGGATTTCTTTGAATTTATGATGAGGCTCACTTACCCAGTGAACTTATCAGAGTGTAGTCATATCCCAAAGGGTCTCTCTCTGGGAAAAGCTCCATTGATTTGCCTCAACTACCCCAATTCTTGTCCTTAATTTTTGCAGACCAGAGTCATTTTTTTCATTTTTGTAAAATTTGAATACATACAGAATTGCTTTCTGAGAAAATCCCAGTCATGACTGTGGATAGACTTGAATTAAGGATTACACACCTGCCACATGTGTGCCCACCCTGTCCCTCTTCCCAGGTGCATGTGGAAATAACCAATAACCAGGATACTCTCTATTAAGCATAAACACAGCTTCAGGATTATTCTCAGCGAGAGCTCCAGGAGGCAAAAATAAGGAAGGATGTAAGAATGTATCTGCCACATTTATACTAGAATGCAAGATCTTGAAAGTCATGGACTGTATGACTTATTTTTGTTTTCCCAACAAAATTGTTGAGTGAATGTAAACAAACTGTATAAAATAAGAACAGGAGTCCATCACCTCAACACTTAAAATTAGCAAAAGCATTTTCAACTCCAAAAGGAGAAAAAAGCAATCAAAATGTTATATTTTTAACCCTAATTTTTGTGAAAGTTCTTGTTTGGGTGAAAATGCAAACACAAATGTATTTTATTTTGAAAAGATGGACATGCATAGGTCTATTATAAACAACATCTCTCACTGAGGAAATCAGGAAGAAAATGTCCCAACATCTTTATTCTGTAGTCAGTCTCAGTTTTCTTAAAACTATTGGAACCAATAAGAATTTTCCAGAAGCTACAATTTGAATCACCCAACTTTCCAAGGAAAAAACTAAACTTACACAAACATGTTTCAGTCTCATAGTTTTTCCTGCTTACTAACAGTTTCGACTTCAATGTGGCCCTCTAAAACCAGTCCAGTATTTCCATATAGCTCATTAAATGAGTCTCTTGTAGACACCCACACTCAGCAGCAGAGTCCTAAGTGGTATTCAAGCCAGTCACATGTCAGTGCATTTTTAATTGCTAATGCTAATAATATGCATTTTAATTATACCCTAATCACTTATTATGGGTAGTTTCTTTCCAGAACATACTGTCTTTGAAATTACCCACAAAAAATTACCTGTGGACTTTGGCAGACTAGGACAGAACTTCTGAGAACACACTGTGTGAATGTTCCAGAGAAGGCAATCAATCTGAAAAGACCCACATGGGAGAAGTTTATTTGGGCACTGGTTGGTGATTTTATCTTGGACTTAAATATTTCAGTCACATGGAGATACTGGCAAGTGTCTAGCATGCCTTGGACATTACTCTTCCTGGTCCGGTCAGTTTGTAAGGTGGCCTACCTGACTGCTGATGAGGGGGTCACATAAAGAAGCTGCTGTCTGTGGCTACATCTCTCTGCCAGTAAGTACTTCATGACTCATTTTCCTCAACAGACTCTTCATGAGACTGGAATTCAGGAAAGCATGTCTGGAGAATGTCTGAGAGGAAGTTCACAAACCACTGTTCTGCTTATTGCTAGAGAAAGTATCTTAGAGTATCTAGAACAGTTGACTAAAGCAAACAGGAACGGATTTCATAACATTTTCTCATGGCCTTTCATGAAGAATCCAAGAACGATCACCAGGAAGTTTGCTTCAATCAGGTTGAGATCATAAACTTCCAAAGAAGAAAACTATTAGAAGAAAAACTAGACAGTAGCTCAACAATTGTACTTAGGTAGAACTAGAGAATCTAAATAAGAGAATTTGCATTCAACCAGCCAGAAAACTTCCAGAAAGTGTTGTATGTGTGTGTGTATGTGTGTGTGTGTGTGTGTGTGTGTGTGAAGTCAGTCAATCGTTTTATTCAAATGCCAAGTTGATCGATCACTTGGGAATTATGTAGTCTTAGCCAAAATAAGATTATACATAAGACTTACTTCTCTTTTCAAGTGCTTTTTTTATTTATTTTAAAGTCTTTATAATTACTAAATGTTCTCCTCTTTTAGAAGATATTCTGAGAGGAAAGCAAAATAACACTCTTGCAAAGCCTTTTCCATTCTTCCAAAGGCCTGCTGGTAAATTATTCTCACTGATCTTTCCATCTCTCTAGCCTGTGCGTACACACCTAACCCATACTAAATTTCACCAGATGGCATTTTATTTCTTTAAAGTAAAGCAGCCGTGGGTTTAGACAGTTGAATTTTTAAACTTCTGTATTTACTGAAAGTGCATATGGTGCTATATGGACAAAGAAATTGTGCTGGAAGAAAAACATTTCTGTCTGAAGTACCTCATAATCCCCCAGAGGAGGAAAAAGTGCAGTTATAAGGTTGCATTTCTCACAAAATCTTAAGTCACTTCAATGTTCTTTCTCTGCTAAAAATTAGATAAATGTATAAAGCACATACCTGGAAGTTTAATTTGTTAAATTCACCGTTTGGTTGCAAATAGAAAGTTTATAGAAGACTCAGTGATTTGCCAAGGCAATTCATTTCTAAAAGAAAACGAGACCTGAACTTGTAAAAAAAATTAAGAAAACCTCTGTATGTCAACGTAAGCAGATGTTGGTGTAGAGTTTACAAGGATGAGAAAGCTATAAAACCTCCCTTGAGCCACTCATAGTTCATTTCAAGGCCAAGAACGCCCCCAAAAATCTGTTTCTAATTTTACAGAAATCTTTTGAAATTTGGCACGGTATTCAGAAGTCCTTGGAAAGAAAAAAAAAAAAAACTTGTCCTGGCTTCGGCTTCCAACTACGAAGACAGACTTGCTTCTTTTCAACGGTTTTCACAGATCTGGTGACCCACGCTCTGAAGCCAGAATTAGCTAACTTTCACAAACATCTGGAAAAATGAAGGTTAGTATATGCAGTCTCAGGTATTGCTAACGTATAAGAGTTGGCTGGGTTGAGTGTGATCCGAGTTTTCTATTGTTTAGAAGGTGAGGATTTGTACATAAGTTTTTACTTCCTGGAGTGGGTTGGGATTGGGAAATTGTTCTAAATATACTATAGAAACATGTGTGCTTGCAGAGCTGGATGGATTCCAGCAATTATCACCAGATCAGTGGAAGACAATCAAAAGCTTTGTGGGGAGGGAGAAATAGGATCTAGATGTAAACAAAATCTTGTCATTTCAACTATTTAGCAGGAACTGTACATATGCCTGATTTTTTTTTTATTTTTATGTAGACATGGTTAAAAATTGTATTTGGAGTTGCCACTTCTGCCGTGCTTGCTTTATTGGTGATGTGCATTGTCTTACGTCCTTCAAGAGGTAAGAACTTTTCTCAAATTTGTTCCATCTACCTAGAATAGCATGGGGAATTAACTAATGTGTGGCCACAAGTGGTCAAACACTTCCTAAGTGCTGATTTTCCAAAGTTATTTCTGCTATTTCTAAGCAGACATATAAGCTCAAAGAGATATTCTGTTGTGCCAAGACCAGAAATACTGAGGAACTTCAGACAAGGGTAGGAAGAGGTTCATGGTTATTTAAGAAACAGAAAAACCTAAGAACTTTTCTGCATCACCCTCACAACCCTGGAGAATATATACTAAATGCAACCTTCAAGCCGTTGAAGCTCTAAAGCCTTGAAATGCAATATTTTTAAACTAACATAGTTTTTCATTATTATGTTTATCTTGTGGAAAGGAAAAATGATTCGAATGGAAAAGTTAAAACAGAGCCTGTGGAGTTTTATATTACTAAATACTCTTTCCAAAAATTTAAGAAGGAAGTTGAGTATAGGGATTTCAGAAATAGCTACATAAAAAAAGTGAACTCGTTGTTCTAGACGCAGTGGTAATGACAATCAAGCTAGAAAATTAAATACTGTTAAACAAGCATTGTGATTAGTGATTAATTAGACTCATTTTGAAAGTGCTTAGTTTAACATTGAGCTCACTTCCCTGAAAATTGGAAGAAACTATGGGCTGATATTGAGGCTAATTTAAATTTGGATTGACTTTCTACAGCCAACCCAGTGATATTTGGGGAATCTTTTTCATAAAAGTATTTGTGAAAAAAACATCAGGCTTGTAAAACAGGGGGAAACCCCACAACAATAATAGACTTTGTGGCTAGGAGACTAAGGAAAGGGGAAACATTTTTCCCAACAATTATTAAACATTTATGATGGTTAAAATGGGAAACATGTTTGTTTAGAAGTTAAGTGACAGCAAAGGAAAATCAATGACACATCTTCAACTAAAGCATGTGGGAATTCTGAACAATCTCTTACTTTAAAACAAAATAAAATATTTAAAAACATTTTGAAAATTTCAGAATATTCATGGGATTTTCATAGAATTACAAAATTAATAAGAGAACTGATAAATTAAGGCAGTGTCCTTGTTAGTTTTTAGTATCTATTCCTGCTTTCTGTTAGCACATAATGCTTCTTAGAATATTGAGATGTGTGTATATTTTTCATAAATTTTCAAGTTAAAAATGTTTTCTGATAAATCTCTCATCTCAGTCATCATTGGGGACACAACTCCCTCATGCTAGCACTTGTCAGGTAGTATATTAGGTCTTATTGACCCTTTGAATGCTAATCCATTAAAAATTAGCTCCTGGCTTTTACAAAAATGTAAATAGTGCTTGAAAGAGACAATCTATTCCCTCAGAAATAAAGGTTCTTAGAACAGAAATATGTATTATCTTGGAAACCTGCCTCCATAGCCACAGGGAATTTCACTTTGGAATATGGGGCCCTAAATTTTAATAACAAGTATTTTTATACATTTATAAATAGTATGCAAGAACACACCCATATAGCCATTGCATAATTACGTATAACCCCATCCTTGTCCTCTTGGCAAGTTTAATTATGTATGGCAGATACATGAATGTATGCTGTAAAGTATGCATTGCTACAGAAGTTCTATGTCACTTAGAATGTAGCTTTCTATTTTTAGCCAACAAGATAATTACTAGAGTAGGTGAATTCTCTGATAGGGTGAAATACTCAAACTTGAGGTAAAATTTTAATATTCATTCAGGAATACAAAGATTGAGAATTATTGCTTTCTTCCATAATGTCATTCTCTTTCTAGTCTGAATTTGCTAAAAAATTTCATGGAATTTCACTTAAATGACTTGTAAGGGGCACTAGGCAGCTCCCTGTTTTCTTAGCTGGACTAGAGACAGTAGCCTCACCTTCCAAGAGTCAGTGCCGTAGACACCACTGACGTTAGGTGCAGTGGCCTCCGACTTTGGATGTCCCTCCTTTCTCTTTTCTTCTCATGCCCACTAACTCCTCAATCAATCTCCATCTTGAGTACTAGGTCCAATCCTCACACTCACATCTGCCCCACTAACTCCTCAATCAATCTCCATCTTGAGTACTAGGTCCAATCCTCACACTCACATCTGCCCCACTAACTCCTCAATCAATCTCCATCTTTTTTTTTTTTTTTTTTTTTTTTTTTTGACAGGCAGAGTGGACAGTGAGAGAGAGAGACAGAGAGAAAGGTCTTCCTTTGCCGTTGGTTCACCCTCTAATGGCTGCCGCGGTCGGCGCGCTGCGGCCGGCGCACCGCGCTCATCTGATGGCAGGAGCCAGGTGCTAGGTGCTTCTCCTGGTCTCCCATGGGGTGCAGGGCCCAAGCACTTGGGCCATCCTCCACTGCACTCCTGGGCCACAGCAGAGGGCTGGCCTGGAAGAGGGGCAACCGGGACAGAATCCAGCGCCCCGACCGGGATTAGAACCCGGTGTGCCGGCGCCGCAAGGCGGAGGATTAGCCTGTTGAGCCACGGCGCCGGCCTCAATCTCCATCTTAAGTACTATGGCCAATCTTCACACTCACATCCGCCCTCTGCCTGGTGAGAATTTTAGATGGCAAGGCAGGAAAGGGAAAGGGGAAGGGGAAAAAACAGAATTCAAAGCCAAGTAAGCTGCCACTTGGACTTCAATTCACACGTCATCAGAAATTACATTACTTCAACATTTTCCTTAGATGACCTTGAATTCTTGGCCCAGACTTAGGCAGCAGGGTAAGAACAGGTTTCTCTTGAGAAACTTAGACCTACTTAGGAAACATTTATTCATTTAGTTATGTAGAAACGTATTAAGTGCCAATAACCACGTGCCCATCATTCTGGTTGTTGGAGATAGAACTGTAAGAAGCAGAGATTTCTGTCTGAATGGCAGGGGGAGTAGGAATCCAGTCCTTTGTGCACCCAAAGATGCATGATCAGCAAGAGTAGTACTGGAGAAGGATTTCAATAATTCCTCACCACATCTAAGTGAAAGTTAAAAAAAGGGGGGAGGGGAGCTTTTTCACAGAGGGAAAATGTCAGGAGCACCAGCCTCAGAATTCAAAGAGCTTTGGAGCAATTTAGCAGGATCTGAGGAACAAATAACAAAACGTAATCGTGAGACAAAAAAGGTCCATTTGGGTCACCAGCATAATAATAAATACATAGAACACACTTTTTCAAAACTTCCAAAATTTCTTATTTTTATTTTTTTTTCACATTGGGAAATAAACAAGTTTTTATGCCTTGGTCCCAGGATTTCCTGCTTGCCTTCATCCTATTCCCCTCACACTGCTCCTGTTCTTTTCTCCTACCTCCATGTGCTTTCTCTTGGGACTCTTCCCAAGCATCACCCCTCTTCCTGTCTGAAGATGCAACCAGGCCAAGAGCTTTCCCTTACTTTTGTTGGCCACAAAGATCAACACACAGATCTTCTCGTTTCAAGAGATTTATGAGGGATCTTCAATAAATACATGGAAAATGTGTAGCATGAAAACAATACATGCATTTCAAATTTTTTTCACTGAAATAAACATCATTTAGTTCAACTTTTACAAATGTTTAAAAATTTTTTTTATAAAACTGACAAAAATCAAATAAACTACAATTGGAAAGTTGCAGAGTTTCCATAAATTTACAAATAAATTCCATATGACTTTACTTCAAGATTTATAGCTCCTGAATTTCTACACTTTGGTTCTTTGTTTTCTTTTGTATTGTTTTAAAGATTTATTTATTTATTTGAAAGGTAAAGTTACAGAGAGAGAGGAGAAGAAGAAGAAAAAAAAAAGAAGAAGAATGAGAGAGATCTTCCATCCCTTAGCTCATTTCCTAAATGGCCTCAGTAGCCAGGGCTGGGCCAGGTGGAAGCCAACAGCCAGGAGCCTCCTCTGGGTCTCCCACGTGGGCACAGGTGCCCAAACACTTGGGCGGTCTTCCACTGCTTGCTATCCTAGGCACATTAGCAGGAGCTGGATCAGAAGTGGAGCAGCAAGGACACAAACTGACACCCATAGCGATGTTGGCTTTGCAGGCTACACCTGTTGTGGGCATTTTGGGAGAGAACCAGTTGATGAAAGACCTTTCTTTCACTCTCTCTCTCTCTCTCTCTCTCTCTCTCTCTCTCTCTGTCTCTTTCTCTCTCTCTCTCTGTAACTGCCTTCCAAATAAATAAATGAATCTTTTTTTTGACAGGCAGAGTTATACAATGAGAGAGAGAGAAACAGAGAGAAAGGTCTTCCTTTTCCATTGGTTCCCCCCTCAAATGGCCGTCACGGCTGGCTTTCTGCAGCCGGCACGTTGCACCGATCCAAAGCCAGGAGCCAGGTGCTTCCTCCTGGTCTCCCATGCGGTACAGGGGCCCAAACACTTGGGCCATCCTCCATTGCCTTCCCGAGCCACAGCAGAGAGCTGGACTGGAAGAGGAGCAACCAGGACAGAATCTGGCGCTCCAACTGGGACTAGAACCCGGGGTGCCGATGCCAAAGGCGGAGGATTAGCCAAGTGAGATGCGGAGCCGGCCAGTAAATCTTTTTTAAAATAATGTTCTTCTTCTTTCTGGAAATAGGGAGTCTATCCTTAAGTGTCATCCCTGTTCTGCCTCTTTAGGCATACACAGAACATTTGCTGCTCTAGAGCAAAAGCAAAACAGAAAATTGGAAGGAACAATGGAAGGGAACAAAAAGAAAAGAAGGAAGATAAAGGAAGTTGAATGCAGGGATGGGGGAATACAACTGAGTGGGAGCAAAAAGAGAGAGGTTACTCAGTGTGAAGAATTTGCAGGTTCTCCTGGGTGGGGCCTCTGGGACCTCTCAGTGAAGACAGTCCTTGCCAGTCCAGTCCCAGACATCTCTGAAGTCATCCTGTCCACTTTTACATGCTTTCACTTCTCTTATGGTTGTTTGCAATGTTACCTTTGGCTGGCAGTGTTTTATACAAGTTCGTATTAATTGCCAATTTTTTAAAATCAAAGATTTCACATAAAATGTTAGATTTTCAGCTTCTCTTTAATGGTTGGGTACTTGTTTTAGTATCGTCCCATTTGACAGTAGCACAGTTTGTGTTAGTCTACTCATATCACCAGAACAAAGTACTCTAGACTGCAAGACTTAGACAAGTGATTTTCCAATAGTTTGAAGCTCAAGAAGCAGGTATTAGCAGGTTTGGTTTTCCAGACTTCCCTCCTTGGGCTGCAGACATGGATGTTGTCCCGAGGCCTTTCTCTGTGCATCCACATCCTGGTGTCTCTTATCATCAGTCCTGTTACACTGGGCCTCCAACCTGATGCCCTCACGTAACCTTAAGGACTTCCTCAGAGGTCTTGTCTCCAAATACTGTCACATTAGGGCTTGAGGCCCCATTCTGTTAATTTGGGCAGGACTTAATTCTGCCCATAACAAGGGAAGTCAATGAAGATTTTAATGAAGTGATCTTTGAGCTGAGAGTTTGAGGACAGGATATGAGCTGGGAGGTAGGAAAGTGCTATGGAAATTCAAAGAACTGAAAGGAAACTGGTAGAACTGCAAGAAGAAGCCAAAATTACTTAAGCCAATTAACAAGGAAAACAGATATAAACATATTTGTATGTTCATGATCATACTTTCAAACACATATCTTTACAGTGTCTGTATAAAATTTTAGTGACTGCTTATTTAGCTAGGCAATGTCATATATTTTGGAAGATATCTGAGTCATTTATAATTTAGGTAGGTCAATATTTTGTAAGAAGAAAAATCACTTGGAATGTCCATATTTTTGGTAAAAATTCCCTGTTGCTATCATTACCATCACTATTACTATTTAATTTCAACAATCACTTTTGGAAAAATAAAACGCCTCTGAAATGAAATCACCTTCAAAGGAGATGTGTGAGTTTTTAAGGTTTGAAAACTTCCCTCTGGAACTGTGAAACGGACTTCCTCAACTATCTTAAGAGCTTCAAGAGTGTATACTCACTGTTGCTTTGGAGGAAGTACAAGCAAGTCTGGAAGTTTGAGGGAAAAGTTCAGAAGGTTCAGGAACACAAAAGAGCTTTTGAGTTTAGTATAAATAATTTTTTTTCTCTAACTGGCACTGGGACTTTAAAATCACAGGCGACAAACCGTGACAAACTTTCTGTGAGTTTTGGCAAATTCCAAATAATTAGAGAAATAATCCAAATCTTTGGATGATTCCCACAACACTGAAAAGTTTACCTGCCTTGTATTTCCAAAGCAAATTAATTGTGTTACAACTTATGTAAGAAAAGAAAAAAAAAAATGTTCCAAAGCTCAAATAAGGGATGTGGAACCAGGGCTAAAAAAATGTTTTAAAACCTGAGACAGTCGAACTGAGCCTTAAAATACAGCAACAATTAAAATGTAAAAAACAAATCAAAATAAGCTTTTTATAGAACAGTTCATAACATGTCAATCACTTTTTTAAAAAAGATTTATTTATTTATTTGAAAGGCAGAGTTACAGAAAGGCAGAAGCAGAGAGAAAGAAAGGTGTTCCATCAGTTGGTTCACTCCCCAGATAGCCACAACAGCTGGAGCTGCACCGATCCGAAGCCTGGAGCCAGGAGCTTCTTTCGGATCTCCATGTGGGCGCAGGGGCCCAAGGACTTGGGCCATCTTCTACTGCTTTCTCAGGCAATAGCTGAAAGCCTGATCAGAAGTGGAGCAGCCTGGACTCAAACCGGCTCTCATATGGGATGCCAGCACTGCAGGCGGTGGCTTTACCTGCTATGCCACACTGTCAGCCCCAATCAATAACTTTCTTTTTCATTTATTGCCAATTACAAGCAGAAAAAAAACACTTCTTTTTCATTTGTAGCATTCTTGTGAGCTTTTGAATATTCCTGAGAACTATACCGTAAAACCAGACTGATTTACAATGTATATTCACCTTAATTTCTCTTAATAAAAATAATGGTATAGTTTACCATTTAAATTAAAATTTTATATAATTATATTTTTACACTTGGTAGAAAAATTGTTAGGGCTCATTTAAGGAACAGTTTATTACAGCCATATGCCAAAATAACTCATATAACTTAGATGAGATAGACAAATTTCTAGAAAGATACCAATTACCAGAATTTACTCAAAGTAAAATAGAAAATATAAATAGAACTATGAAACCAGAAGAGATTGAATTAGTCATTTATAAACTTCCCACCAGAAAATCTTAGAACCTGATGATCCCACTGATACATTCTACCAAACATTTAAAGTTGAATTATTTCTGATCCTTCACAAATTCTTCCAAAAAAATAGATGAGAACAATCATCAAGCCATTCTATAAGGCTGGGGTTACCCTGGTATAAAAACCAAAGACATCACAAGAAGAGAAAACTATGACTATCTACATGTCATATAAATATAGATGAAAAATCCTCAAAAGAATAATAGAAAACCAAATTCAGAAATATAAAAAAGATTATATAAAAACAAAGTAGGATTTCTACCAAGAATACAAAATTGATTTAACAACTGAAAATGAACTAATTCAATAAGCATTATGAATAGAAAAAAGGGCAAAAGCCACAAGATTATTACAATATAGGCAGAAAAAAGAATTTGACAAAATTCAATACTTTCCATGATAAAAACATTCAACAGATTACAAATACTAGGATCTTCAGCAAGCTGATACACGACACCTACAATAAAAAAAATCATATTCAATGGTAAATGATTCAATGCCTTTGCTGATAAGATAAAAACAGGACAGTATGTCCGCTCTCACCACTTTTATTTAATGTTTTGTAGTGGCTCTGGACAGGCCAAGCAGGCAAGGAAACGAAATAAAAAATGTCCAGATTAAAAAGGAAGAAGTAAAACAACCTGTTATTGCAGATGATACAATCTTATATAAAATACTAAGGAATTCACTAAAACTATTAGAAATAACACATTAAAAAGGTTGCAGGATACAAGATGAATATATAAAATCAGTTCTTTTTCTTTTCACTAGCAACAACAATCCAAATATCCAAATAAATATCCTGTGCAAGGACCAGAAAATGTAATACTTTTAAGATAACAATACTCCCCAAATTTATCTACAGATTAAATGAAATATCAATCCAAACACCATAAAAATTTCTCTGCAGAAATCAACAAGATGATCCTACAATTCATGGGAGGATGAAAGGAATCCAGAATACCTGAGCAATCTGGAAAAAGAACAAATTTGGAGAAATCATACTTCCTTACTTCAAAACTTACTACAAACCTCTATAACTCAGGCAGTGTGGTACTTGCATAAGAATCAATTTACAGGCCGGCGCAGTGACTCAACAGGCTAATCCTCCGCCTTGCGGCGCCGGCACACCGGGTTCTAGTCCCGGTCGGGGCACAGGATTCTGTCCCGGTTGCCCCTCTTCCAGGCCAGCTCTCTGCTGTGGCCCCGGAGTGCAGTGGAGGATGGCCCAAGTGCTTGGGCCCTGCACCCCATGGGAGACCAGGAAAAGCACCTGGCACCTGGCTCCTGCCATCGGATGAGCGCAGTGTGCCGGCTGCAGCACGCTGGCCGCGGCGGTCATTGGAGGGTGAACCAACGGCAAAGGAAGACCTTTCTCTCTGTCTCTCTCTCTCACTGTCCACTCTGCCTGTCAAAAAGTAAAAAAAAAAAAAAAGAATCAATTTACAGATGACTAGAATAGACTTCAGAGTCCAGAAACAAAATCCTATATTTATAATTCATTGACTTTTAATAAGAGTGCCATGACATTTAATGGCAAAAACCTTTTCCACAAATGGTACTGGAAAAACTGAATATCCATATGAAAAGAATGGCATTTGATTCCCCTCCCCTCCTTACATCATATACAGAAATTACCTTAAAATAGATCAAAGACCTGAAAGTAAGAGCCAATACTTTAAAACTCACAGATCTTCATGTCCTTGTATTAGGTGATGGTTGACAAAAATCACAAGCAACAAAAGTGCAAATTATGTAAGTTGGATTTCCTCAAATTGTAGCACTTTGAGTTACCTAAGCAGACAACAAAGCAGTGAAAAGACTACACAAAATGGAGCAAATCTTTGCAAATCATACAAAGGGTCTTCAAAAAATTCATGGAAATAAATATTATGAAAAACTTATGCATGAATCCCAAAATTTTTGCATGAAAACAAACATTTTTTCATTCTATTTTTCCATGAACTTTTAAAGCACTTTTGTATATCTGATAAGAAACCTTCATCCAGAATATGTAAGTAACTCTTATAATTCAACAAGAAGTAGACAACCCAACTAAAAAATAAAGGAAAGAGAGATATTTCTCCAAAGAAGATATACAAATGACTAATAAACACGTGAATGATGCTTTTCACTACCACTTATTAGGAAAATACAATTCAGAGCCACAAGAAACATCAGAAATGAAACTCTAGGTGCAGTTGTCAAGCATTGAGGTACAACAACTTGACATGTGGGCATGCTATAGAACTAGGGAAAAACAGGAAGTGTTCAGAAGTTTAGTAGAGATGTCTGGCCTGGGTCCTGGACAAGACAGTGCAAGAGAAAAGTCAAGGCTCACTCTCAAGTATTTAAGTTGAGATCTACATGGATGGTGGACAATGCCATTTACATGGAGAAATATGGAAGAGGCGCATGGAAATTTCTTTTTTTTTTTTAGTGTTGGCCATATTGATTTTAAATATTTGTGATACATGCAAGTGGAGATGTTAAAAAGGAAGTTGGAGTCTAGAGCAGGAATCCAGCAGGAGTCACATGCAGTATTGGTGGTGGCAGGTGAGTCAGTCCGGGGGTATCTAACAGAAAACCTGGGACTCTCCTTGCACTCCAAGAAACAGCAATAAGAGTCATACCGACATTTAAAGTAAGATTAGAGGAAGACAAGCTGCCACAGGGCCTTCAAAAACAGAAAAGGTTTGCTTTCATCTTCAGCGTCATCAAAATGGCATTTGCCATTCAAGTTCTTACATAATATGTTGCCCACATTCTGTAACCTTTAAAACAATTAGTTATCATGAAAATGAAATTAGCCCTTATTAAACTAATATGACACACAAATAGCCTAATTTCAAAAGCCTGACAATTCCTTTTAAAAAAGATTTATTTGATTTATTTGAAAGGTACAGTTGCAGAGAAAGAAGGAGAGACACAGAGAGAGAGATCTTCCATCCACTGGTTCAGTTCTCAAATGGCTGCAAAGGGGAAGCCATGATGAAGCCAGGAGCTGGGAGATTTCTCTGGGTTTCCCATATGGGTGCAGAGGACCAGGCACTTGGGCTATCCTGCAATGCCTTCTCAGGTGCATTAGCAGGGTGCTGGATCACAAGTGCAGCAGCCATGGCTCAAACGCGTGCCCGCATGGTGTGCTGGCACTGCAAGCAGCAGCTCAGCCCACTATGCTTCAATGCTGGCCCCAGCCGTGACAATTCCTTTGAATAATTTATGTTGTTTCATGTTGTTTGTGGAGAAAATCATGGCAAATTGTTTTCAGAGATAAATGCTACTTCATTCTTTGACTGTAGAGTGAGAGCATTATAGTTACCAACCTCTGTGCTTTGACAAAGTTCAAATTGCCACATTTTCTCTGAATTTAGCTTTCTGGGTATAATTTATTCTATGCCACTGTGTGTTGGTTAGCTCTTGTCCTTATGTTTTGTGTTTGTTCTATTTTGTTGCAGATTTATTACATGTGTGTTTTCATTTTAAATTATAGTATAGTGTTAAAGTGCCCAGCTTGAAAGTCAAATGGAGCTAGAATTCAACTTCAGCTTTACTCTATATTGGGAAAATTAGCTTTCCTCCATAATTTTCCCTTTCCAAACCTGCAAAATGATGTTCATAATAATACGTATCCCAGAAGGTTTTTGCAAGGATTTAAAAGAATCATGCATGGAAGAACTTGGTAAATTATAACACTTCCCAATTTTTCAGGACTAGACAATTCAATGACAGAAACAGAAATAGACTCCTAATCAAGAAGAAGCACAAAGTTATAAGAAAGTATTAGGAGAATAGTGAATTGTTACTTGCTTGTGAATCATTCTGAATTGTAATTTCTTGGACTCATAATTGAAATAACTTTCAGCTATGATTTAATAAGTTGAAAATGCAAATAATTAACACATAGTTAATTAGAATGTTTAAGCAGTTATGAGTAATGATGCTAATGATAGAACAAATCAGACTTAAGAGCATTATGAGGAATTAAGTGTTAATAAAGTGTTAGCTATAGGCTTTCACAATTTATTAGATTTTAAAATTGTAGAAACTAAACTTTAAAGTCATCAAATGATTATAATAGATCATGGAAGGCATTATTTGGAAAGGGGTATGAAGTTCATTTCTCATTAAGTGGTTATTAATGGACTATTTTCCAGATCACTAGAAGTTATTTAGTGTGTTTGGTGGTGTGGAGAGGCATTTTATGCCATTTTACAAGTACACACATACACGTACACAGAATACTGAAAATCAATAACCTTAATGATTGTCCCATAATCTTACTTAATGTGGTACAAAATCAGTCCCTTTGCCTTTCCTCCACTTGTTCAGTTATCAACAAAGGTAATATACATAAAGAAGGATCTGTCTGGGCTGGCAGTGTGGTGCAGTGCGCTAAAGCCCTGGCCTGAAGCACCGGCATCCCATGTGGGTGCCAGTTCTAGTCCCGGCTGTTCCTCTTCTGATCCAGCTCTCTGCTATGGCCTGGAAAGCAGTAGAGGATGGCCCAAGTCCTTGGACCCCTACACCCATGTGGGAGACCCAGAAGAAGCTCCTGGCTCCTGACTACAGATCAGCTCTGCTCTGTCCGTTGTGGTCATTTGGAGAGTGAACCAGTGGATGGAAGACCTACCTCTCTCTGCCTCTACCTCTCTCTGTAACTTTATCTTTCAAATAAATAAATCTTAAAAAAAAAGAAAGAAAGATCTGTCTGGAGACAATGAGCAAGATTATTGAACGGGAACATAAAGTCCATTAACATTACATAAAATCCATAACTTAGTTAAGTATACTTAATTAAGTATAATCCATTCTCTGTGATGTCTGGATCACAATGAGGGCCAAGCTCATTCACCTATCAAGAGTTTACATTCAAGGAATCATTCAACTGATAGGCATAGGTGTGCAATGAAGATTGGAATCAATGAAATCATTAATTGGGTTTCTGAGCCTTTGCAGAGGAACGATTTGGGACCTGATAAAAAGCCAAGTATCTCCCAGCATTCTATTCCCAGATTCTGATTCCATGGGTTTGAGATAAGGGCTAGACATCTGTTTTTTAACTTCAAGTGACTCCAAGGATCACATTTTAATAACGATTTCAGTGAAGGCAAATCTAGGGAGAAGAATGTACAAGTCAGATTTACAAACAAGCCTAGAGAGTAGAAGGTAAGCACAGTCACATCTTTGGGGGAGAGCTATAAAAACAAGCAACAAAAAATATGTCAAGTTGGTTTATTTTTTCATCCCAAAACTGCATTTACTGTGCTCTTTCTGTGAGTATATGTCAAGCACTGTATTAACTGGTTGGTATACAATGGTGAGAAAAGTCAGACACAGCTAAGACCTGCATGGGTAAAAAGCTATGCTTTATAAAATTATTTGCTACATAAATAAGGAAGATAAATATGTGTAACAAATTAGATAAGTGTTTGTTTAGCAAAAACCTAGCAGGGCTTTCATAGCTCCTTAATTTTTTTTAATTTTTTTAAAAAGATTTATTTTATTTATTTGAAAGACAGAATTATAAAGAGAGGTAGAGACAGAGAGAAAGGTCTTCCATCTGCTTGTTCACTCCCCAGATGGCCACAATGGCCAGAGATGCACTGATCGGAAACCAGGAACCAGGAGCTTCTTCCTGGTCTCCCACATGGGTCAAGGGGCCCAAAGACTTGGGCCATCTTCTACTGTCATCCCAGGCCATAACAGAGAGCTGAATCAGAAGAGGAGCACCCAGGACTGGAACTGGCACTCATACGGGATGCCAGAGCTTCAGGCAAGGGTTTTAACCTGCTGCGCCACAGCACTGGCCCCATAGCACCTTATTGAAGATCATTTCTGCTGATGACTGTTCCGGTGGTCAGTGTTGATACTGAATAAAATCTTGTCAGCATTGATGTGGAGCAAAATATATTTAAGATCATTGTATATATACAAGGAGCCTGAACTGAAATTCTAAGTAATTTTTTTGTTTTGTTCTCATTCATATATGTGACCTAATGCAACATTTAAAACAGTTATGTAATTCTCTTCCATTTATGAGTATGTGGTCATTTTCAGCATGAAGAGAAAAATACCTAATTTAAAGTCCTCCTGTTATACTGGACATGCACTTAACTATGCCCAATCCAACACCCAAGTATTTACATTTTCCAAGTCCTGGACACATCGCATCTGAATTAGCTTGCAAAGGTAACATGAGATTAGAAGTAATGATTTTACCTCATTCTGTGCCAGAAATTCTATTCCCATGTAAATGTAGTTGGCTCACATAAATACGCTGTTTTATACAAATATTCATTACTTTCTGGGTGATATCAAGAATTACTCTCATTATGGCAATCGGTAGTATGATTAATGCATGTTTAAAATTGCTTTTCCGATATTTTGAGTCACAATGGGACATATGCTAAATTCTCTATATAGATTGTTGGCATTTCTAGATACTATGCACTCATATAAAATAAATGACTAACTAGGAAGTAATATGAAATACACTTTCAAGTATAACCTTCCTGGATAATCTACCATAAATGTGAAAAAAAAAAAAACAGATAACTAATCCCCAGAATCCTTTTGAGATAAGGACAATAATAAAGATTAATAACATAAGAAGGAAAATCACTGTATATTTACAAATAATCTGAAACTCTTATTTTTCATGTTTTATTTACCTACACACAACAGCAGTATAAATTGTGTCTTTGATTGCAATTGTAACAGTTCAGTTATGGAGCTACACAGTAACCAAAATGTTTAAAGTATAACCCTTGCATTTAATTTAACTAGAACAGAAGTAAATCTTTAATGTATATACTTAGACAGCTTAATCTGAAACTCTATTTCCCAAACTGGTTTTAGTGGATGTTCCCAAAAACAATGAAACAAAAGTTCTAGCGATCAAATTAATTAAGGAAACATTGATATGAAATATTTATGGGAAGAATACTGAGGTGAATATTACTTGGAGAATATGAAAAGGAAAAATTAAGAAGTAGTATAAGATATGTACCAAGGGGCCAGCGCTGTGGCGCAGCTGGTTAACACCTTGGCTTGAAGTGCCGGCATTCAATATGGGCACTAGTTCGAGTCCCAGTTGCTCCACTTCTGATTCAGCTCTCTGCTATGGCCTGGGAAAGCAGAATAAGATGGCCCAAGTCCTTGGGCCCCTGCACCTATGTGGGAGACCCGGAAGAAGCTCCTGGTTCCTGGCTTTGGATTGGCACAGCTCCAACCATTGCGGCCAACTGGGGAGTGAACCATCAGAGGGAAGACCTCTCTCTCTCTCTCCTCTTTCTGTGAAACTCTGACTTTCAAATAAATAAATATTTTAAAAAATGTATGTACCGAGCATAAAAACTAAATGTTTTAATTAAATTATCTCATCAAGTCAACCTTGTATTAAAAGGAAGAATAATTATAGCTACGAATGTGTCAATTAAGCATAATTGTAAGGAGAATTACATAAAAAATACAATATGTGACATTAGCCATAGCCAAAGCATTATCTATGATGGACTTTTTTTTTTTTTTTAAAGATTTACTTATTTATTTGAAAGGCAGAGTTATAGAGAGGCAGAGGCAAAGTGAGAGACACAGAGGTTTTCCATCTGCTGGTTCACTCCCCAGATGGCCACAATGGCCAGGGCTGTGCCGAACCGAAGCCAGGAGCCAGAAATTTCTTCCAGGTATCCCATGCATGTGCAGGGGCCCAAGCACTTGGTTCATCTTCTACTGCTTTTTCAGGCCATAGCAGAGAGCTGTATCAGAAGTGGAGGAGCCAGGGTTCAAACCAGGGCTCATATGGGAAGCTGGCACTGCAGGTGGTGGCTTTACTCATTATGCCACAGCATTAGCCCCTATGATAGACTTTTAAAAAAGATGTCACCAAAGTAATATTAATTTATTGAGCTAATTTCAAAAAAATTTAAATTTATATTATTTTGCTAGTCACAGTAAACACATTCACTATATTTAATTGTTATGTGGATATTTAGAATTGTAGAGACATAAAGTAAATGTTCCTCAAATGTAAACAACTTTCTAATAAATTCATATTATCATTTTCCTTTTACTATATCAGAAATAGGTTGAAATTTGCTCTTAGGAGTGTTAGATAAATCTGAACTATGTGCTTGGTAGTCATTCTAATATTACTGTAGAAAATGGTCATTTATTCATTGGATGGGGAATATAAAACTAGTGATATGAATTCTGCACAAGACCATTCAATTAAATACATTCATTATAATTGTATAGTGTACACAAGCTTACTTAAGATGAAAGATAATGTAAGCAGATGATTGCTTTATAAAGAAACTAAGTGGCCAGTGTGTCTATTTACAAAGAAGCTCAACAGTCACTTGTTTTCTTACAGCCACCAGAGTAAGTTTTGGTAAACTAAGAAAACAAACCAAATATTCATGGTTGAAAGCAATTTATGGAATATACATGCATCAATGTTAAAATATCTGAAGATACAATTATCTAATTGATCATTTTGCTCTTATTATGTAGCAGTACATTTATGTAACCACAAGATTAAAGAAGCAACTTCAGTTTCAGATTTCAAAATCTAGTATGACATAGCTATAAGGTATTCTCAGCATCTGTAGTCCAGACCTTTACATTATAAGTAGGCAAACCAGGATGCCAAAGATTAACTCATCAAAGCCACAAAGGAAATTCATAGAATGGCACAAATCTCATCAATGCATTGATCAGTCAATCCATCCATACATACATATTTCTTTTCATGTATTAATTCATTCAATAAGTGTTTCTTAAATGCCTGTATGTGCTAGATGATGATAGTAAACAAAATAAGACATGATCTTTGCACTTACAGTAACTATTTTGATTATACTGTAAAAAGTGGATAAACATTGGTAAGAAAATCACTCAAACACATACATTATTACAAGCCCAGCAAGCACTCAAAACAAAATATGTTTTATGGGAATGTGTAACAAGGGAGCTTGACCTGAGCCAAGGGATCAGGACAAGCTTCCCAGACAATTTGATAGGATTCCCAGATGGTCCTTAGACTGAGAGCTATTGAGAGGAATTATGAGGCAAAGGAAGAGGGAGAAGGAGGTACAGAAACTCTGTATAAAGAAATATATTTAAGGAATAGTAAGCTTGGCATGTTTGAATTCTAGAAATGAAAGAGAGGCAGGAAGGGCTGGCAGGGTATGCAGTAGCAGACCAGTCAAAACTTGTAGTCCAGGTAATGATTTTTGGTCTTCAAGCAGAATTGAAAAATCATGGAAATCTATGAGTTTTTGCAGAAGGATAAAATTATAGCTCTTAACTTTGACAGTTTTGTTTTCACCTGGGAAAATGCCAGACTCTTACATGCTATTCAGGGGATAGGATATTTCTGTAAGTTTTGGTTCTGTTGAGTAGTGGCTGGAGAAGGAGCAAGGTTGGAGGGATGAAGAACGGGAGCAACGGTATGAAGGGGGTTTGGGAGTTACCTTATACTCTTGGTATATGTGCTTCAGTGCTGTGCTTTTAGTAAGTTCATTTTTTTTTTAAAGAATAGAATCTTGTTTGAAAAGCTATAGATTAAATTTGCTTGTTATTTGTGAGCCACATTTGGTTAGCTAGTCTGTGAAAAACCTATACTCTTGCTATTTCCAAAATCATTTGTGCAGGTCAAATGCTTTTTTTTTTCTATTCTGACCAGCTTTATCTTTCTAAAAATGCATAATCAGATATGAAAGTTAACTAAGTTCATTAATACCCATCTTGAGATTTCTGAAGGTAAGGATTCTTGCTGATTTCATCCTAACAACAGGGCTGCTAAAATATAACACTGATAGATCAGTAAGAATACAAATCAAGACTACATGAGGAAGTACAAGTGGCTGGGTATTATTTGAGAGTCAGAGAGAGACAAGAACAGAGTTCTCATCCACTGGTTCATTCCCCCAGATGCCCACAGCAGCTGGAACTGGGGCCAGGGGAAGCCAAGAACACAAACCAGGTCTCCCACATGAGTGGCAGGAACTTAAATTACTTGAGCTCTCATTTCTGCCTCCCAGGGTCTCCATTAGCAGGAAACTGGAATCAGGAGTCAGAACGAGAATGGGTATCCATTCTCCAATTTGGAATGTAGACATCTTAACCAGTATCTGCTAAGCTAGACACCCATTCATACTGGCTTGAATTTACTCAAATTCATGTTGTTTGTAATCGCTGTTCTGCAAAGCCAAAAGTTATTGAAATTTCATCTCATCTTCTTCCTCAAAAATCCCTGAAACTACTGGTTCTAGAATAACACCACAAATACTCTGCATGTTTCTTCTCTCTAAGCTTCATCTTCCTCTACATTTTCCCACCAATTTTTACTTACAGACTAACTACCTCTAAAAACTTTGCTTATTGTGCCTACAAAAAAGGAAATAAAACTTCTAGTTAACAAGACAGACATTAAGCAAGTACTTAGCAAATGCAAGATCTTATCATTATCTGAGAAAGAACAGATGTAGGCCAGGCTTAGAATGAGTTTGAGTTATTAATTCCTTTTTTATAACAATGTGTTTCCTCTCCTCTTCCCAAGACCATAACTCTGAAGAAAGTACAACAAGAGCACTCACACTGAAAGATATTTTAAATGGAACATTTTCTTATAAAACATTTTTTCCAAACTGGATTTCAGGTAAGTGAATCTTTTCTTTTGTCTTTTGGAGACGTTTTAAAATGTATTTTGCTTTTAGTGCCAATACAACTCTTTGGTAGCTGAAACTGTTTCAGCTTAAATGGACAAAAAAGAGGAATGAACTAAATAATTCCAGTGCCCATCAAGGCACTTTTGATAAGACAATTCAGACTGGATTTGTCCAAACATAAAGAGACCAATAGGAAGTTTAACCAAAAAGAGTGAAAGTTGAGAACATATTGTTGAAATTATTTGAATGTCTGATACAGCTTTTGAGAATGCAAGATATGCATCAATTAGGGGGTCATGAGAATTACAATAAAAGAAATTTCACCATTAATCTGAAAATAATGTGGGAAGCTCAAAATCTTTCTATGACAACAAACTGTTTAAGAGTCATAAAATTAGTTCTTCAAAATAGGATACTATCAATAAGTCTAATCAAATAAATGGTCAGATCAGCTAGTTTGTGACTTTATAGCTCTAAATATAAAATGCCACTAAAAGTTGAATATATTCATTTTTCTCTTTAGAAAATATAATTAATACAAAACAATTTTAAACTAAATCAAGGCTGGCGCTGTGGCTCACTAGGCTAATCCTCCACCTTGCGGCGCCAGCACACCGGGTACTAGTCCCGGTCCGAGCACCGGATTCTGTCCCAGTTGCCCCTCTTCCAGGCCAGCTCTCTGCTATGGCCTGGGAGTGCAGTGGAGGATGGCCCAAGTCCTTGGGCCCTGCACCCACGTGGGAGACCAGGATAAGTACCTGGCTCCTGGCTTCGGATCAGCGCGATGCGCCGGCCTCAGCGCACCATCCGCGGCAGCCATTGGAGGGTGAACCAATGGCAAAGGAAGACCTTTCTCTCTGTCTCTCTCTCTCTCACTGTCCACTCTGCCTGTCAAAAACAAAAATAAATAAAAATAAATAAAAAAATAAACTAAATCAAGCAGAACCCAAATATAACATATTTTATTGCAAAAAATTCCCACCATTTTATACTAGTTTATAGTCTTTGTAACTCAGAGAAGACAAAATTTTATTCATATGCACCCTGCATCAGAATAGAGTTGCTCCTACATTTTCACAAAGTAAAAGAAAATGTCCTTTCCTCCCTTCTACCACCAATTTGTTATCTTAAATCTGACAAAGTAGTGTCTCCTGGACAGGGAGGAAAGCAAAGTAAATCTGTAAAATAAGAGTGGTTTCTTGTATGTAAATGCATTTCCTGTTAAGAGAAATCATTTCAAATTTTATTTTGTTTTCATTCTTGTTTAAAGGACAAGAATATCTTCATCAATCTGCAGATAATAATATAGTGTTTTATAATATTGAAACAGGAGAATCATATACCATTTTGAGTAATAGCACCATGGTATGTATTCTACATCATCTTTCTATTCAGATGCCTTTACCATCTCTCCACTGACCAAGCCACAGAAGCAAAATTCCTAGCACATGATCTGGGCTGAAACTTCCTTCCTAGATCCATTCCTCCCTGTAGCCCCCTAGCGATCTCTTCCAGTGACGCTAGGCCACTATTGCCTTCTCCTAAATCACTCAGCATGTTTTCTCCTCATGGAAATAGTGTGGCATGAAATGGCTTATAAATTCAAATCCTTAGACTCAGGCAAATCAAGATTCAAATACTGTCTATGTTACTTACTAGTTGTGAAGTCTTGGTTAAAGGGATCTACACTATAATACCTTCAGTGCTTCAGTTTCTTCCTCTGTAAAATGGGAATACCAATTTCCCTTTGGGTTAATATAAGAACTAAGTGAAATAACATTGAAAAATAGGTAGTGCCTAACATAAAATAAATGCTTAGTAAGTGGCAGCTATGCTATATAGGCACGTGCTATTCTGTCCTTCTAGGCTCCCAGTAGTCCAACTTTCTTTAATCTGAAAAGCTTACTAACGCTTTAAAGCCATGCTCATTTAATAGTCTCCTCTGCATAACCAAAGATCCTGTCATTTGGATTCAATTACTTATACCTTAATACTCTTAGGATGCTATATTGCTTTTATAGAACCAATTTGTAATATGTTACTCATTCACAAGGTTAACATTATAAACTTCTTGAAATCATGAAGTACATTTTACTTATTGTGACTTCCTCCTATAGTGTGTAGTAAAAACAGTTCTCTGTAAACAGTAGGTACTATGTAAATTTTTTTAATTACACTGAAAGTGTATATATATTGGAGCCTATCAATGACATTATGTTCTTTTAGAACTACAAGTTGACATGGTTCTTTTTTTCTCTATTCTAACCAACTTTTTCAAAATTTCAGAAAAGTGTGAATGCTTCAAATTATGGCTTGTCCCCGGATCGGCAATTTGCATACCTAGAAAGTGATTATTCAAAGGTATCAACTATTTAACTTGGGTATATATGATTATATCTCCTAATAAGCTACAGATTGGTTTATATAATTAATAGAAAATAAAAGTCTGTCTTCATTTCTAAATATGCAAGATGTTATGTAGATTCTAGATGAGCTGAGAAAACATAAGCGAAGTATACACTGATAATTTATGACTTGGCATTCTTACCTGGTTATCATTAGTGGTAGAAGCTCCTTTCCTCTAGGGGAAGAAAATTTCATGAGGGGGCACTGACCTCCATCAGGAATGGTAGAACATCCTTGCAATTTAAGTTCATATTTGATATCAGAAATCATTACTATATTCTTACTTAATCTAATAAAAGTTTGTGATTACTAAAAGTGGAAAAATCAAGGTATAGTATATTTAGGTCACATAATCAGACACAATAAGTTATGATCAATGGTATCCAGGCTATAAATCTATGTCTTGGAAGGTCAAGCTTGTGTATGTTCCCACCAAATCAGACAATTTAATGTGACTTTTACTCCCCTTTCTGAATGAGGTTGTAGAAGGAAAGTAATTGTTCTCTATTTTTTTTCTTTCTGGCAATAGCACAAAATTTACTACAAAATCAAACTTCTGTTACTTTTATATCAAGAACATTTTGCTTTGACTTTATTTTGCATATCCCTCTTGATATTACACAGAATGTAAGGTCAGCTTAGTCAGCTGATTATTTCCTGGGGGCCCAGATACTGGTAACCAACAATCTTCAGAAGGACCTATGTCAGTCAAGAGTTTGAAAGTCCCTTGAGAAACAGAATCCAAAATAATGCTTGCATCATTCATACAGCACCAACACGCAACATACAGCACATACACACACTTACACAGACACTTAACGTACATCACAAAGACACCTAACAAGAAAAAGAACAGTTTTATTCAAGAGAAAATAATAACTTAAAAGTCTCCTATTGTTTCAATTGCTATTATAAAAAAACTGTGCTCAATTAAAGGAATACAAGAACTTTACAACAAAATCATATTTTCAGTACAATGTTCTTCACCCAATTTTAAAGAGACTTATACTGAATTATTCAGATACAGGGTAATCTATGGGCTGTGGAAATCATGGCGGTTTCATTTCAATCTGGGCAAAACATGAGTGGAAAATTCCTAGGATAAAGTGTGTCAAAGATAAGTTTTTTTTATATTAGGAAATATCTTTGGATATTCTTTTTATGGAGTGAGAGTTGAATCACCGCTGAGATTAGTTCTGGAACTTAGACAAACAAAAGTCCACAGCAGAGCTCTTTAAATGAAGATCTATTTGGAATTGAAGCACATCCTTCCCAGTACCTTGTGAAAACAGTTCTTTTATAATTCTGAAATTCAAATTGGGTGATTTATTATTACATATTATCTTAGAAATTCCTTAACTTAAAAATGTTAACAGGTACATTAAAGTTGTACATATTTGTGAGACACCACGTGATGCTTCAATGCATGTATCCATTGTGTAATATCCTGATTGTGTATTATTGATATAAGCCTTTTAAAATTTTAATTTATCTTTGCCTTCTTCTTTCTGACAGCTTTGGAGATACTCTTACACAGCAACATATCACATCTATGACCTTAGGAATGGGTAAACATCACCTTTATTTATTAATACTACTTAAATATAATAGCTAGGCTTTCCCATTCCAAATCCTGATTTGAGGTTAAAACTACATTATCTTGTTACTGAGCTAAGGTTCTTACTTTGTACAATACACATGTACTTATCAAACTAAAGGAAAAGTTCTTCAACGAAGTTGGTTTCTTCAATGACCTATCTATGGGATTTTCAATTATTTTGAAAAATGAAAGGATTTTCTGGCACAGAGCAGCATAAACTTCACCTTTTTATATGACTAATATTGTATACTTTATATACAACATAGTCCTGTTTTTAGTTTTTGAAAGGCAAATTATAATAGTAATATTTATGAAAGTAAACGTGAAAATATCAAAATATTTGTGTGAAGTTAAAAGATGTTTATTTTGGTGCAAAATTTTTGAAATCCATGCAGTTTTTCATAATGTGTATTGTCTATGAACTTTTTGAGCTACCATCATATGAATTAAAAGTACAAAAACATGCATGAGACTGAGACATTTTTAAGGAAAGCAGCTACTTCATTGTAGGGAGGCACAAGGGAGACCAATGAAGCATTAGTTGTATCTGAACACACATTCCATTAATTTATTTAAAATTAAGTATTTGAAAAGCCACAATGAGCTAAAAATCAGATATTTATAGAGCACAACATGCTTAAATACTTACATGTTAAATAATCTCTTAAAATTAGATGATACATAAACTGTCATTATATTATTTTAAAATTTATGTGTATGGTTAATTATATATTTAACAATTGAAAGAAAAAAAGCAATGATTGTGCAGGTAGGTAAAGAAGAAGCGAGAAACTCTGACAGAAAGACATGTAAGGCTCAAAAGGGGAAAAAGCACATGCAGTGAGTGGTCAGGACACTCTCAGGATGTCGGTTTGGTTGAAACTAGAGTTGGGGCCAGCTTGCTCATTAGGGGTGGGACAAGGTTTGGAAGAAGTTGAGACCAGGAAACAAGGGCGAATAATAACAAGGAAACCATTAAAGAGTTTAGATCTCTTTCTAATGACAATAGGGAGTCACTCAAGGGTTTTAAATGGGAAATGACATGATCAGATTTGTGTATTAGAAAAACCACCCTGGCTAAGTATAGACAACAAATTGGTTTAGTTACTCATCATAATGTGATATCCTTTTTGTTGTTATATAAAATGGCAAAATAATTACATGGGTTGAAAAGGTATTGAAAAATCTTCTGGTCTATTTCTCCTTTCATCTAACAAGAATATAAAAATGCAAAAAGATTTATCTGCTGCTTTTAAATGGTCACAAAACAATAACTCTGATCTCCTTAAACTGTCAAATGAAGAAATAGGAGCTGCTTTTTAAAGTAGAATCCAAGTTCCTGTAATGGGCTCTGAGTCTTTCTTTTCTCTATATCCACACAACATCCCAAGTTCACAAAGTGTTTAATGTGAAAAGCATATACAGTAAGTTCTGTGTATTTATGGATTTCGCATCTTCAGATTCAATCAACCATATTTAAAAATGATTTTAAGTGCTTCTTTAATTAATATAAGTATTTATTTCTTACCATAAGCAATACATGTTAATATAATATTTATATTCACTATTATAGTAATAGTAGTACAATTATTTTCATAGTATTTGTATGCATTGTGTTAGGTATTAACAAGCAATCTAGGAATGATTTAAAATATGCAGAAGAATGTACCCAGATTAGACGCAAATACTGCACCATTTTATATAAGGGACTTGAGTAACAGTGTTTTGGTATTCACAAGAAGTCCTGGAATTAATCCTTCCTCCACCACAAGGAAATGAAGGAGTAGCAATATAGTGAAAATAAAATTGAGCTTGAGATGCCAACTCTACTCTCAAGAAACCTACTCTCAAATTCAAGAAATTGGTCTTTTAGTACAATTTGTCAAAGCTTTAATCATGTCCTATTTTTCTTTTAATGACATTGAAATTCTCCATGTTGAGGTTCACTAAATTGAAGAACATTTCAAAAGAAGTTGACAACACTAACACTTTAATCACGGTTTCCATAAACTTCATAGACTTTAATCAAATTAAATGTTTAGCTTTTCTGCAGTGAATTTAGTCAAACCACTGTTTTTTTTGTTTCTGAAAGATTATCTAATTTTCCAGATTTTTATCATAATTTGGGAAGTAAGAGATGATGAATTTGTTGAGATTCAAGTAATGACTGAATACCACTAATTCTAAGTCTTCCACATATACCTCTGAGAAACATACAAAAATTTAGCACAGTGAAAATGAGGATGGGTCTGGTTTCAAGCTAGGTGTGGAACAATGATGACATGACAGCTTCTGTAGAGCATCCTTCTCTTCCCTCTGTCAAATGAGTAGTGGCTTGGGAAATGGCGATGGTGTTGCCTTGCCAGGCATGAAGACACATGCACTATGGTTTTCAGGTCAGCACTCTATACATGATTGCATTGATAGTTGCAAAACATATAGAAAACTGAGGCAGTGTTGCCGCATTAAAGGTCACATTAAAGGTTTACAGTCTGAGAACTGTAAACTGTAAATCAGGAGAAAACATGCCTTCTGTCTGGATCTTTTCTTTCTCCAAACTCAGTATTTTCCTTTCAACCCAGAGGCCCGGTGCTAGTTAACTGCCCTCTGGTGGCCAGGATTGCCACTACAAAACCGAAGATCACCTTCCTCTGGAGGCATCACTCTTTCTGTATTCAAAACTGTGCATGTTCCCTCATTGTTTGCTAGATCTTTGGCTTCATGACCCAATGAGTTACATCAAGGCAATATTTGTTAAGGGTCCTCACAGGTGTGCAAGCGTTAAGAAAATGAGAAATGTAGACATGCCAGATATGTGTTAGGTCCAGGTTGCCGAGATTTTGTTGGAAGAGATGGGCAGGGAGTTTTTCTTGAGGCTCTTCAAATTACACTTTGGAGGCAAGTCTTGCTTTGTTTTCCCACAAAGGCAATCTTGATGAAACTATTAATACAATCTTCAAGACGATAAGTCAAAACTTAAGCATGGCATCCTACGATTCTTTAACACATAAAAATCTGAATACGTTTTTGCTGAAGAACCACAAAAGCTCCACAATGCAAGTCACTCAATTGAGTGTTTGCAGAGTGATGCTAAGCTTCAGAGTGAGATTTTTGGCCAATGGAATATTTGAAATTTCCCCATGGGTGGAGGACTTTACAAGCTTAAGGCATACTGCCCAGTATACGATCTGTTTTTCAGTTTAGCTTGAGATCAGATGTTCCTTTCCTTTTCTGATTTCAAGTCAGATCCCTGGGGAGATTGTCAAATGGCATCTTATTTTCAAAAATTTGAAATGCATATGCATTCACAGAGATGGGGGTTGTGAATGAGAATGTGGAAGTGCACATATTAAACTTTAGCACAATTATAGAATTTCAGAGCTGGGAGGCACTTCCGCAACCATCTTACTCTGGTGTCTACAAATTTAACGGTCCCAGGGGTTAAAAGACTTGAGTTTAATTTGAAGTCTATCATAAGCTAGAATTGCAACATTCAAAAGTCACATAATCTCTATAACACTCATATTTAACTTTCTGAAAAATAAAGGGAATCTAGTAGGTAGTCTCTTTCATAGTCTTTTATCCATTCACCTCACAATAAAGGTCAGAAATCTCAGATCCAGAAAAATTAGGTGACTTTTAAGGAACCAGTGGAAGAAGAGCAATCAGCACCCATGTCTCCTGGTCCTTGTTCCTGTATTCTTTCCATTCAATTTGTAAAAGCAGAGGGCATGAGTCTTAATTTTATTATTTACTTATTTATTTTATTTATTCCAATTTTTTTAACTGAATAGCAAAGTTGGTTGTTTTTCTTTCCTGTATCTTTCTTCCATCCTAGAGAATTTGTAAGAAGAAATGAGCTTCCTCATCCAATTCAATATATATGCTGGTCACCCGTGGGAAGCAAATTAGTAAGTATTAAAATTATAGGGATATTTAATCATTCAAATAAAAGAGGAGCCATTTGATTTTGGCCTTTGTTAAATTTCCCTGGCTAGAAGAAAAAAAAATACATTCATGACTATTTTCATGGTTAAAAATGGGAAGAGTTTTGATAAATTGAAACCCATCTGAGAATTCCGCAAAATCTCAAGCTCATGGATAGACTTCTTTAAATATCTCAGTCAAAAACTTTATCCTTATACTCAGCCAGCATGCGTTGTGCCAGAAAGCTCAGGAAAAATATGGTTTTCACAAGTTTCCCAGACTAGCTTCAGACAACATGAAATTTTGTCCAAGCTCTTATTTAAGGACTCTAAATAAAGATTAGATCTGGCTAGCTATTAATATTCTGAGACTTATTTGACTTTCTGTCAATATATGTGGTTATTTATTTGGATAATAAAATAACTAATATAAATGTAGATTTTATCCTTTATTGGATTAGACTTCAAAAATCAGAATAGCTCTTAATGTGGGTTGTTGTTTTTTTTTTTACTCATTAAAGTGATATTTTAGTTGTGATTTTTTTGAATTTGAATTAGCAATCTTTTTAAAGGTATTCAGTGAATTAAAAAACAAGTATAATGCCTTCATTGAATTTGTTGTGGAATTACCCCAGTTGATTACGTATCACCACTTCTAGGCATATGTTTATCAAAACAATATCTATTTGAAACAAAGACCAGGAGATCCACCTTTTCAAGTTACATACAATGGGAAAGAAAATAAAATATTTAATGGAATCCCAGACTGGGTTTATGAAGGTAAGCTGTATGCGTTTTGTGCTGCTGCTATTTTGAGTTTTAGTTGTTGGAAACATGTCATAGTTAGTAAGATTGAAAAGGTTTACACCTTGTTTCAATGAGTAGTCACATTTATGGAACATACTACTGGATTATTAATAGTATATGCATATTCTAAAAGAATACATTCTCGTCATAAGAAGAAAACTGGTTGAACTTATTTTCAAGAACATTATTATAAAGTAGTAGTAGTAATGATTTATATTCCAGAAGTATGTGATCTTTTGACCATATAGACCAAGAAGTATGTGGTCTTTTGGTACTACATGAGTACATTTCCTCATGTGTTTTTTTTTTTTCTTGAGAAAAGAATTTTTGAAAACTGAACAACTGATCTTATTTTTTGATCCTCTCTTGAATTTTCCCCTCATTCTAGGTCTTGTAGGATCCAGTATTAACTGGCCTAGACAAGATCTTCTAGTACTTGTCTGTGCGTGTGTGTGTGTGTGTGTGTGTGTGTGTGTGTATTTGAAGTCCCTTCATAGCTTTTGCATAAAATACATTTTACATGAATATTTTGAGGACACTTCAGATTCATGAGTTTCAAATTTTTTCCTCATACTAAAATTATTTTTAATTTCATTTTCCACAAAGTTTTTGAAGTAGCCATGAGTATGTGTATATGTGTTTGTGAACTAACCCTTTTTCACTGTTATTTTAAAAGCAAAACAGTTCAGGATAGAAATTCAACTTTCATTATTTATGTCACTTTGTAATACATATCTATCCCTATTTTGAATACTTCAGGTGGCTGCAAAAACCATAAGCTGCTCTGAAAAGAAAAAAATATATAGCTATTGATGACATGTTTAACTACATTTCTTTCTATTTATTTACTTATTTTTATTTGAATGAGAGTTACAAAGAGAGGAAGAGAGACAAAGACAGAGAGATATCTTCCATCTGCTAGCACACTCCACAAGTAGCCACAATATCCCGGACTGGGCCAGGCCAAGGGAGCCAGGAGCTTCCTCCGGGTCTCCCACATGGGTGCAGGGGCCCAAGGACTTGGGCCATCTTCTACTGCTTTCCCAGGCCATAGCAGAGAGCTGAATTAGAAGTAGAGCATCCAGGACATGAATTGATGCCCATACAGGATGCCAGCACTACAGTCCAAGGCTTAACCTGCTATGCCACAATGCTGACCCCTTAAATACATATCTGATTAATGTCAATTCCTAACAAGACGAATTGGTCTTTGCTATGAGGGATAAGGCCACACTAGTCCTGTTAACTCTGAATATTGATTTTTATAGAACCAAAGTATAATATTTGTCACAGCCACATTAAATACAACATTTAAGCCAATAAGCAGCTATTTAGTAGTATTTACAATGATTAAGAGAAAGATATAATCATAATTAATACACTAGTACTTATTTTTCAGAGGAAATGCTTGCTACAAAATATGCTCTCTGGTGGTCTCCTAATGGAAAATTCTTGGCATATGCAGAATTTAATGATACGGATATACCAGTTATTGCCTATTCCTATTATGGTGATGAACAGTATCCTAGAACCATAAATATTCCATATCCAAAGGTATGTTGAATACTTTTAGCAGACCCTTTTATTTTTCTGGCATCAAAATGAGCAACCATTACTATGTATAGAGGTGGGATCAACAACTGTGCAGAGCTTCTTGTCCTTGCTTATTGTAAGGAAACATTGTACTGTGCTCTATTATTTATGTGGACATCTGTTGCCTTGGACATCTGGTTGTGCTGGATGAAATAGCCTTTGCAAAATCCATTGCAGAATCTTTGGAAAACATATGGTCTAGATCATGGGGGAAAAGCAAGCTTAATTTAATTTCTTTTTTTTTTTTTTTCATGTTTCATGCTCTAAACTCCTTCTTGAATTTGCATGTAAATTCACAATTCACACTAGAATAGGAAATGCAAATGTTGAACTTGATGCTCCTGTCAGATCCTGGATGGATCTAGTGAGTGATAGGGAAAGATGGATGTGTGTGAATTCTGAATCAAGACAAAGTGTACACAGAGAGGAAGAAATAGAATCACAAATAGTTTAGTATTTACGTTAAAAGTCTCTGAGAAAAGTCAACAGATAAGAGATGGGTGTTTAGGTAACAGACTCCACAAGGACTTTTGTAGAAAATTGGGAATGTAGAGACATTTGGAAGTGAGAAGCCTGATACCTGGACCCAAGGTATAAAAGAACAGTGATGTTTGGAGAAGTCTATGGGTGCTGAAAGAGATGAGGAAACCGAGAATCGAGAAATGACTGACACTCTTTGGGAAGCTGCTCCTGAGTTTCATGTGTCTTTGAAGAGTAGGGTTGCTGAAACGTCTGGCATTAGACTGAAGAGGTGGGACAATTCCAAAGGACCAAGGAAGTCCTAGCTTGGAAGAGGAAGGTTAAACAGTTCTTTTTTGTTTGTTTGCTTTTAATATTTATTTATTTATTTATTTGGAAGGCAGAGTTACAGACAGAGAGACAGAATGGCCGGAGCTGGGCTAGGCCAAAGCCAGGAGCCAGGAGCTTCTTCTGGGTCTCCCACATGAGTGCAGGGACCCAAGCACTTGGGCCATCATCTGTTGCCTTTCCCAGGTGCATCAGCGGAGAACTGGGCTGGAGGTAAAGCTGCCAGGACTCAAACCTGAGCCATGTGGGATGCCAGCACTGCAAGCCAGGGCTTAACCCACTGCACCACGGTGCTGGCCCCTGAACAGTCCTTTACATGAATTTAAAAAGCATTGAGCCATTGAGAACCAGCTACCTAGACTTTGTAGATTTAGACTATTACAGCTGTAAGATTCTCTTTTACTACAGTAAAATTACAGAGGACACCTCCGAAGCTTGGCTAGGTATAAGCTAAACTGTTATGTAAGTTTTAGAAATACAGTAGCACAGAACCCACAAAACAAGAAAAGTGTAAACCCTACAGGCCTTTTATTTAGAAGTGAAATTTCCCCAGCCTTTTGGAGATGGTGGCAGTAGTAATGCAAGAAACTAGGAGATTGAGACTTAGTGATTATCTTAGACCAAACTATAGTATCTTTCCTGTATTTTTCTCTTTCTTCTCTCCTCCCTTACCACTCTCCAGCACTTTCCTTAGCAGATAATTGATGATTATTATGATCATCTTAACAGTATGGGGAGAGCTCTATCTTGGAACTGGGTCACAGAATCACATTTGCATAGCCCAAATATTTTTCCATGTAAGTCACAACTCTCTTCTTAAGCTTTTAAAATAGGTTTTCAATCAAATGATACAACCTTTGTAATTGAAATGAAATTCTTGGTTATATGTTATAAATCAAATGTCTTCAACAATAGTAGACTTAACGTTATTAGCTTACAAAAACATTTCTAAATCCTGATGTGTGTTTAAAATGTTGCTGATAATTGGGATTTTCTGAGTTTATCTACCTCCATTTTCTTGGCAGGCTGGGGCTAAGAATCCTATTGTTCGAATATTTATTATCGATACCACTTATCCTGAGCACACAGGTCCTAGAGAAGTGCCAGTTCCAGCAATAATAGCTTCGAGGTAATCAATCTCAGATTCTTCTCACCTTTGTGCCTTTTTAACTGAATGTTAAACTTTGAAATTTCTTTTTTAGTATTTATTTATTTATTTATTCTAAAGGCAGAAATACAGAGAGAAAAGAAAGGAAAGAGAGAAAGAGAGAGATCTTCCATCTGCTGGTTCACTCCCCAAATGGCTGCAACTGCCAGGGCTGGGCCAGGCCAAAGCCAGGAGCCAGGAGCTTCTTCCAGGTCTCCTACATGGATGCAGGAGCCCAAGTATTTGGACTATCCTCCCCTGCTTTCCCAGATGCATCAGCAGGAGTTGGATCCAAAGCAGGGTGGCAGGGACAGTCCAGTGCCCATATGAGATGCCAGCACTGCCGGTGGAGGCTTAACCTATGCCACAGCGCCAGTACCTTCACTTTCAAATATCTTACTCAGAGTTTATATGTCTTTTAGCGAGTTTGATGTGCACTCTACGAGCAAAATAAATAAAATTAGCACACAAAACTACAACATACAAAGTTAAAAGTCAGAAATAAGATTCTTAAATTGCCTTTTTAAAAGTAGCCCTTTTGGAGTCAGTGCTAGAGTATAGTAGGCTAAGCCTTCTCCTGCAGTGATGCCATCCCATATGGGCATCAATTCATGTCCCAGCTGCTCCTCTTCTGATCCAGCTCTCTGCTATGGCCTGGGAAAGCAATAGAAGATGGCCCAAGTCCTTGGGCCCCTACACCCATGTGGGAGAACAGAAGAAGTCCTGGCTTCGAATTGACCCAGCTCCAGCCATTGCTGCCATTTGGGGAGTCAACCAGCAGATGGAAGACCTCTCTTTCTCTCTCTCTCAATCTCTCTCTCTTTCTCTCTCTCTCTCTCTTTCTCTCTCTCTCTTCCACTCTCTGTCTGTAACTCTAACTCAAATAAATAAATAAAGTAGCTCTTTTATACAAATAAAGGTGAACACAGTGGTAAATCTAAATGAAATTTTCACTTTCCTCTAATGCAGATGCAAACTTTGGACAATTAGGCAATACAATTTGTTTAAGTCCTCACCCCTATATGTTTTTTTTAAAATCTAGATTACTTTCTCTCAAATGAGGGTTGTGGCTCTCTGTCTATCTTATGTGAATTATCAACAAGAAATAATATTCCAACTCTCTTCAAATACTCATACCTCTTACTAGGAAGCTGTCTATTTTCAATGATCTGACTGTAGAATTATCTGATGAGGATTGGATAGGTGTAGAATTATCTGTTCAACACAGAGAGGTGAAGTGTTTTCACTTTCCCACCATGAACACCTCCTCTGATTAGCCTGACCACAGCAATCTTCCATCCCCTCACCCCTACTATCAGCCCTCTGTGGTCTTTCTGCTGGAAGTGAATAAGAGGAGGGGCACCCAAGTCCCTCCTGTCAGATCTCCTGTCACTTCTGAAGGCTTGCGAGGCCAAGGCTTGGGTCTTCTTCTCCTGTCTCATGAAGGAGAACCAGCCTGAGCTGCATAATTGATCACTAGTGGGGAAAAGAAACCCATCAGATGCCTCTGCTGGGTCTTGCCAGAGTGGGTTCACTCTTGAATAATCAAAAATGACAAAATTTTTGAGTCATTTGCTATTCCTCATCCCAATTTAGTTGATGGAAAATTGACTGTATACATCTTCTTAAAGTATAATTTTCCTAAGTTGCAAATGGAATGATAGAAAAAGCACCACATAAGGAGTCAATATGCCTGTTTGAACATCTTTAAAAATATTAACAATATAATAGTAATAGTGAACATATTTTTCACATTCATTCCTTAGCATAGTTCTTTTGTTGTTGTTGTTGTTGTTTGTTTTCTTAATTGAACCTAGCAAGTGAAGATGGAAGAGCTGTTGCTCTTGATTCTCTACTGGTGGGAATGTAAATGGTGTTACTGCTTTGTTACACAGTGCGGCAAGTCTTCAAAAGGTTAAATACAGAGATGCCTGTCAATGGCAATAAAACATGCTCTTAAAAATATCAGTATAAGATCTACTCTGAGCAGCATGCAAGAAACCCAGCCTTAGGAGACTCAAGCCCAGTGACTTCTCCTGAGTCTTAGGGGAAATTCCAAAATGATCTAATTCTAGTCAGAATTTCTATATGCTATGACAGTATGGTTTCATTTCTTTCATTACGTAGTGAGCATACATTTACTTGGTCTAAACACATGAGGGACAGATTTCTCCCAGGTTGGAGATCACTTTGTTTAGAAGATGATTGGTTATAAGCACCCTCAGAGACTGGCGATTGTCTCTGAAAAAGAGGCCACTGATTGGTTTTAAGAAGAATACTTCTGGGAATAGATAAGAAATGTACTAATAAACAACAAAGGATTGTTCAAAGTTGCTCCAGATGGCTAAGTGAGACTGATTCTACGAGTACATCACCCACGTCAAATTTATCTGATGCATAGGATTTTTTTCAACTTTTATTTAATGAATATACATTTCCAAAGTACAGCTTATGGATTACAATGGCTTTTCCCCCCATAAATTCCCTCCTACCCACAACCCTCCCCTCTCCTGCTCCCTCTCCCCTTCCATACACATCAAGATTCATTTTCAATTATCTTTACATACAGAAGATCAATTTAGCATATATTAAGTAAAGCTTTCAAGAATTTGCACCCACACAGAAACACAAAGTGTAAAGTACTGTTAGAGTACTAGTTATAGCATTACTTCACATTGGACAACACATTAAGGACAGATCCCACATGAGAAGTAAGTACACAGTGACTCCTGTTGTTGACTTAACAATTTGACACTCTTATTTATGGCGTCAGTAATCTCTCTAGGCTCTTGTCATGAGTTGCCAAGGCTATGGAGGCCTTTTGAGTTCACCAACTCTGATCATATTTAGACCAGGTCATAGTCAAAGTGGAATTTCTCTCCTCCCTTCAGAGAAAGGTACCTCCTTCTTTGATGGCCCCGTTCTTTCCACTGGGATCTCACTCGTAGAGATCTTTCATTTAGGTCATTTTTTTTTTTTTTTTGCCATAGTGTCTTGGCTTTCCATGCCTGAAATACTCTGATGGGCTTTTCAGCCAAATCCAAATGCCTTAAGGGCTGATTCTGAGGCCAGAATGCTGTTTAGGACATCTGCCATTCTATGAGTCTGCTGTGTATCCCGCTTCCCATGTTGGATTATTCTCTCCCTTTTTGATTCTATCAGTTAGTATTTGCAGACACTAGTCTTGTTTATGTGATCCCTTTGACTCTTAGTCCTATCATTATGATCAATTGTGAACAGAAATTGATCACTTGGACTAGTGAGATGGCATTGGTACATGCTACCTTGATGGGATTGAATTGGAATCCCCTGGCACGTTTCTAACTCTACCATTTGGGGCAAGTCCGATTGAGCAGACATAGTTCTCAAGCACATCAGACACTCTCAGCTCATCTTTTTTTTTTTAAAGCTTTATTTATTTATTTATTTATTTGAGAGGAGAGACAGAGAGAGAGGACTTCCATTTGCTGGTTCACTCCTCAAATGGCCGCAACAGCCAGAGATGAGCCAATCTGAAATCAGGATCCAGGAGCTTTTTCCAGGTCTCCCACGCAGGTGCTGGGGCCCAAGCACTTGGGCCATCCTCCAGTGCTTTCCCAGGCCGCAGTAGAGAGCTGGATCAGAAGAGGAGCAGCCAGACAGGAACCTGCACCCATATGACATGCTGGCACTGCATGTGGAGGCTTAACCTACTATGCTACAGCACTGGCCCCCTCAGTTCATATTTGTTGCAAACTTTAAAACTGGTAATATTATTATTTCAATTTCATATGGAAACATAGGCAAGGGCGGATGAAGTAAATTTGCCTAACGATTTATAACTAGTAGATGTAAGCTTGGAATCCCTTCTACCCTTGTTATTTGGTGTCCAAAAATCTATGACTCATTTAATGCTGATGTTTACAATATATCTACAATGTTCAGAGTCAGCAATCACTGCTGCCATTTATTGACATCTGGTATGTGTCAAATACTGTTATAGGATATACATTGTCTCCAGTTATTACAGAAAACCAAGTTTTAATGCCTGACCATGGTCACAGCTACAACTTGGCTTCCTACATAAATCTAACTAGAGTCAAAATCACTGTGTTTAACTCTCTCATATTTAATTAAAAGGGGAAATTGAATTTCTCTGTACAAAGCAGCCAGGTTAGTGGTTTCTCCCCTTGAAGATTTACCAGTAACTTCAACCTACATCTTAAATTCTTTTCTAAGACTTAAGCATTAAGGGAAAAGTTTGCGTGATTTAATCTCATTAGATGAATGAACCCTCAGATAGTTTTAAAAATCAGCGTATATATTTAAACTTTCTCTCCATAGAAAGGAAAGTTTATTTTCTTCATATTTTCAATATTTTAATATTTTGTAATAATAAAATACATCTGTTAGAAAAATAAATTAAAAAAATTATTTGAATTTGATATTTGTTCATGGTTGTGATTGACTGTTTTGATTTATTTGCAGTGATTATTATTTCAGTTGGCTCACGTGGGTTACTGATGAACGAATATGTTTGCAGTGGCTAAAAAGAGTTCAGAATGTTTCAGTCTTATCTATATGTGATTTCAGGGAAGCCTGGCAGATCTGGGATTGTCCAAAGGTAAAATATTTTAAAACTAATGGTATTTCCGACCACAAAAGCAGAATGGTGGGGTGTCCATAGTAATTGACATAATTATGCTATCAAGCTAGAATTACTGCATTCAAATCTTAATTGCTTAGCAGAAGAGCACTCTGGATTCACCATAATTTTTATTAAATAAATGGGATACTGCTTGTTTTCTTCCATGATTTTATCCTTGAAATAGAATAGAGAAAAAGACTAAATGAGACAATGTGACATTAGCAAAATTAGGCATTTGATGCTCAATTAGGATAATAGTCCATCTTTTAGATATTACAAAACCAGCAGTCAAGAAAAAAGACAAAATAATGAAGATGAAACACAACGTGGGTCTACTAGGTTTTCTTAAAAACCTGATGCAAGTTGTCTAAAAACAAGCAGAGAACTGCAAATAAGACAAGTTCTAATAAATGTCAAAATTTAAAAAGATAAATTCCCAAAGAAATGGATATTATTAAAAGAAAGCGCCGGATTCTGTCCCGGTTGCCCCTCTTCCAGGCCAGCTCTCTGTTGTGGCCCCGGAGTGCAGTGGAGGATGGCCCAAGTGCTTGGGCCCTGCACCCCATGGGAGACCATGAAAAGCACCTGGCACCTGGCTCCTGCCATCGGATGAGCGCGGTGCGCCGGCCACAGCGGGCTGACCGCGGTGGCCATTGGAGGGTGAACCAACGGCAAAAGGAAGACCTTTCTCTCTGTCTCTCTCTCTCTCACTGTCCACTCTATCTGTCCAAAAAAATAAAAATAAAAAAATAAAATAAAAAAATAAAAATAAAAATAAAAATAAAAAAAAGAAAGCCAAGTATTCCGATTTTTAAATCTAAAGCTGATGACTGAGAACATGACACAAAATACTGGATCCTGTTATCTTCTTAGTCCAGTACTCTTAATAGAATACGCCCTACAGCACTCATTTGGGGAGAAAAAAAAACCTTGAAAATTAAGCACAGATTTATTGTTGAGTTGTAATTGTTTCTGCTACTCAAATCCAAACATAATCTGTTGAATTCATGAGTCAGAAAACTACTTCACCAAACTAAAAGCTTTAAATATGTCTGTTTGTAAGTATTCATTTTAGAATCTAAGAAATACACAATGTTTTCTTTAAATAGGAAATTTGATGGGTACATTTCATGAGACTTCTAATTATGAAGAAATGTTTCATTAAATAAAATGTAAAATGAATCTACATTATAAAATAAAAGCACAGAGCAATCAAAGTAAACCACTGAATTCCATCTAGAAATTAGGACACTGAGAAGGAAACAGTCATGTGAGTCTGGAAATATATCAGGACTATAATAGTCAACATTACTCAGGCTAAAAATATTTTTAATTACTTCCATGTCTGTAAAAGTCTGAATAATTTTGATAGAATATGTTGGAAGCTTTTTTATTTTTATATTTTTATGTACAAAGCAGAAATATTTTGGCTTTAATGCAATATCAAAGGCAAAAGAGGATAGACTAACCTTGCATATGCTTGAGTATGCTAGTTAATTCAAAACCATTGGTCTTACTGTAAACTTTGGGTGAGTAGATCTTCAATGTTTTCACTGAGTCCAGGTATTAGGGATTATTGCTTTAACTTTATTAGTTTTAAAACTGAGATTTATCAATTAGATACAGTTTTAACCTCTTAAAACTAGGCATTTAAGAACTGTGATTATTTTAGAATCTGAAATTCTAACTTACCAAAATCTGGGACAACTTTAATCTAAATGACAGGCAGAGTTAGTGAGAGAGAGACAGAGAGAAAGATCTTCCTTCTATTGGTTCACCTCCCAAATGGCTGCTACGGCTGGTGCGCTGCGCCAGGTACTTCCTCCTGGTCTCCCATGCGGGTACAGTGCCCAGGCACTTGGGCCATCCTCCACTGCCCTTCCGGGCCACAGCAGAGAACTGGACTGGAAGAGGAGCAACCAGGACTAGAACCCAGAGTGCTGGAGCCGCAGGCAGAGGATTAGCCTAGTGAGCCACAGTGCCAGCTAACTGACAGAGCTTTTAAGGTGCTTATTCAATGAAGTATAGAAGTGCCTAGACTATTAACTTCAGTTTATAGCCAGAAAATAATGATTAAATTTAGAATACCATGTTTCGATAACCTTAGGATTTCTAAACAATCTGTTTTAAAATAGGCTGATATAAACATAGGATGCATTTTCTGATTTAAGAAAAACAATGTTGAGTTCCAGCTATACTTGACTGACACATGTGTGCATCTGTAAACACACAGTATTGAAGAGTAAGTGAACTAGTTACATTTTATCCCTATGGGGAGTCAGGGATAAACAGGAAAAGCAATAGTTACTTGTAATGTAACTATATTAGTGATATTTGTTAGGAAATTTGTACTTTGAGGAGGAAACATCTTTTGAATTGTTCTTCTTCCCCTGAAAAATTAGAACTAGATTTGCATTTATGGCTAGAAATAACTAATCAAAAAGATTTTACTTGTTCTTCAAGTTTTATCTTACTTATTTCCCCTGAGGCACTAGTCCTTCCTCATTTGAGAAAATCCAGACTTTGCTCTTAAATTGATCACTCTCCTTGCCTTTTAGGACAGCACTATCTCTCATGGTGTTCCTTATGCTTCATTGACTGTTCTTGTTCTTTCTAGCTTTCCTTCTGACTTCTCTAGAACTTTTGTTATTCTCCAAGCTAGATAGGCTAACTACTGTAACAACTGCCTCCAATAATTCAGTATGGTAACAAAGTATGAATTTATTGCACATTCACATAGCCACTCAATAGTGAGTTCACATAAATGGGGTATGGTGAAGGGCAGGGGATGTGATACTCTGTTCCATATAGTCATTCAGGAACCCAAGTTGTGATATTTCTGCCATCTTCATCCACTGACTTCCAACACAATTCCAAATTTTTATTCAAAATTTAGCATTAATACCCAAATGTGGAATGAAGAAAATGGAGGACCATGCATAAGCCATTGTAATCCATAAGCTGTACTTTAGAAATTTATATTCATTAAATAAAAGTTAAAAAAAAAGAATTATTCATTTTGAGAAATTAAGCTAAATTTAGGAAATCCAAAGATTAATCTTTAAAATGCTTTAAAAAAAAAAAGAATTCTGTTACGGGTTTGACCTGGAGGAAGTATGAGTCATTTCTACTGCCACACCATTGATGGAATTTATCACATAACTACATCAGCTGGACAGCCTCCTGTCCTAGCTCCCATGTTAGTAAAAGAGGAAAAGTTCTGTCAATTATCCTGCTGTCTCAGTCACACCTCTCCATTTACTCTCTTTGTGTGTATTAATCTACACCCATGGTTTCTGTTCCCTTATGCCAGTAACTCTCAAAGTTACTTCTGAGAATTTGAATTTTTAAATATTTCTGACTACATCTTCACTGCTGCATCCTCACTATCAAGACCATAATTTGTCTTTGTCATTGTCTTCTCAACATAACAATAGCCTTCCAGTGCATCTCTGGGCTTCCTTCCATCTCATGCATCTCTAGTGCATTCTTTGTATCATGATAGTTCACAGTCATGGTCTCTAATTTGTGAACTTGAAGTCATTCAAGGGATTACCTCCAGGAGAAGTATCTCCCAGATTTTGCTGATATCGGTGCAGCTCCTCTCATCTTCTGACTCCTCCTGCAGCTGTCCTCCACCAAATCATGCTGAAACACCTGTGATTTACTAATCAGGTCCAGTCTCTACACTGTTAATTCTACCTGCAATAGCTTTTCTCTAGATATTTGCTTAGAAAAGCTTATTCATTCTTTTGAAATTACTTATACTTGTCCAGTGTGTTGCATTATGTATCAATTGTATTATGCTAAAATACAAGCCAGAATAAGATTTGGTAAAAATTGTTGATTTCTCGCTACTTCATAACACTAAGAAAACCAAGAATTTAAACTGAACTCTACTGGGAAGTTCCTTTTATCCAGCATATACCAAGTGTTTCGGCTGTGATAACTCCAAGTCACTGCATCATGCAAGGTTTGACTAGAATCATTAAAGATCTGAAATAAAATTCAGCACTCAGATTACTCATGTGTGTGCAATAGCAATGATAAACTTGTTAATATAGTCCTCTTAAATTCAAGATTGATGTTATTGACAAGCAATCGTACACCGACTGGGCAGCTTAACTGATACCAAGTGTTCAGATTATATTTAGGAAAATATGTTCCCCTAATACCATGTTCCATGTTATCTTTTTGTCTTTTAGACTCAGGAGCATGTAGAAGAAAGCAGAACCGGATGGGCTGGTGGAGTATGATTTTGCTATCTTTTCCTTATATTTTAATGAAGCTGGACAGATGCTCAGCTATCAAAGAACTATTGACAATGTATTCAAACTGGCACTATTTGTTTTTCATAGAAAAAAATTATCAAGGTAAAACACACAAACACATTGATTTTTGTGCCAGAAAATTTCACTGTCAATGTGTATCAGAATTCTGCTGGGAACAAACCACATTGTTCATACACACTGAGTTTTAAACTGGCTTGCTGATCACACCATAAGCAACATTAACACTTCTTAAACTAATACTATAAAGATCGCTTTTCAAAAGGAACACAATCCCTGTTTTGCTAAAACTATATTAATTTTTGGCCATTTGAATCAAGGAAAAATAAACATATTGGGTAGCCCTGTAATTTTAAGACAACCTGCCCATCAAGAAATTTCATATCAATGGAACTGAATTTCATATATGTATATTAATTTGAATCTTTAAGTAAAAATTTGGTAGCAAATAGGAAAATATTTGTTTTCTTATGATTTGTGAAACTTACATCTGGACATTTTGGATAGCTTTATTCAGAGATTTATGAGGGTTTTAGTGTAAAAATTATGCTTTAGGGAAATATCAGATATGTCTTATGTCAGGTAGAGACGTGCAGAGACGTGGTCTCTGCAATCTGGACACATTATGCAAAGAAAAAGGAAAGTGTTAGGACCTGGTTTAAGAAATTAACACATGATACAAGGGAAATAATTCAGAGTTAATTTTAAGATGATAAGCCATATAAAAGCTCAAATGGCTAAGGAAAAGATAAACGGTAAATTGAAAATCTTCACCTACTAAAAGCACTTCACTGTACGTTTTTTTGTTACAGTGATTTTTGGCTTATAGGCTATTGTATTTGTACTTTCTTCAATTAAAGATACTTCAGTTTTAAACATTAACAAAGAAATAGTTATTATTTTAATGCTGTATACAGCAAGTGTAAATTATATTCTGATATGATAAGATACCAAGGATAAGTGTGTAATTCAGAAAAAATGGGAAAGTACTATTTGAATTCACTTTTTGCCACTGAATAGAATATTGCAGGAAACATTAGCAATGTTAGCAGTGAAAGAAAAGTATTCTCTACATTTTCTAGATTCTTAGTAAATCAAAACTTACCTTATAGAAACATGATTGCTAGATCAGTAGTTGAAAATTTAAGGAGAGAGTTATATTAGCTTGCTAATTTACTCCCATTGCAAAAATTTCTAGTAAGGAATGAGGGAAAGGAAGAATGCTTGAAAACATGCCTTAGTTGTGTTCTTTCTAATTTTGGTAAGTTTACTATAAGTTGATATAAATGATGCAATTTTACAAATAAATTGATCAACAATGATATCAACAACATTCTGAAACACATTATACCAGATAAGGATACACATCTATTTTTAAGCTATTTGAGATTAGTTGCACCTGAATAATTTTTTAAAATGTGCATTGCACCAACCTTGCATTCTCAGCAAACATGAACAGGGTGAATGAATGAATGAATGAACGACCATGTAAAGCTGTAGAACATTTTTCAATAACTTCTATGAAAGCATAGAAGTGTTGTTTGGGAGAAGATGAGGTTCCTATATGAAATTAAATGTCATTCCATTCCAAAATTAGGTGATAAATGAGTTCTTTATCTGGGACATTTGTGTATATCACTTTAATATCTTTAGTTTTAGAATTTTATTGGGGATAATTTATTTCTCATATGTACTAATTTCGATTTCTTAAATTGCATCTGTTAGTAAACCTTTCAAAATTCCAGAAGTGGAACTGTCCAAAATACTTTGTCCTATTAGATTTTGAAAGGAGTAAGTTCATATACTCCCAACTGATTTGCTTTGAAGGAGGCATCTGTTAGATTCTACAAGTTCTGCTGCCTTCCAAAAAGTCAGGTCACAACTTTATATAGGCACAACTCAGATGCCATAGCATATGCCTCTTTGAACTGTAGTCCAACTAATGACAATGTATTTAACTAGAAAATAAAACAAGGACTGTGTATGGATTTCACACATTTTTTCTAGTAGTATTTATAAGGTCTTTAGATAAAGTATAGGCCAGTAGTATTAGTATTAAATTTAGTATTAGTATTAGTATTATTTAGTATTAGTATTAAATTTAAGCATGATCTCAGAGAAGTGGTCGCTTTAGAATTTATCAAACAAAATTTAAACTGAAAAAGACTTTTGGAAATCACCTAATTCAATCTCATCTATGAAGTGAGATTAAGTGATTTGCTAAAAGTAACTGACCTGTTAGTTGCAACCACAGAACTAGCAAATAGGTTTCCCCTGAGAACTCTATTTATAATTATTGTTCCTCCAGAACCAACACATTCAGTGTTTTAATTTGGCATAAACATCCTAAATTCTTTGGTATTTGACCAGAAAAATGACAACAAATTTGCTTAAATAAGACAGCTTTTACCCTGTATAGAACAGATCCCACCAAAATAGGATGTAATCAAAAACCTAGTATTTAATCCCTTAAATTAGGAGAACACACACTTAAAGCATAAAGCTTAGACCACAAAGTCACCCTTACATTATTTAAAAATAATTAAATAATTTATTACAACTTTTTAGGCTGTTAGGAAAACCCCTTGTTTCAGAATAATTTTCTACTTAATATTTGAAAGCCTCTGTTTTGACTGAATGTGGACTCAGTTTAGGCAGCAGCCTCCGATATTTAACAACTGTGGCAAGGTGTGACATTATGGTAAATAATTTTACCTTCAGAGTAAAATATTTTAAATGGCTTTGCACTTCAAATAGAGATGAGTTGTTTATCAGAAAATCTGAGCATGATAAAGAGACCTATATAAAGGACTTGTTAAAACGGAGGGCAAACTGCTCATGAGCACTTAACTAGGGTCCAGGTGTGACTTGCTGCAAGAAGCTCTTAACTCAGAATGCATTATGGGCCTAGCTCTGGCAAAGTGAATGCGGAAATATTTCACACTCTCTTTACTTCATCCAAGTTACCTGTTGGCCTAAAGCGGCTATCTTCAATGTGTGCAATGAAAGGGGAGAAGATAACAGTCTTTGCTTAGCAGAAATATTCTTCCTGTTTGCCTGATTCTAGTATCTTGTAACACCCTGCCCTGTTAACTTCTTATTTTCAATAAAAATAAAATTTTAAGTTTTAATCTGGAACAAAACCTTTTTGTAAACTTTCTTAACTATCTGACGACTTGTGTGTGAAGAATTTTTTTTCAATGTGACATCTTAAAATTTTTTTGTGACCCAATTTCCATGTTAGTAATTAAGACAGTGCAGAAAATAAGTTTGAGTAAGCAGTAAGAGGAAGACATTATAAAGCAGTTACTAGTAAGCATCTCATCATTTGGCTAAGAGGGTAAAATTTTAACCTGAAATGACAGCGTGATTTTTTTTCAAAGGCCTATAATGATGAAATTCCATCTACAAATTTGAAAATCAGAATTCCCTACTTTGAGTCCCCTTGGTTCTTAATTTCATTTTAGATACCTGGGTCTCAGTACATGGAATCCTTCCAACGTCAATCTTATTATTAAAGAATCTAATTAAGAGATCACATTGGGAGACAGCAGTTTCTCTATTCTATTTTTCATTTTGTTAAAGACTTGCCAAAAGAATAACTTTAGATACATTCAATTACACTGAGTTCATTTGGGCGAAGAATAATTCATTAATCAGGCAGCCTTAATCCCACAAGATCAGAGAGCAACTTGAGCAGCCAGCTTTTACAGGGCAAACACCAAAGCAACCCCCAGAGATCACCTGATGACTTCAGCGAGGAGCCTGCCTTTGTGATGAGTTATCTGCCTTGCTTGGGCATGATATGATGAATTTGTCTGTGATCCACTGAATGCGTGCTGTTTGTTATGCTCCTAAATTAGTTTTCAGGGTTTTTTACATACTAAATGAGTTTGTGCTTTGTTATATAGGAACTCAAAGTATGGAGGATAATTACCGCCCGATTATTTAATTTAACAGATTTATTCAACCTGTGTCAATGTGATAAGCTTGAGACACTGTATTAGTTTCCTATGATTAGCATCAATTCAGTTGCTTAAAAAGAATAGATACACATTCTTTCACCATTCTGAAGGCCAGAAGTCTGAAATCCAGTTGTCAGCAGCAGGCTCAGCCTCCCCGTGAAGGCTCCAGGAGGGAAAAACAAAACAAAACAAAACAAAACAAAAAAAACAAAAAACAAAACCTTCTTTGCCTCTTCCCTTTTCAGTTAGCTTCCGGCAATCTTTGGCATTCCTTGGTTTGCAGCTACAGCACTCTAATCCCTGCTTCTATCATCACCTTCCTTTTCCCTGTGTCTCCTTCCGTCCTTTCTTCTGCGTAGGAGGACACCAGTCACTGGTTTAGGGCTCATCTTTATCCAGTAGGTTGATATCTTCAGTTCTTGCCTTGATTCAATCAGCAAAGCTTCTCTTTCCAAAGAGGGTCACATTCTGAGATTCCGAGTGGAAGTGAATTAGAGGTGGGAGGATGCTATCCAGCCCATTACAGATACTACATCAAAGAAATTGCATTTTAATGTCAGACAAACGTAATCTTTTTAAGGGAAATAATGATCAAAATAGGGAAATTATAATAATAATAATAATAATAAAAATAAGGGAAATAATAATCAAAAAAGCCACAATGATCGGATCAGATGTGGAGCCATTAAAGAAGTCTGCAGTGACCCCCGCTCGCTTCTTGTTCAAGAATGGGTCTCTCTCTGCCTCTGTCTCAGTCTCAGCATGATAATGGTCTCAGTGGAGAGTTGAACATGTTGGTCCACTATCCCATGTAGGAACACCAGCTAGAGAGAACTGGTTTTACTTGATCTATGTGAATATCATCTCTGCATGATGCAAAGAAGCTCTTTCCTCATTTGATTATTTTACAACTTGCTATAATTTCACCAAACAATAATCAGGAAACAAAATAAGAAGTAGGTAATTTTAAAAGACAAGTCAATTTATTATCTTTATTATTTATTTTACGTGGGAGAAACATGGCACTAGTCTCCAAAGTTTTGTGTAAAGACATTTGCAGACTTTCAATTATCTGTACCGTTGAGGTACTGAGATGGGGCTTGTTTAGTTCTAAGGCATGCTATCGAGTGTGCAGTACCTCAGCACTAAGTGGGCCCAGAAGGCATCCAGCAACACACCCAGGAGAAAGCCAGAGTGAGACAATGAGGTCATTGGGCAGAGTGAGCTGAAGGAGTCAATCTCCTTCATCTGAGGTAACATTTTCCTCTCAAACCCAGAAGCCCTCCATCATTTAAATGTCCATATTCAATCCTTGCCATGAGGGGCTTGACATCAGACAAATCACAAATTAAAAGCACTTTCAGCCCTAATGAAAGTCACTCTTTGTCAAATACCTCATTTTAAAATCTGCTTTGGTTACATATCGGCATGTTGTTGTGATTCCTATTAAAAAACTTGGGCTTTGAGGGTTCTCTTTTCAAATTGACACACAATTGTCCATATTTATGGGGTTAAAGTGAAGACTTGATATATGCAAGCCTTGTGAAATGATCAGATCAGGGTGATAACCATATGCATCACCTCAAAAATGTATGGTTTATTTGTAATGAAACATTCAAAATTTTCTATTCCAGCTATTTTGAAATCTAAGAGTATGCTGCATTATTAGGAACTTTAACTATCATCCTAATGTGCAGAACACCAGAACTTTTTCCTGCTAACTTTAACTCTCTGTTTCAAACTGTATAATTGCAGCACATAGAAATTCAGTCAAATTAAACATAATAAATCCAGGGGTATGCAGTCACAAGCACACAGTACTTGGAATGTGAAAGTCCTTCTTAGACTCACTAGAAAAGCTGTCTATAAAAAAGAATGCGGTTTCAGATGTGAGTGACGGAAAACTGGGAAGCCAAGCATTCTGATTCCCATACGCATGACCAGACGTTGCTTTAAAAAGTTATGGTTTTAGTTCAGTTTGTCATTTAACTATAACCCCTGTTAATTTCTTTCAGTTCTTTGTTTCAGCACCAGTTTTCAGCTATGATGCCATTTCATACTACAAAATATTTAGCGACAAGGATGGCTACAAACATATTCACTATATCAAAGACACTGTGGTACGTTCCTTCCAAGATTTATCTCCTCAAAGATCATTCACTTGAGGTTGCTCAAATAACGCTCAGCTTCACACAACATAATGTTTGTCTTTTTATAGGAAAATGCTATTCAAATTACAAGTGGCAAGTGGGAGGCCATAAATATATTCAGAGTAACACAGGATTCACTGTAAGTATTACACCACGCGGGATGCACCATTCAGGTTTTAATTAGCTCCAATGGACGTACAAATGATACCGCACTGTTTTAGTTAAGAGTGTTTTTGTAGTTTAGTTCAGACAGCTGTGATTTCAGTGTAAAAGCACATTCTTTAATTATTAACATGATTTCATTCTGTATAGAAAATTCAGTGGTTGGATATTTCCCTTCTGATATTTGTTGGATAATATATAGAAGTATAAATTATTAAACAATAACTGATTCTAGAGGGAAACTTTACTTTTCAGCACTTGAAGCAATGAACAAGCTTCAAAACTCAATGGAGAATATTTTTATCGTGTTCACTGTTATATGATTATTATCTGTGACAGCTATCATTTATTGAGTAGTTACTATGTACCAGATACTGTAAAATATAAATGATTACCTTATGTTTACAGATGAGAAAATTGATATTCAGAAAATTTAATCAATTTGGCTGAATACCACACAATTAGTGGCAGACTAGGATTCCAATCTAAAACACATTAAACCGAAGGTTCTTATTAACCTCGACACGGAACTTCTTTCTTCCAGTTCTTTCCTTTCTTTCCAACACATACATGTATTGTTAAATAAACCAGCTTAAAATAATCACTTATGATAAAACTACACTAATCAAGAATACAGATCTCCTTTTTTGTCAAATGCAGGCTGAACCCAACGATGTCCTCTTTGAGCTTGTAATTTGTCTGCCATTCACTGGAATTCTAGGAGCAAAAGGGGGAGATCATTCAAAGCTCACTGGACAAAACCTGTCCCAAACCTTTTGCCAATCTGTGGAATTCTTTGTATCATGGCCCAGGAACTTGAACATTCTATGGAGCTGCTGTTAAAATTTCTCCAGTTAGGCAATCAGTCTAGAAATTAAGATTCGAGCTAAGATTCCCATGTCCCCCATTGGAGTTCAATGTCATGCTCTGACTCCTGGTTCCAGGTTCTTGCCCAGGTAGTTGGGTTTCTGCCATCCACATGGGAGACTTGTATTGAGTTCCCATCTCCTGACTTCGGTGCAAACCAGCCCAGCTCTGGCAGTGGTGGCATTTGGGTTTGGGGAGTGAACCAGCTGATGGGAGTGCTCTCTCCCAACCCCAACCCCCACCTACCCACACTATCTCTTTCTGTCACTCTCTCTCAGATTTTAAGAATCTTCAGAGTAAAGAGAATGAGAAGATGAAAACATGTGGGAGATTGATTTCAGGCCTAGCTTGTTCAGGAGGTATGGAAGAGTAAGGCAGCAGACCAAACTGTGGTCATAATGGAGGTCCAAGGTGACAGAAGCCATCCCTGGAAACATGGCAATGAAGTATAAACCGGGGCCAAGACTATGCTTCCTTCTCTTTGGCATGCGTAGCACTTGGCACAGTGCCTGACACAGAATTCAAGAAAAGGGTAGATGGTAAGGCCACATGGTGCTTGAGCAGGAGTTGAGTTACTGGAAAGAGGGAATGTGGACTCTGCAGCCACGTCTGAGCTGAAGACATTGGGGAAACTGCCACATGATCAGAGAGCTGGGGGAAAGAGCTGTTTGGAGAAGAAACGTAGTTGTTTAGTCACAGGTGGTTTGCAATGATGTGTGAAAGTGATGATTGCAACCATGTGAAGCTAGTAAAGACATGTAGAAATACGCTAGCAGAAAAGATGAATTTGATACTAAGAATGAGGTGTGTTCTACTGCTGCTGCTTTTTGCTACAGCCTACAAAGTTTTTATGACATTAAGGATGTAGATTTACCTGAGCTATGGAAGCAGCCTGAGGCTTAAAGCAAGCACTGTGATCCCAAACTTTTTAACATTCTATTATGCTATTTCTAAGAACAAAAGAGTTATATTGCTAGATTCAGATGAACTCACAGGGGAGTGAAAATCATATCACTGAACTGAATTAAAACAGGTTAGAACTGGTACCTGAATAACTAAGTAACAAGTATATTGTCATAATTTGATGTGTATCTGGGTACATTAACACACCCTTTGTGTGATATCCAGTGTGGGTGAGATTCCCTGATATAGCAAACTTATCTACTGTCAGGGAATCAGTAAATTAAATTCAAATTGTGTTCAAAATCAAAAACACAATTAACAAAGTAAAATGAATACACTAGAAATAATCATGGAAAAATAAAGGTGGGATATTAATTAAAACTTTTAGTTTATTTATATCCCGGTTCATTATTAATGAATCAAAGTATACTTGAAATTTTTATGCTGCTAAGCATAATTTTAACTTTCTCTATTGTTTAGGATTTCAGAATAAATTACCCAAAATGAAGTTATGAAAGTAGTGATTTATGTACATAAGTTCCAATAAGTGTATTCATGAGATTAATGCTTACCTGTATTATTTGCTATACTAGCATCAGTTCTAACAATTCTATTATAGTTTAAACATCAATACTTACTCAATCATTTCTGAATATCTTCTCAGGTTTTATTCTAGCAATGAATTTGAAGGCTACCCTGGAAGAAGAAATATCTACAGGTAATCTATGACAATTCATTATGGTATTCAGATAGAAAGATGCTTGAATCAAGCATGCCATAATATCTCAGGAGATGTAGAATATTTCACCAGTGAAAATGTAATAAAAATGATTCATTAATCAAGATAAAGTATTCAGAGAATATTACATACTACTTCAGTGTCAAAAAACGCACACTCCCAAAATGCTGGTCTACACAAAATATTTGTTTTCAAAAGAATAAAACAGAATTGTAATGTTGATATAATTACTAAACACTATTTAGGTGGTGCTAATTTCATCAACAAAACTTAGAGATTATTGAGTACATTTGTTTGTTTAATAAACATTAGCTGCTTCTCTAACATTTCAGCATCACACCAAAGTATGAACAGGAATACTAACGATAACAGAGGACATAATCCCTCCATCATACTCCTCTGTTTCCTCCTGGATCATGATCTTACCTATCTGGTAGGGAAAATCTATCTTGGACCCTGCCGTGTCCCTGGCTACCTGCTGCCATTCCCAAGGCATAGTCAAAACACCAGCATTCTCAGGCTGAGCCCCCGTGAGCCCAAATTTTCTGCTAAAAAGAATGAGAGGTACAGGAGGAACTTAGAACTGTGGTTTCTAATTCACATTTGCTTAGTATTAATTTCCCTTTCAAGATAAGTGATAAGAACAGGGACCTGTTTCCTGATGCTGCTGCTAGATTTTCCTTGCATGTTTTGCTGTCAGATTAAAAAGAGAGAGATGGGGAGATGAGGGACTATGCATTTCCAACCACCTTGTCAAGGAAGAGATTAATGGTTACTGAAATTGACTACTGTGTTCGCACTGGAGGTGTTAGCTATTTCTCCTACCCTAGGAAAACTACAGAGGGCTCCTCCCTTAAGATCTGTGCCTATTCAGGCAAAAATGGATTAAAAATCAACTTACATCAAAATACTGTGATTCCCCTTTACTTTAAATTATATTGGCAACAGAAAAATAGTGTGGGTTTGATGTCAATATGTAAATTAGTCACTTTCCATAGAGTAGTACATTTTGATAAATACAATCTCAAAAATTTCAGCTTAGCTTTATTTTCATTTGCCTCTAGAATTAGCATTGGAAGCTATCCTCCAAGGAAGAAGTGTGTTACTTGCCATCTAAGGAAAGAAAGGTGCCAATATTACACAGCAAGTTTCAGCGACTACGCCAAGTACTATGCACTCATCTGCTATGGTAGGTGATGGACCTAATGCAAGCAGTAACATTTCCACTGCCATGGTCATCATCCTTGGCACCACTATCTAGATGATTAATTCCCAGTTACAGGTTATTGAGCACTTCTTATATGTAAGGATCATCTCTTATCTAATAGTTTATAGAAAAGGAAAGGAAGATACTGTCATCTCTGCTATTTTGCAGTTGAGAAAACAGAGTAACTTGCCAAAGGTCCACACTGCTGATAAGCATCAGCAGGGATGGAAGCAAATGTCTGTTTCCTCTACATCCTGTGCTCTTAACCACCACGTTCCACAGGACCATGACGTTGCATGCACACGCATTCTACCAGCTGTCTACGGCAGCACTCCAGCAACATCGTAAAAGGAAGCCTTTCTCTGCTAAACAATTGCTGGACTTTGGCCTCACTTGCCCAGAGAAATGTCAAACTCCTACAGCCAGAGGAAAGAACACTGGCCTAGAATCCTGAGATTTCCCTACTTGGAGACCAAACCATCCTTCAAACTATAGTTCCAGTGCAGATAGAAAGTTAATTTTTATCACTTAAGGTGTCCTCTCTATATTTGTAAAACATCATAATTCATAATATATTTACAAAATCATAGGAAATAAGATATACATTTCCTGGTATTTTAGGCTGTGTCCACAAATCAGGACTATTTCTAGCTGAATAACTTGAAGCACAAGATTTCATCTTAAACAAGTGGCAAGCAATAAAACAGGTTAAGAGATCAAGATAGATTGATAGGCAGCCCAGGGATTTTGGAAACTGACTTTGGGTATCTCTGATTCTCCAACCTTGTATCCTTCTCCCAGGTAGTCATCTGATTTAGGGTGTGGGGAGGAGTTCCTGCAAAATGCACGGCCCCCTCTTGTTTCTGGTAGAGAACAAGTGAAGCCTTTGGTTAGGCCCCTTAGGCCCCTTACTCAGGTGCCTGTTAAGGGAATCAGAATGAAAGTCACCCTGCTGTGCCACTTCCCTCAGTACAGGCACTTGGCCCCAGAACCCACGCCACAGCTCGCTTGAGTATGTGAACATGAACAAGCATTTTAACCCAAATGCTCCCTTCAAGATGGCACAAGACATCAGTTTGAAATAACACTTTCATAAAATGTTTGGTCAGTGGAATCTTTGAAATGTCAAGAGATTGTTGTTCATGACCATATGTGCTGATTGTAGTTAAGGCATTTAAAGGTATACATTAAATGTCCCTCTCAAGTTGTGTGCAACATTTTTCAACCCAAGCTAAGTATTTATGCAACATATACTGAAAGCTTACATGCCAGGCACATAGTATCTTTGCACCACCATACTGAGTCATCTGCTTATCTTACTCTGCTTTCTTTTAATCTTTGTATTCAAAGGCAAAGAAGAATGTCTAATACATAATAGACATTCAATGTTTGCAGAGTATACATTGGTGTCAGAAAATGTCAGAACCATGCTATCTTTGGAAAAGTCTACCAAAAACTTGTCTTAGATTATTTACTGGTAAAGTCTTCAGTGACACTACACTTACATACATGCATTTATATTTATATGCATTCTGCCTTGGTATAATGCTTTAACATTTTGGGTAAGCATTCAGCCACATTTTACACCACTTTGTCTTCCTAATATTTACTTCAGCCTAAGTGTCCACTGAAGAGATTTGGAATCAAAGACTAAACTCTCATCAAAAGTTGGTGCAAGAGTCCTTTCTGGAACTTGAATCGCCTGACTTTTCCACCACTCACTCTTCCTCGGCAGTATGGTAATTTCCCATTTAGCAAAAAATATACTGTGTGGGAAGCATCACATCGTCTGGTGTTTTTGAAGCTCCAGTAAAATGAGTCACTGCGCCATCATAGGAAAAACCTTGAAATCTTTCCCTTTAGGACTAAGAGTAAAGCCTCATTATGTAACTTCAAACTCTCTAGAGGGATGGTAAGTCCCAGATGACAAGATTAAAATGGGTGAAAGCATATTGATGGTGCTGATGGAACAAAAGCAAGGCAAAGCAAAAATACTAGACATTTGATAATTAGGTCATTAAGACCATCCGTGGGTTACTGCATCAGGAGCTGTCAGTCCTTGGTTTGCCTTATAGTTTAGGCAGAAAAGATATGCAGGTTTTTGTTAATTGAACCGTGCACCCATGAAAATCTATCAGGTAGATGCTGATTGATTAGCATCTAGAAATTTAGATCCATGCCTTGTTTCTGGCCAAAAAATGGAATGTGTGTGCTTGTCCCTTCTGAGAATGTGAAAGAAACACTGACTCAAATGAAAATCTCTGCAACTATATTCTATAACATTCTGAGATCTGAGATCTCACACAAAACTTCATTTTGGGGAGATTCTGATGTAAAAAAAAAAAAGCTCTCTTTTCCCATTCCCAGGTTATACTGAGGATTCAGGCAGAATGTAGAAAATCACCTTTATTACTTATAGAAGCTGCTTGGAAAATGTGGCCAGGGAGTGTGGTTTCCTAAACTTGTACCCCAGAATCACAATTACTCACACAAGTATGGGTACAAGTGAACAGCGATAGGCTTCCACTGTGAGGCCCAGATCTCTCATTCTTGCAGCACTGAGGAACAGATCAAAACCACGCTGTCTGCAGGCAGAGCAAGACAGAAGGAGCTACTCATACCCAGGCCTCCTCAGACTCACCCAAAAAGTCATCTCTCTCTGCTTTGCACAGGGCTAAGGATGATATTCTTAAGGTGTTCCTTCCACACAGCAGGAAGCAAGCAGCAGGGATGGCAAATGAACCTCTAACACTGGTTCCCCACATGCATTGCTCATAATTCATTGACTACTGGAGCAAATTTTTCCTTTAAAATAAATTTCTGGGAGTTACTGATTCTGTAGTTCAAGGAAATGATAAATAATTAGTGTTTAATTATCTGTAGATCTTGTTTAAAATGGCAAGTTCCTGCACAGGGAAGCTGAATTCTATATTGGGATTCTTAATGGAGAGTATGCCAGACAGACCCATTCATCTTCCAGACAGATTCACTCTTTCCTCCTGCTCCTCAGGGTGTTGGTGGCTGACAGCCCCTCTGGAGATGGCTCTTGTTCCAGGCCACATCTAGTGACTGCTCCCCTAGGGGATAGAAACCTGCTGTGTCGCCCTAGTGCCAGAAATTCTATAGACCATGCAATTCTATAGACCAAGCTCCCCACAGAGTTGGTTGGGGTCTGTAATGATAGTGTTGAAACCCACTCAGTAATACCCACTCCCCATCACCACCACCATAATTTTCAGGTGCACAAATCTTACAAGCCTCTGTCTGAGTCTGTTTCCCCTGGAACATGACTGACTGCCATGTATTTGAAAAGAAATCATATTCTATATAAATGTACTTCTTCTACATGTATTAATTACTTGGGAAAAAAAGGAGGGGGAAACAAAATGTGGATTTTACCCACCAAAATAAAATGAATAATGAACCAAAAATCCAGATTCAAAATACAGTCTGGGGGAAAGCTGTTTGATAATAAAGACACAACTAAGACTGGCCCAGGACAGCATGAGTTTTTCCTGTGCACAGGGCTACTGTCCCTGTAACTTGTGGGGCCCCTTGTTGTACAATTATGCCTTAACCACTCAGGATTCCTCTGGGCAAAGAGTGCATGCAATGCTTCTCACATCTGTTCTTTTACTCGGCTCTGATTTCATGTGTTGTTTAAATGTAACTTAAAAATGATGTTACTTCTCTATGGGAAAAAATAGCTACAGGATTAAAAGTGTCTTTGGACTTGACCCTAATCATGAAGGCTACCAGCAGTCTGTTAGAACTCCCTGTTACTTTGACACTAACCCAGGTTTTCTTCATTCCTGCCCACAGGTCCAGGTCTCCCCATTTCCACCCTTCATGATGGCCGCACCGATCAAGGTACTCACTCCCCCGCTGCTGTCTTGTCTAAAGACAACCTGATGTCATGGAGATGCTCTACTAGAGGAAGCACAACAGTGTCCCCACATCAACAAAGGGAACTGCGGTGAAATCTCTTACCTCACACTTTATTGTTAAACAGATTTGAATGGTATTTGGCTCAACCCTGATCAGAATTGTAATGATTTTTGCAGTAGTAACCTAGCATTACTCAGATAGATTATATCACAGGGATTAATTCTATCTCTCGCAACTAGCTTTAAAAAGCAAAGAAAATTAGAATCAGAAATAAATAGCATATTCATTAATATATCCCTCTTGTAAAAGCATTCCTGTTTGGGGAGAAGGGTTTTGTAGGGGTGCTGTTGTTGTTTGGTTGTTTTGTTTTATAGCATCACAAACTGGAGACAAATTCTAGGAAACTTCTCTAGTTCTGTTCAGAGCAGAAGGTGACTATCACCCTAGCTTTTTTTTGTTTTAACAGCTACATCACATTGTTGCCATGTATGAAAGCCCTGAAATTTGGAGGCTCTTTTCATTTTCAACTGCTATCAAGACAGTCCTCCTCTAGCCTGAATTTGTGATATTGGTTCAAAATCATTCACAGCTCGAAGATGACCGTTTTTGCTCTCAACAGAGTTATCCAAGTGTGTAATTGCTCAGATACTCTTCCTGCTGGTTCTTCATTATCTTTAGATTTACTATTAAACAATATTATGGGGTTGGAGTTGTTGGAAATCAGGGACAATGAGGGACAAGCAGATGCCACTTCCTTCAGCACTAATAATGCTTGTGATTGCCCATGATCACTTTGGTGACAAGTCAGGAGATGGCTTTGGGATTAGTTTGGCTGTCAGCTCAATGGCTCAAATATAGGTGAAAATAAAGTCCTGAAGAAAAACAGTCAGTTCAGGAGCCCCAGTCAGAATAGGCATTATAATAATGGGACTGTGAATTTAGTTTCATTTTGAAGTTTTTTTAAAGTCTGTCTAATAATGAAATACTTTTAAGAATAGCAAGTTACATTTCTTAATCTGACTCATTTAAAATTTCAGTAGGAAAAGTTTTAGTGCAATACAACTTTCAATCCATAAGTTTTTTGTTATAATGGAGGTAAACATGGATGCATAATTCCCATTTTATCATGACTGCAAAATAAAAATCAGCTTCCTTTCCCATGGTATGAATCTCTAATTTCTTAATATCTTCGTTATATTTGCAACAGCACCAATCTCTTACTGCTTTCAAAGATTCATTACTTCATGTAATACTTACAAAATACGTAATGTTCATATCACTCTCATGTACACCACATGTGTTGGTAGATTTTCTTACTTAAGCAATACAATTCAAATGCTTCTAGAACACAGTTCTGCAAACTTGCTTAATTATAAAATTCTTCTGAAGTATTTATAATAAATACAGATTCACAGCCTCTCTCCAAATATTCCAATTGTATATATCTCAGATTGTGTTTGGGAATCTGTAGTTTCAGTAAATATCCAGCTGCTATTTCAGAGTAGATACAGTGTCTTCATTTATTTTTACGATTTTTAAAGCTATTTTACATTGTATTCAGCAGCAAAAAAATTTACTCAACAAATATTTATTGAGCACCTCCTGCATTAAGCAAAACATTGTGCTAGATACTAGTTCTAGAAACAATGGATACCAGTTTAGGCATTGTTTTTGCCCTCTAGATTATAGATCATGGAGAGAGCAAATGTCTGAATAGGCAGTTGTGTAGGGTAAATAGGGTAAAATTCTCAGATGGGGAAGAAACAGAAACCATAAAAACATATTAGGAAGAACACCTCCTCGGGGATTTTAAGTTTGGGAAAAGTTCCCTAATGATAGCCACATCAACCCTGAGACTCAAGCATATGAAGAAGAGATTGATGCTGTTTAGATGGTGGATTTGCTCATACTTAATGATGTTAATGTTGTTTATTGAAAAAGAGGATTTACTGTGGAAACCAAGTGATGGAGGGGGAGAAATGATGAATTTTGTTTCAAATGTTGAGTTTGAGGTATTGATAGATTATTCAAGTGGATATGTCCTAGAGGAACGTAGTTTTTTTATGTTGATGTCTAAGGTTCAGTTTGTACTGATGATGACAATCAATAGGACATTATTTTTATAGAATGCACAGTGACTAAGGCCTTGGAAATGGGTGAAGTCAGCAAAGTGGGAAAAATTAGGATGGGTTGAGTTAGTAGAGTGTACGTAGAACAAAAGTGTATGGACCACCAATACTTGAGAAATGGACAAAGAAAAATGAGTGAGCCTGTCAAAGAGATAGATTGAATAGAAGGAGAGGGAACTTGAGATGAGATTATGATTTCATAGAATGCAGGGAAGGAGACCTTGAGGAGAATTGTTCAATTCTGTCAAATGCTGTGGAGAATGAAATAAAACTGCCTCTCAGGGACCTTGGCATTACCTTACCCAGAGCAGTTTTGGTAAAGCTGTAGAGATGGAAGACAGATTGCAGTTCTTTCTTCTTTTGTTTATCTTTTTGCAAACTTAAGTAGGTCTGTCTATGGTTAGTGGTAGAGCTTGAAAAGATAGAGTGATGATGGTAAGGTACTGATGAAGTCTTACTTTTTGAAAAATGAGGAACACTTGAGTATGAAAAAAACTGGCAGACAAAAGGGATTGAAGACATAGAGGGAAATAAAGAGATCCCTGAGAATTTGGGAGGGGAGAGAGTCCAGAGACAGATGAGAGGATTCAATTCTTGCATTGTTGATCAGAGAGAATTAGGAATGTTTTGGAGGTGGGTAGCTGTATGAAAATTTGTAGACATTATGGAAGACAGAGCAATGGCTTTATTTCCCCTTCAAGGAAGGGACGGGTCATTTGCAAATGATGGATGCTTCTTGAATCAGCTACTGTAGAAACCCAAAAGGGTTGGCACTTGGCTTTAAAGCCCCAACTGAGGCTTAGTTTCTTCAGGCATAGCAAGTCCCTATTAAAATTAATAGATTGACTGAGTGAACTCATCTACCAAGTTTCCCACATATTTTGTATGCAATTTAATTGGTAAGCAATATAACATTTTAATAGATTTAAACAAAAATCAGATGTAAAACCTGCCATTCTTACAATTTTATCACATCCTAGCATAGACACAAAAACATATGGAACATGTGCTACATGCCAAATACTAGCTACTGAGTACAGTGGATACTGAGAATACAATGATAAGTGAAGAAAAGAGTGCATTCTGAACTGGACCACCCATTGCCATGTTATAAGCATTTAATGCAAAATCCCATCAATAAATCCAGTGGCTGCCACTTACTCTCCCCAAAGCCCTGTGAAATTCCATTTGTGCTACTAGAGGTGGGAAAATTGTTCCCTTCTCTCCATAAAAATGTAACTCTGGATTGTAGAAGCATTAGTAAGCTTTTGAATTACGTTTGGCATTTCATTAAGTCATGCATCAGAAATGTTCAATGGCTAAGAACAGCATGGAGTAGTCCAAAATTATAAAAACATGCTCATACCTGTAATATTGTCTCCAACTTCCAGTATTTGTGGTAAAATATTAAAAATAATAAGTATAAAAATAACCCATCAATGAAGAAATAATAAAAATAAAAATAATCAATACATCAGGCATTCTGTCTGCTTACTCCACACAGGATCCCCTGTGTGTAACAGCTTCACATTCAGAACACACACAAGAACAATGAAGTGCTGACTCTAATTACTTAAAATTATTGTTTTGGGGGTTTTAACATTTAAAGGTTCACAAGTATTTCTTTCTTGATGGCTTACTGAAAGTTAAAATAACATGTATTATGTATCTTTTACAAATCATACTGAAAACATCTCCATTTACTCCGAGATTAAATATAATGTGTTGGAGCAAAATGTCATGAGTGTATGAAAACTGAGAGTTACAAGAGAAGTAGTTTGGCAAACTTTCTGTAGTTCCAAGTCTGTAGTTCCCTATCATCGGGGACCACTTTTTCAAAAGGGCATACAAACAAGAAATCCACGGGAGGTATTTTGTAGCAGTTGCCGTAATCTCACAAGTCATCTAGAACTTTAAAAAACCAAAGCTACAAGCTCCACATATTACATGAAAGAATAACTTTTCTCTAGAAGATGCTGGTGTTAATCCCTGTTCAAAATAAACTTGTAGAAAGCCCTCTATTGCTGGAAACCTATTTGTATGAATCACCAACTTACAGTATTCAAAAGATCAATAGATTTGTTCAGTATCAAAGATTCAAGTTTGAAGCATAACTGAGTTAAAGTATAAGCAATAGCTTTAAAAATATTTTACAGGTATAAGACAGAAAGCAACTATAGTTTATGTTTATATAAGTTTACTAAGATAACTTTGAGAGAAAGTGTTTGGAAAAAATTATATGCTGTAGTTCAATTACAAAAAAAGGAATATCCTTTATTAACAATTCTAACAAGAAAAGATAAGAAAAAATAGAAAAAACACAAAAATAATATTTGGCCTGCATTAAGAATTTTTTAATTTTCTAACCATAATTTGTTCAAATCTAAGGGCTCTGCAATATGTATTTTATTTCTATTACTATTGTTATTGGATGTTAAAAGAAATTTCTGGGGGCCGGCACTGTGACATAGCAGAAGTGGATAAAGCTGCCACATGCAGTGCCAGCATCCCATATGGGCGCCAGTTCAAGTACCAGCTACTCCACTTCTGATCTAGCTCTCTGTTGTGGCCTGTGAAAGCAGTAGAGGATGGCCCAAGTCTTTGAGTCTCTGCATCCTCATGGGAGACCTGGAAGAAGCTCCTGGCTCTTGGCTTCGGATGGGCCCAGCTCCAGCCCTTGCGGATTTCTCTCTCTCTCTCTCTCTCTCTCTCTCTCTCCCTCTCTAACTCTGCCTTTCTAATAAATAAATAAACCTTAAAACAACAAACAAAAAAAGAAATGTCTGCTACTCAGATCAGAGCTTTAAACTTAAAAAAAAAGCAGTTGAAGATTGGAAAATGTGATTGAATAAGCAATATTGGTCCTGTGACACTCCTCAGAATGTGTTTCTATGCCATAAGGATCAGTTTAGGAGACAGTGATCGAAAGTGATGTCCTTCATACACCCATGTCTGCTCTAAGGGCTGGATTAAAAATATATTTGTCAAAATGAATTTACTTAAGTAAGCCTTACATGATTTCAACCATATTAATACCAAAGGAATTTTGAGAAAGAAATTTTAAGGAAAATACTGTTGGTTAAAATTAACTTTTTTTTTTGAGAAATTAAAATCCTGGAAGAAAACAAGGAATTGGAAAATGCTTTGAAAAATATCCGCCTGCCTAAAGAGGAAATTAAGAAGCTTGAAGTGGATGAAATTAGTAAGATATTTTTCAAACTTCTCATTTATAAATAGGAAATTGAATACTTTCTTGCTTTTAAAAATGTTATAACATACATATTACAATCCAAACCCTATAATGTATCACAGGGTTTATTCTATACAATGTCACTGTAATAATATTTAGGTTTTCTAAATATCTTTAATATGTTTGTGAATATGGTTGATCTTATACTTTCCACAGCTCCCTCTCAGCACTGACATTTTTAAAAAAGAGCTTATCCAATTTTAATTTTAGAATGTGTGCTTCTAGAACAGTAATTCAAGATTTCTGATCATTCATAAATTAGACATAAAATTATCAAATAAGATAAATTTAAGATATATTTACAGTTCTTACAGTTGATTAGTTATGGATTGATTTTATGGTATATGCTGTTATTAAGGAAAATGAATTATGCCATGAGTGTTGTGGAATGAAAATTATTCTCCTTTTCTTTGTTTTCAAAGCTTTATGGTACAAGATGATCCTGCCTCCTCAATTTGACAGATCAAAGAAGTATCCCTTGCTAATTCAAGTGTATGTAATATTTTCCTTGGTGTAAAAGCTATTTACTGAAAATATGTTGGATGAAATACACATTTATGAAATAGAATGAACCATTCTCCTTGGTAACAGTTCCTATTGATGCTGTTTTTATATATTCCTCAACTAATCAGAGTAAATAAAATATGGTTATTTAAAATAGATTGAGGAAGTTTTGAGATTTTAGATGGACTTGCTTGCATTTGCTGTACTGAATTTCCTTTGTATGGCAATTTGCCGAATGTGTCAGAATACCTTTGAGATAGAGAAATTGCAGCCAAAAAAAATATTGTAAATCATCTTAACGTCTTATGTAATTGAGTTAGAAATGAAATAAAGGAATGGAATACATTTAGTGGAATCACACCCAAAATCAGTGCTGACCTACACACAATTTGCTTAAAACACCATGCATTTTTTTAGTATATCTTATGTCTGCTTTTAGCAAGTGGCAGGTGGCAGAAATGACGAAAAACCCACACATATTCCTTGAAATGCCAACCCTAGATGTATCCGTTTTGGGGAATAGGAGAGGCTGTGTCCCAAAACAACTTCCTTATAGCAAACCTCTGGGAAAAGCCTGGTCTCCTCTTGATTTTGAGCCAGTTCTAATGCCATTGTTACAGAAATTTTATCATGTAATTGTACTGGGAATTACTAGAGACAATTCTAGGCCAGAAAGGGAAGTTGTGTTATATAGAGCAATCAGAGACTCCTCTTTTTATGTGTGCTTGTTTTTCCTTAGGTATGGTGGTCCCTGCAGTCAGAGTGTGAGGTCTGTATTTGCTGTTAATTGGATATCTTATCTTGCAAGCAAGGAAGGGATGGTCATTGCCTTGGTGGATGGCCGAGGCACAGCTTTCCAAGGCGACAAACTCCTGTATGCAGTATATCGAAAGTTGGGTGTTTATGAAGTTGAGGACCAGATTACAGCTGTCAGGTGAGAATCTTCTCATTCAAACAGATGTCAGCACGCAAGAAATGTCATGCAATCGCCATTGCATTTCTCTGTTCTTAGTGACTTAATTCTTTTTGTATATTTTCTTAACTTGGTCTGACTATCATTTATCTTAAAGTGATATTTTTGCCAAATGTGGAAATAATTTTTATGAGGAGAGACAATAAATATGTAGAAAATGATTTATAGTACTAATGACTAATATTACCTCTTGATATGTCAGTCATTCTAACATCCTTTCACTGATTAACATGGCTCGCAATTGTTAAAAAAAAAACTGTATTCCTCTAATAATAATCTTCAGAAAGCCAAATATCTGAATTTGTTCAAGCAGTGTGACTCTACCTCAAAAGTTTAGAAATGACCCAAGATTTCATCAGTATCACATATTTTTAGGTGTTGGACATTCATTTGCAATAAAACCAGGGGTCAAGTTTGGTTTTATTAACATGAAGCTGCCTGTTTTGTTTTTGTCTAACAAAAATGGATTCATTTTACATATTAGAAATCATATTATGAAAACATTCAGAAGGAAGACATCTGAATAATCTGATTTCTTCTTTCCATCTATGTTTTCAGCCACAATTTATGGGTCCAACATATTTCCCTGAAACAAAAAGCATATAATCACCAAAATTGTTGCTTCTTTAGAAAAAGTCGCAAGTTTTTCTAGACTATTTCTCCATATTTGTTGGGTTTCTGTTATTACAGTGTAAGTAAAATTAGAGAATAGTAGTTTATAAATTTAAATGCTAATAGGCTAATTCCACCCTTAGTCATGGATGTATATGCATGCATGACAACTAAAGGTTGAACACTGTTTCAAAGGAAAGAGTAATTTGGAAACATCATTAATGTATTTCTTTTGTTACCTTAATCTCATTAATAGTTATTGATTTCAATGCAATGTAGAGAACATAGATTGTATTTAAAAGCTAAGGACTAGGCCCAGACAACACTGCTCTGTATTTTTTATCTCTAATAAAAGCAGAAGAGTTTACATTCACAGGTAATTTTCTTTAAAAATACAAAAGTAATCAGGGCTGGTCTTGGCTTTGCTTGTCATTAAATAACACTAAAATCTATAGTCATTAGCAACTCTTTCTCCAAAGTTCCATATTTCTTGCTGATCCAGGCTATTAATTTGTTTGGAGAAGTCATTTGTCCAATAGATAGGCAGTCAAAGAAAAACTCTAGCAAGATATCAATTTCGTATACAAAGACTATAATGTGCCTTAAAGAGAATATAAACACAATTGCCAGTATTACAGTCTAAATTCTTTTTGACAATTTGGATCACATTTTTTTGTGTGTTTAAACCATACAATAAACACCAAGGACATATAATGCCAAGACTAAATAAAAGCATGTAGATAAAAAAATTCTTCATTTGTAATTCAAGTAGATCTTTTCCAAAGTTTGTAGAGTTAAATAGTTTATGTTGCAACTTCTTAAAAACATCACCATCATTACATCATCATCACAACCCACCAATAACCACAAAAATACATCATCATATTTTTGTGCATTTATTTATCATTATGAATGAAGCATTAAAACACAAGAAGAAATAATTTATTGATGTATTCTTCGGATGGAATTAAATTTGAAACTTGAAGGCCCTTAGAGACCTTAATAGAAATTCTTACTTCTAATTCTTACACAAAACCAGAAGTTTTACTACACAGATTGTCACAATAACATCCATTTGTTTTGGCACTTAGAGTTGAAGATAGATCAGAAGTGGTAACTAGAAATATTCACCTTCTTTGAGCAATTTTTAGGATGGAATCAGAAAATGTCTTCCTCCTGTAATCAAGCACATGTTCTTTCATTTACTCAGCCATTCAGCACCTAAACGTATAAAATATTAATATATGCCAGTGTGGCGTACTCTGTATAAAATCATGAAATTAAAATCTCTGCTTTCTAGCACTCATAATCTAGTAAAACTGAATGTGATATCTACACTATGAAGGGATAGCATTTCTATTAGGTGGGACTTTCAGTAAATACCCAGTGAACATAGGGCAGCTGAGTGACCCATGGGAAACCTGGATACAGCAGTGGATATGGCTCCAGGGCTGACCTTGACTTTGCTTGAAATCATGACTGTGCAAATTTGAAAAGGAGGCCTTAAAACCCAATGACTTGAAAAAAACGAAAGCTAAAATTGATAGAATCATAATGTTAACCCTGGGAATGATAAAAATCCGTGCCCATGGAAGTGTTTTGGGTATTGTATCCACCAAATGCCTGACTTGGTGAATCAGGATTGTAATCCTCCATTTACTAATTTACTAATTTCCCCCTAGAGAATTCAATATGCTCTTTTGAATCTCTTATAAAATATAGTCCTGCTAAATTTTCTACCTACCCATAGAAAATTTTGAATGGAGAATCTTTAAAATGTTCCTGGAAAATGTACATTGTCTTCTAATTTCATTTTTTGAAGAACTTTTTGAAGTACCCTCATAAATATGTGGAAACAATTGAAGTACTAGTAGAACCAACAAATAGATTTTTAAAAAGAAAAATGGGAAAAAATAAGCCATGCAGACCTAATTTTTGTGTCTATTTATGCAAAGGAGAGTTCTTCAAAGAAGATACTGTGAGGTCACAGATACAAGTAAAACTGGAATTTGCTTTCTTTAGGGTTCTCAGTATATAGGTTGTGTATGAGAACCATAACCCTTTGGTGGTTATAGGCTCAACGCTGCTCATCTGGAGTATATTTGGCATTTTTTACATACTCAAAATTTTTGAAATTTTACATGACTTGGAGTTTAATGGTAGTGAGCAATTGTATGAAAAATATTCAATCATACTGTTATAAATATTATCAAGGAGACCTTTTCAAAATAGGCTAATAACATCACTGGGATTCCTAATTGACCTTGGCCTAGGGTTGTTTTTATGACAGAAAAATTAAAAAGTTCAATTCAGCCTCTGAGATTGGAAAAATATTATTTTCATAAGTTACTACCATTTTGTTGATTTAACCGCATTATCAACAGTATTTCTGATAATCCTCCTGGAAACTCCTCAGACTTTGGAAATGAATTTTATAGAGCCCTGTTGGTCTCAAAGTACTCAAATTATCTAGCTAACCTTTAACCTAGTCCTGCCACATTAAGTGTTAATGTTTCATTTCCATGTTAACTATTGCACTATCATTTCCTGTAAATGTCATCCTTTTTAGAATAAACCGAGGAAGGGAGCTGGTAAGCATTTCCTGTTCCCATGCGTCACCTGTTATTTGCTTTTTACCCCAGATGCAAGGCAGAATGATTGCTAGCTTCTGGGAGATCATAAAATCACGACTGATTTTATGGCTCAGAACTGTCTTCAAGTACCAGCAGCACGATTATTATTTTTTTACAAGAAATTGAGCCTTCTCTTCTTTCACTTGGGTTTTGACGTTTGTGGAAGGCTGTCTGAAAGGTCAAAATTGGCTGCACATTTTCTCTGCTTCACCCTGAGCAGCACCCACACAGGTAGCAATTTTTCGTTTGCTACTGCATTTCTTCCCTGTACACTCCTCAGTGTCCTTCAGAATCAGTGTCGGGTAAGCTGTGACTAACGGGGCCTCTTCCCATCTGTTTGTCCCGGGCACTTGCCCAACTCCTCTGTGCATCAGAAACATGCATGTTGAATCAATGCAATGAGTGAAACGGTTGCCGTGAAATCCCTGTAAGAAACTCCATTACTCAACGAATGAAAATCACTCCGTTCTTATTCCAAAGAAGAAATGACGAGAAAGAGAATTATCTGCAGAGAAAAAAAAAAAAAACAAACTATTTTTCTAGGTCTGTGTGTCTGACTTTGGCCTCCTTCTCCCCTTCCTGCTACTGTTGCAGACAGTAGCTTGTGCAGAGGCACATCTAGTTTATCTTCTACCACTCTCCTCTATGAGATTTCTTAATGATTTTAATCAAACCACCCACCCCCCCAAATAGATCACATGTTCTCTGGAACATGAGCCATTAGGAGTGAACTTGGTATAAATTAATCTGAAACACTCTTCTATGGATTTTGAAGGTTTCCAGTGACTTTTAAAAGCTGTTCCTAAGGAAAAGTTTATTTTCAAAATAGTTTTCCTATGGATAATCTTTGATGGAGCTAAAACAAATCACTTCCTGATCTTAAAACATACATGCAATTATCCATACCTTGATGAATTGAGGGTGTCTAAGTATGAAATGAGATAAGAATTGATATTTTTTTCAAATATGACTAAAAATTAAATAGAGATTATTACTAGCAACTAAACAAACAAGATCATTTGAAATTCTTAAAAATCAAAGCAGCAACAAAACCTTGTGTCCAGAAGCTAGAAGTTTGGATATCTGGTCTACCTAGAGGTGCTCCTACTTTCTTGTGTTCTTAGGAGGCTGCCCTGCCCCTTGACCTCTGAATCTCACCCACTGGGTCAAAATTCTAGGCCTTCAGCCATGAGAGTACTGCTTAATAAATGCACAGTGGAGTCAAAGAGGATCCTTCAGCCTTTGCAGAAAACATGATAATATTATTTTAATTATTTGTAAATGCAACCTTATTATGCATGTCTTTAAACAAAGAAAATGCAGCATTTCTATTAAATTTTTGGATTAAATATGCTTGTGTAATGAAGTAAATGTCATGTGTACACACTTAAAATTCTAAAAATTTGTTTCTTTTACTTTAGAAAATTCATAGAAATGGGTTTCATTGATGAAAAAAGAATAGCCATATGGGGCTGGGTGAGTTGTTTTATACGTTTTATGCCTGTTATTCAGTTCAGCAATCATCATTCTCTAAAGTGTTCGCTTATAAGGTTTCTCATGAAATGTTAATGTTGCAACATAATTTAATCTGTCAATGGAAACAGTCAGTATGGATAATCTGGTCTTCAAATTGGTGGTTTTCAGTATTTATTCCTTTTTTCAATCATTTAACTTCTTTACTGTACAGCATATCAACTCACAGTTTACACATTTTATGTAATTTTTAGTGTTTTTATTAAATTATACCATACAGAAATGAAGTATATGCATCAGATACTCCATTTCCCTCAATATTTTAGAGTTAAATATTTATTTTTCATCTTATATGTCATTTTTATGAAATGTTGAGCAAAAGTCTGAAATTACAGGAACTTAGAGAATGTGTATAACATCATACCTAGCCTACCACTCTCATATCTTGGCTGTTTGACATTATTTTTCTTTTTTCCTTCTTTTTCTTTCTTAAGTTTTTTTTTTTTTGCAATCAAAATCTTTTATTAGACCTAATTTTAATTTGTGCTAACTGGAAAGATGTATTAGCCTCCTTATTATAAGTTACAGAGACAGTTTCTGATGTTTGAGGAGCTATTTTGAGAATATACATTAAACAGAAGTAGCAAAATTTATCAGTCATGGGCAACATGGGCAAGGAAGTCACTGGAAAGTTAGCAAAATATTGGAAAGAGTTTAGATTTGCCCATTATAAATTATGATAATTAGCCTTCAAAAAAGATTTCCTGTTTCACTTTTTGGTCTGAATTTGTACATTTGCAAGTCAATTTGCAGCCGGTTGTGCTTGGGTTGTTTTTCTTGGCTGTTTTCTCTGAGAGCGGCCTGCACAAGATGGAGGGAATGAAACCCAATATTGAAGCGAATCTGCAGGATTCAGCGCAACTCTCAGCTCAGTGACCAGATGAAGGGCTGTTAGGAACTTCGAGAAAGTTGTTATTTCAAACCATTTGGTCCTTAAAACTATCAAATGTTAAATATCTAAACAGAATGGAATTCAACATGGGTGGAAATAAATGAAATATTTTATAGTGAAATATTGCAGATAAGAACTTTCCTACATTCCATTTTCATGAAATTTCCCAAATCCTTCAAAAATTCAAATTTCAAGCTGAACACTGAACATATAATCATTAAGATTTCTCCTAGAGTTATGCTTTACTTTTAAAGTACAAGCTTTGAAATAACCATAAAGTAGAACTTTTTGTTTCATTTATAGGACATACTAGGTGTTAGTCTGGTAAAGAACCAGCTATGTTGGATAACCTAAAGAAACTACTCATCATCCAAAAATATACTTCTATCAGCCTGAAATTATTCAATAAGAGATTCTCACCACATCTAATTGTGCAAATGCTACTGAAATAAATAGTACATTAGACCTTCTTTATTGCTTATTCTCCAATAAGTCAGTGATTGTGAAGGAACCTCTGCGAGCACATTTGAGGAAAGAAAGTAACAAGGGTACTGCCAGTGAGTACAACATCTGAGCTGACCCCAATCAGCAGACGGAATCAGAAGGCAGAAAAATACCTTAATACTATTCTGTTTTAATCAAGTCTTTTGGTTAAGACCAGTCAATATTTATGAAGCCATCTATCTGACCACCAACATTCATTCTTTCATTCAGGTAGTAAATTTTCTTTGGTTCTCAATGAATTCTTGTACTAGGTTTTATGGGGAAAAAATATGGACAAGTGAAAGCCCTGGCCCTCCTGTGGGAGAAAACAGACAACAGACCAGCAATGGCTCAGCTATGTTCCAAGTATTAAGAGAATTGTAACTTGCTGTGGAGAACAGAGAGAAGAGTGGCTAATTATTGCTGTGAGCCTAAAGGAAATCCCTTCTAGGTGGAGAGAAGACCATGTTACCCAGGTTCTTAGGTGCCCATGAGCCTGAGAAATTTGTGCATGAGAAATTTGGGTTGGCCGGGAATGCCTAGAACTTTAAAAGATTAAAGTATTGGGAGGAAGGTGAAGGAAATGTGCCTTCATAGATTGGTAGCCAGATTAAAAACAGCCTTTTGGGTCACCTACAGGAGAGTTGGTTTTGGATCTGGCTCTTTTCATTTTTTTTTTCTTTTCACCCCTGTCTCTTTTCATGCTGTTGTGTCTCTAAGATCAGTACACTCTGTTAGTTCTGTACATATTGGTGTATTTCTACATATAGATTTTACCTTCACCACCCCTTGAATCTTTGGGAAAATCCCTTGTGGCTTCAAGGATGATGATGCCATTTCCTTGCCACTAACACCCACTTTTATTCTGAGCTCCATCCTTCAAATGCCTACTGGTCACACCTTCTGAACATCTTTCGTGAGCCTCAGTTTAATTTACCCTCAAGATAAGCTTGTTATAGTCCACTTTAAAGTAAATCTTCTTTTTAATTTTTTTTAACTTTTAATTAGTAAATATAAATTTCCAAAGTACAGTTTATGGATTAAAATGGCTTCCCCCCTCCCCATAACTTCCCTCCCACTCGCACCCCTCCCATCTCCCGCTCCCTCTCCCATTCCATTCACGTCAAGATTCATTTTCAATTATCTTTATATACAGAAGATCAATTTAGTATATATTAAGTAAAGATTTCATCAAAAGGTCTCACTCTGCCTAGTGACCCAAATAAGAAAGCTCAGAGCTGTTTTCAACCTCCCCCTCTCCCTGACTAGAGAAGTTTTTGGTTCATAAATTCTGTGAATTCTACCTTCAAATCTGAAAGTATTTTCTCACCATCCCACTTGTGTTGCCTTAGTATGAGTTTCTTCATGTGTTATTTAGGCCACAGCTTTCGAACTTTAGCTTTCATAAGCATCACCTGAGAAGTTTGTGAAGTACAGCTTCCATGGTCTTGAATTGAGATTCTGATGTAGTGCTCCAGAACAGGGCCCTAAAGTTTCCATTTCTGAAATGATCCCAGGTAATTCTAGAGCTTTTGGCCCAAGAAGCACAGGTTGAGTTGCACCAGTTAAACTATTCCAAGTGCTTCTTTTTTTTATTATTATTATTTTATTTTTTGACAGGCAGAGTGGACAGTGAGAGAGAGAGAGACAGAGAGAAAGGTCTTCCTTTGCTGTTGGTTCACCCTCTAATGGCCACCGCGGCCAGCACGCTGCGGCTGGCGCACCACGCTGATCCGATGGCAGGAGCCAGGTGCTTCTCCTGGTCTCCCATGGGGTGCAGGGCCCAAGCACTTGGGCCATCCTCCACCGCACTCCCAGGCCACAGCAGAGAGCTGGCCTGGAAGAGGGGCAACCGGGACAGAATCCGGCACCCGGACCGGGACTAGAACCCGGTGTGCTGGTGCCACAAGGTGGAGGATTAGCCTAGTGAGCCAAGGCGCTGGCCAAACTATTCCGAGTGCTTCTTAACCATCCTTTCTGCTTTGGCCTCACAAGCTTCAGTGTTGCCAATGAAGTTATCATTAGCAAATACATTTTTAGCACACTGATTTGTGGCTTTGCTGCTTATATATTTTCTAGGGTTCCATATTGCCTGCAACCTAAAGCCTAAATACACTTCCTTGTATGGGAGGCTCTCATCTAAGTTTGATTTTCCCGTCTCATTTCTCTCTTTCTCCACACTTTAGTGGTGACTTCCTTGCCCTTGTGATTTATACATGTTCCCTGTACCTACAACATCCCTACACTTCTATCCACTCCCCATCTTTCCCACCCCTAACATGGTTCTTTGTGACTTTCTCTGTGCTCCAGCAGCTCTTTACATCTCTCTAACAGGAATAACCACATTTTAGCTTATCTGACTATTGGTTTCTCCCATAAGACTGTAAGCTCATCAAGGGAATAGATTTGTCTTTCTTTGGCCTTGTTTCTCAAATATTTAGCATAATATTTAGCCATATAGAGACTCTTAAATGTTCATTAAAAAATATTTAATCCTGGCTGGTGCCTCGGCTCAATAGGCTAATCCTCCGCCTTGTGGCACCAGCATACCAGGTTCTAGTCCCGGTCAGGGTGCCGGATTCTGTCCCGGTTGCCCCTCTTCCAGGCCAGCTCTCTGCTGTGGCCTGGGAGTGCGGTGGAGGATGGCCCAAGTGCTTGGGCCCTGCACCCCATGGGAGACCAGGAGAAGCACCTGGCTCCTGCCATTGGATCAGCGTGGTGTGCTGGCCGTAGCGCGCTGGCTGCGGTGGCCATTGGAGGGTGAACCAACGGCAAAGGAAGACCTTTCTCTCTGTCTCTCTCTCTCTCTCACTGTCCACTCTGCCTATCAAAAAAAAAAATATATTTAACCCTAAAAGTCGATGTTCCCCCAAGGTGTGTCCCAGTAGTACCAGGAGACTTTCAGTTCTAATAATTTGGTAAATCATGAATTCTATACAGTAATGTATATAAGCTCAATGAATGGTAAATGAAGGAAGCTGTTACATTTTTCATATCACAATATTAACAAAAGTATTTGATTTCACAATTTCGTATTTCTCTTCCAACCTAAAACACGTATTAGTAATTTTTTCTAGACTTTTTTTGAAAGGATTTATTTATTTGAAAGGCAGAACAAAAGAGATGTGGACACACACACAGAGAGAGAGAGAGAGACAGACAGACAGAGAGAGAGAGAGAGAGAGATCTTTCATCTGCTGGTTCGCTACCCTAATGGCCACAACAGCAAGGTCTGAGCCAGGCTGAAGCCAGGAGCCAGAAGCTCCATTCTGGTCTCCTACCCAGTTGGTAGGGGCCCATGCAGTTGCGGCATTTTCCACTGCCTTTCCAGCACATGGCAGAAATGCTGGATAGGACTCAACCAGGCACTCTGATACAGGATTCCACTGGTGCATGTGGTGTCTCAACCTGCAGAGCCACAACACCAGTCCCCTGCATGGGAACCTCTTTGAGAAGTGCTACTGATGTCATTAGGGATCGCTGTTAATGTCAGTAATAGTACTGACTACAGAGTGGAAGATGCCTGGGGTGGAAAGTACAGAGGGCCCAGGGGTTAGGATAGCAGTAATACTGGAGGCAAACACCAAAGGCCTGAAGGCAGCTGGTGAAGTAGTTGGGAAGAGGCCATAGTTCTAATTGCTCTTTTACAGTAAAATAGCAGAGATACAGGAAACTAGAGGTTGAAAGGGGGAAGACATTGGAAATGACCATGTGTAGCACCTATCAGGTAAGAAGGTGTCTGTTTCCATGAAGTATTTGTCAACTTAGCAGTTGGAGAAATACACCATACTCAACCAGACAAGATTTTATGCAGTCAGCTAGAAAGCAAGCTGCTACAACCCTAGATCTTCCCGCCATTATCTGTATTATGCAGGAGACAGGAAGCATTGTGTCTTCCTCTTTTATTTTACTGCTTCACACAAACCAAAGCCCACTAGCCCTGATTGTAGCCATTTTTTCAGTATCCACCAAGCATCCACAATGGTGTCTAAGTGGTATGTGTTTATGACAATGGTTCTTTTCTTTTAAAGAATTATTTTATTTTATTTGAAAGACAAAGATACAGAGAGAGGTAGAGCCAGAGAGAGAGAGAGAGAGGTCTTCCATTCCACTGGTTCACTCCCTAAATGACCACGATGGCCAGAGCTGAGCTGATCCGAAGCCAAGAGCCAGGAGCTTCTTCCAAGTCTCCCATGTAGGCACAGGGACCCAAGGACTTGGGCCATCTTCTACTGCTTTCCTAGGCCATAGCAGAGAGCTGAATCAGAAGAGGAGCACCTGGGACTCGAACTGGAGCCCATATGGGATGCTGGCACTGCAGTGGGGCTTTAACCCACTGTGCCACAGCGCCGGCCTCATATGACAGTAGTTCTTAAGCTTGGAGATTTTGCCCCTCAGGGGACATTTGGCAATGTCAGGAGACACCGTTAGTTATCACATTGGAGGGAAAGTTATTGGCATCAAGTGGATAGGGTCACAAATGCTGTTAAATATCCCAAAATGCCCAGGAAAGCCCCCCCTGCAACAAAGAAGCATACAATCCAAAGTTTCAATAGTATCAAGGTTGCAAAGCCCTGATATGCAGTAAAAAAATTGAAGTAATTATGCTGACAATTGAGAAGCAGTGAATTTTTTTTTTTGAATTATTAGAATAACAGCAACATTTACGGGCTTTGCTTTGTTATTATAGGCCTAGCCAGGTGGTGTTGAATAGGCATTAGTTTATGATTTAATCTCAGTTCCAGTCTCTCCCAGTGACTAATTATAAGCTATTTGAATTGCTGTATGTGATCAACAATGGAAACAAGGGACAAATGCACCTCCAATGAGACTTGTTAGACTCTGAACTTATATTTCCCCAAAGGGGCTGCCATGTTGTAGGAATAAAGAATCAATGGCATCGGTTAAAAAGTCAAGTGTCCTGCAACTATTGTCTCTAGAGTCATTGTCAGTTCATGTCAGGTTTCAGTTTCTTCATTATGAAATACAGCAATAATTTCCTCATTGAGTCACTGATGATTTAATAGCAAAGTGACATATTTAAAAAATATCTGTCCATTCCTCCTCCATGTTAGGCCACATTCTCAGTGCTGGTGACAGAAGCATTGACAAGACAGACAAAAACTTCTATCCTAATGGAGCTGGGAATACTTGGGGAGAAAGACAATAAGCAAAACAAAAAGGAGAATATAAAGTGCTAATTAATAAGAGCTATGGGGAGGCCGGCGACGCTGCTCACTAGGCTAATCCTCTGCCTTGTGGCGCCAGCACACCGGTTCTAGTCCCGGTCCGGGTGCCGGATTCTGTCCCGGTTGCCCCTCTTCCAGGCCAGCTCTCTGCTGTGGCCTGGGAGTGCGGTGGAGGATGGCCCAAGTGCTTGGGCCCTGCACCCCATGGGAGACCAGGAGAAGCACCTGGCTCCTGCCATTGGATCAGCGTGGTGCGCCGTCCGCAGCAGCCATTGGAGGGTGAACCAACTGCAAAGGAAGACCTTTCTCTCTGTCTCTCTCTCTCTCTCTCACTGTCCACTCTGCCTGTCAAAAAAAAAAAAAAAACTATGGGGAAAGACAAATCAAAATAACAAGGTGGTGGGGGGCGGTATATGCAGGGTACATTTAAAATTAGAAGGACCAGGAAGTCTCCTTTAGGCGACATCTAAGACTTGAAGAAGGGAAAAATGTGTGAAGCCAATACTGAGGAAAGAACATAGGAAGGGAAAGGTCACAAAATTTGCAAAGGTCCTTAAACTAGATGGGGTTCAAAGAACATCAGGAGAGTCGTGAGCAGGAGGGCTAATGGGGAGAAAGAGGCAGAGGTGTGAGATGGGAGATCAAAGACAACATTGGGTACCACAAAGACCTTGGCCATCCATTATCTAGCTGTAACTATTGTCTGCAGGTAGAATGCCCCAATGTGCATTACAGTGCAAGTGAAAGTATTCCATAAACCCTCCTTCAAAATTCCGTGCCCTTCTAAGAATGTTTTTAAAAATATTCTTCACTTCAACAAAATGGCAAGGCATCTAAGTGCAAAGGACAAAATTCTAGAATTCTCATGGCCAATCTGCTCTGTAGGTTCTTTCCTTGCGGCAGCCACCCACTCTGCCTGGAGCCCCACTCATGGGGGAGCAGAAAAAAGTCAACTCGGGCTTCCCCTCCCTCTTCATTTCTACAATAGAAACAGCTTTTCCCAAGCTGCCTGAGCATTTAAAGTATACCTTCTTTTGTTGTGCTGCGGATACAGTAGCTTTTGCTCCTACCATTCCTAGAGGAAATTTGTGTTCATTCTGATCATAGGAGAATTTTAATTCAGTCCAGCACTAACACCTAATCACTGAGGAGGTACAGACTCTGAAAATCCCCATGATTTTAAGCAGAAATATTCAAAACCCTTTTTACTCTATGCAAAAGTGTTCTATTTCAAACCTCATTCCATGCTGTTTCCTGCTCTGGGGCATGGGACAGGAGAGACAGGACCAAGTATTTATATTCTTAGGGAACACACTTTTCTAATACAACTGGAAACAATAACAATTTTCTAAAGGTTTCAGGCATATTCTGCTCTCATTTGAACTTCAAGTCAAGAAAGAAAGAAATTTCTTCCATTCCAGAAATAGTTGTTGCTAACCTTCTAATCAAAACAAATTATTTTTATAAGTAAAAATTTAAACCAGATAGAGAAGTTTCACTTACCAAAATGATTTTCAAGCCCAAATGTTCCTGCTGTTTTTAAAATATATTTCCCTCTATTAAAACATGGCTTAGTTCTTCTCCAAATATAATAAAAAGAGGCCATGGTATAATTGGAGCCGCCTCTTTTATTCTGTGTTTTGCAGCCAACGGTCCTCAATAAAATTCCCCAGAGCTGAAAACATAAAACTGCAAACTAGTTAGAGAGAGCTTCATTTAACTGTGGAAGTCTGCAAGATTGTTGATCTTACTCTCCCATTGCCTGTGTTTTGTGGGTTAAGAATAAGCCCCTGCCACTGGGCTACTACCGTTAGCCTGTCTGTCTGTCTATCTGTCTCCCTCTCATTCTTAACTAATCTCACTCACCCTCTCTCTCTAAAGACTGACATATCTTTGATAAAGGGTAACATGATCTATTCTGACCTGAAGAAAGCAGTTCCCAGTCCTGCAAACAAGACATGGCTCAAGCTAGAGATCACACTACCCCCAAAAGATTTGCATGGGCACCCTTGTAATCAGGGCAAGAATTAACCCGGAGAGTCACTTCCTAATCTAGGGCACATATTTCTTGGTTTGTAGCCCAGATCCCTGCTTAGTCCACATTCCCAGGAGACACACTTCTCTCTGAGCATATTAGTGCAGGCCAATTTGTTTTCCCAGATATGGAGCCTTGTGATGCTCTGTTCATTTCTTCACATTTAGGAAAAGGTTCAAATTTCCAAGTGAAATGGGAAGAGATCTCTTTCTGCTATCAGAGTCATATTTGTGAATTACTTGTGAAATAAAAATCAGTGAGAGCCAAATATACTCCTGACTCTTCAATTGCATCCCCCTTTATTTTTTTTATTTTTTGCTTTTCTACTAAATTTGTGGGAAAATACAAGATTTTTAAAGGTATAGATGACTTTTCTTCCTTTGCACTTCTATATCAAGAAATCCTCAAAATAGAAAATATAACTACTTCAATACACAAATTCTGGCCTTGTCTTAAACTCTCCAAATGGTTCTTACATCCTTTTTTTGGTGTTCTCCTATGAAAATAAATAACTCAGTACATAGATACAAGTTTCGCCTCTCAGGACTTTTACAAATTATGGAGTATCTTACATGCACATTTTGGGAAGAATTTCCTTTTTCTGTGAATCTCTTTCAACTAAATTTCTTTTTTTATTCAAGTGAAGCCCTAATTGGAAAGATACAGAGGAAAAAAGATTGTTTGCCAAAAATTGCAATTTGAACTATCTCTTAAATGGATCCTATGATATGTTTAAGAGGATCTATTATGATTAGTACACAATTATTTATAGTTTATTTGGGATAAAATAACAATCATGTCTAGTAGAAATTGTTACCAAGGGTGAAAGCTATACATTTAACCTGCCCTTTTTCATATTCCTCAGCTCCCTTCAGTCCTAATTGTGAGTAGAGTTGTTGTAATATTATGAGGGAGAGCTTATGAAAGTGAATCTAAAACTGAATCCTGACACTGTCTCTGCAGTCATACGGAGGTTATGTTTCATCACTGGCCCTTGCATCCGGAACTGGCCTTTTCAAATGTGGGATAGCAGTGGCTCCAGTCTCCAGCTGGGAGTACTACGGTATGGAAACATTTCATAAATGTTGCCGTGAAAACATTTAACACATAATTAGGCTATATTTGGGGTTGCTAGGAAAACAAATTAGGCAGTAAAATTCACCCCAGCATCACCGGGAAAAATATAATCTGTAAGTGAGGTTGTTCATACGATTCATTCTAATCACATTGTAACAATCAAGTAAAATTTAAACTGAAGTTTTTTTCATGCTCCATTATATCTTATTTTCCCCCAGAAACCTTAAGTTTCTGCTAAGCCAAATCTGTAAAAATCAGAGCTTACTCTATATCTTTACAGGCATTCAGTTGAAGACAACTGACTTTTAAGCACATCTTATAGAAAGTCGGGCCAGAGCCCTATAATTCGCCACCATGTCACAGTCTGCAACTGCCAGCTCCAGTGCTCTGGCGATCAGAGAAATAAGGAATTTCTTTGAGAAGTAACCCTCCTATTTTGTGATTAACCTCAATGCAGGATGATGATATGGAAATAACTCAAATGATTGTCCAAAACACAGCTTTCTCTTCCCTGTTTTGGGGTAGAAATAAGACAGTTGTGATTTGTAGGGAATGTATATTCAGAAAAAGCAAAGTGTGTGCATGTGTGTGTATGTGTGTGTGATGGGAGAATAGATCCAGAGGATATTACAGATGAAATAAGGCACTGGTAAAAGTACTTGAGGTGGCTGCTCTTGTGATTTCTTTTAAAATGTAATTAGGTCATTCTACAGCATCGATCCTATCTCAGTATCCCCCCTTGCAAAAGAGTAGAAGTGAAAAAGCTTAGGATGAGTGATAGGAAGAGTTTAGATGCTCTTGTACCCATGATCTCTTGCTACTGCCTCCTCTAGCCCAAGTGAGGCAAATTGCTCTGATGACACACATGCTTTGAGCCCAATGATTGTATGAAGTAAAGCAAGAATTTATCCCAAGAACTTCCCAAGGGAGAAATAAGGAGCAGTGATCAAACCCGGAGGTCTTGGTTAACTAGATGGAGTGCATCACACACAAACAACATATCCTCATATATTTTACAGCATCTATCTACACAGAGCGATTCATGGGTCTCCCGACAAAGGAAGATAATCTTGAGCACTATAAAGTAAGCACTTTCATTTTATTTAGGTAACTAATTTATTTCAAGTGTGCTAAATAATTTTAAAACAGTAATTTAGAGTTTGCAGTTTTAATTTTGGGTCCCCAAGCAAATATGATGATCTTTTGTTAACTGCAAAACCTATCACTAAGAAGAATTTTACTCCTTTTGGATCCTACTCCTCCCTTCCTTAACCTCCCTCTTCTTGAACCACCTCCCCACCCCACCCCCAACCCCTACACAGCTTGAGCGGGCATCATTTATGCCTAAGGTCTCACTCATATGTAACATATGACACATAAACTTTCAGTTTTTCAAGCTAAGAATCAGATGGAAGTAATGCAAATGATGATGAAAATGTGTTGCTCTGGCTCTTAAATATTTATCAACCAAAGCAATACATAATTTCAGTATTGGTGCTAAGTCCATTGCACAATGATTTAGCTAGTTTTCTATTAGAACTTGCAGCAACTAAAATGTTAATTTTTCCTCTTTTCCAGAATTCAACTGTGATGGCAAGAGCAGAATATTTCAGAAATGTAGACTATCTTCTCATCCACGGAACAGCAGATGGTGAGGTTTAAGCAAGACTCTTACACATAAAAATACTGAGCCAGCATCACTTTGTTTAAGAAACATTAAGCATCCTCCTATGCCTTTGCTCAGGGTCAGTACCTAAAAGTCAGGGACATTTCCATATCTGAGTGTGATTACTCACTGCTGACAATGTCAAATGCATGACTAGATAATTGTTGGTGCTCATTTCCAGGCAGTACATTGTCACTCTATGCTTTCTGGTATTTTGCAGCACTTTAACGCTCTCTCTCTCTCTCTCTTTGTTACAGATAATGTGCACTTTCAAAACTCAGCACAGATTGCTAAAGCTCTGGTTAATGCACAAGTGGATTTCCAGGCAATGGTACATAATTTTATTTTACTCATGCTCATGGCCTTAGACCCCCCAAGCTAAAAGAAGGGGATCTTATTTTTTAGTAAAACCTGACAGCCAGGCTGCCTGGTGGAGTAAGTAGAACATTAGCAAATGGATCTTGGATGTTTCATTAACTCCCTAATGGACCTTTGGTAAGCCAGACCATTTCTGGGACTCCCAGTTGAGTCCTATACAATAAAGCAGCTCATAAAATCAAATGATCTTCTATCTCAGATATCCAATAGTTCTGCAATCCTGTGTACATATGTCTAGCTCTATGTTTAGAGTATCTGCAAAACCTAGGCATCCCAAAGCACCCAGAAGATTCTGTTTGTGCATTAAGAAGCAATCACAGAACAATATCAGAAGCCTCCAAGGTCCCCTGAAGTTATGAAGCTCCATTCAGTTTTAGAGAATTTTTTCATGGATGTGTTCTCAGCCCGACACATGCCTGGCTCATCACAGAAGCTCACATTTTTACTGAGTGAAGGAATGAGTGAATGAATGAGTGAACTAAATGTAAAGTACAGGTAGCATGAGGAGTGGGAAATAGAAACAGAGATGGAAGTAAGGTGAAAGTCAAAGGGAGAGTTGCAGTTCTTGAAAGCTACTGTCTCCCCCTTCATGGGCACAAATTCTGCCTCAATGCATAGATTGAACAAGAACCTGAAAAAGGAGATTCCTTTTAAAAACTTGTGTTTTGAAATAACCCCAAAATGGTGAAGTAAATCTTTTCTTGATCCTTTTCATTGTGACCCCTAAAACTAATTTGACTCAAAATATATAAATAGGTAGCCTTACATCATTAACACTGCCACATTTATTCAGTGCAAACAATAATCTTACTGGTATCTCTTCAACAATGAAGTTTAAAGTCATAGTACTACCTCTCTCCTCCTTTTATTTTTTACAATGCTATTTTTAATTCTTGTAAAGAGTACTTACAGCTGAAGGTGGATAGATTATATTGTGGGATTCTGTAAGAGAAAACAATTAGAGTCACAGGCTAAAAGCTCCATGGGATTTTGAACTACAGGAGTCTTAGGGAAAATCAAGTCCAATCCTTTGGATTTTCAAATGATGACACCAAGCACTAGAGAAGCAGAGTAACAGAACCAACTCCCAAGTCCTAGAACCCCTGCCTCCTGATCCCCCAGAATCCTGACTCCTGTGGAAGCTCAACTACCAAGATCTAAAATAAAAGTTTAAAAAATATGAAACAGTAGTGGTTAATTAATGAAAGCTCTTTAAATACTCTTGCTCTAAATGTGTACGTGCAAACCATGTCATTTATTCAAGTGTTTGTGAGTAGCATTTTCCCATGATATGGGGGAAATTGTAAGGTACTAGAAGCTCACACAAAAAAGTCACAATGAGATACATTTTGTGGCTGCAGGAATAAGAAAGGTTTCTCTCCTTTGTGTTTCAGTGGTACTCGGACCAGAACCATGGCATGTCGGGGCTGTCCACGAACCACTTATACACCCACATGACCCACTTTCTAAAGCAATGTTTTTCTTTGTCAGACTAAAAATGATGCAGATTGAAGCCAGTATCACAATCTGAAAGTTTGTCGTTTTACTTTTTCTATTGTAAAATGCTGGTATAAATAAACACATTAATGTTTTAATGGCAGGTAAAAAAATGATGAGGACTTGGGAGCTGGGCTAAATATGTTTACACTTTCATGTATTCTGTGAACAGAGAAAAGAGAGCCATGCATTTTGCTTTGGGCACAGTGTTTTATCACGTGTTCATTTGAGAGAAAAATAAAGTTAGAAGTTCAAGTGCTATTGTGTTGGTGTTTGTTGATTTCTATCATAGAAAGAAGTGCTTGTCCAAGAAAAGGGCATGAACAATAGAGCGAAATGGAGTTCTTGTCCAAGGCACTGCAACGGTGACCGCAGAGAAGTGCAATCTGGACACAGTCCTGGACTTTCGTAATGAGAACTTCACATGCTAAAACAAACAGCCAGGGTAGGCAAAAGCAGTGTTCAGAAAACACAGTGATGAGAGATGTTCCTATTCCATGGTGCCCCCCCAAGAAATTTCTATTAAATTTCTTCCAGATTCCTTCAACATTGCCAAATAGAATTTGATAGAAATCAGATCAGACTTTTGAAGTCAGGCTCCTTTTAAGAAACACTTCAGATTTGGAAATGTTCCTGTTTTATTTCCCTTTTTAGCATCAATAATGATAACTGCCTTTGGATTGCTAAACTAACCAAATTAAAACAAAAGTAAATAAATAAAATGGACATCAATAGCTACAGAGGAAGTTTTTCTTTGAGATTTGGGAGGATGGATGTAATGTTACATATAAAGTTCATTTTGGAAAACAAAATCCAACATGCCCACAATCCCAAAAGTAATGCTTTGCTAGTAACTGTCACCATCCATTAGAAACAATGAGCAGCTGGCCATGTTTGTGATTGCAGCAGAATTCAAAAGATCCACACTAGGTTACCAGAAGACACTTCTTGAATGAATGTTGGAAGTATCCTTCAAGTCACCATTTAGAGGACTTTTCATTGGTATGCTCTCCAGCATGGGTCTGCCCTGGATCATTCCTCCTCATTCCTAGCTGGATTCTTCCCAGCTGCCACCAGAATACCCTCATGCATTCGCTCATGTTCTACAGCCAGAAGAACCAATCCAGGCCTGGGACATCATAGCAGCAAAGGGCCTTACAGATCATCATCAATAGTCTCCTCTAAAGCTCTCAGACATATCTCTAGGCCCACCATTCCTCCACTACTGCTCTCTGAAGCCATGCTACCCACTCAGGTCAGGGAGCCTGGATCACACTTTCACAGATTCAAAAGCAGTCCCAGCCCCTCATCTTTACCTCCTTGCAAGGGCTGATGCCCTGAGAACTGGAGGACGCCACTGCTTTCTCTCTCTGTTCTGCAGAGTAGCCTCTTAAGCAAGCCCAAGCACAGCCTCATAGTTATGTCATCATTCACTCTTTAACTTTGGAGAGGAGAATAAACAACAGTTATTTCTTAATATTGCATCTAGGGAGACAACAAGGTAATCACAAATGGGAAGAAGGTCAAAAGTCTTCGCACCCAGCCTGTTTTCTACCTTCATGGAATTTACAAAGCTGTATTCTAGTATCAGTGTGCAGCGAGCAGTATCCATCCATTGCTCACAGAGCCACAGAGACAGCTTCTAAGAGACAACTATAAATGCTCCATTTTCCCACTTGGAAACCTCCAGAGACCCTCCATTATCTAAAAAATAATATTCCAGCTCAAGTTCATGACACATAGAACCCTTGATTCTCTGTCCTCATGCAAATTTTATAAACCATTTTTTACACCAGCCTCAAGCCAAGAATTTCCTTAAATATGCCATGTTTTTCCACATTCATACATACTGTGAAATGTTAGCAGTGCTGCCCAGTGTGGTAGCCATGAATCACACCTAAAGATAAATCCAATTGGCCGGCACCATGGCTCACTTGGCTAATCCTCTGCCTGTGGCATAGGTAACCTGGGTTCTAGTCCCAGTTGGGGCACCGGATTCTGTCCCAGTTGCTCCTCTTCCAGTCCAGCTCTCTGCTGTGGCCCGGAAAGGCAGTGAGGATGGCCCAAGTGCTTGGTCCCTGCACCCTCATAAGAGACAGGAGGAAGCACCTGGCTCCTGGCTTCGAATCAGCACAGCATGCTAGCTGCAGTGCACCAGCCATAGCGGCCATTTGGAGAGGTGAACCAACAGAAAGGAAGACCTCTCTCTCTCTCTCTCTCTCCCTCTCTCCCTCTCTCTCTCTCTCTCTCTCACTGTCTAACTCTGCCTGTCAAAAAAAAAAAAAAAAGATAAAGCCAATGAATTCCAATTGAATGAAAGAGGTAATGATTATAATAGTATAAAAAAAAGTCCTGGAAGCAAAATAAAAATGAAACCATTAAAATTAGATACAACCAAAATCCAGCTCCTCAGCCACCCTAGGAACATACCATTGCCCAGTAGTCAGATGTGGCTAGCGGTTTCTGTATTGTTGAGTGCAGAGGTAGAACATTCCTGTCATCATGGAGAGTGCTTTAGCACAACACCACCCAAACTGCATGTGTCTTAAAACACAGCATATCATAACAGCTCATGAATGGATGAATGCCTCTGTGGTCATAGAAGATTCAGGTTTTCTAACTTATTTCTGATGAACCCTCTCAGGAAGAATCTTTTAGGTCTTCCTCAGCATTCTAAGCATGTTTCCGTGTATTTGTTCATTCATCCAACAAACATGTGTTGAATATGACTGTATAGCAGACCTTGGACAAGACTTTGAGGATGTAAGGGGGACCGAGGCAACAACTTGAGGAGCACATTTTTATTACTCATTTTGCACGGCTTTATTATATTCTTCATTGGGCTTGAAATTTAAGGCATATAAAGCACAAAAGGGAGAGATTTTTAAGTAGAAAACACCAAACTCAAGAAGATCATTAGAAAACGTCCTAGCTTTTCTGTTTGTTAGAAGTTGATGGTAGCAATAATTATCCTTACCACATTTTATTCTTGGATACAAGATTTAAGGAGGGGAGTATTCCAACAATTAATAGTGCATAGCATAACCATCTTGCACCTACTACAAACTTGAAATTTTCATTCATTCATTTAACAAATGCAATTGCAAGCCACTATCTCAGGTATAAAAGGGGATGAAGACAAATTCTAGTATGTGTAGCAGGAAAACCAAAAAATAATCAACTTGTAAGAATAATCTCAAATATTATCTCACAATACTTGCATTAGAGTTATTTTAAATTCTAAATGACCATCTAATATTTCTTAGAGTAAAAAGAGAGAAGCTGTAAGCATATGATATGGGAATTTGACTAAATGAAGGAACTTTCATTGGGATGTTAGTAAAAAATCTTAAGTCGACCCCAAAGTATAAAATGCATGATTTATTTTCTTCAATGAACATTTATTGAAAACTATGCTAACATGGCAGTCTGGGTACTGCAGGGGTTACAACGATGAACACATGTGACAATTTCTCCATTTCTAGACTGTTTCAGTAAAGGCGACTTAACGAATCTGATTTTCCCAACATTTGAGCATTTTTCAGAAACTGACAGATCTTTATGCAAATGTTGTTGCCAAGCTGTTTGTAATGGTGAAATTATACTTTGACAGTAACTCTTTAAAATATATTAAACCCAGCTAAGGTTTTTTTGGAAATGTTGCCAATTAAATGACTTTAATGAGCTTCTTGATGGTAATGTAATTAAAATTCAGATGTTCTAATTGTAAAAAAAAAAATTAGTTCTGGGAAAGTTAACAGTAAAATAAGCAAATGTAAAATGAATTAGGGCTAATTTAAATGGTGATTATGTGGTCTTCTGAGAAGATTCTACCAAAACAATGCTTTCAATTATGCTGTTTATAAAGAAGAAAGAAGGCACCTAACAGAGATTTTGAATTTATCCAATAAAATAGATATTTGAGTTTATCCAATAAAACAGATTGAAAAATTCTGAATGCAGTAAATCATTTTCATCCTGTGAAAGGAGAACTGCTAAAACACTTCCTTGGCATTAAGGACAGGTACCTTGGCAATTGGAAATGGAATAATTTTTAATTCAGGGAAAAATAAATGCCTGGACCATACTAAGCTATTAGTGGGGAAAACTATCTGGCTTCTAACAAAAATCTCTAATGACCACCTGCTCTGATTATTGGCATACAACACTAACATGCTGGTCATGAACACTTCTTTTTGACACACAGGTAATGTCTTTGGCAAGCTAGAGCAGTATGATTTCATTCTATCGGCTTCTAATTAATACTCAGTTACTTACTCCACTTACTCAAAAATTGCTTTGACAGTTTAGTTCTTAACAAATATTCATTGGTACAGCATTCTCTCCTTTGCTCTGCAGTTATAGGAAACCTGTGAATAAGAGAAAGCTACAATCAGCCAAGGTCATGCCACAATGGCTTGACAACTTGTCTTCCTTCTTTCATAATTATTGTTCATTGATATGCAAAGATAGGATCATCTTTGCTAGCCATCAGTTGTTAGGAACCGGAATTTTTCTCACTGCTACACAAGGTGAAATTTTGGAAGAACTGTCTTAATGAAAAATGTAATAGAATACAAAAAAATAATTTGTATGTTAAAAAAACTATTCATTCCCACATGATTTGGTAGGTTGTTACTGAAACATCCTTTCAGAAATTATTGGACATAATAGAAAATTTGGGATATGTTATAAATTTGCTTGTATCATGCTGGCACTAAGCTAAATTTCCAACTTTGTGAAGACATTGGTGTGAGTGTTTGGCACAGTGGCTTAAGTTGTTGCTTGGGACACCCAACATTCCATTTTGGAGAGTCTAAAAGTCCAAGTTATTTCTCTTTTGATCTGGTTTCCTACTAATGTGCATCATTGGAGGTAGCATATGATGGCTAAAGTACTCGAGTCCCTGCCACCCACATGGGCGCCTTGGATGGAGTTCCAGGCTTCTGGTTTTAGCCTGGCCCGCTCTTTTGGGAAGTGTACCAGTACACTGAGGATCTGTAACTGCTGTCTCCTCTGTCTGCCTCTCTGCCTTTCAAATAAAATGAAAATAAACAAATTTCTAAAAATGATGGTTAATGAGTAATATGTACACATCTGAGTGCTTTTTGTACCTACAGGAAACAGTACTTCTCCCTCATTCCCTTCAGAAAATTAATAAAATAATTTGTAAGATTGAAAATACCTTTGAAGTAGAATACAACATATCTTATTCTACGCTTTAGTTGTAACATGTTTCTTATAGTACATTTTAGAGCAGGTAAGGTTATGGATGCCAAAATCAGACTACGGGTTTTGAATCCCAATTCAGTAATATAGTAGTTGTGTAACTTTGGTCAATTTTCATAAATTCTCTTAGCTCCTATTTATATGTGAAATGGGGACAATAATAGTTGTCACCTCATGGATTTGATTGAAAGACTAAAGTAATTATTATTTGTGGAGCTAACAGAGTCAGGCAGATAGCATTCATAGATGCTTGTGATACATGTAAGATATACCTCTTTTTAGTTGCCATCTTCAATAAATCATTTATCAAGGAACTAACAGTCTGAGTCAGAAGCCAATAGTTTCTTCCCCATATGAAGGAATTTTGTATAAGTGTCAGACTCCTCAAGTACTTGGCACTTATAAATGAAACTCTATTTCTAAAACAATGTGGTCTTTTAGGCATAACAAGTATTGATATCATGAGTATCCAAGGAAGCTTATCTTCCTTGATACTTATCTTGAATGAGTTGTTCATCACTGTATCTCTGTACTGTTTGAGGACTAAGGGCAATGTGTAGCTGAAGGACATGGACAACACATTTTCTCTCCCAACTTCATGAGCAAATTACAAGCCTTCATCGCTGACCTTGCCCCCTCTTCTCTCTCATTGCCTACCAAACTCCAACCACTCTAGACTCCTTTGGAGTTTTGGGGTAGGAAAAGCTCATGTTTCCACATCGTTTCTTTCTTTCTTTTAAGATTTATTTATTTATTTATTTGAGAGGCAGAATTACAGGAAGAGAGAGAGAGACAGAGACAGAGGCAGAGATCTTCCATCTACTGATTCACTACCCAAATGGCCGCAATGACCTGAGGTTGGCAGACCCAAAGCCAGGAGCCAGGAGCCTCCTCCAAGTATCCCAAGAGAATGCAGGGCCCAACCACCTGGGCCATCTTCCACTGCTTTTCCAGGCCATCAGCAGGGGCCTAGCTCAGAAGTGGAGTAGCCAGGACTCAAACCAGCACCCATAAGGGATGCTGGCACCACAGAGGGAGGCTTAGCCTATTTACACCACAGTGCCAGATCCCCTACATCTTTTCTTAACTTTTCACGTGGCTGTATTCTCAGCTCAGGTGTTCCCATCTTACAGAGAATTTCCTTGATCACTGGATTCAATTTATCTTCAACTATAGTCATAAACTTCCTATCACATTATCTGATGTTATATTGTTGATAACACTTAGGAGCTTCAGAAATTATTTTATTTATCTATGTGCTTGTTTGTTACCTAATCTTCCTATTGGAATACAAGAGCCTTATGAACAAAGACCTTGGCTTTCATCTTACCTCTCACTCCACGATCTAGATAATACTTGGAATAAGGAAGTAGAAGCTCAACAAATATTTGTTGAATAAATCCCCATAAATCTCTATGTTCTGTGGGTAGTAGGGTCCATAAAACTTGCATTCTTAAGTGCTGCATGATCTTACAGTGGTGGAGCCTTCAAAGTAAAAAGGAAGAAAAAGACATGAGCAGCAAGTGACCCAGTCAGAAAAGAATGGTGTTAGAGAGGACGTGAATCTTAGCCAGAGATCAAAAAGAGGTTGGCTTTGAAACAAAAATAGATTGGATTAGGAAATGAAAACACAGCCTACTGTATTGTCCTAAGTTAGACACTCACTGCCCCTAGATGAATCACAGGGACTCCACAGTCTGAGAAAGTTTGGCACAAAATGTTCAGACTGAAAAAAGTCAAATAAATATCTGGAATGCTACTAAGTACTGTAGAAGCCTTTACTTAGAAAAAAAAAACACTATTTTTCAAAAGATAACATTTTATTTATTAAAATGTATTTAAGCACAAATGGTTTCTTTAATATTGTAGAACAAGGACCTTCATGCCTTCTGCTCCTTGCATCTACTGATCAGGTCACACATTCAAATCCTGAATGTTTGATGAGTTGGTTTTTAAAATTCAGATTATAATCATAGAACAATAAAAAATAAGTCAGTGAAATACATCTTCTTAAAGTTGTGCATTGTAGATCATATTTTTATAGCTCATGATTCAACATAAGTGAATTGAACCTTCTGGGATTAAAGTAATGCAAGTTAGAGGAAGAAACACTTGATGTCTTTGGGCATTGAAAAATTGCCAAACAGAATCCAGAGAACTGATTTCTACACCATATGATTTGAAAAAGTTCCTTCACTTCCTGAAATCTGATGATTTCCTCTGTGTGTGACAGGAACTGGTTTAAATACATGGCCCTCAAAGTATACTGTGATAGCTTTAAGAAGTCTGTATCCTATTAGAGGATAGTGCATGGAATTCCTAGGCCTTGAATGCCCTTTCAAAATCTGAGGCCCATAGATTAGATAATAGAAATCAACCCCACATTTTAATTCACTCTTCTATCTTGTGGGTCTCAGCATTAACTAGAATCACAGGGGTTATTCTATTTCCTCTCAATATGGAACTCTTGTAGCTCTGTTGTGAAACTATTTTGGAGGGAGGGATAGGTGGACCATGTTTGGTTGGATAACAATCATAGATCCTCTGGAAATACTGAAACTTGAGTGTTCTCCTTGCTTAGTAAAAATGGGGCCAGGAACCCACTGTGGTCCTTGCTTAATGCTGATCTGGTAGCATTTTCAAAGAGATTACCATCCCATCACCAACTATTATCCTCCATTGAGAAATCTGATTTTATATGAGCTAGTCTGATATGAAAATCTTGTGTTAGATAAATACAACAGAGGCATTGGAATAGAGCTTCCAACCTCAAGTAACCACTGAAGTCAGGCAGGCAACCAGAACAAATGAATCACCCAAGTTGGAAGGTCAGTGAGATTTCTGGTAAACTAAGGGGGAAGGACTCTGGTGAGTGGATGGGTGCATCAAAAGGGATAATAACTGCTTGTTGAAATTTGCCATGTGGAAATAGGGATCTTTAGATTTTTGTTAATAGAAATAAGAAAACTAAATCTTTAAATGTAAACTCTCTCTCAATGTTGAGCTCTTGACAACTAACTTATGAGTAAAGGAAACTGATCTGTGTGTCACATTTGACATGTGGGTTACCAATTTCTATTTTAAATAATGAGTTGGTTGCCTTTTTGTGGATGTCAATTATAAACCAGGTCCTCCATATATATTGCTCAATTTAATTTTTGAAACTCTGTGTGTGTTTCTGATTAGGAAAAATGAGTAGAAGCTTTAGAACTTGCCTAAGACTCCATAGGGCCAGAGCTACTGAACCCTGGTGTTCCCATCACCACCATGCCTCCCTCGCCATAATTCTGACAGTCCTTCTTGTCAGATATTCCTGGAGGAAATGTGGGATGCCTCTCAGATGACTTCGTTATCTATTACTACCACTGTTGCCAATTAAATGTTCAAAATAAACAAATAAACATAACCATAGTATGTCCTTATCAATCATTATTGAAATGTAAGTACAGATAATGAAGTAGTCATTAAATGACTACTAAAAAATTGTAGGCTGGTTTCAAAAATTCTGTCCTCTCTAATTTAGTGACTTCTACAGGGTCTATCTCTTGTTTCTGGCCCAATCTGTGTATACATACAGGCAAGTCATCCAATATGTAAATACAATTCGTGACTGGACTCAAAATGACGTTAGCTTTCCAATCTTCCTATCACCTCTCCTCCACTCGTCAGTGTTTCTTCTTGATGTCTTTTCGCTCATGCTACCCCTGTACTGTGCCTTCCCACACTCACTTGCCTGCCAGCTCCCACACCCTGGCCATGGAACTACAAATGGGGGCAGGGTGAGGGGGAAGCTTTCATGATATAACACAAGAATGGTCCCCAAGTTGTCATCAGGTGCATCATGCCAAGAGCACTCAGGCTGCCAAAGCAGAGGCTCCAGAAATAAAGAACAATGAGCTTGTAATTTGAAGTTTTGTTCTTCCAGATCGGTTTTCAGAAAAACAAAAAGTAAAATTTAGAAAATTCTATGTAAAATAAGTATTTTATGTTTCTCACCCACTTTTAGTTATCAACTTATGCTTTTTAAAAAGTCACATGTATACTTTCATGTTGCCAAAGAAATTTCAGCATATCCAGAACATGCTTATTATTGATCTTTCTCAGTTACAGTATCAGGAACTATAAAATATTATTTATATAATCTTCAGTAAAAATACCATTCCCAGTGAAACCTACTACAGGAAATCTTAGTATCAGATTTTCAATGTATTTAGAATCTTTTGCATGATATTTCCTCTTAACACAAATTCAAAATTTATTTCTATTAGAAATACAACTTATTGTAAACATTAAACACAGTAACTCAGTAGTCATATTATACTTTTGCCATATTTCCAAGGAAGTAAGTAAAGTGATGGAAACTATTAATGTAATTAAGATGTATAAAAGATGTATAAAAACTATTAATGTAATAAGATGTATTTAAGTGTGTAATTTTTATCACGAAACTATTATTCATGTTTGGAAAAGAACTACATGTAAGTCATGCCCATATATTGCTAACAAAAAGGATACTGTATATTTTATTTATATTAAATGTCCAGAACATCTAAATCCACAGACAAGACTGGGCATTTCAGGGTGCCATAGCTGTAGACAGGTAAATCCATAGACAAAGAATGTAGTTTCTTGGTTGCCAGAGGATGAATGGTAAGGGAAAAGAGAATGCACTGAATAGGTTTTTGCTTTGTAGTGAGGGAACGATTTGGTACCTGATAGAAGCTGTTTGTACAACATTGTGATTATACTGGATATCAATGAATTGTTCATTTTAAAGGGTTGATTTGCTATGTGGATTTTACCTCAATAAAGGTTTTTAATCTTGCTTTAATAAAATTTCATTGGAAATCATTTTCAGTATAAGTAATCTATAATAATTATTGCATTATTTTTAGAATCAGTAGAATTCAAGCTTCTGGTAGAAGAGAACAGTATATTCCAAGATAAATTGAGCTCTTTGGTGCCTTAGAAATATCTATTTTGATTCATTCTCACTGCCAATAAGAGGAATATTTTCATTCTCAACGAAAAAATTAAAATTTAAGTTATATTTATTTTAATCAGCTGCCACTTGTGCCCACTACATCTCCATACAAAACAGAAAAGAAACCTATAGGATTCACACTGCTCATTTATTCCAGATCCATATCTTATACTCCATTAAGACCTAAAATACTTAAACCTTCCAAATATCAGACACTCTCTTTTCTGACTCCTACATTCTGTCTTCCAACTCCTTGCTCAACGCACTTAGCAAAGCAGCTCTTCCAAAAAGACTTCTCAAGCATCCAGCCTTAGCCTGCCTCCTTCTTATTGACATTCCAATTCTGTCCTGAGCAATGGAATCCTACCATCACTCTGGAATGCAATCAGTAAGCAATTCCTCCAAAAAGTTAAACAGAGAGTTATTATATAACCCCAATAGTTCACTTTTAGGTATTTACCCAAAATAAAACCAAGAACAATCTAGACATAGATTTGTATATGAGTGTTCCTAGCAGCATTGTTCATAGTAGTTAAAAAATGAAAACAACCAAAATGTCTACCAGTTGATGAGCAGGTAAAAAAAAACGGTACACATATGTAATGGAATATCATTCAGCCATGAAAAAGAATGAAGTCCTAATAACTGCTACAACGTGGATGGACCTTGAAGATATTTTCTTAAGTGACAGACACTGGATATAAAGTGTAACATAGGGCTGGAGCTGTGGCATAGTCGGTGAAGCCACTGCCCGCAGTGCCAAAGCATCCCATATGGGTGCCACTTCATGTCCTGGCTCCTCCACTCCCTATCCAGCAATCTGCTATGGCCTGAGAAAGCAGTGGAAGATGATCCAAGACTTTGGGCCCATGAACCCGTGTGGGAGACTTGGAGGAAGCTCCTGGCTCCTGGCTTTGGATTGGCAAAGCTCTGGCCATTGTGGCCACCTGGGGAGTGAACCAGCGGATGGAAGACTTCTCTCTCTCTGCCTCTCTGTGACTCTGCCTTTCAAATAAATAAATAAATCTTTTTTAAAAAAGTTATATACTGAGTGATTCTACTTGTATAAAATATACAGAATAGGTAAATGTGTGTGTAGAGAGAGAGAGCAAGAGAGAGAGAGCAAGTGAGAGATTAGTGGTTATCATGAGCTGGGAAAGGGAACAGAGAGAACAAGAGGAATCACTGCTGATGGATGCAGTGTCTCTTCTTTAGGGTGGTGAAAAAGTACTGGAATTAGTGGCAATGTTTGCACAATATTCTAAACACACTAAAAAAAATCACCTAATAATAACACTTCACGAAAACTAACAATATCTCAGTTACCAATTTCTTAGTATCAAGATGGCTTCTTATCTTGGCTAGCTTGAGCTGTGAATGCATTTATACAATGGTCAAGGCAGATCCCGAGGAACTTAGATTTTGCTTGAACCCCCAAGACTACTTTGCCAAGCCTTGTTCTAGAAAGGGAATGTGATCTTATATTCAGTTCCAGATGTTATTTTTAAGTAATTGGGTTGCCTATTCTACGCCTTTGATTTATTTACAAAATGGAAGCAACAATATTTAACAGACTGGGTATTGTGAGGATTAGAAAATGAAATACTTGGAGAGCTTTATCTTTAACAAAAAGCCAGTAAATGGTAGATATGGATATTCTAGGGGGGCTTGATCCTCGTCCCTAAATTGCAAGACAATCTGGCATCAACCACAAGATATTTTATAATCCATTCAAATTATCATTATTTTAAGTCTGCTTTCTAATTAAGTGTCTGTGAATTCCAGGTGACAATTTTATAAAGTAATCAGCTCACCAGCAATATGTGCCAATCTCTGGAAGGAATGGTTTTTACACATTTTACTTAGGTATGTAGTCAAAGGTAGTTTTGCACTTAGACTTTCTATTTAATTCTTTGCACCAGTGTCAATTGCCCTAAATGACACATCCCCTTAGACAAGAGTGTATAAACACATTAGATGCAAAGTATTATTTAATAAGTCAAACCAAATAATAAGCTATTCATTGGATCATCTTTTCTTTTGCTATATATTATGCCTAGCAATTATGGGGAAAATTTTGCAAAAGAAAAAGATATAAAAGCCATTGTCTTTGATTTCTAGAATTTGCTTGCTCAGTGTTTATGGAGAGTACCAGTGAACATAATCCAAATATATGAGAAAGAATGAAAAACAGACTATATTTCTTCAACCTTAGAAAGGGCTTTCAGTTAGTATTATACTGTGCTCTATAGAGAAAAAAGGGATGTTTTATTAAAATGGAAGTGAAAAGTCTGTCTTTACAGCCTCTGATAATAAGGCAACAAAGAAATGATTCATTTCTCAGATGCACGAGTCAGCACTGGTATACAGTACAGACAAATTCTGCCTATAGAAACGTTCCTGACTGCAGGAAAGAATTTTGATAATTTATTACAAAATAAAAATGTTAACACCAATTTTTTTAGGTTTCAAGAAGAAAATCGCCAAACAATGGATTGTAGTGAATTAAGAAAAGCTCTGCTTTAATCAAAACAAAGAAATAGTCTACAGGGCTTTATAAATTACCCGCCATTCCATCTTTATCATTTTAATATCACCAGAAACCTGGGCATATCTTTGTACTACATCTGATAAAGTATGAATTGACAACACCGAACAAGTTTCAGGCAGGGACCAAAAATGTAAAGCAGAGTTATGGGCATGTATGGCAAAAGTGCTCATGACTCTGCTTTAAATTTGCTTCAATTTTTTGAACATAAAGTTTTCAAATTTTAAATTTGCTAATGGCTGAAGTTACTTCCTTTTACAGAAGACTTTGAAAAATTGCAGAGCTTTAATTGGTTCACATTAAAGACTCTTAGAAGCTTCAGGAAAAAAACGTCTTTCCAGATGAGCAAGAGGTTGGATAAATGTAATGACATATGGTTTGTTTTTTATAGCTACAATATGCGAAAAATAGTAGCATAACACATGTATTCAATGATATATATGTATTTATACATATAAATATATATTCTGCTTATAAAGTATGAGATAAGATTCTTTTGTACAAATGTGATTTTGTTTTCGTTCTTTCTTGTTCCCTTAAGGAATAAAAATAACAACTGAAACTTAGAACAATTTTAAACATCTCATTATACCAGAGATCTTGCAAAAGATAAAATCAACGAATGCACAGCCATGATGCCACACGGTCTCCTGCACAGACTTGTGAGTCTACAGGGTCTCAAAGCCTCAGGGCAGGAAGACTGTCCATTGATCTTATTGCTGAATCCTCCCCAACCCCCGCCGCACTCCAGCAGGCTTCCTCAGAATCATTCCAGATGGACGGTCATGAACTGATTCTTAAATATCTCTCAGGAATAGTATTTCTCACATCCTCTGGCAAACTCAGAACTTCCGTTGGAAGCTCTTCCTCTAATTGTCCCCTGGATCCCTGAGCCCATCAAGTCACTCATGAGGATGGGAAGGGCATCTGGTCATTACATGGTATACACTCAATTTTTCATTTTTCAAAGCCTGTTGTTAAGTGACCGTCTGCTCCTTTATTCTTCAAAGTTAAAAAGCTCAGTTAATGTAAACTTTTCCGTCAGCCGTACATATTTTGTGTAGTATTTAAAATAATCTTTTGAAGGCTCACCTCTATTTTAAGATGACCCTCTCGTGAAGCAGAGTGTTCTAAACTAGGAAGAGCATTGCATACAGAGATGACTTTTGGAAACCAGAAAAGGACCTCATCTTCATCAGCAAAACTTGACTAGTCACAGCTGAAGTCTGAGCTTTATCACAGTTGAGGCATGTCCCAGGATAGGGCTTGAACAGTATTGAGAACAAGGGAGCTGCAGCCTCCATTGCCTCTGAATGGTGGCTCACTCTCCTCCTGCCTTCAACTCGGTTGTCTTTCCTACCATCTAGACCCTTTCCTCTGCTACCATTTGCCTCTGGGCTCTGCTAACTGAACGTCACTCCCTTTACTTGGCTTCTACTTAGCAGCTGAAGTGTCAAACACTTTAGATAAAAACAGATTAATTGGTGCCAATATCCTGTCCCATAATCACCTTCTTATGGTTTCATTTTAACTTTCTGGCATGGAAATTTTCAAGCATACATAAAGTAATTAGTATTGCATAATGAACCCTGTTTACCCAACAGTCCACATCAACAATTATCAGAATTCTTCCGTGTTTGTATCACTTATATTTCCATTTTTTCTTTTTTTCTAATTTTTTTTTTTTTGCTTGTAGGTAAAACTTACATGTAATGAAATCATAAGTCTTAGCTGTACTATTTTGGCAATTGGATAAATCTGGTAACACAAATCCATGTGAAAATGCAGAATATTTCCATCACCCCAGAAAGTTTCTTCCTAGGCAATCCTCTCCCAGCTTCCTCCAAGAAGCAACCACAATTATGAATCTTTTTAATATTAGTTTTTCCTGTTCTTGAACATCTATGAATATATATACATACACAATTTTTGTGTTCATCTTCTTTTATAATTATTTATTTATATTCATTTTATTTAAAAGGTAGAGAGACAAAGAGAGATGGCAGAGACATCTTCCATCTGCTACTTTGCTCCCTAAATGCCCCCCAACAGCTAGGGCTGGACCAAGTAGAAGCCAGGAGCCCAGAACGCCATCTGGGTCTCCCGAATGGGTTTTAGGGACACAAGTACTTGAGCAATCACATACTGTCTCCCAGGATGGGCATCAGCAGCAGCAACTGGAAGAGCTACAACTCAAAACCCATATAAGTATTGGATGCAGGAGTCCAGAATGGAACATCACCACATAACCATTGCACCAATCGCCCACCCCTGTGTCCACCTTCATTAAGTAGCATAATGGATATGAAATTCATCCACATTGCTGCCACTGATTCTCTTTCATGGTTGTTGAATTGTATCCCATGGTGCAACTTCTATATTGCAATTTATTTATACTTTTTCTTGTTGATGAATAATTTGGTTGTTTGAGTTTTAAACTATTGTTAATAATGCATCTTTCAGCATTTTTGTAGAAGTCTTTGTTTGGACAAAGGCTTTGAATTTATCTTGGATAAAATACTAGTTTTGAAATTGTTAGGTCAAAGGATAGTTTCAGATATTGTTTTAAAGTTTATCCTGTTCCTAAAGTGGTTCTTCTGTCACTCCTTTTTAAATTGCATCTCTGGGAGCCCATGCTGTGGCGTAGTAAGCTACCTGCAGCACTGGCAACCATTAGGGTACCTGCTCATATCCCAGCCACTCCTCTTCTGATTCAGCTCTCTGCTATGGCCTGGGGAAGCAGTGGAAGATGGCTCAAGTCCTTGGGCTCCTGCACCTGAGTGGGAGACTCGGAAAAAGCTCCTGACTTCTGGTTTGGGATCAGCTCATCTCTGGCCATTGCTGCCATTTGGGGAGTAAACTAGTGGAGAGAAAACCTTTCCCTGTGTCTCTCCCTCTTTCTGTCTGTAACTCTAACATCTCAAATAATAAATAAATTTTGTTTTAAAAAATGCATTTCTGGTGGAGGGGGGCATTGAGTAGGCAATTCAATCAAATGGTCAAGAAATTAAAGACTCTAACCTAACAGGTGTAAACTGAAAAATACAGTCTTTTTTCTTTGTTCCTGTATATTGCACTGCTCCACATTGCCTCCTGTAGATAAGCACTTTCATCAGTATCTTGTGTGTTCTTTCAATTTTAATGCAATTATGAATAAATATATATTTGTGAACCTCCCCCTTGTAACACAAAAAGTAGTCATACGTGCTTCCATCCTGCATTTCTTTTTTCAACCTACAACATATCTTGGACTCTATTAAGAGAGTTTCCTTATTCTTTTTCTTTTAAATGTTAATGTTTATTACTTTTTTTCATTTATTTGAAAGGCAAAGCAAGAGAGAGAGAGAGAGAGAGAGAGAGAGAGATCTGCTTATTCACACCTCAAATGACTACAAAAGCCAGGGATAGGCCAGCACCAAGCCAGAATCCCATCTGGATTTCCCATGTGGGTGACAGGGGCCCAAGTAATTGGCCTGTCATTTGTTACCTCCAAGGATGCATTAGCAGGAATCCAGATTATTAGAAGAGCAAGTAGGACTTGAACCTACACTCTGATATGGGATGTGTGTGTCACAAGCTGCACTTTAACCCTCTGCACCACAACACCCACACCTCGTTCTTTTTATAAAGAGTGCTCTATTGACGGCTACTTGGATTAATCCCAACTTATACTGCAACAACACACCTTGTACCTACAAGATTAGTACCTGTGGAGATGTATGTGAAACAAATATTCAGAATAGTGCTTTTAGTCTTACTGGGTCAAGAGCTATAGGTGTTTGTAACTTTGATAAATATAACTAAACTGCCTCCAACAAGTGTTATAAATATAATACTCCCATAAGCATTGAATGAGAGTTCGTCTTGGGGCGGGTATTGTGGCATGGCAAGTTAAGCTACTGCCTGCAAGGCTGTCATCCCTTATGAGCATTGGTTCGGTTCGAATGCTCGCTGCTCCACTTCAGAACCAGCTATCTGCTAATGTGCCTGGGAAAGCAGCAGAGGATAACTCAAGTATTTGGGCCCTTGCCACACACATGGGAGACCCAGATGGAGCTCTTGATTCCTGGCTATGGCCTGGCCAGCCCTGGCCATTGTGGCTGTTTGGGGAGTGAACCAGTGGATGGAAGACTCTCTGAATCTCTCTCTGTCTCTTCATAACCACTTTCAAATAAAGAAATCTTGAAAAATAAGAGAGTCCTCCTTGCGCAAAGATTTGCCACTGGAGTAAAACTCAGTGTTGCCATTCTGAAGCATTTCAGCCTAAGTATTTAGAACAGGTTCACAAAGTAAACACTCAACCACTCCACATCCCATGGTTTTGTAAGGTGAGGTCATAAACAGGACAAGCTACATAATTTTTTTGGGACAACTGAAAGAAATGTGGGACTTTGTTCAAAAATGATTAAGTATTTGAATGTGTTAAAAGGTAAGCACTAAAGCAAGCTCAGTGTCCTTCTACGCCTGCAGCCCGGTGCAGCCTCACAGGTCACACCCATCAAAGTTGTCCCTGGTCCTGAGCTTTATAAAAAAGCAAGAAACCCTTGATCAAATAACTTATTTGTTCCAAAGAAAATTAATGGAAAATTTTCCATCCTACTTCATGTAGTAAATGTCTTCTATTTCTTATGTCAAGACACAATGACCTTGCAGGAAGTATATCATAACCACTGTGGGGTCAGACCCATTGACAACCACCAGTCATTGCTACCTGATGAGGGAATTCTAATCAACACTCACAGAACTTCCCTGCTTCCATACAACCTTTCTCTGCCTCACATCTCTGCCTCTACTAACTAATGGCAGTGATAGGAATTTAAGGCCAAGCAAAAATTGGTGTTGGGGAAGCATTGTGCAAAGACCTGGAGGAACAAATTGTACTTGACTTTTGTCTTATATTCTGAAAATACAGTGCCTGATTACGAGCAAGCTTGACTTGCTCTTCTGAGGCGGGAGAGCAGTGTGAGGAGGACTTGTGATACAAATGCATTCTCAAAGTGCTTAGCATTGTGAGGATGTGAGTCTCCAATAACCTGATTGAATGGCTAGAGGAAGTGAGAGGAAATTTCTGGAAAAACTTGAGATGTTCACTTCTAAATAATAGAAAACAAGTAGGATGAAGGGGGAAGAAGGAGGTTTTGGAGTGAAATATTGGGATGGCGTATTCACTGAGATGGCAGCGCTGTGTTTAGGGTTTTGTATGTCATCCACAGAGCTCACTTCTTAGGGCTGTTCCACAAACAGGTTGTGTCCTAGGAGGGAGAGAAAGAAGTGGAGACAAACAGAAACATGTCAAACAGACAATAGGAAAAAAAATGGAACTGAATCTGCCAAAACAGTGAGCAAAAATACACACAGATAATATATTTATGAAGATTGTAGCCAGAGGAGAGAACAAATTAATCGTACATTAACCAACACTCACTTTCAAGCCATGATTGTTATTTATACCTTATTGACTGCAGGAGGACCTAAGGCTTGACACTTTACTCTGCTCTCTCACCCCCTCTGCTGGCAGTGCCAAGAAGCAATCCTCAGAGCAAGACGCCAGCAGTTAAGTGAGGTGATTGCTTCCTACAGATGAACTTCACAAACTTTAATATGTATATGAATTGCCTGGGGATCTCATTAACATGCAGACTATGATTCAATACTTCTGGGCTGCATTTCTAGTAAAGTCCCGGATGCTGGTCCTTGGACCACACTTTAGACAGCAAGTCTTTCATATCATCAACAGACCAAAAAGACCCTCAGTAAGGTCTCCCAAATTGACACCAAACTGATCTCCATGGCTTTTAAGTAGCCATATATCTAACAGTTGATCTGATCCACAAATCGAACCCTTAAGTGAGTTTGGAATGTTTCCCCACTTGCCTCTGTCATTTACTTTCACAAAAGTCACCAGGGACATCATGCAAAGGAATCTGGTTAGAAAATGTTGTGATGCTTTTACTTTTAGCGTGGAAGGGGATTTACCATCCTCTTCAGCCTACAAATAAGGAGGCAGGGACACAGAGAAAGTATGTGACTCGACCAGTCACACAGTTTGCTGATAGTGGCAAGACTAAAATTTAATTATGCTGACATTAGTTTTCGTGCTAGCTGTCCAGATTAGTTCACATTTTTCTATTTCTCCAAAATGACGAAAATTGTATCTTACAAATCCTCTAGACCTGTATGGCGGGTCACAAAACTCAGGAAATACGACAGTATGCATCTCATCTTGACAATTTTCTCCACATCTCATTCTTTTGTAATTTAGTGCCTCATTCTCTTTATCAGTCAGGTCAGAATTCAAATACCCATAGGAGTATTAACATGCCTGTCTTGGATGTTTAATACTCTTCTTGCTATATTCTTTCTAAGTTTAATTTATTACAATGGGCCACATTACATTTTAACTGACATTCCTTAAAATTCCCCACAAAAAAAATACAAATTAATTCCATACAACGGAGAGGAGAGGATTTTTAATAAGTATGTGTTGAATTAATGATTTGCTATTTTTAATAAATGGATGAATTAATCAAGTATTAAACTCAATAAATCCATCATGTCTAAGTATTAAAACTGAAAGACTGTCAAATGAGGCCATGCTAAAAATGGGGCTAGCTACAGACTACATAATGTCAAGTTCTTTTTTCCTCAACATCAAAATTTACGTCAGATAACAAGTGAATTTCATGGCTGAATGAATTTCCAAACTGTCCTTTCCATTCCCAACAAAAACAAAAGGAAAAGGCGCAAGAGTCAATAAAAAGTTTCCGGGTCTCTGATGTCCCACCCAATATAGGCAGAGAATGCAGATGAGCAAACTGAGTGGGCGAGTGAAATCATTTGTAACAAAGACCCATTATTTACAGTTGAGAAATTTATATTGTCAGCATAATATCTGTGGGCTAGGAGAGCAGGAGAGTATATAAAGCAGTGTGGTCTGCTGCAGAAGTGCAGAGTCCAGGGCACAGAGCACATCCAGTGTCCACAGAGGGCTTGCTCTCTCTCCACCTGCTCTGTTCCACACGCCGGTATTCAGAAGGTAAGACTGACATTGGATGATCGCAAAACTGTGAATCCTGTTTTGGAGACAGTTTAGTATGTTAAGGGAGCAAATACTATGAATTAAAGTGTTCTTTCATTGTGTACTTTATTATTAATAATAGATAGAACAGAATTGAGATGAAAAAGTATCAAATGTGTTTACATCTACTTTAACATACTGAAGCTGCAAATTGAGTCGGAGAAACAATTCAGCGCAATGATACAAAATAGAAAACAAAGATTGAAATGAAGGCACTTGTTATAAGGTTTAATTGTTATGAAAACTGAAGTTGAAAATAAGTTGTAACATTTGACAAATAAATATTTTTCCTTAGATTTGATAAATGTGTATAGTACTTTGAACAGAAGGCGCCTTTTAAATTCAACAGAAATGAGTCCATTAGAAAGGCTGTAACAGAAATTGCTCTTTACCAATTAAAATATCTGGTTTTCCAAGAGTGGATTCAATATCTGTCTTTCAAAAATTTGAATTTCTGAGAGGTCTATCAAAAAAATCAAAGTCCATGAAATAAGCTCTTTGTAAATAAGACATAGCGTATCTGGAGTGGAAAAAATGTACCATCTAGTTTTTGGGATTTCTTTGGATGGATCTGACTAAAGCCATGTATTAATAATCATTTGATATACAGTGAGGACGAGTAATAATAAATAAAACCTAAAATCACTATAAACTGGAAAAAATTTTAGTACTTTTTTAAGAAAAAATTAGATGTTCTAAAATATCTATGAGGATACTGCACAAAGTTCATGGAAAATGGAATTTAAAGATAAATTTGTTTTGGTGCAAGAAGTAGTTTTGACATTCGTGAATACTTTGACAATATACATTTTCCATAAATGTTTTGAAGTATCCACATATTTAAGCTCTTAAAGATCAAATTTGCAAAGATCCTCAATGGAGTAAATGAATAAATGATGTATTTTTCCACACATACTGAGGACCTGTTATGAAAAGAGTTGGCCAGTTTTAAAAGGAATTATGTGTTCTACAATGCCAATATACATAGGGATGTAATATAAATATCTTCTTTCCTAGGTCTGGGGTTAATCTTTATAAAAGATTCTCCTCACAGAGATTACTACTGTTACTCTAGTTGCCTTTGAAAATTTTTAATAGAAATGGGGGGCTACACAATTTCAGACTCTCTCCTTAGGGTACAAAAGAAGAGTAAAAGTAACTGGAAAGTATTTTCTTATTGAATAATATTTTGATACTAAAATAACATAACTATTTTGCTTTCTTAGCAATAGAATTTAAGCAATGGGTTAACTCTGTTAATTTTTTTCACAATTCTATAGACTTAAAAACAAATACATGAGATGTTTAAGCCAGTTCATTCTTTCCATAGAACTCATTTGATTGGTTTTAAAGGACTTCAAGCATTCTCTTATTTATGGCTATTTATTAATGATCTATTTATTCCCTTATTTATTTATGATTGTTTCATATTCCATCAGCACCCACAATGGTAGAGTAAAATCTGCTCTAAATATGCCTCTGTAGGGCATGATTGAAGATATTGCAAAATCTTTATAGAGATTTTGAATGGAAGGAATTATTTAGGACTAAACTGACAGCTTTTAGTCTTTTACGAGAAACTTTCCAACAGTGGTACAATCCTAAAAAAAAGCGTTTGCTTTAATTTGCAAATAGTTCTGGAAACATAGATATTATAATTGAGATTTCGAATCAGGAAAACTTCCTAATATACTGGTAAAGTTTCCCGTATTTCCCAGCTGGTAAAACAAGCATAGCAAAACACCAAATTGGTCCTTTAATGTTAACGAAGGAAGAAGGGTGAATATATAATTCTTACTTTTTTTCTTTGTCTAATTGGCCACTTAATCTGCAGAGATTTAACATTTATTTTTTTTAAATGTTTTAAGATTTTATTTATTTATTTGAGAGATGGAGTTACAGACAGGGAGAGAGGGAGAGACAGAAAGAAGGGTCTTCCATCTGCTGGTTCACTCCCAAAATGGCCACAGTGGCCAGTGGAAGCTGGGCCAATCCGAAGCCAGGAGTCAAGAGCTGCCATGGAGGTGCAGAGGCCCAAGTACTTGGCCTATCTTCAACTATTTTCTCAGACCCTAGCAGAGAGCTGGATCCAAAGAGGAGCAGCTGCAATAGGAACTGGCACCCATTTGCACTAGCGCTGCAAGTGGAGGCTTAGCCTACTACACCGCAAAGCCGGCCCCCAAGATTTAATATTTCAAAGAATAAAGTTACTGCAGCAGGTATTACAGTCTCTGTTTTAGTGCCAGAGATGGATAGTAAATATGGCTAGGATGTTAAAGAAAAGATTGATAGTTTAAAATGATAATATTTGTAAAATGCTTATTCCAAACCAAATGTCTTTTACTAAAAATACTCATTCAAATTATTTATGGATAAGCACAAACTTAAATTGAAATACCCACTTCTCAAAAGAAACATGGTTAGATTTCAAAGTAGCAGAGAAGTCCATACAAATACAGGGCTTGAGGTATCCATTCAGAAAATAAAGGAGCTTGCTCTGTGGGGACATTCTACCCCATGCTCATGGTGGTTTCTGCCCCCCATTCATGCTGTATCATCACATACTGGCATCCTATGGCTTATGGGACATCTGGCTGTGGTAAGAGGGTAAGCAATCAGGTGTATCTTATGAGAAGCCCATGGTCTCACCAGCAGAGGATGACATGCCCTGGACTAAGTCCAACTCCAGAACAACGTGGGCAGTTCCAACACTTCGGAAGCAAGCACTGTTTTTTTTTATGATAGTCATCTCCTAGATTCTTAGCTGTGATTGTTCAAGTTGCCAGAAACATTAGTTCTTGTTGCAAATTGCTTGTCTTTAAAATGATTTTTTCCCTTTAATTTAGAACAGGTCAAAGCACCCTAAAATACCTCAAATCTGTTGGCCGCTTTATAATTACAAAGTCTAGACCAAGTTACACTATTTAAAATATAAATGAATAATACATCTGAACCGACAGCTGGTATGCCAAGTTGTAGCCTGAGGCTGCTTTAAGATGGTTGAAATGCAGTATAATGTAAATGCTTGGAAGTGAAGGACTATTAATTGAGAGCCAGACTGATAGTGAAAGGGGTGGCATTATGGATAAGGTGCTGTTCAGGCTAACCATATGTAGCGTATCATTCCACAGTGGATATTTTAAATGTTTATCATGAACATTTTTAATTTCAGTTCTGGAAACAAGCCTTCTAATCATTAACAGAAGTGCCCTACATTAATCAAACAGCTTAATAGTGGAATGCATATTTTCAATCCTTTTTTGCCTCCAAAGACTCTGGTGAAATAAAGCAGGAATCATAATAAAATCAATAAGACTAGCTTTGTATTTCTGTTTGTAATAGGTGCATAGTTAAAGTCGACCTCAGTAAGCCTGGCTTTTTCAGCATGGTAGCCTGACCTCCAAATCCATTCTGTGTTCTGACAGGCAGCAAAAATGAAGAGCATTTACTTTGTGGCCGGATTGTTTGTAATGCTGGTACAAGGCAGCTGGCAACGCTCTCTTCAAGACACAGAGGAGAAACCCAGGTATTGCATCACTAGACTTGCACCAACCGGGAGAGCTATAGTTGGCATAAACCCCATGAAAACTATGCTTAATGATGGGACTCAAGAATTTGGAGTAAATATTCTTCCACAATTTTCAATTTCACAAATTCAAAGTGTCCTTGTGATAAAGGTACACTTTCCTCAAGTGTACATCAGAGTAGGCGTTATTTCAGAACCAAAGGTGTGGAAAATGTTGAACAGTTGCAGTACGTGGAAATTATAGTTTAGAGTTCCAAAGATGACTTGATCCATTCATTCATTACTCACACATGCATAGATTTTAATTATTCACAACAATTATTTTCTCTGTCTTACTTTTTTTTTACAAATAATGTTATTTCTAATTATGAAAATTATACATGTTCATTGGTGTCAAACCTGAAAAACATGCAAAAATTTTAAATATTCAGAACTTCACTATCCAAAGAACACTATCCCGTATTTTAAAAATGATGTATTATTTTCCTATATTTTTTGTAACTGTATATAAATATCTCTCAATTCATTATATGGCTTTTCATCAGGTTTTTTCTCCTTACAGAATATTGTTAGTTTTTTTCTTATATCATTAAAATATTTATTAAATGTATATAAATGTATATAAATATCTCTCAATTCATTATATGGCTTTTCATCAGGTTTTCTCTCCTTACAGAATATTGTTAGTTTTTTCTTATATCATTAAAATATTTATTAAATGTATTATAGCTTTTTTTTAAAGATTTTTATTTGTTTATTTGACAGGTAGAGTCACATACAATGAGAGAGAGGTCTTCCTTCCGTTGTTTCACTCCCTAAATAGCCGTAATGGCGGGGACTACACCTATCTGAAGCCAGGAGCCAGGTGCTTCTTCCTGGTCTCCCATGTGGGTGCAGGGGCCCAAGCACCCAGGCCATCCTCCACTGCCCTCCCAGGCCACAGCAGAGAGCTGGACTGGAAGAGGAGCAACCAGGACTAGAACTTGGCGCCACAGGCAGAGGATTAACCTAGTGCACCATGGCGTTGGCCCCTAAATGTATTATACCTAACAATTGCGTACTGCTTCATCTCACAAATGTACAATATTTATTTAACTGTTCCCCTTCTATTGGACAATAAGAAGGTCCAAAGTTTCCCACAAAGAATACTGCAAATAATATTTATATATACATTTTCTCTACAATTCTTACTATCTCCTGAGGGTAGATATCTAGTAGCAGAACTACTGTGTCTAGGGTTTCCATAAGCTTAATCTTTTTTGATAAGCATATCAACCTGCTTTGCTGAAAAGTAATACATATGTACACTCCAACCAACAGTGTATACTCACTCCTCAGAATATCCTCTCCAATATTTAATCTTTCTAGTTTGACAGGTAAAAGCAGCATCTCATTTCTGTGTATTAAACACAGGGAATATTTTCCCACCTATTTACCACATGAACCAACTGTTGATTACTGGTTCATGGATTATCCACCACACAGCTTTGAACTTCTGATAATCTTTCTTTCACCATTGGCTACCATGTAACTAGGATGTTGAATTCTGCTTTTATGTTAGTATTCATATATGAATGTGTATTTGCAAAATAGATGTTCTGCCCAGGAAAATCATCTGTTATCCTTCACCCTTAAAATATTCAAGTCACTGCTCTCCTCTGTCTTTATAAGTATAATCATGACCAGATTTATTAGTTGGTAAAAAGATTTTTTCAGTTCCATTCCAGACAAAAAAGGAAGTCATTTGACAAATCTCTTCCCAGAATTCAGAGAATAAGATTATAGTCACTATATTAAACAATGAAATTCTCATGACAAACTGAGGCCTCTCTGATCTACATGCTCTGTCATCTCAAATGCTCTAAACCTTGCCTTCCTCCTTCCGTGGCCCCACATTTGGTAGTGAGCATGCGCCCCAGTGAGTGCACTCCTGAGGAGCCAGGCATGTTGTGTCACTCGCTCTCCTTCTCAGATCCTTCCCAGCTTCCCAGACAGACCTGCTTAGTGACGCCGACCAGATGACGGAAGACAAGCGCCATTCACAGGGCACGTTCACCAGTGACTACAGCAAGTACCTGGACTCCAGACGTGCCCAGGATTTTGTGCAGTGGTTGATGAACACCAAGAGGAACAGGCAAGAGTCTAAACCTGATCCAAAAATTGCACACCAAAGCATTAAATATGTCCAAAAATTCTCCTGATTTATTGTTACCTTGATCATCAGATAATTCTTTCATTTTTGATGGTTTTCAAGGTCAACTAACCTTTTAGCTGGCCTCAAAATGCCTCTCCCATTGAAACCCCTTACCCAAGCTCTAGTGTGACATAAACCTTAAATAATTTTCCCAACTGTGGCTTCAGTAATGTTTGCTCTCACTCATCTTTCCTTAAAATTGAAAACTGACTTTTGTGGACCTGTGAGGTGAGTAATGTAATTTCTGACTAAAGAACAGAGCAAATTCAACAATCCCTCATGGGGTTCAAACCCATGACTGTGCTCACATTAAAATTATCCCCTAGCCAACTTGATCACGGTAAGGAATGAAAACAGATGCATTCCTTTTCTTGTAGAATAAAATCCAAGATATGTATGCATTTAAAATTAAGTCCTAGCTGCACAGCATCAAGAGAGAAGCAGCAAAGAAGAACACACGCCGATCGTAAGGCATACATTTTAATGTTGGATTTTCTGTGCGAGTGTTGGGCTTTTGCTGCATTTAAGCTATTGGAGGAAATTATCCACACGGGTTTCACAGCGATGGTGGAATTTCACAATTTTTTTGGAGAGTGGCCCACAAGTAGAAGGGAGTTATACATACAAAGTAGTTGGAGGAATCTAAGCCTCAGGATGGAGGACTTTGATTTGCCTAGATGTAGGGGAGTCCGGAGAGAGGGGGAATGAGAGCAGAGGTGAAAGCTGGAGCAAGCGGGAGGACTAGAACAGTTGTTAACCAAAGTTAACTGTGCAGGGGAGGGTGCCACTGGAGAAAAGAAGGCTGTCACGGTAGGAGCAGACATTCAGGGAGGTCCTTGTCAAGACCTAGAGGTGGCATCAGTGAAATGTGAGACATCACAAATTGACAAAAAATGAAAACTGTTCTCATTTTCTAGAATGGGAGTGCCACAACTTGGTAAGTTAATGTAAAGCATTCCACGCTCTCAGGCAGTTTCTGCTGTGTGTTTAAGATGAGACCTTCCAGGGATAATGTAGGCAGCTGGTGGCCCATCTCCTCTGAGCTATCTGCACATGCTTGAGGCTGCTGGGGGCTCCTCTTCTTAGCGTTCCTCCTTTGCTAGCATATCACACATTTTCTTTAATCCATTATCATGTGGTCTTTTTGAGAACATTTCAAGATGGTCCGTTGCTTTCCGTTGAATCACTTATCTAACTCTGACCCTATACTAACTGTATCAAACAGCTGCCTTGCTTGTGAGCCACATAAGACAGTGGATAGCCCATATCTATTGAGACTAAAGTAAAAAATAATGCAATTCTAACAGCCAGTGGCACAAATAAGCAGGAGAGGTGGAAGGGTAGACGTGCATATTCTGGGAAAGAAGGGGGAGATTTATGCCCTTCTTAACTGCTGTCAGCCCTCTGCTACCAACCTATAACCCTGATAATTAATATAGTTTCAACACAAATTCCCTAGCCACCCTCCTCTCCCAAACTCTCCAAACCCCTTCTCATAGAATCCTGAGCCCCTAGTTGCCATAGCTGAGAACCATATTGCCACAGAGACATAGCTTCAATTTAGCTTTCACATTTCTTTCAGGAATAACATTGCCAAACGCCACGATGAATTTGAGAGACATGCTGAAGGGACCTTTACCAGTGATGTAAGCTCTTATCTGGAAGGCCAAGCTGCCAAGGAATTCATTGCTTGGCTGGTGAAAGGCCGAGGAAGGCGAGAGTAAGTCTGTACAGTCTTAGTTGACATTTCTCTCCTTAATGCAGAGAATTTAAGACTGCAGTTATCACTATCTGATTCTGGACTGCAGAAGTAACTAGTACAGTCTCATACAGGAAGGAAATAACTCGATTGGTGAAAAACAGTACACAAAGTTCAGTCCATTTTATCTTTGGTAGCAGGTATCAATAATAGAGTCTAACCGGTTATATTTTTATCCCCCATTTTAGTAGTGTTATAATTAGTTGTTAATTTGTTGTCTAAGCCAGGATACCTTTGAGAGTATATAGGATGCTTTTGATAACTACATTTAGACAACAAATTTAAACTAGGACCATCCCAGGAAAGCTGAAGATAAAGAACTAATAGTACAAAAAACTTTGAATATTTCTATATTTAGATAAAACTTTAAATATATAAAATTTGACTTTAATTACATATGTGTTCAACATATATTTATCTAAGAAATACTCAGATAAAATGTGATAGAGACAGAAAGGGACCACACATGATGGGTTAATCAAATAACAATCATAGTGTGTGTGTGAGTGTGTGTCTGTGTCTGTGTTAACCATCCATACAATTAACCATATATTCAGTATTTATCACATATTCAGTATATATGAATATATATAAATATATTTACCATATATTCAGTATTTATCATACCTATTAAAGAATCAAAGTTGAAAGTGAGACTAAGATACCTCGTTACTTGTTTGGATCTTAACACAATCAAGCAAATCCCTGAGCCATGTCATTTTCTTGCGACCAGTTTGATTGACATTTGAAATATGAGAGGCAGGAAATTTATGTGACACTCTGATTTTTTAAATCAAATTTAAAACAAACATATTGAAACTTAAAGATGTCTTAAGGGGAAAAGAAACACATTTTGGTTGATTTTTACAATATTTACAATCAAACTTATATTATTACTTTAAATTTATTTTTATTTCTTTATTTGAGAGAGACAGGCAGACAGAAAGAGCACCCATCTATTGGTTTACTCCCCAGATGCTCCCATAGCCAGAACTGGGCTAGGCTGAAGTTTGGAGCCAGCAACCCATTCCATGTCTGCTATGTGATTTTGCAGGAATCCAAGTAGTTAAATCATCCCCTGCCTCCCCAAGGATGCATTAGCAAGAATCTGGAATCTGGAGCAGAGCCAGGACTCAAATCCAAGCACTCCGATATGGAATGTAGGCATCTCATCTGATGTCTTAACTGCTGCTCTAAACACCCTTCTCCACAATCAAATTTCTAAAACCAGTGGTAAAATAGTCATTTACACTTGAGAATATTTTATAGTTTTTAAAGAAGATACCCAAAATCATGCTACTGTAAACCATTAATAAAGAAAATCTAGTATAGACTAAGCCTTAATTCCTTAATACTGCCTTTTGCAAGATATTCCAAAAATCACTGGTCTGAAAGAGTATAATTATTAAATTATAAGCAAAATAATCATCTCTCCAATAGCTTCCATATTGCCAACGTATTAAAGTCTTTGAAGCAACCTGGAACATTGAAAGTACAGGCTTGGTTTCTCAGCTCAGCTCTGCATTCTACCTTTCAACAGTTGCCGTTTCACATGGAAGTTTTTGAAGTGCTCATAGTAGACCCTCTGTAAATAAAAGTCTTTACTGTTTTCTAACCTTGTATATGTTACCTTTGGTAGGCAATCCATATGAATGTGTATGAACCATCTAATCAATGCGAATTTCAACCCACATTTTCTTAGTTTCCCAGAAGAAGTGACCATTGTTGAAGAGCTACGCCGTAGACATGCTGATGGCTCCTTCTCAGATGAGATGAACACAGTTCTTGATAGTCTGGCCACGAGGGACTTTATAAACTGGTTGCTCCAGACCAAAATCTCTGACAGGTGACTGGTTTCTAGTTCATTCTGAAAACCATCAAAACTTTCATAACTATTAGTTGTCATACTGCTACAAGTCATCCCTCATGTGGAGGGGAGAGTCTTTACTCTCTTGTTATATAATAAAATTTTGTGTGTTCAAATCATTTCAGAGTTACATAATTATAGCTATTTTTTAAAATTGCAGTTTTATCCAATTATTTGCCCATTCCAAAAATATTTCCTGAGTATCTATGAGAGATAAGATTCCAGGAGCACAGATATGAGTGAAACATGGAGAAACGTTGTCATCAACATATTACTGTCACATTAAAATTGCCATATATGCTGAAATTTATCACAAAGGTTGAATGTTAGTATACATGGTATTATATCCTTAATAACTATAGTAGTAAAAATTGAATACCAAAAAGTAACCACCTATTATTGATAGATTTTGATTGCTTTTAAAATCATTCATGAATCTTCATATTTTTTGGTAGGAAGACTTCAAGGTAAGTCATACTTAAATGAAAATATTTCAAGAGTCCAAAAGACTGAGATATTTATAGATGAAGGGGTTGATAAAGACTTTTTATTAAAATAAATTACTGAAATATTTCCCGTATAGCTTACTGATATCATCTAGTTGCTGTAATCATGCTAAATCCTTGTCTTTTCTTTCTCATCCCTAGGAAGTAAGTCTGTCACTAGTTAAGATCATCTGTACAACACCTGCCAGCTACTTGGAATGTTTGAATTTTAAGTTTTATAAATTTAAGAGGTGTATTCTGAAGCCATATTGCATTGCATGCCAATAAATAAATTTTCCTTTAGCACTGTGTAGCCAAAAGATAGGAAATGGAATAAACCATTCTCAGAATATTACTACGACATCAGCTTTTAAATCTGAAACTGCTTTATTCTCCTTTGTTTTGTTTTGCATACTCCAACATGTTAAGTTAGTAATTAAATTATTTTTCTATGACATAATTTGTAGATATAAATTATTCCAATCATAATGTGTCTGCTTTCTAATAGTAGAGAGGAAGTACTGATAGCCACAGTGGAAAAACTGGAAAGAGAACCTCCTTCTTGAAACCTTTGAAATAAAAACGCTCAGCTTTCAATATATCAAAGATAAATTCAAATAAAGTTTTCAAGCTTCTTTACCATCATTTGTTTTCTCTCTATATGAGTCCTTTTTCATGCCCCAACTCCTTCCAAACATGCCTGCATCCTAAGCTGGCAACCTACAGGTCCAATCTGGTGCACAGACACGATTTCACATTTGAATACCTACACAGTGTTTTAACATTTTTTGTCAAAAATGAAAGTAGGGGCCAGCGCCGTGGCTCACTTGGCTAATAGTCCGCCTGTGGTGCCAGTACCCCAGGTTCTAGTCCCAGTTGCCCCTCTTCCAGGCCAGCTCTCTGCTGTGGCCCAGGAGGGCAGTGGAGGATGGCCCAAGTGCTTGGGCCCTGCACCCGCATGGGAGACCAGGAGGAAGCAGCTGGCTCCTGGCTTTGAATCGGTGCAGCGCGCTGGCCATAGCGGCCATTTGGGGGGTGAACCAATGGAAGGAAGACTTTTCTCATTGTCTCTCTCTCTCACTGTCTATAACTCTACCTGCCAAAAGAAAAAGTAGGAAAATATTAATTTCTAGCTGCTTTTGAAAAAATATATCATCAGGTAATATTATACCCAAAAGGCAAACTATTCCTAAAACTAAGTACCAGGTACTTCTTTCTAAAGGGCCATGTGCACCTCAGGAAACTCTAGTGCCATCTACATGTGCTTAATAAACACAGACACACACCCATGATCCACCCCTGTGGCTCATCCTACTTGTATGCTTCACCTGCCTGGCATCTGCAGGCATTTAAGTTTATCCATCATGCCTTGTACCTTTGTCTTCCTATCCTGAAATGGACAGTATCTTGGGCCAGGCTGATACTGACTGCCATGCCCAGTTTTCCTTGCTGTGTACAGCAGTGCCAACTCTCTTTCTATCTCTATAGTGGTCCTTAAGGGAGACTTACTCAATAGTAACATTCCAAACTGTGTCAATTACTTATATATACTTTGATAAGCAGTAGTGATTTGGAAACAATACCTTTAATAATTGCTTACACCCATTCACATAATGATGAACTTATCCTAAACTAGATGTTATCTAAGTGTGGCTAATTTAAAGTATTGGATCCTGAACAGGTGATTTAAGTTCCTCATTTGAAAAAAAAAATGACCTAATCACCATAGTATCTTAGCAATGCTTTGCTTACAACCCAATTTGCCTTACAATGAGGTTTCAGTAATAAAAGAGTCCTGAAGCACTTATACTAAAATGGTAGTTAGGGAGCTGATTAGTGCAGAAATTACCTTTATACATATGAAGATTATGTCTGTCAGCTTCTCCAGAACCAAAACCATTGTCTTATTCACCAAGCATCTCAGTGAGACAGTGTGCAGTCCACACAAGTATATTCTCCTGGTTGGGTTTTGTTTACTAACTTGGATGTGTTGGTTACCAAGGTATTCAACTGGGAGGATCAAAGAAATGTGTTGTTCCCAGATCTGATTGAAGGACCCCAGGGTAACTCTGATGCCCATAATTTTTTTTTTTTTGTATATAAGTTGTTGCTGTTACTATTTTTACACCAGTGGCCAAATAGACCTATATAGGATTACAGTTTGGTTTGGAAACAATATATCCATGTCCGTGTGTGTGTGTGTGTGTGTGTGTGTTCTCATGATAGAGCCAAAACACAGAAAGAGGCTGGTATTGTGGTGCAGTGGGTTAAGCCACTGCTTGTGACATCGGCATCCCATATTGGAATGTCAGTTCCAGTACTAGCAGCTTCACTTCCAATCCAGCTCCCTCTAATGCACCTGGGAAAGCAATAAAAAATGGCACGGTTCTTGGACCTGGCCACTCACATAGGAGCCCCAGATAGAGTAAACCAGCAGATGGTTACTCTCTCTCTTTGTCTTCTCCCCCTTCCCTCTGTCATTCTGCCTCTCAAATAAATACTTAAAGAAAAAAAAAAGCAGCATATATCTCTACACACACTCCAGTTAGGCTGCAGCCTTCAGAACCATAGGATGCTGTTATGCAAAGGACAAGAGGTCGTCAGCTAAGCAAACTGCCACTCTTCTGGGGTGAATGGAAGATGGGAACATAGAACAGTGAATATGAATCAAGTCCTGAAAAGTGCCAAAACAGAGATGAATCTGCCGTTAAGGTCAATTGGAAAATTAAGGAATGAGAAAGAGAAAGAAAGTCAGGAAGGTAAGAGAGGTGTTTCAGAAGTGTAGAAACAAAGTTAAATGTATCAGATAAATATTATGTTTGACTATATATATAATATAAACCCAACAACAGGGACAAAATAAATGAGGGTTACATGTTTTACCAACAGGAAATTCAGAGGCAGGAAATGCAAGAACACACATGTATTTCTTCTGCAACCAGTTAATGCCCTGGCCTGAAGAGCCAGCATCCCATACGGGCGCCAGTTTGAAACCCAGCTGCTTCACTTCCTATCATAATGACCAAGGAGAATTATGTTATGCATGTAAAGTGATTCAATATGAAAAAATCCCTTCATATAATTCACCGTATTTTTAAAGATTTAATTATATATTTGAGAGGCAGAGTTACAGAGAGTGAAAGGAAGAGAAAGGTCTTCCATCCGCTCGTTCACTCCCCAAATGGCCACAACTACTGGAGCTGAGCCAGTCTGAAGCCAGGAACCAGGAGCTTCTGGGTCGCCCACTTGGGTGCGGAGGCCCCACCACTTGGGCCATCCTCTACTGCTTTCCCAGGCCACAGCAGAGAGCTGGATCAGAACTGGAACAGCCAGGACTTGAACTGGAGTCCACAGGCAGTGGCTTTACCTGCCAGGCCATTGCAATGGCCCCTATAATTTACCATATTAACAGGCATGAGAAAAACTATACCATTTCCATAGATGTCAAAACACACTTGACAATATTAAGTCCTCATCTACGATGCTATATTAATTGATGAATAACTTTTGATACAATATGACATAAACTTCAATCAGAAAGTTTGCATTTTATTTAAAAGGAGATGTTGGAGAAATTTCTATTAGAGTCAGAAACAAATAAAATATATTCCACATCTGGCTACTATTTAACATTGTTTTAGAGTTATTAAGAAATATAAATGATAGAAAGTACATAATTAAAAACAGTAAAGTAAATATATCTATTTAAAATTATATGCTTGTGAGTATGAAAACCTCAAAAGAACCAATGGAAAAATTATGAAAAACAAGAAGATAATTTGGTATAGAAGAATATAAAATAAATATATGACAAAAACCTTCACAAAGGATAGAAATATAAAGAAACACAAAACAAATACAGCCAATGCTCACTTTAAAGTTCTATAGGATCACCATAAACACTGATTTAATGAACTCTGAACTATTACTCCTATGGGGAATATACAATTAAATTTCTCTGGTAACATTTTTGTCAACTGAAATATCACTTGCCTTATTTACAAGTTTATTTTCCAATGCCCTTCTGAAAAATGCCATTCTCATTGGCATTGAAAACCAGGTCTACCACACAACACTTTTCCTCTGAAATACTTAAAAACTATTTTTAAAATTCCTCTGCATCTTCCTGATATGCAGGACTTGCTTTGTTTACCTGCAAACTGAACATTTTTCAGGCTGTAAGTGTCTCCTTTTGAAACATGGAAGCTAGTCAACACCAACTAAAAAAGACAACATTTTTTTGACCTTGGGTGATGTGACTGTTTAGTTCTTTAGCTCACAGCAATGCTGTCCACTGTGCTTTTTAAAAAATGTAGTAGTTATTTCATGAATCTATAAATTTAGCCATTTTTTGCAATTAGGAACACTATGCAGGGCATCAGCACTACATTTGGGATTCTTTTAAGAGAGAACTCACCAACAAAAAGAAAGTAGAATAACATGAGAAATGTGAATACGTTTTGAAAGAACACTTGTTGATAATGTGAAAACTGAAAGAGTACGGCGGAGTATCATTTTCAACCTCAGTTCAGGATGTGTGTATTGGATGACTCTAGTTTTTCACCATTATGCATATCTGTGAATAACTAGGAAAGTGCTCTGGGCACTGAATTTTGAGATTATAGCTTAATTTCAGTAAGTAGATGGGTTAACAAGTATGGAATCTGTGAATAATGAAGATCATAGTTCAAAAGAGAACCAGAGTAAGATGACAGCATAATCCCAACTATATTATTTTCACACTAAAGGTAAATAAATGAAATATTCAAATTGAAGACTAAGGCTATCCAAGTGGATTAAAAAAAATTCAACCAACTGTTACAAGAGACATATTTTATATATATATATAAAGACATAAGAAGTTAAGATAAATTGACTCCAAAATTCATAACATGCAAATACTAACACAAGAAAGAGATAAATTAATATGAGGAAGTAGATAAATAAACTAGTATCACTAGAGGTAAAGAAGGGCACCAAAAGTGATAAAGAAATAAATCCATGAGAAATGTACACTTGTTCTAAATCTTTATGCAACAGATAACATAGCTTCAAAAATAGATGAGGTTTACAAAATCAAATTCAAGAAGTAAAAAATAGATGAGGTTTACAAAATCAAATTCAAGAAGAAAAAAATAGTTCAAAAGAGAATAACCACAGCAAATGCCAGTTGGAATTCACACAGGATTTCCATGGGCCTTTCTACAAGAATATTTAGAAACATCACTACAAAACTTGACACCAGTTCTGTGAATTCCTCCTTGAAAGTACACCCATAGAGAAAAATCTAACCCATGCCCTGATGCTGAGGCAGTCCTCCCGCTTCTGAGGAAGCAGTTGGCGGTTCGCGTCCTCAGGCGAGCACCAAATAACCTTCAGCATTCACTGAGGATGGTGCTACCCAAGTTGAACACTGGCGCTTCTGGAATGCAGGGGAATCATGGCTTACCACCTGGGTGACTTATCACTGTGTACAAGAAGAAAATAGAACAACTGGCTGAAGAGAAACTTCAAGAGGAAGATGGGGTGCAGTAGGGAATATTTGCAGGAGTTTACTGGACAAGAAAATGAAGCTCAACTTGAGGTGTTGGCATTTTATACTCAAAGTCCTGGGGACTCACTATGAAAGTTCCAATTATGGCAGTAGATATTCTGTAGTGGGGCAAGTGGTGTTCATCCTAAGATGATAGAAGAATCAAAAACAAAAGAACCTAAACAGCAACAGGCAGTGGATAAATTATCTGAAGTTACTTCAGCAGAAAAACGCTAACCAAGTCACACCAGTTCTTCCTCTACTCCATTCTCTGGTCCTGCTGCTACTCTTCTGAACAAAATTCCCACTCTCCATTTGTCATCTGTTACTACCATCTCTCACCTCTCACCAGGGCCTAGTCATCCTTCTTCTTTATCTCAAATCCCCCTGGCTGTCCCCAGTATGCCTCACTACCCAACTAATTACTGACAATGCTCTTCCTTCCCACCTCCTGAGATGTAGTACATATCAAGCCCCATTGGCCTGCCACACTGTTAATCAGGCAGTTATTCCACTGGCCTATTTTTCTATTTCCAAAATTTGCTTACACCTGTAGTCAGAAACTGCTTGTTCCTCTTCAGCCAAGGCAGCAGCTTCATGTCATCTCAACAACACCATTCAGGAGTAGTCCACACACAAAAAGGGTGAGGAGATGCTTCTTTGTGTGGGAAATGGCATAGCCAAAATGTGGAAGGTGGGGCCAGTTTGGTGGTACAGTGGGTTAAGCTACTGCTTGTGGGTTAAGCTGCAGTATCCCTTAAGAGTGCTGGATTGAGTCCCAGTCACTTCACTTCCAATCCAGCTCCCTGCTGATGCACCTGGAAAAGCAGTAGAAGATGGCCCTCTGCCACTCACATGGGAGACCTGGATTACATTCTATTCTCCTGGTTCAGCCTTGCCCAGCTGTATTGCGGCCATTTGGAGAGTGAACCAGTAGATGGAATATATTTTGCTCTTTCTCTTTTTCTCCCTCTCTCTGTGAAACCCCACCTTTCAAATAAGTAAAATACATTCTATTTTTCTGAATAGCATGGTTGTGACTGAATTTCAGCAGCTAACTGAGGAGCAGGCAGCAAAGCAATATTCTTCATTCAGTCATGTCAACTTCCTCACCCAACAGCTAACAGACCTGAATTTGGCAAGTGACATCATAAACAGAAGCAGTGCTTCAACTCCTCCAACCTTCTGACCTGGCATCAGTCCCAGTGGTCCGACATGGTCAATACTGTCAGACTCCCATGCTGCCAGGAACTATCCAGCCCTCCTGGAAGCAGGAGCCTCACAGCTGATGCCTTTTCCTGAAAGGGAGAGGGAGAGAGCAGCACCCGTAGCAAGGCTACAATACCAGGTAATCACCCACTCAGGTATCACCAGTTTCCAACTCCATTGTGTCCTGCAACAAGCTGAACAACAAAATTTCTGCCTCAGAAGCTTCTGCACCGAAGTGGCACCTTGTACCAGGTGGTGTTTGGCAGCCACATGCTACCTAACTGCAAGTTATAGAAGATGAATAATGGTGCCGGCTGCAGAATTTCAAGCGCCACAGGTAATGTCCAGAAGCCAATCAGTTCACCACAAAAAGTGGGGCCACCTCCAAATTCTTCCTCTTCTCTGGTCTGCAAACCCTTTTCCAATCACAAACGAGTACTCGGGAAGGTAACGTCCCAGAAGACCTCCAAAAGATACTGCATAGAAGGGCAACTGAATGCACTCCAGAGCAGCTGAAGCTCTGCAGGCTCTGTGCCCCTCGTAAGCTCCACAGCTTCCAGGAGACACAATCAGAATATTTCCCTTTTGTGCATGCAGCCAAGAGCCACCAGTGGAAAGAGCTCTCTCCTGAGCCCTGCTTGACCTAAAAATTCTGCTCACACTGACCCGCAGACACACAGAGAAAGGACCTATTTACCATCCTGTGTGTGAAACTGAGGGTGAAGCATCTGTTAGCACAACAAGAAGTCCACAGTAACTTTTTGCTGGCCCAGAGTCCCTAAAGCCTCGGACAGAAGTAATAATGGATGCTTGCCCATCAGTCAGTCTAGACATTTACTAGGACAATGAAAACCAGATCCTCCGGGTTTTGAGTGAACTTGTCAGTAGGAAGATTGAACTGATGCATTCTCCACCTTCTCAGAGCATGTGTGTCTCTCTATCTTCCCTTTTCCCTTTCCCCAACCATTTCTTGCCACTGCATACAGATGATACATAAGAGGATATTTGTTTATTTGAAGAAAAAAAAAAGAATTAAAGAATTAAAAGAAATTGGCAGATTGACAATAACAGTTGAAGAGAAAACAATATATATTCAAAAGATGATAGAAGGGACAAACATTGTGGCATAGTGAGTTCGCTACTTAGAATGCACAGATCCTATATCACTCTAACGTCACTCTGACGGGACAAATGGGCTTCTGATTCAGCTTCCTACTAATGGCATAGGAGGCAGTCCAAGTACTTGGGTTCCTACCACCCACGTGGGAGACTAGACAGAGTTCCTGCTCCTGATGTCTATCTGGCTCAGCCCTGGCTGTTATGGGTATCTGGAGAGTGAACCAGAAAATGGAAGATCGATCTTTCTCTCTCTCTCTCTCTCTCTCTCTCTCTCTCTCTCTCTCTCTCTCCTTCTCTGTCACTCTGTCTTTATTTTAAACAAATAACTCTAAAAAGCACAGCTGAAAAAAATCAGTAAGAGCTAATAAAGACAATCAACAAAATAAACTTAATATTTATAAAAGTGTTCACTTAAAATGAACATCGTTTCCATATGTGAATAGAATATTTACCAAGATTGAATCTATGCTGCCTCAAAAAACTTCAACACATTTCCAAGAGTGAAATCATTCAGAGTATGTTCATTGACTACTGTGAAACTCAATTAGAAATCAATAATAGAAAATATCCTAAAATTCACAATTACTTGAAGTTAATCATTTCTAAATAACTCATGAGTCAAAGAGAAAATCAGAAAGGAAATTTTTAAAGGCTTTTGAATTCAACATTGAGATGTAACTAAAGCAATGTTTAAGAAAAAAGTAGAGTTTTGAATTCAATGTTAGGAAGGAAGCTGGAAAAATCAGTGGTCTGAAGTTTTACCTCAGAAACTGAGGGTGAAAAGGACAGTAAATCTCAAAAGAGTGAAAGAAATGAAATAAAGAAACAAATAATGAAATGGGGAGGCCAGCGCTGTGGCGTAGTGGGTAAAGCTGCCACCTGCAGTGCCGGCATCCCTTATGGAAGCTGGTTCAAGTCCCAGTTGCTCCATTTCCAATCCAGCTCTCTGCTGTGGCCTGGGAAAGCAGTAGAAGATGGCCCAAATCCCTGGGCCCCTGCACCCACATGAGAGACCTGGAAGAAGCTCCTGGCTTTGGATAGGTGCAGCTCCGTCCACTGCAGCCAACTAAGAAGTGAACCAGCAGATGGAAGACCTCTCTCTCTGTGCCTCTCCTTCTCTCTGTGTGTAACTCTGTGTAACTCTGACTTTCAAATACATAATTGAATCTTTAAAAAAAAAAAAAAAAGAAAGAAAGAAAGAAAAGAATGAAATGGGGAAAATTGATACTAAAAATGGATAATAAAAATTCACAAAGCTAAACGTTGGTTCTTTAAATAGATTAATTAAAGAATTCCTTGTAGGACTAGTCATTAAGAAAAGGAAAGGAGCCCTATGATAAAAGTGAACATCTCTAAAGATCTTACATATGGCAAAAGGATAATAAGTGCATTCTTTCAAATTATGTTCTCAATAATAATATATACTAAATTGATCTCAATAATGTTAACAATTAGATAAATGGACAAATTTCTTTAAAAATGTAAAAAATGCAAAAAATAAAAAGATCTTAAAAGTGCTATTGTGGAAACTGGATCTGTTATTTTTTAAATCTTTCCAAAAAAGAACTCCAGGCCCAGATGACTTCACAGGTAAATTCTTTGAAACATTTTAGAATATTTAGAAAAAATATTAATATTTTATAATCTCTTTAAGATGAAGATAAAAGAAGGACAATTTCCCAGATCATTTGATGAAGCCAGAAAAACCATGTTACAACAATCTGACAAGGATTTTACAAGAAAGGAAAATAATACACCAATGTAACTCACAAACGTAGAAGAAAAATCCCTTACAAATATCAGCAAATCAAACTCAGCAATATATAAAAGGAATGCAACAGTATAGACAAACAAGGTATATGCTAAGAATTCTACAGTGCTTTATCACTTGCCTAACAATTCGTGGAACTTGCAACAGTAACAGAAATAAAAAGGGGAAAATTCAAGTGATTGTCTCAATAAATGTAGCAAACGCATATGTTGAAATGCAAAATTCACTTGTGATTTTTAAGACTCTCAAGAGGAAATAGAAAAGGCAAAAATAGGAAGAATTTTTGTAGAAAGCAAAACAAAAAACAATTGGACTAATCAAAAGGGTAATTCTCTGAAAACAAACAACAAAATAGAAATTCACTAGCCAACCTAAGCAAGAAAAAAATAATATATAAAAATTTATTTTTATTAAGATAGGAGTTGGCGAACTCAAAAGGCTTCCATAGCCTTGGCAACTCATGACAACAGCCTAGGGAGATTACTGACATCATAAACAAGAGTGTCAATTTGTTAAGTCAACAACAGGAATCACCGTGTATTTACTCCTCATGTAGGATCCCTGTCCTTAATGTGTTGTTCAATGTGAATTAATGCTATAACTAGTACTCAAACAGTATTTTACACTTTATGTTTCTGTATGGGTGCAAACTGTTGAAATCTTTACTTAATATATACTAAATTGATCTCCTTTACATAAAGAGAATTGAAAATGAATCTTGATGTGAACGGAATGGGAGAGGAAGCGGGAGATGGGAGGGTTGCGGGTGGGAAGAAAGTTATGGGGAGGAAAAAGCCATTGTAATCCATAAGCTGTACTTTGGAAATTTATATTTATTAAACAAAGTTAAAAATGTGAAAAATATATTTTTAATAATATATAATAAAATATAAACACGAATTGAGAAACAAAGACTGAAACAGATGAAATTATAACAAATTGAGATTATTAGAAATGCTCAATAAATGTATTTGAAAATCTAGAATAGATAAAATTTTTAAGAAAATGTAATTTTTAAAAATTGACATCTTGGCCGGCGCCGTGGCTCAACAGGCTAATCCTCCACCTTGCGGCGCCGGCACACCAGGTTCTAGTCCCGGTCGGGGCGCCGGATTCTGTCCCGGTTGCCCCTCTTCCAGGCCAGCCCTCTGCTGTGGCCCGGGAGTGCAGTGGAGGATGGCCCAAGTGCTTGGGCTCTGCACCCCATGGGAGACCAGGAAAAAGCACCTAGCACCTGGCTCCTGCCATCGGATGAGCGCGGTGCGCCGGCCACAGCACGCCGTCCGTGGCAGCCATTGGAGGGTGAACCAACGGCAAAGGAAGACCTTTCTCTCTGTCTCTCTCTCTCTCACTGTCCACTCTGCCTGTCAAAAAAAAACAAAACAAAACAAAAAAAAACAAAAAAATAAAATAAAAAAAATAAAAATTGACATCAGTAGAACTGAAAAGCTTAAATAAACCAATTTACATAGATGAAATGGAGAAAAAATATCAAGGCACTGTCTCATAAAAGGTACTATGTTCAGATGGTTTCCTACAGAACTTCTACCAAATTTTCAGAGAGTGAATAATCATGATGCTATGCAAATTGTTCCAGAAGCTGGAAAAAAAATCCTAAATCTTCATAAAATGAATGTAATATTGACAACTAAACTCAGTGTAGAAAAAGTAATGAAACTGTGGAGTAATTTCTCTTATGAATATTGATTTAAAAGCCTAAAACAGAACTCAAAAATACATTTAAAAACAATAAATACCAAGGCCAAATGTAACTTATCCTAAAATCATCAAGACTGCTTTAATATTAGGAAATCAATTGATACCATATTAGGCAATCTAAAGAGAAAATTATCATAACACCAAATATACTGCATTATTCTTTGATGAAAATCAGTATTATTCCCCATTTAAAAATTCATAAAATGGCATTAATGCATTATGTATTTATTTCAAATCTGCAAGAGGCCACATACAAAATAATGGTAAGAAGGGGAACAAGTGATTCTCTTACATACTCCTGATGGGGGCATAAAATGAGAAAGCCACTTAAGAAAGTTGTTTGGCAAACTGTTGAAATATTTACTTAATATATACTAAACTGATCTTCTGCATATGAAGAGAATTGAAAATGAATCTTGATGTGAATGGGAGAGGGAGCGGGAAAGGGGAGGGTTGCAGGTGGGAGGGAAGTTATGGGGGGGGTGGGGAAGCCACTGTAATCCATAAGCTGTACTTTGGAAATTTATATTCATTAAATAAAAGTTTTTTTTTAAAAAAGGAAGTTGTTTGGCAATTTCTTCTAAAGCTAATATAATATATAGACTATATATACATAAAGAAAGATAGAAATAGATAAAATACCATCCATGGAATACTGTTTGAACAAATCAAGTTACATAACAAAATGAACTACATCATCATTAAATTAGGACATTCTTAGTAGTTTTCAAAATGGCCAAAATAAGTGAACACAACCCAAATGTCCATCAACAGTAGAATGGATACAAAAAACACCTTGGCATATTCAATAAGAATATTACTCAGCAATCAAACAATGCAACAATGTGGATAAATTTCACAAACAACATGTTGCAGTAAAGAAGCCAGAAACAAAATAGAACATACTGCATGATTCTATTTATATAAAATTTAAGAACAGTACAAACTAAGCAATGGTTGTAGAGTGTCTTAATAGTTGCCTCTGAGTAAAGGAGTTTGGGAATTCAAGTAGAGAGGGAATAAGATTTTTCTGGAGTGATGGAAAGTTTAAAATTAGGGTCCAGCTTACATGGATATATACATTTAGCAAATATCACTGAAATGAAGATCTGTGCTTTTTACAGTATATAAACTAGGTCTTAATAATTTAAAAATGCAAAATATAGGAATAAACCAAACAACACCAAGATATTGTTTCTAATTTGAAAGCTGACAGTACCTTCTGTTGACAAAGATGTGGGTACACAGCATCTTCTAAACATAGCAGCTGAGCATGAACAACTTAATATGCTTATTTTAGGCAATCTCACAGCACCCACCAAACTACTCAGCAGCCCCACTTCTAGTGGTTTAGCCTAGAGATACAACCCTCAAATCAAAAACCGCATATGCACAAAGATATTCATTGTGGCTATTGATCACCCATTTTGAATAAGCAGAAACAACTTAAACGGTCCATCTCTAGGATGTGGTCACTTCAACTCTTACATTTAAGCCCAAGTCTTTGATCTCATTGCAATTTGTCCTAGTATTTCTAAAGATTTATCTACTCATCATCATTCATTCATTCATTCGTTCGAAAGGCAGAGTGACAGACAGATTGAGAGCCAGATAGAGAGTGAGAAATCTTCCATCCCTGGTGCGCTCCCCAAATTCCTGCAAAAGACAGGGATGGGCCAACCTGGAGCCGAGAGGCAGGAGATCCATTAGACACTCCCCAGCAAGTAGCTGGGACTCAAGTACTTAGACCATCATCTGCTGCTTTTCTAGGCACATTAGCAGGAAACTGTACAGGAAGTGGGACAGTTGGGACTTAAATTGGCATGCCAGTATGGGATTGCCGGTGGCAGCCTAGCACAATGTACCACAACACCAGTCTCCCTTAACTTTTTTTCATTTGTTTTAAAACCAAATGGATGCAACTGGAAACCATTATACTTAGTGAATTAAGTCAGTCCCAAAAGGACAGATACCATATGTTTTCCCTAATCTGTGGTAATTAACAGAGTACCAAGAATGTAAAGTATTGGAGTCAAAAGGATATTTTGCGCTACGATGATTGCCTGTACTGTTGAGGAACAGTGTTTTTTAATTCTTACTACTTGTTGAATGCTTTAGTTAATGTAGGGATAATCGTATGAGTATAAAGTAAACTGAAAGTAGATCATTGTAAAAATTAAGAGAGAATAGAAGAGGAAGGAGGAGGAAGGGTGGGAGTGTGGGCTGGAAGGAGGGTAGGGTGGGGAGTGTCCCTATGTTCCTAAATCTGTATATATGAATTACATGAAGTTTGTATCCCTTCAGGAAAATTTTAAAAAAATAAACAAAATACAATATGCAATAATTTATGTAACAAAGGATTTTATGTCTTGAAAGGGTTCTACATGACAGGTATTGTACCATGAGGTTGGAATGACTATCACACTTTTAAAAGTCTCCTGACAAAACAGTAAGGAAGATATTATTGTTCCCATTTTCCTGGGACTCGGGGTGGTGAAGCAGCCCACCAGAGTTCTGACATTCAAGCCCCAGCCTGCTGGGGTTAAAATCTCATCTCCTCCCTCTGGTACACACGCCGCCCCACCCCAGGACTATGCTCTGTCTCCCTAGCTGGGGTACAGAGTTGTGAGGAGCCACAAGCGTCATGAAATTTCAAGGAAGACGATGTGTTACTATAAATGTAACTTTCTTGGGAAAAAAAAATGCTGGTTTCCTGGAAATGCCATGTATTTGTTCCAGATGTCAAATGGAAATGATTTCCAACATCACAAAAAAATTCTAATTGTGGGGAAAGTGAAAGAGATCACTCAGAGACTTTGTGAGGAAGCAGAAAGTTCTCTCTGCCTTGGCAGGAATCTATCATTTCCATGAAGAAATATCATTTCTACCAAACAAAGTCCCTGAATTCATTTTCAGCAGAAAATTATTTAAGCTCTTGTTCTACCCTACAAACTTTTCTGACATGTGTTATTCTTTGATAGTTTTGTTGCCCGCGTAATTTGACAGGTGAGGCAAGGAGAGACAATGTTTTGCTTCTGTGTGCCTCTTCCTCCTCTTGGTTCTCTTCAGAAGAGAAGAGAGGGTAATTTTATTTTAATACTAACCTTTCCCAGTTAGTGTTTTCCACATGAACTGCCAAGGCTTGGAGAACATTCACATGTGTTCTTAAATTGCATTAAGAATGTGATGCCCTCCACATATTCAAGTCCCAGCTGCTCGACTGTCAATCCAGCTCCCTGCTAATGTGCCTGGGAAAGCAGTGGAAGATGGCCCAATTGCTTCAATCTCTCTCTCTCTCTCTCTCTCTCTCTCTCTCTGTCACTCTGTCATTCAAATAAAATAAACACATCTTCTTAAATGGAAGTTCAGGTTATCACTAACATAGTAAATACCTTCTAGTTTTGCCAGCACTTTGGATGATATAGACACAATTCTAAGAAACTTTTACAAATCCAAAAATGATCTGTCACATAAAACCATGCAGCTCAAGACAAGCACATCATTTTCATTAATAAACAGTATCTGCTTCTTGTCTGCAAATCACTACTTACTTAGTCATTTAAAACAAATCTGTTAGCTTACAGCTGTGCAGGTCAGAAGCGGGAGGCAGAATTCAGTGGATGAACTTAAGGTGGCAGCAGGGTCAAGCTCTCTGTGGGGATTCCAGGGGAGATTCCTCTTCCTAGGGGCTGCCTGGCTCCTGGCCCCTTCCTCTGTGCTCAGAGCCATCCACCTGTGCTCCCACCCTTCCTCTCTGACTCTGATCCTCTAGCCTCCACTTTGAATCACACAGGGCCCACCTGAGTAATCCTAGAGTCCCTCCCATCCCGAGGTGCTTAATCACATCGCCAAAACCCTTTCTGCCAGACAAGTAAAATATTTACAGTTCGTGGGACCAGGAACATCTTGGAATGCGGGGCATGGATAGGGAGCATTATTCAATCTTCACAAAACTCCAAAACAAATAGAAAGTAGCAGTTTGACAGTAAACGGCTTCCGATTTACTCTGGAGCGTACTCTGCACGCGAAGCAAAAGGTAATGCAGTGATTCAAACAGCAGATACTGGAATAAGCTAAGAAGCAAGCTTTGCTGTTTACTTTCAGTTGGTCAGTATTTGAGCAGAAATGCCATGACCAGTTTTATATAGTGAGATATGAGATACGCTCACAGGAAAAAAATTACAAAAATAATTAAAGGAGGGAAAATAAATATCCTGAAATTTAAAGAAACTGACTACGCGGCTTGGGAGGGGGAAATGGCATACATCTTAATAATTCGTGGCAAGGGTATGGGGCGTGGGCCAGAGATAATTAGCAGGAAAGGTTGATCATGTGCTCTCTGCGCTCACGGAGAACTGAGAGAGAGGAAATGAGCCAAATTGCAGTGAGGAGCTGGGCTTTTTAAAAAGGGAAGTTCTTGACCATGAAGATCAGACTACCAAGGGAAGCTGTGTAATCTCCATCCTTAAAGAGCTTTAAAAATAGTATAAACAGCCATCTGCACACGATGATTTATGCATTGACCTTCAGGAGGCGAGCCCAGATCAGCTCATGAAGTCCCTTCCAAGTGTGGGATTCTATGATTTCATCAGTATGTGATTTTTCTCAGCTCTACATTTTGTGAGATAACCAGCAGATGGAATCCACAAATTCCCCAACATCATACCAAAATCATGGTTCCTCACACTGGTAGGGCCCAGTCAAGCTTGCCAAATTGGCATCCATTGTAAAAATCATTGAAAGACCCACCTCAAACATTTATTTATCTCCTTGTGGGTGTCTGGATCGCCTGTGTCCACAAAATATAGATAATCCCTATATTGATTCATGTGAATTCAGCATGAGAGAAAGTTGCTTTCATTAAAAGCATTTATCTCATTTTGACAGCATGTCTTAAAAATGTGATTAGAGATTTACAGGCCCTAGGCTAAGCAGAAATGAGGCTGACTGGACACTTGGCTGAGAAAGGATTTAGCGCTCACTTGGGCCCTTCTGCCTCTCACTTAGCAGACATGGTTCTGTGGATGTGTTCATTTGTGCCTTGAGCACATATTCGAGGGCTGATGGTATTGCAGGTTAGGTACAAAGCACCAGGGATGCAACAGGAGGCAAATGTGGTCCCGCCCTCACAGAGCTCAGAGTCTGCTACTAACACGCAGGCCGTCTCCACTAACTGGTGGCAGAAGCTATAGGCACACGGTGCTCCAGGAGAAGCAAGTGACCTAGTTGTAGGGGACGGATGGTTTACAGTGAAACGATGCCTGAGCTGGGGTCTGAGAGCTGAATCGGAGCTGCCAGGGGAGGAGTGGCAGGAAGTATTTTGTGGAGAGGAAACAGCCATGGTGCAGGGAATTCAGTCATCCAACACTGGCATGTGGACAGCAGGAGGAAGGAGAGAGCAAGGGAGAGATGGAGACGAGGCTTTGGCAGTCACCAGAGGTCTGGAACCACACCTGCAGCTGTGAAGCCAGCAAGCAGCCGTTGAGTGATACCCATCAGGCGGGTCTTTTGCAAAGATCTGTGAGTACACTTTCGAATTCAAAGGAGAGAAAACATTGTGTGTGTTTCAGCAAAAGGAAGGGCCTAACAGAAGGACGCTGGGCATCCAGGGACTCCAAGGAATAAATGAACATCCCATCACCACCACCACCACCGCCATCTCCCCCAGCCAAGCCAGGGAGCGCAGCACCATGGTGCGCCTTCACCCACCGCCCCGAGGCTGCCCTTGCAGGCACACTCCTTCCACTCACTCCTTCTATTTCCCTAGGTTCCGTTAATGGCCGCCCGAAGCCCTGAATAGTAAGCAGCCTTGACAGCCCAGAGATGGACTGGCTCAATTCTCTCGTCCCCACATCCAAAATTCTGACGAAGGGAACTTATGTTCTGCTGCAGTGAAGGGCCTGAATCCAGGAGCTCTTCTTCAGACCCGGGAGACCGGGCCAGGGAGCAGGCACTACAGCAGGACAGCTGCTGCAGCTGCCACCAGGAAGAGGAAGGGCTTGTTCCCAGGCAGGAGGGCAGCTTTGCAACCTACATGGGGTGATGGAAAGATGGGATGCAGAGAGCCGGCATGGGGATGGCTGTGTGTGCAGGCTCGTACCTGGGATCAAGGGGGAGAGCTGTCGTCTCCAATGAGCGCAGAAGTACACAGCCACCCTCGCCACAAGTGCAGGGCCAGCACTGCCACTCCAGCAGGCTCCACAATCCAAAGCACAGGTTTCTCTGATTGTGTTCTTTATTCAAAACTAACTGCTGGCAGGGCCTCCTCTCATATATGAATTTCTAATCAGCATGCTTGTACTCAAAATTTTCTTTTGTTTCACTGTGTTACTAAAAAAAGTATGACAGGTTGGCATGCTTGTTTATGTGAATGTCTGGAACTGTAATTTCTTACATGTTAACTTAGGATCACTATAAAGGCTACCATCTATAATTTTTTCTGAAATAGTAAAGGCACACTATCCGTACAAACAAGCTTTCTTAAATCAGTGCTGAGGTGTGAGGGATAACCCTTTTTATTAAATAATAATTTACCTTCCTGAAGTCTCCACCAGTTTTAATTTGTGCCGATAGACGCTACTTTGAGCAATATGCATGCAGTTACACTCGAAACCACTAGATGGCACCATGTATCTTTTCTTCTAATTTTGTCTCACTAAACTAGCTTTTTAGATACGGGATTTGTTTTTTTGTTTTTCTGATTCAATGTTTTCCAAAGAATTGATGGTATCCTTATACTGATTTTTGAGTATTCATTACTGTTACTATTTGTGGTTTTTTAATCATACACCAGATTTTTTACATGCTAAACTATATCCCCCCAAGAATTTTATTCCTTTATGTATCAATCCTGGTTATAAAACCATGCTGTTTTAATTATACTTGTTTTACAACACATTTTAATATCTATTGTCATTAACATTTCTTTTAATTCTGTCTTTATCCTCAAAATATTCCTTATCCATTAATTTACCTTCATTTAATTTATCTCATGTTTAAAAAAAAAGCAAAACACGCTGGCACTTCTATAGGAATTGCCAATAAGTTTGACAATAGCAATAAACATAAACTTGTAAGTTAATTTGGGAGGAAGTTACATCTTTTTTTAAAGATATTTATTTACTTATTTGAAAGGTGGAGTTACAGACAGTGAGAGGGAGAGACAGAGAAAAAGGTCTTCCGTTTGCTGGTTCACTCCCCAAATGACCACAATGGCCAGAGCTGCCATCTTCTACTGCTTTCCCAGGCCATAGCAGAGAGCTAGATTGGAAGAGGAGCAGCTGGGACCAGAACCTGTGCCCATGTGGGATGCTGGTTCCGCAGGTAGAGGATTAACTTACTATGCCACAGCACCAGCCCCGTTACATCATTATGTTATTTGCTCTAGTAAAAATGTTTTGAAACATTGATATAGATAAATATATATGTAGAATTCTTGGCATTTATGTCTATGTGTTCACATATAAATTAATCTATAGAAAGGAACATATTCAAAAATCTCATCATAGAAGAGTGAAAATGAGGAGAAAACAGCTCTTCATATCTAAATATAGCAGATTGACTAATATTACAGAATCCAAATGAAATATTTTATTTTATTAAATATAATGATCTCAAATGAAAATATACTCCTTATAAAGGTTAAGTAAATATATATAAATTTAAATATATATAAGATTATATATATAAAATATATATAAAATTATATATATATAATTTAAATATATATAAAATTAAATATATGTTATAACAATGTTCTTTAAAAAAATAGACTCAAGAGAATAGATAATGCATTAGCTCATTCTCTCTGGGAGGTAGAATTCTAACTAATCTATATTTTCTTAATTAAAAATTTCTACATTTTCTTCAGTGACATGTGTTATTTTCAAAGTCAGAAAAGAAAAACTTCTAAATCTTCAAAAACGATTGGACTTCCTGCAGACTGCAGAGACATACCATGTTCTTATATAGATTGATTTTTTTGCTCAGATTTTCCATAACAACTACTAAATAAATACTCTTAGTGACATTCAAAATAGGAACCCTTCTGCACTTTCTACACAAGGTGCCTGCTGTTGCCTCAGAGAGGTGATGGGGACTTCTGTTGCTGATCCCAGGTGACATTTGAGTCTCTACCTGCACTTCCATCATCGTGTCTAATTGTCCAGGGATTCTCAGCAAACAGGTCTTCACATTCCAAGAACTGTCAAAAATCAGAGGTTCTTAAAGGTTCTGATCTCAGGGTCCCTTTACCTTCCTAAAAATTGATTATTCTGGGGCCAGCACTATGACATAGTAGACTAAGCCTCCACCTGCAGCACCAGCATCCCAAATGGGTGCCAGTTCATATCCTGGCTGCTCCTCTTCTGATCTAGCTCTCTACTTATTGCCTGGGAAAGCAGTGGAAGACGGCCCAGGTGCTTGAACCCTTGCACCCATGTGGGAGACCTGGAAGAAACTCCTGGCTCCTGGCTTCCGATCAGCCCAGCTCCAGCCATTGCAGCCATTTGGAGAGTGACCCAGCAGATGGAGGAACTCTTCTCTCCCACTATCTGACTGCAACTCTGCCTCTCAAATAGATAAATAAAATCTTTTTTAAAAATTGAGTATTCCAAAAGAGATTTTTGTGCAAGTTGTATCTATTAATAAGTAAGATATTAAAAAATTTCTAAAATTTTCTTAATTCATCTAATTTGAACATTAATGTAAATAATAATTTTTTATGTGAAAGACTATATTTTCTAAAACAGAAAAACAAACAAAACCTCATGATTTTACACCTTTTTGAAATCTCATTTCTGGATGACAGAAGATGGCTGAATTCTCAGATCTGCTTCTGCCCTCAATCCTTGTGCTATCATATGCTTTGTAGCCTCTGGAAAACTTCACTGTTCAGTCACAAGACAAGAATGCAAGGCCAGCAAATGATATCTTAATATTATTTTGAAAATAGTTATGGGGCCAGCATTGTGCAATAGCAGGGAAAGCCTGTACGTGTGTTGGCCGCTACACTTCCAACCCACCTCCCTGTGAATGACCTGGAAAAAGCAGCAGAAGATAGCCCAAGTGTCTGGGACCCTGACACTGCAAGGGAGACCTGGAAGAAGCTCCTGGCTCCTGGATTCTACCTGGCCCAGCACTGGCTGTTGTGGCCATCTAGGGTGCTAAGCAGCAGATGGAAGTTTCTCTCTCTCTCTCTCTCTCTGACTCTCCCCCTCCCTCCTTCTCTCTCTGTAACTCTTACTTTCAAACAAATAAATAATCTCAGGGGAAAAAAAGAAGAAAATAGTTATGACCAATAAAATGTTTGGGTTAACACCAAGGATTCTCAGACCACACGCTGAGATTTATTACTTAGCTGAATTAAACTAACTGAATAATCAGCATTCCAAATATTCTTACTTCTCTCTTTTCTAACACTTTTACTCACCTGAAACTGAAAATATAATAATGGTAAGAATAAGAACACTAACATAAAGCAATGGTCTCTCATTATCTATTTACCTACAAAGGATAGCTAGAACTTTTAAAGTAGATTTGAGCACCATGCTGGAGGTGACTGGTTTGTGGAAGTCATTTAAACCACCACCCACCACTGCTTCCATCACCACTACTTAGTGCTTGTAGTTCTTGAATCCACTCCTTATGAGTTTACTTCTTCCTCCTTCCTGGAGAGTTCAGTACCCCTGTAGATGATGCTTTTCAATGTCTGCTCTCCTAAATCCTTACAAGAGGGGATTCTTTCCATGCTTGTACCCTCCTATTTCCCTTCACCCCCCTCACTCATTCTCCTGGAGATGTTCCTCCACTTCATCATAACTGCAAACCCCCCATAATCTCAATTTTAAACAGGGGACTTGACCAATAACTACTATTTGTTCCAACCTACTTTGTATACTCCAGTTCCAACAGTCCTGCCACCACACACATACCTTCCACCTATTGATCCTGCAAATGGTCACAACTGCACATTGTATCCTCATTCAAGTTCCCTGTTATCCAGCTTTAATTCTGGGGTTATTTATTATAATCTTTGCTTTAAATTTGCCCCAGCTTCTTTGCCTTGCTCATGTTTCAGCCAACTCCCTTGGATAAAGCTCAACTCTGATTAAATTCAACATTTTGCCTACTCTGTCACCCACATGGATGAGTTTTTACCTAGAGCAAAATCCACGGATGATATCAACTTGAATCCATGGTCAATAACGTCATGAGAATGATTAACAATAATCAGTAATAATACTGTATTTCCTCCCAATCATTTGCTGTTCTACTCCCCTAGGTGACTATTTCTTACCTCCTCCCTCCAAAGTTTCAACACTCCTCCATCTTCAATATCACTTGATTGTTTTCTACATTCCTAAGAAAACTTGGGCAATCAAGTTTTCTTAGGAATGTAGACACTCCACATGTACCCACTCATCAGCATGTGTGCACGTGGTCCAATCATCCACATTCCGTAAGGCCAAACTCCAAATGTGCTATAGAGTCCATCTGCTCTAACCTCCTCCACTCACTACTCCAGAAATTCTCATCTCTCCTGACAAAAATCTCTCCCCATTCTATTTCTCTCTTCCACTTTTGCTCATTCTTCTCCTTCCCTTAAGAAGTAAATAAAACAAAATCCCCTGAAAGATCTCTCTCTACCCAACTGTCTAATTTAGCTCTTCCTATTCTCTGTTGGGTCTACTCTAATCACATTTGCTTCCATTTTATTCTCTTAAGTCAGCTGTTACCAAGCTCACAAATTACTTCCATATTGCAAAATCTAATGATCAATTAGAGAGCCTCATCTTCCTTGAACAAGTAGCAGCATTTGGCAGAGCTGCTTACTCTGTCCTTCTTGGAACCCTCCTTGCACCTGGCTTCCAGAACACTTTGCTGCTCTGGTTTCTTGTATGTGATAGCTGTGAGGGAAAAAAGAAGATGAGAGTTGGTTGAAGAGGAATTTCACAGGTCTCTACAGTTCTTAGGACATTAGGCTAGAGAACAGTAGTCATACAGAGAAGGCTCAGAAGACGACCTGGGATTGAAAGAGAGAGAGCAATCCTCTGTTCCTGGGCAGATGCATCCCATTGTGTGTGATCAAGGGTAGGTTGACTGACCACTCCAATCTGTCCAGGAATATCCCCATTTTAGTTTTGGAAGTCCCACATCCTGGGAAATCTCTCTTTTCTCTGCAAGCTAGAATGGCTGGTTACCCCAATCAGAGGTTACTTGTGAATCCTCCTTTAGTTCTCAATATTCTATAATCAATCCCACTTCTATCTTCTGGTCCTTCACCCATTTAGGGTCCTGGTGGAAAAACCCCTGAAAATCCCACTGCCTTACTCACCTAAGCGTCTCACATTTCTGATCCACAAACATACTCCTTCGCTGTTTGAAATCCGGACATGTAAGCTCTCCAGTCTGCCTGGATTCAGTATTTACAGCAGTCATCTCCACTTGCATGGAAGAGCAGCTCCTTGGTCTCCTTTCCTCCTTTAAAGAGAAAATCAGAATTCTCTCATTAGAGCAGACTCATTCTCATTGCCTCTGAGAAGGTTCAGCAACAGCCACATGGCATTGAGGAGCTGCCCAGTTTGTGTGTCTCAGGAAAATGTGTGTCCCTCATAGGTAAGGTCAAGTCACATATGATCCTTTGTTGTATCTGAGCCCACAGATTACCCTATCCATGGAGTAACCTACCTTGGTCTGTTCTACATTGTGTGATAATAAATACCTTATTATAATTTTAAGAAAAATTGTCAATTAAAGTAATATATACCAAGTTTTAATGAAATAGAATATTTAAATTTTCATTTTGCAGAGACACAGAAATGGAGACAGAGATGAAAGGACAGAGATCTTCCATCCACTGGGTTCACTTCCCAAATGCCTACAGCAGCCAGGGCTGGGCCAGGCTGAAGCCAGAAGCACAGAACCCCATCCATGCCCCCACATGTGTTGTAATAATCCAAGCACTGGAGTGATCACCTGCTGCCTTTCAGAATGCACATAAGCCGGAAACTAGATCAGAAAGGGAGCAGCCACAATTCAAATCAAGCACTCCGACATGGGATTATGAGCTTCCCAAGAGATGACTTAACTGCTACACCAAAAGTAACCGCAAAATAAGATTTTTAGAGAAAAGCAAGAATTGCACTTTATTATTTTAATATTACTTTCTTGCACTTTCTGGGCTGTAGTCCTCTGAGAATCTTAAATGCAAGGAACATGGCTAAAAGCACTCCAAATGAACTGATGGAGGTCTCCCCTGACTAAACTTGGAGTAGACAAGAATTGAGTAATTGCCCTTTCCAATTAAACTATTTCAAAGTTCTCTTCCCAATCCACTCTTTCCATTCTGAAAGTAGTTGAAGAGATTCATCGTGAAATTTAAATTTTGCAGACTGTAGCTGGCTATGGAATATCACATCAAATCTATCTCACTGTCTCAGTCACTAACTTTAATTTTAACACTCTATCACACAAGAAACAAAATAAAAACTAACCCAGTAGGTGGCACCTGCAGAAATATATGCAGAGCATGTGTGACAGATTGTATTTTCCAAAAATGGCCGTAGCAATATTTATGTTCCCACATACTCTCCCAGAACCTTGACATCCTTCCATCAAGCAGTGGAAGCTATTCTCTTCCCTTTGAATATGGGACACCTCAGTGACTCACTTTTAACAAATACAATGTAGTGAAAGTTACACTGCCTGACTTCCTAGATGGATTTTTCTTTTTTAAAAAGGGCAATATAGCTTCTGGTTAGGTCATTCTCTTCCTTACCACACTCCTCCAAACCCCAAGACCAGATGTAATTTGTGGAACCCACTACCAAATGAAAACGAATTTTTTTCAGAAATTAAGAGTTTCAGAACAGCAACAAGCCCAGAGCCCTCTAAATACGGGCCTTGTGTATTTGCACAGATCACTCCCACGAAGCCAGCTCTGCTAAGTACGGCTGCTCATAGCAGCTGCTTTGTTGACGACAAACCCAGACCAAATGGGGAAGCCGCCTTTAGCCCTTGCAGTTCATAGTTGTCTTAGCTTAGGCTTCCATCACAAAAGGGTGGCTCAAACAACAATTATTTCTTACAGTTTCTGGAGGTTGAAGGCCCAAGACAAGCGTGCCCAGTAGGATCAGACTCTGCTGAGGGCCCTACTCCTCCTGGTTTACAGCCAACCATCCTCACATGGTGGAGAGCGGGTGAACTAGCTGGAAGATCTTTCCTTCTAAGGACATTAATCCTATTCATGAAGGTTCTATTCACATGACCTAATTATCCCTCAAAGGCCCAACCTCTACACCATCACACTGGAGACCAGATTTCAACCTATGAATTTGTGGAGGATGCATTCAGTCCAGAGCAACAGCCCTACTAATGCCCTCAGCCAGCGGCTAATATCCCTACCAGATATGTGGGTTTGCAAGCACTCAGATGACTGCAGCCTCCAGGCTTTGAGTCTTCTGGATGAGGCCCCAGATTTCTTGGAAACAAACTGCCCTCACTGGGCCTTGTCCAGGGAATCCATGACCATAACAAAATGTTGTTTTGTGCCACTGTGTTTTGGGGTTATTTGTTACATAGCTGTAGTAGCCAGAAGGGTGTGACTTACAGATTCAACTTCTGTGAGATAATGCAACCCAGTCACACCTGCCCTGCTTCTTTTATGCCCACAATCATGCCACCCAGTGACACCTGAGTCTGCCCTCAGTCTTGCTGAGAATGCTCCAACCCTCTGGGCTACACCCTCCACAACACCCGGGCCACAGTACTGTGCGCTCTCCTGCTGCTCCCAGAAGCTGCCAGCTTTGACATCTTTACCAACCTTTGCAAGGCTTCAGCCTCAGGACAAAAGGGTATGAAAGTCATGGAGACTGCCCAGGCAACCCAGAAAATAGGTCCTCCAATTCGATTTGGTTTACCATTTCAGCAACCACGTCTGTCTGTTAAAATGGCCTGATAGAGTAAATTCAGAATTTATGCATCATTTGTGTCAGAGTTCCTATGAAAATGAGTCTGAAATCCAAACCTCAAAGTTTTGAAAACCAACCTTTTCACTAGTTAAGAACTATAATCCCATCTGTGAGCACACACAATTCACTTGACTTAAATAGCTGTTGGAGGTCAATGGCTGTCCTTTCTGCCTACTTATTTGCGTGCCTTTGGGAACAGTATCTCTTGGAATTTAAAACATTCAACTCAAAAGCAATTTAATATGCCACAGTATTCTAGAAAAGCAGTATAAAAATAACAACTCTAACTAGAAGGTTAGGCATTTTTTTAGGTCTTACAAATTATGAAACCATGACCACTGAGAGAAACTCATCCATTATACAAAACGATGTTATGAGTTATTTTGAAAAATATAGGAATGTTCTCAAAGTAAATGGTGTTTTTACCCTCATAAATGTATTCCATGCAGTAACTTACTGAATTATCTTCTCTAGTCTTGTTGGTTCCCAAATTCAGCTGTTCCTAAGGGAAAATATATTTTCCTCCTGACTTTTCCTTTTTGTAATAGATTAGTTCATGGGCCATTTCAGATCCATACATTCAGCTTACACAATATGCAATTTTTAAAAGATCATTTTTTTTTCAAATACATTATTACATCAAATACATTTTTCTTGGGTATCCAGTTGCCAAACAAACTTAAATTCAGGCTTCAATCTATTGTTTTCCACACCAAAACGACACTCTGATTATTTGGCACACACTAAGCAGAATAAAATTTAAAATAAAACATAAAATATAATGGCATTGTATCCCAAAGGGATTATGCTCAGTTGTTAAAAAGCATATCTGCAAAGGGTTTTTTTTTTTCCTGTTTTCTCTTTTCTTTTTCCTGAACCATGTCCAAATTAAGCCAAATATGATCATAAGGAAAGGTTATCAAAATACTTACAGTTCAGGTTCCCTAATGGGCCACTCACTTCACTATATAGTGCTACAACTTGGTGAATATCAGTAAGTTATGAGGAAGTGTGAATTCCTAACTGGAAAATCCAAAACCAGGATGTTAGATAACAGTGGAAAGCTGTCCTGCCTAGTGGTGGATAGATAGTTTCAGAAGTTGGCCAACCAACTTCTGTTACAAAATAAATGGAAATATTTTTAAAGCACTTTGGAGTGTTTTTGGCTCCAAGTAGACACTCAATTATATGTTTGTTTAATAAAAATAATATTGTTTATCTCTTGTTTTCTCCTTAACAAACTTGCAAGACAGGTAATACAAGGAATATTCAAAACTTCATGGAAAATGCTTATTATGAAAAAATGATGTGCTTTTTATTATTGTTGTTGTTATGCTTATTATTCAAGACATCTTTTGCACCAAACTGAATGTATTTTTTTCATCCCACTTTTCCACATACTTGTTGTATGTCTCCCCTGGCTATCACAGTGACTTAGGAGGAGTCTTGGAATTATACAGTTGCCATTGTGTCCAATGCTCTTCCAGCATTGCACATGTAATCCTGCATCCATCCAATCACTCTTCAAGGTCAAGCCTCTGATAAATGCATTCAAGCAGAACAGGAGAAAGCAGTCCAGGGAGGAGCAGAGGCCCATGATCAAACACAGCACCACACAGTCAGTGGTATAATAGAGATCAACTGCTGTGGGGTCAGACAAGGCTCCCTGGTGCAACAAACACTTGGCTGAATCCTTAGAGTAGAGTTAACATAATGAAATTGTTTTAATCTATTTTGTCTTAATCAGCACTTCTCAAACTATGCTCAGAGGAACACTAATGTGTGTGCTTAATATCAATACATATTCTGTGGATGATAGAGAATCCCAATTACTAGCAGTTGGTCTGTGGTCTGACCTATACTACATTCACTGTAAATTATTTAAGTTGGCACACTGTCTCACCAAAGGGCCTGCTGAGTGTGATCTTTCAGAATTAATCTGCCATGATCTTGCTCATGCATCCAGTAAGACCCCTTGGGTGGCCTGACAGCTGAGTACTCTGACTCACAGGACTCAGAGACCAAACTCTGGAGCAGAGGGGACAGTGGTTAAACATTGAGTCGCACCACAAATCTCACCTTTGCTGTAGAGAATACCTTGAGAGGTTTTTCTTGTTAATGGGAGACATGGGACATTCTTGAAATTTAGTGAGTGTGATAAAAAAAGACTTCATTTTAAAAGTCAAACTAGAAGTGATAATAAGCTGCACTGGTGAACATGTAAGTAAGAAACCAAAATGAACTTATCAAAGGGCTTTTTCAAGTTGCACAAAGCAAAGTCATCTTAGCTCCAGGGTAAGACAGGATAGCACCCCCAGGGAAAGCCGCTCAGCTCCCACAGTTTCTGGGAGAACAGAGATTCCTCAGTGGGTTGTCTGCTTAAAGTGAGTAATCTGCAAGAGAATGTTGAAAGTTGAAATCAGAATTAAGTTCAAAAAAATAAACCTGATGTGAGAAGGAGCCTCCCCAGGTAGCTCCCAATGCACATAGCAAGTAGCCAGGCCTTGAAAACCTTGAAAAAAGTATTCTTCTTTGTGACTTAGAAACTTGGCAGCAACCTAGGTAGGCCCATCTTTTTCAGAGTGTTTCATGTCAGTTTTATAGAAATCTCAAATGGATGCTTGTAATTTGTACTAAAACTTTCTCTTGGGACAAACTTTTGTAGTCCTGGGAATACTGTCTGGGAGGTCTGGTTTTGTTTGTGCTTGCCATGTTTTTAAATGTTTAGAGCAAGGCAGCTCAAGTTCAAGGAGGAAGGGGTTCCCTCTCCGACATGACAGGGCCCATTGCAGGGCCTGCCCCAACACCCAAATGGGCTTTGATATTAAACAGCACCAAATGCTCCTTATTTTAAATGATACTTATGCCAGAACATCTCATTGGCCTTTGTGCAGGTTGACTATGGTAATACTGAGACTCCTATACCAGGAGTCTGAGCCACAGGGAGTACAGTGATTTGTAGGACCTTTGCTCTGTGCAGTCCTCTCCATGCTGCTCATGGCCCGTTTTGGCAAAGAAGCACGACTCTGAAGTCCCAAAATCCTGAGGGCTATGCCTGAAAATCTGTCCCACTAGCTCCTGGCACAGGACTCAATAGGAACACACTTCTGTGCCTCAGTCACACCCTAACTGTTCTACAACTTGCAGAAAGATGAAGTCTTTTCTGTTATTCTGTTGTTTTTTTATCAACTATTTATTTATTTAATTGAAAGAGTTACACAGAGAGAGAAGGAGAGGCAGAGAGAGAGAGAGAGAGAGAGAGAGGTCTTCCATCTGCTTCACTCCCCAGTTGGCCAAAACGGCCAGAGCTACGGCAATCTGAAGCCAGGAGCCAGGAGCCAGGAGCTTCTTCCAGGTCTTCCACACAGGCGCAAGGACCCAAGCACTTGGGCCATCTTCTACTGCTATCCCAGGCCATAGCAGAGAGCAGGATCAGAAATGGAGCAGCCGGGAGTCGAACCGGCGTCCACATAGGATGCTGGCCCTGCAGGCAGTGGGTTCATCCGCTGTGCCACAGAGCCAGGCTCCTGTTATTCTGTTGAACTTTACAACTGGTGTACTCTGTACTTTGGATACTAGGGGAGGGGAGAAGGGGAGAAAAGAAGCAACAGAGAAACAGAACTTGCTTTGTTTATGATGGCTGACACGCTTTCTTCCCTGAAAATGTACAAACTGATGAGTGGGAATTGCTCTACTTTCTTTTCCTTTTATTTTTTTTTTCTAAGATTGATTGATTTGAAAGGAAGAGAAAGAGAGAGAGAGAGATGGATCTTCCATCTTCTGGTTCACTCCCCAAATAGCTACAACAACCCCAGGCTAGGCCAGGCAAAGCCAAGAGCCTGGAACTCCATCTGAGCCTCCTGCATGGGTGGCAGGAACTCAAGGAGTTGAGACAAGCAAAATAGAGAACTTCAACCAGGATATAGGATAAGTGGTGAGATAGGTTAAGTGGCGGGTTAACCCACTACACCGTTCACTTGCCTCGTGTTCTACCTTTCTGAATCTATGCTTCTCCATCTTTATTTTCTTAGTATTCTAAAATCCACTTTTTACCACAAGAGAGTAAAGAACAGGTTCAGGTAAAGGGTATTTGGAGAAAAGTTTAGTTCTTTTCTTATTTCAAGTCCCAGCCATCACAGAAGAATATATTTTCTCATATTCCACTCACCCAACTAAGTAACTTCCATAGCTGCACTGGCTCCAAGACACCTCCACTGTCACCTCTCACTGATCTTTCTTTTTGTTAATTCTAAAGTTTCTAAGTGAAATAAAATTGTACTTATTAAAAACAAGTCTCACAAACCAAACATTAAATAAATCTGAAAGGAAATTTTTCATCCATGTATGACATTTAGCTTAACTCTATTTTACAAGTACCAATTCAATCTTCACTGATCAGTCCCATGAGAAATTTGGAAAAAAAATTTAAAAATAATAAAAAATGACTCACTTTCTTAGCATTCTAATTATGAGCAACTTTCACAACTATATATAATATCACAATTATGTATATGCAAATAATATTTTAAGTGTATTTACTCATTTAACATATGTTTTCCAATTATCTACAATATACCAAGAATGCCAAGCTCAGACTTCTGAACATACAGGAGTTAATGTAGCAGTGTTTTCATTATGTATCCTTGCACAACAAACCATTACAGAAATGAATGCCTTAAAAGTACAATTCAAGGGACCAGTGCTGTGGCGTGGTGGCCTAAGCCTCCGCCTGCAGTGCCCGTATCCCATATGCATGCCAGTTCATGTCCCAGCTGCTCCTCTTCTGATCCAGCCCTCTGCTTATGCCCTTGGAAGACAGTAGAGGATGGCTTAGGTGCTTGGGCCTCTGTACCTGCATGGGAGTCCTGGAGGAAGCTCCTGACTTGTGGCTTCTGATGGGCCCAACTCCAGTCATTGCAGCCATTTGGGAAGTGAACCAGCAGATGGAAGACCTTTCTGTCTCTCCCTTCACTGTCTGTAACTCTGCCTCTCAAATAAATAAATAATTTTTTTTTTAAAAAAGTACAATTCTTAATAATCTTGGGCTCTAAAAGTTCAGTGGGTTTACTGGGTTCAGCTAGGCTGTTCTCACTTCGGTCTCTCCTGTAGTTACAATCAGAGACTGGTTAGAATTAGAGCCACATGAAGGCTCAACTGATCTGGACATCCAAACCAACTTTTTTTTTTTTTTTGACAGGCAGAGTGGACAGTGATAGAGAGACAGAGAGAAAGGTCTTCCTTTTTGCCATTGGTTCACCCTCCAATGGCCGCTGCAGACGGCACGCTGAGGCTGGCGCACCTCGCTGATCCGATGGCAGGAGCCAGGTGCTTCTCCTGGTCTCCCATGGGGTGCAGGACCCAAGCACTTGGGCCGTCCTCCACTGCACTCCCTGGCCACAGCAGAGAGCTGGCCTGGAAGAGGAGCAACCGGGACAGAATCTGGCGCCCCGACTGGGACTAGAACCCGGTGTGCAGGCGCCGCAAGGCGGAGGATTAGCCTATTGAGCCGCGGCGCCGGCCCAAACCAACTTTTTTGTTCATACTTCACATGACTAGGAAGAGCTGTGGCTGACCAGGCACTCTCTCGCTCTTGCTCACTCTCTCCTCTCTCCTTCTCTCTCTCCCCCCACCCCCTCCTGCCTGTCTCTCTGCACATGGCCTATGCAATGTCCAATTTCAGCATCCTTACAGCCATACAGCCAGGCAGCCCACAGGCAGTCATAAATCTTCTGAATTCCTCCAGAGTACAAAGATAACAAGCCAGAAGCTGCAAAGCTTTTTATGGCCTCGCCACAGTTGTCTGGCAGTCTCACTTCCACTGAATTCTATTAACTTCATAGGACAAGCCCAGACTCACTGTGGGAGAGGATGGCCCAAGTCACAAAGGCAGGGTGGTGTGGCTTGCTGGAAGCTAGTCAGAACAAATAGTGTGATCCTTTATCTCAAGAAACTTATAGGAGTGAATAAAAATACTGGGCTAGCAGTTGTAGTCCTCAATGCTAGTTTCTGCTTTGCCATGTGATCATTTAAGTGACTTCAACAAATACCAAAAATTTAAATGCCATCATTATTAAACAAGGTATTTAATGACATGTAAAACTAAGTATCATGCAACAAATAAAACATATGCTTTCAAAGAGTTTTTGTAAATGGGAAATGCTGAAATTAAGTGGAAAGCAGAACACATAAGCAGTGTATATTTTAGAATATTCCCAATTTTGCTTAAAATACACATAGATATACATAAACTCATAGAAACAAGAATAGAAATAATTCCATGAAAATGGCTGAGATGAATGTAGTAGGGATGGCACTTTTCCCCTTTTATAATTTTCTAAATTTCTAAAAGTGAATATGCATTGCTTTTATAGCAAGAATTATAATATATGGTGTAACTAATATGCGTAATTAATATCTTGCGAGGAAAGGAAAGAGGAGAGTTGATCTTTCAGACTACTTCTGGAACTTAGGGTTTCTAAAATTACCAAACAAAGGTGACAATAAGTATGGAATCCTAAAATGATTCCTTGTAAGAATACAAATGAAGATTTCAAAGATGGCTAGGGATGAGGTTTGTAGAACTTTGACAGAGACGATCTTATAAAAAAGGAGGAAGATAAAAATGTAGTGCCCCCAATTCTCCTCTGGGTGGAAACCCACTTGTGACAAGAAAGACTCTGAGGTCCAAGGGCATTGCCCTGCAACAGTGAAGTTGTTAAAGGAGAAGAGCTTTGGGTCATGATGTTTGTGTGATACCATTTGTCCTAGTTCCATGTGAATTTGTCACTTCCAAAAAGGGTCACAAAGCAATAGAAGGCGAAATAACAAATATAATTAAATATGCTTATCTTTACAGCATATAAGAATAGGAGAGCAAGATCATCCATTGGACCAATAAATCGGACCAATGGTGGGGGGAAAGTCCTTTCCTGTCTCAGAGATGATCATGCACAAGGGAAAAGGAACCCCTGATTTGGCTGGACACTCGGGATAAAACAAAACATGCCCAATGGATGGCCATTTGTCTAAGTTTTGGACAAAAAGCTGAAGTAGAAGTGTTGAGAGTGATGCTTGGGAAATGTGCTTAAAGGAGACAATAAACCTTCTCTATTCCTTCCTTTTTTTTTCAGAGATTTTTATTTTATTTATTTGAAAGGCAGAGTTACAGAGAAAGAGAGGGAGAAGACAGAGAGGGAGAGAGAGAGACATCCAGATAGACAGACAGAGCTCTTCCATCCACTGGTTCACTCCCCAAATGGCCGCAACAGCAGGGGCTGGGCCAGGCCAAAGCCAGGAGTCAGGAGCTTCATCTGGGTCTCCCACGTGGGTGCAGGGGCCCAAAGACTTGGACCATCTTCTACTGCTTTCCCAAGTGCATTAGCAGGGAGCTGGATGGGAAGTGGAGCAGCTGGGACTCAAATCGGTGGCCGTATGGGATGCCAGCACTGTAGATGGCAACTTAACCCATTAAGCCACAATGCTGTTCCCTGTTGCTTTCTTCTTCATGAGACAATAATACAGATGACTTTTTCAAAACAGAGACACTTATTTTGGCCCATGAGCGAGCATGCTAATGGGAGTGGAACAAGAAGAAAAAAAGATCCCAAGTCCTTTGTGGTCATTCATATGTCATCAAGAAATAATGTCATCAAGAAATAATCTTTGGGGCCATGTGAGAGATCTGCAGGAGGCTCCTGACTCTTGGTTTATGATCAGCCTAATTCCAGCCATTGTGGCCATTTGGGGAGTGAACCAGCAGATGGACCATCTCTCTCTCTCTCTTTCTATCCTTCTCTCTCTCTGTAACCCTGCTTTTCAAATAAATAAATAAATAAATCTTTAAAAAAATAATCTTCTTATACGGAGGTGGGGGGGCAGGAAGCAATAACAACAGAGTTGGTGAGGCAGAAGAAAAAAAAAAGAAAAAACAAATAAATAATCTTCTTGATGCAGTCAGCTGCTAATATTTGAAGGTTTTTCGGCAGCCTGCTGCCAAAAGTAATCTTACCTGAGTCATATCAAATTCCTTACATTCAGCATCTCTGAATCCTCTTTTTCAAAGATGCCCACCCCCCCGCGCAGCCAAAAAAAAAAAAAACCACCAATTTTCCATAGCAGTTTCCAGGAAACCCGCTCCAAGGGCATTTCCTTTCCTTTCCTTTCCAAGAGAAAAACATCTCCTCTCCCAGATGACAGGTTTCTTATCATTCCACACTCCCGTTTCCTCCCCATCTTTGGTTCCAGCTGCCCGTCTTCATTCTCCAAATTCTTTACAACACACTATTCCATATGACCGCTGGGCAATGACAGGGCCTCTTTGGAAGACAGGTGGGGAAGAAACTAAACAATTTCAGGCCAAACTCCTTTTTAGGAGGAAGGGAACAGGGGGAAGAAATCTGTGGGAAGACTCATACATCAATAATTGCACTATATCCTGACTATTTCCTTTGTAAAATAAAAAAAAAATTAAAGAAGGGAAAGCTTTTTAGGATGATAACATTTGAGAAAGGGCAAACCTTTAATGTTTTTTGCTCTCACACGTATATCACATTAGAATTTGGTGCTTCATTTTGTCTTCTAAACAACCCTGAGAGGTAAACGCTTTCATCATCTTCATCACACAGAGAAAAGAGCCGAAGCTGGGAGAAATGATATGCCTTGGGGCCAGTGCTGTAGCATAGTAGCCTAAGCCTCCATCTGAGGTTCAGCAACCCTTATGGGTGCTTGTTCATTTCACAGTCAAGCTCCGGCTGTTGTGGCCATTTGGAGGGTGAACCAGTGGATGGAAAATCTTTCTCTCTGTCTCTCCCTCTCCCTGTCTATAACTCTGCATCTAAAAAAAAAAAAAAAACAAATTAAACAACAACAACAACAAAATGCCATGCCCAAGTTCTCATAACTTGACAGGTTGACTACTATTTTCAAATATTGGCTGCCCCACCTCACAGGAGAATTAGACCTTGTCACACTTTTGACATCAGATTTGGTGATGTGTTTGGCCCACTGCAATGTGAGTACAGGGCTGGGTGCCAAATTCAAGCACAAAACTGCAAGTGTGGTTCTTTTACCTTTTCCTCCCAGCCATGAGATCTGCATGCTCCAGGTAACATAGGAGTCGTTTATAGATCGCTATGGAGGTAAGCCACAAACATTGCACAATGGACATGTAATCTGAGCAAGAAATAATGCCATTTGTATTTCAGAGTCATTTATTCCTGTCGTGATTTAGCCTCAAGTGACTGATTAACATAACAGGTATGTAGAAAGCAATCCCATTCAATGTAGCATTTGTTGAGCTCCCTAGTATGCCAGCAGGACAACAAGGCCTAAGGAGTTGCCTGTCCACTCCCAACCTCAGCCTCCTTCTCCCATGCTGGGAAACTCTCTAGTCTACTTAGGCCTGGCAACATATCGTTCCAGACCAGCATTGGCATTGACGTTGTTCCACAGGGTCTGTTGTCAGGCCATTCTGGCTGTAACTCAACACACAGCAGTGCTCTTGGTTGGTTCCCAATGTTCCCTGAGGGCCCAATCTGCTGCAAGTCTGAGCAGGACAAACGCTCTCCTGCCCACCAGTGGGCAGCTTCGGACTCCACAGATGGCCCAGAAGACCAGAAGAGTTTGCCTGGAGGCTTCCCACCGCCACCTCTTTCCTGTTCCAACCTCTTACATTATAAGGCTTTGACAAGGGTATGAGGGAGCAGGAATGAGGAAGCGGGGAGGTGGGGTTGAAGTCAGGCATATTGTTGCAGTTTTAAGTCATAAGGCTTTAGCAAGTCCTCAAAGAATGGGCCACTCCTAACTCAGCCAAGTTCAAGATAAGACATCAGGTTAGATCATGTCAAGGTCCAATCAGGACAGCAAACATCACAAAGAAAATCAACATCTGGGCCAGAGCTGTTTTAGGACATCAATAGTGGCTGCTGTGACTTCACAGGAGACCTTGGGTTCCCCAGATTTCACTGCAAGGTTAAGGATCAGATCAGGAGCTGAGGAACAGTAGCTTAGGTAACCCAGAAGTCTCTGGCCCTCCTCTCCAAGGCAGACACAGCTGAGAAAGCAGCTTCATTTGCACAGCAGGCTTATTATATTTGTCATAGCAGTCACTTTCTTGCCAAAATATCTTTTCACCACCAACCAATTCACGGGCTGTGGTCTATGACTAAGCTACAAGTATTTTCCCATATCTGATTATCAATAGAAGCATTGTCACTGTTGTAGAAAGATAACATCAACAAAGAAATGAAAGGGAGACAGTTATAGGCTTTTTAAAGAAAGCTACTTGTCCTTTGGTTTTTTATTGGCACTGTCATGGCTTCAGTAACTTTATTTAGCATATGTTTTTAAGATTATATTTCTTATAAGGCTAATAATCAACTTTTTAAGAGTAAACTGAGCAGATGTGCTTACCACAGTGCAGGTGTTGTGAGGAAATGTGGAAAAAAAGCAGAACATACGTTGATGTTTTCTTTGGATAAGACACCATATCAGGGAAGATATATGTAAACTCTTGATGCACCTGTTTACCTAAGCAGGAAATCTACAGTTCAGCTCTTTGCCCCAGTTCTACCTCTAAAGAGGACAAAGCCTGAGCAAAAATGAGGGGGATTGAGATTTGAAATGAGTTTAACCAAAGATTCAGAAGAAGAATTTTGGTTGCAGTTTTCTGGACAGGTTTGATTTATAACAGAAATCATATAGTACTAGACTGTAGCTATATTTTTGTTTCTTTAGAATAAATTAAATATCTCCTAGGTGGATCCATTTCTGATTCTTTTTAAAAAATTATTTATTTATTTATTTAAAGGGCAGAGTTACAGAGAAAGAATGAGAGACATAGAGGGACAGATCTTCCATTTGCTAGTTCACTCCCAAAATGGTCTCAAGGGTTGCAGCTGGGCCAGACTGAAGTCAGGAACCAGGAGCTTCATCTGGGTCTCCCATGTGGGTGCAGGGACCCAAGAACTGGGCCATCCTCCACTGCTTCCTCCACTGCTTTCCCAGGTACACCAGCAGGCAGCAGGATTGAAAGTGGACTCACACCTGTCCCCACATGGGACGCAGGCACTGCAGGTAGCAGCTTAACCCACTGTGCCACAGCACCAGCCCCATTTCTGTTCATACATTCTAGTAAAGCCTTGTGCACATACGTGGGCATGCACATGTGTGCCCAAGTGTGTGTGTGTGTGCACGTGTGTGAATGTTTCTAATAAGCTAGGAGGAAAAAGAATCTTTCTCACTGTGGTGAAGAAAATTCAGGAGACTTATGTCCAGAGGCTGTAAATCCTGGTGGCAGCAGCCATTCCACCTGGACAGACAGGGCAAATCTCAATAAGTGAGGATGGCTGTAGCTGTTATAACTGACACGATTCCCTCTGCTTCCATTACCCAGATTGCTCTTACTTGCTGTTAGCTTTATTTTTCACTTGTTCATGTTTTGTCTATATTTCAACACTCCCCAGATATCTACGTGTCCACTTCCTTATTTCCCTCATGTCTTGCCCAAATGCCACTGCTTCAGTGGGCCTTCTCTGACTATCTCATTCAAAACGGTAACCCAGGGCCAACGCTGTGGTGAAGCAGGTTAGGCCACTGCCTGCAGTGCCAGCATGCCATATGGGCGCCAATTCAAGACCTGGCTGCTCTGCTTCAGATCCAGCTCTCTACTATGGCCTGGGAAAGCAGTAGAGAACGGCCCAAGACCTTGGGCCCCTGCACCTGCGTAAGAGACCCAGAAGAAGAAGCTCCTGGCTCCTGGCCTCGGATTGGCACAGCTCCATCCATTGTGGCTAACTGGGGAGTGAACCAGAAAATAGAAGACCTCTTTCGCTCTCTGCCCCTGCTTCTCTCTCTATGTAACTCTGACTTTAAAATAAATAAATAATTCTTAAAAAAAAAAAAACAACTGTATCCCTTTCCTTTCTTAATCAACATTCTCTCTTCCCTTTGTATCTATTGTTTCCTTAGCACTATTTGTCTTTTGTAATGTAACATTGGATACAACCAAAAGAATATGCACAACATATGTGTGTGTGTATGTATATATATATACATATATATATATAAACTCATAAAGCATACTAACAACTCTTGTGAAGTCCACCACTAACTTAGGAATGGAAACATTTTGACGATGATTTTTTTTTTTCTCAATGGATCCCTGACATGTGCACCAGAGAGAAAGTCAAGAGTACATATAATTGTAACACAAGATTGCAAAACACAAATACTCATCAACCAAAGAATGGATATATAAATCATTATATATTCACACATCAGCAGAAATAAATGAACTATGTATACACACAACCGAGTATGAATAAATCTTAGAAACTTAATATGTAGAATAATAATGTACCAGAAAACCAAATAGAATGCTATGTCATTTATACAAAGCTTTCTAAGATATTTTTTAAAATGTTATTGTCGGTCGGCACCACTGCTCAATATAATAATCCTCTGCCTGTGGCGCCAGCACACCGGGTTCTAGTCCTGGTCAGGGTACCGGATTCTGTCCCGGTTCTCCTCTTCCAGTCCAGCTCTCTGCTGTGGCCCAGGAGTGCAGTGGAGGATGGCCCAATTGCTTGGCCCCTGCATCCGCATGGGAGCCCAGGAGAAGCACCTGGCTCCTGCCTTCGGATTAGCACAGTGCGCCAGCCGCAGCAGCCATTGGGGGGGTGAATCAATGGAAAAAGGAAGACCTTTCTCTCTGTTTCTCTATCTCACTGTCCACTCTGCCTGTCCAAAAAAAGTTATTGTCATTAAGCTCAATAAATTTAAAACAATGAATTATATTTATCAGCTTTATCTTAGCTTATTGTTCATATTGTACTATTGCAACTTCAATGTGTGTGAGAATAATGTCTTCTAAATTCACGTCAATATAAAAAAAACCTCTTAGTCTCTAAAAACATGAAACCATAGTTTCCTAATGGGAAACAGGAGTCAAGCTTGACATTCTTTATTCCTTGCCACCATATAAAATTCATCACCAAATCAGGTACTTTGCCTTTGGATAATAATCCTGAATCTGGCTCCAATTCTCATCCCAAATTCCCATCAATCACTTCTTTAAATCAGGTTTTCCACTTTGAATTCCAGACATTTCATAGTTTTCAAACTCACCTTCTCATTTCCATCTACTCATACAGTGTCCTTCTCTTGAGTTATCTAGGAGATTAATTTTTGTTTGCCTTTTATTTGAATGGTAAACTTCAAATCAATTTAATACAGGTTGAATGGCCTTTATTAAAAAATCCAAATGCTCCAAAATCTGATTTATTTTGAACACCGACACGATGCCACAAGTGGAAATTCCACACCTGACCTCACAAAACTAGCTGTAGTAAAGCACAGGTGCACTGATGGCTTTTGGCACAACAGTAAAGACACCACTGGGACCACCCACATTTCATATTGGAATGCTTGAGCTGCATCCTCAACTCTGCTGATGATTCCAGCTTCCTGCTAATGTGCACCCTGGGTGGTAGAAGGTGATGGCTCAAGTAATTTGGTCACTGCCACCCACCTGGGAGATCCAGATTTAGCCTGGTCCAATCCAGGCTGTTGCAGGCATTTGGGGGTGCAATAGCAGATGGATGATCCCTCTCTCTTTGCCTTGTTTGAATAAATACAATAAATAAACATTTTTAACAAAATACTCAGACTTTAAAAAAGTAGATACATTGAAATATTGTAAAAAATTACATTATATATGTAATGTATATATATAAATTATATATATAAAATTGATATCGGAGATGACCCTCTAAAATATATATGCCTGACTACTTCATCATTATATATATATGCCGGAGACCAGCTCCAGCCAGTCCAGGGGCCCCAAGGTGTGAGAGGTGTCGGCGCTTGAAGAAAATGAGAGACACTCACAGCAAGGCTGATGGCATGGCTCTATCTATTGAGCACCAGACTTTATTTTTATATTCTAGGTCACATAACGATTCTTTTTTTTACAATGAATTTTTCAAAGGCATATTCAGAGCATGGTTTATAATCACAGACAGGTGTGAGATAACAGGCAGCCCACACCAACCAAGGCCTCGAGTGTACAGGTGTGAGATAACAGGCTGCCCACACAAGCCAAGGCCTCGAGTGCTGCCGAACTATGCAGAAATTGGCTACATAAGCTAGAATGGTACCTTCCTAATCTAATCTTTACTAGAAGCCCCAAGTTCAAAATAGACGCTTTTTAAAATGTGTCCCCTCTTTGCAGTTCTTTCTGTAATTTTTTAATTTCTTTATTGCACTTATTTAAAGATTCACCTAGCTCTATTCTACAGTTTTTGACATCCTAACCATTGTAGTATTTGTAGCAATTAGTGAATTAAAGCTTTATTAACATCTATCTTTATTCTAGTGGGAAGTATATACCAGAGAGCCTGTTGCCTTCTAATTCTTTTCTACAAACAGCTCAACCTTGCATAAGGCATTAACCCTTTCTTCTACATTAATACACTCTGCTTGATTAAAATTCTACAAGACAATGGACATTTTGGAGGTTATGAGACTAAGTGCTCTTCCGTAAAATTAGGAATACAGCAATCATTAGCAGGACCACCAGGAAGCTCCGGCTTGTAGTTCCCATCAAACCTAAAACCACCAAGAGGACTGCAGCTGTCCTTCTCATGCCTTGCTGAGACAGACCTTCTGCTGTGACCTTGTCAGCCAGCCAAAGTTGCCTTGGCCTCGTCATATATATATGTTATATGTGAGGTATATATGAAGAAAACAAATTTTGTGTTTAGATTTGGGTTCCATCCCCAAAGTATCTTATTATTTGCATGTATGCAAATATTCCAAAACCTGAAAAAAATATGAAATCCCAAACACTTCTGGTCCCAAACATTTCAGATCAGATATACTCTCTCTGTGGGAGAAAATAGCTAATTTATCAAATAGATTGAACAGGCAGAGCTCAAACCTGAAGCATTTTTTTCCCTAGCTTCTGCATTCTGTGGTGCTAGGTTGAATCTTTTTTTCTGCTTGCTTTCCAATTATGTCCAGTGCAATTCATATTAATCCAGTTAAAACTTCATTCAAATAGAGTTCCTTTCCTTGTGCAAAGCTCACCTCTGGGGAAGAAGAAGAAGTGTGGCCATCACCTTTCCTTTAGTAGCTCCACCTCCCAGGTGAGGGAGGTGGGTGGAGGAGTTATGGAAAGGGATGACTGAATCGTACCTAATGCTGTTGTGCATCTCGCTTAGTGGTGCTTCTTCTTTACCCACCACTTTTTGCGGCAGACATTGATGACACTCTTTACGGTGTCACAGTATAAAACACTTTAAAATGCAATGCATTTTTACTTGGTCCTGGGTCTAGAAGGCCTGATATATCTCAGCTGACCTCAATCCTTTCACCTAGCTATATCCTGGGCTTGACTCATGCTAGTCAACTATTGAATTTTCAGTAAGTCTGTGACCTGCTTTTTAATTCATTAGTATCTTGAAATTAGCCATGGAGGGTGAATTTACACTACAGAATTTGGAAAACATTACACTAGTCTACTTTTTCTCTCTGGGAAAGTCAATCACTAAATATACTAGTATTTACTAGAGCCTTCATAGCTTTCCTCTCCTCTCCACAGCCATCTACTCTGCATCTTCCTGTTGGGGCTTTTGCATCTGCCAGCTAGCTCTTTGGGGTGGGATACAGAGAAGATGGATGAAGCCTGACTACTGTACAAAGTGTTCAAGTGACTCACAAGAAAATCATACATCCTTCCCACATCAAAGGGTACAATTGCTGACAGTTGCATTGCTGGCTCATAACTCAACCCTGTCATATCTCACAACATCTCTGCTATTTCTGCTCAAATTAGGATAGTAACAATCCTGCAATCAATTGCCTAAGAGTCCAGAAGATAAATGTTGCTCTCTTCTTTTTTCCTTTAGGGAATTCTCAATGTCTAGAAACAATTCTCCTGGGGCTCCCTCCCCACTTAGAGAGAAAAGAAGGACTAACATCTCCTATAAACACTATACTTCCAGGGTCTTGTCTCTCTGATGATTTGCTGTAGCAACAATTTTCAAACGTCTTGCTCTCAAGACCTTTCACCCTCCTAAAAAATATTTATGACTCCAAAGATCTTTTATTTACATGAACTATATCAGTTGAAATTTATCTTATTAGAAACTAAAAATTAGAAATGTTTAAAAGACATTTATTTGAAAGGATTGGGTAGGGGACAGTGAAAGAGAGAGAGTGGAGGGAGAGATAGATAGATAGATAGATAGATAGATAGATAGATAGATAGATCGATCTTCCATTTTCTGGTCCACACCCCCAAAAGACCACAAAGGCTGAAGCTGGACCAGGTCAAAGCCAGGATCCAGGAATTCCATCTTGTTCTCCCACATGGGTGCAGGATTTTAAGGACGTAGGCAATCATCTGCTGCTTTCCCAGGTACACTAGCAGGGAGCTGCCAGTACGCCAAAAGAAATTCATACGGAAGGCAGGTCTCCCAGACAGCCTCTTAACCTACTGATCCACCACAGTACTAGTTCCCCCACCCCACCCTCACCAAAAAAAACAAAAAAATTTAAAAGATATAAGTACACACATTCTATTGTGAGGAGTCAGATGGGTTAATAAGCAGTCAGGGTGGTACTAGTGCAATTTGGGGTGTAGAATGCTTGCTTTCCCTCAAAAGTTTATCTTTAGCAAGAACAAAGTGTTCCTCTTCCTCCTTCCTTAGGAATCTCCAAATTTACCAGAATAGAAAGGGAGTAGTGAATTGCACCCTCCTGAACTCACAGTTTATTGTGAAAACAAGTTACCTATCCCACTCCTCTGGATGGATTTTTATTTAATATTTTATTTATTTATTTGAAAGTCAGAGTTACACAGAGAGAGGAGAGGTAGGGAGAGAGAGGTTTTCCATTCACTGGTTCACTCCCCAATTGACTGCAATGGCTAGAGCTGTGCTGATCCGAAACCAGGAGCCAGGAGCTTCTTCTGGACCTCCAATTTTTTGTTTTATCATGACCAAGCCAGATAGGATAAAGGGTTGTAATTAGGTCTTTTGTTGGGTTTTGTCCCTGCCTTGCAACTGAATGTCAATCAAATTTTGTTTAAAAACTCAATTGCCAAGGACCATTTCGGGTTTTCCTTTCTTGGGAGACCCCCTCCATGCTGCTCTGGCTGTAGCTGTTTGGGTCTAATAAATCTTGCTTTTTGAATCCCTCTGCGTGTCTTCTTGGAAATTTTTCTTCCATGTGAGACAAAGAACTGAGGTTATAATACTTTCTTTGCCACCGTTTTCCTGTAACATTATTAGCCATCAGGATAATAACAGCATCTCATTTCATGTCACCTCTGGAAATATTCACTGTACATTCTTAAAAGAATCAAAATGAAAGTAGCAAATAATGTCTTAGCATAATTATAGGGTTTTGGCCTCATAAAGGCCCCATGTGAATTTCTCAGAGAACTTTAGAATTCCCCATTAACTGTTAGGACATAGTTCCCTATGGCCCTCTGGAGTTTCTGCATGCTTTGCTGGCATAGATACCAACTGTGTTTGCACAAGATTACATTTTCAAGGATATTTGTATAGTGAACAATTAGAAAAAATAAAGAGTACCTCTCTCTGAGAAAAAAGGCAGGTTGGTTTATTGTTAAGAAATAAAAATGTTTCCCTCCAGGACAAAGTTCATTATAAAAGATTCAAGTTCTTCAAGCTCGGATTTACTTTCCTATAACACGCTCCACCGAACACGCAAATGCCACCTGAAACTATCCAAGTTGCCATGTGAGAAACTTAGAACAAAATTTATGATATTCTAGTTACTGTTATGGTTGCAAATAATAGAGTGCTGTTTGTCTCTGACCTACAAGTCTCATGTCTTCTGCCAGCATTTATGATTTTCTAACAGGATAATCTATTAACTTGTAGAAAAATAAAGTTTCAGATCCCATATAATTCTTGACATTTGCACTTTGAGAACCATGGTCTTATGAATTTAATAACATATAAACTCAAAAAATTGGTCATAGATACATCATGGATGAACTCTGGGTTTGGGGGAGAATGGTGTAATAGTTGTTACATTTTCATTTTGTTATACCATTGTATTGTGATAGGAACATAATACAATATTATAGAGGATACTGAATTTTGAAATTTCATAAAACTTACAAAAAACCATTCTCAAAAATTCTAGAAATTTGAGCTTGCCTCCTTAAATACAACTCTTATATCACACTCTTAAAATAAAGTGGCTCTATGCTCTTTTCAAATAAGACTTCTCTGGGACTGGTGTTACAGCATCGCGGAAAAGCCGCCACCTGCAACAGGGGCATTCCACGTGAGTATTGGTTCAAGTCTCCACTTCCATCCAGTTCCCTATTAATAGCCTGGAAAAAGCAGCAGAAGATGACCCAAGTCCCTGGGTCACTGGCACCCATGTGGGAGACCCAGATGAAACTCTCAACTCCTGGTTTCAGCCTGGGCCAGTCCTGGCTGTTGAGGCCATCCAGGGAGTGAACCAACAGATGGAAGATCTCTCCCCATCTCTCCATGTCTCCCTCTTTCTCTATAACTCTGACTTTCAAATAAATAAATCTTTTTAAAAATAAGAGTTTTCAATTAATAACTTTAATTTTATATTTTATTCAATTCATCTTAACGTTTCTGTTTTAAAAATTATTTTATTATGAAAAATGAAGTGCTTATGAGACTGGTAAGTAGCCCCTATTCTATGGAAAAGTCATTGTCCCTGTCATAACTCTCACTTCTATGCTTATTCTATTGATATGGCAACGACAATTATGTACTTTTGTACATTAAAGTTGTATAATATTGGCCGGCGCCGTGGCTCAACAGGCTAATCCTCCACCTTGCAGCGCCGGCACACCGGGTTCTAGTCCCGGTCGGGGCGCCGGATTCTGTCCCGGTTGCCCCTCTTCCAGGCCAGCCCTCTGCTGTGGCCCGGGAGTGCAGTGGAGGATGGCCCAGGTGCTTGGGCCCTGCACCCCATGGGGAGACCAGAAAAAAGCACCTGGCTCCTGGCTCCTGCCATCGGACGATCGCGGTGCGCCGGCCGCAGCGCGCCGTCCGCGGCGGCCATTGGAGGGTGAACCAACGGCAAAAAGGAAGACCTTTCTCTCTGTCTCTCTCTCTCACTGTCCACTCTGCCTGTAAAAAAAAAAAAAAAAAAAAAAAAAAAAAAAAAGTTGTATAATACTATTGTAGTATTTTTTGCAATTTTATAAGTAAAATTCCTTACTAATGCAAGTATAATTTAAGTTGTACAATATAATTAATTCATAAAATATATTTAAGTTGTACAATAAAATGGTCTTTAATATTATATGTCACAATTATGTAACCATAATCACAATCTAATTTTAGGATGTTTTCATCACTCTGAAAAAGAACCTAACATTGATTGGTAATCACTTCCTATTCTTCAGAATAAGTCCAGAGTAAGACTTTTTAAATGACTAGGTCTTCTTATTCTTAGATTTTGATATCAACAAAAGCTCCATTCACTTAAGTACATAAGAATTCAAGATCATTTATTTATAATTAATCAGATATTTCCAACAGCTGAATTTACAAATAAAGAATCTAAAAATATTTTTCTTTAATGAATCTAATATAAAGTTTCCCATGAAAATGTAAATACATTCAAAAATACTGTTAAACTTTTCCATTTTGGATTCACTAGCTATTACTAGATAACATGTTGTCTCATAAGTCAGTGACTTCAGTGATAATAGAACTGTATCACCTCACATAATTTTTTGTGATTAGGAATTTAGGAATGTCTAAGATGAGTATTTCTGGCTCCAGTCTTTCATGAAGTTGTAGTCAATCTGTCAGTCAAGGCTTCAAAGCATCTGAATGTTTGATTGATAATGGAGGATCCGTTTCCAAGATGGTTCACTCACATAGTTGCTGTGGTAGGCTAAATAATTCCCCCCTCCCCAGCAAAGCTGCCCATGTATTAATTCCTAGAATGTGTTAATATGCTCTATTACATGGAAAAGTGGTTTTGATGGTGTGATTATATTAGTATCTTGAAATAAGAGATGATCCCAGATATCTATGTGTGCCTACTACACGCACAACAGCACATATAAAAGGGAAATAAGGGGATTCAGAGTAAAAATAAGAAGACAGAAGCAAGAGAATGGAGCAATCCAATGAAGGACTCATGACCCAAAGAATGCAGAGAGTAGCAGGAGCTGAAAAGGGAAAGAGAACAAATTCTCCCTTTAGAGTCTCCAGGAGAAACCAGCTCCCCAGCCAACACCTTGTCTAGTCTGATGAGACTGAGTTTTGGATTTCTGTGCTGCATAGCTGTAAGATACTAACTTGCAGTGTTTTAAGCCAATGAGTTTATGGTAGTTTATTACAGTAGCAATAGGAAACTAAGGCAATTGGCAAGTAGGTGCTGATTTTTGGCAGGAGGCCTGTTTCTTGCCACACGGATGTCTCCTTAGGGTTTTGCAGCTCTATTCAACCCATGGTACTAGTTTCTCCAGAGCAAGTGATTCAGGAGAACAAGGTGGAAGCCACAGTGTCTTTAATGATCTTGTCTTGAGCATAACACTGCATTGTGCTTGAATATACTACAGTTTATATAGGTGAGCTCTGCTCAAGCTGGGAGGGGATTATGCAGGACATGACTTCAAGGAAGTGACAATCATTTGGTTCTATCATGGAACACAGCTACTACACTCAGTAAATACTGAAGCCCTAGTTTACAGAAACCCTTATGTCTTACAGAGCAGTCGCTTTGTCTGATTTTCAAGCCATTAAAGAGTATCAACCAGAATTGGACAGATGTCCAACAAAGGTGAAGATGGGGAGTGAGGACTTTAGGCCACAAAACTCCCAGCCTGGCTTCTTTGAAACCATCTTCCATCACTCTGACTGCTGTCCTTGGGCTGAGGCAATGCTCCTTGGAATTCATCCAGAAGCTCCATGGATCCTATCATAGACTGGGTCTTCAAAAGCAGAGCCTGAGATAAAGGCTTGTATGTAAGTGATATATTGAGAAGTAAGCACAGAGTGCAGGGGTTAGGGCCTGAATGAGTAAAGTATAAAGGAGTAATAGTAAATAAAAGGATGTGCTACCATAATGGATGACTAGTGTTCAGTCCCACTGGACCATCTGGGAACCCTGGAGTGCATTTCAGAAGAGTACTGGGTGATGAAAAGAGCAAGCATTGCTTCATCAGTTCCTACCCTATTGGATCAAAGATGGCTCTACGGGTATTCATTTTCCCATACCAGAAGGTTGTGCCTGCATGAATGCCAAGCTGGTCCTCACAAGGTCCCCAAACCATGATGCCTGAGAAGCCTTGGGGCAGGAAGCAAGATATACAATGAAGGATGCCAATGAAAAAGTGCTGTTAGATTGCACCTGTGGGAGGTTGGTAAATTGGTGTGGAACTAGTGGTCAAAATCCTGGCTTAAAAGGATAAGATTTGGAGTTATTCACAAGTGGTGTTCAATATTAGCTTTTTGGCAGGATGGGTGATCTGCTACAGGCTGGTGAAATAGATGGATATCCAGATGGCAAAGTGCCACCTTGATTGTGTTGAGCATGCAATGTGGTTGGCAGAGTAATGCATGCTATATGTCTCTCCATGGGAGCTCATGGCTTTCTGTCTTCCATGGGAAAGGAAAGAGTGGTCTTTTGGCCTCTTCATTATATATATATATATATATATATATATATATATATATATAAATTATATATATAATTATATATATAATTTTATTTACTTGACAGGTAGAGTTACAGACTGAAAGGGAGAAACAGAAAGATCTTCTATCTGCTGGGTCACTCCCCAAATGGTGGTGATGGCCAGAGCTGGGCCTATCCGAAGCCAGGAGCCAGGTGCTTCCTCCAGGTCTCCTACGTGGGTTCAGGGGCCCAAGGACTTGGGTCATCCTCCACTGCTTTTCCAGGCCATACCAGAGAGCTAGATCAGAAGAGGAGCAGCCAGGACTAGAATCGGCACCCATATGGGACGCCAGTGGCGAAGGCGGAGGATTAACCTCTTGTGCCACAGTGCCTGCCCTGTTGACCTCTTATTAAGTCCTAAATGGTATACTACATACCTTAACAGTGAGTACTCTACAATGAGAGATGATTACCACATTTGTCCTCAGCTTTTGGACTTATCTGCCAAGTTTAGAGCCTGTAGGGGGAAAAAAACTCAATTATTTTTATGTTAATAAGCACTTTGTACATCATCCAAATGATGGCCATGTAGCCACAAGATTGGTTTATCTGGTGTTTCATCTCTGTGTTTGTAACCTTTGTGATAGTTTTTTAAATGAAAGGGCTCAAAATTCTTTGACACCCTTCCCATCAAAGGGCCAAGAGGTGGGGTCACTCAGGTCACAACCTGAGTGGATGTATGGGTCACTGTAACCAATAGAATACAGTGGATGTGACATTGCATGACTTCCAAAGCTAGGCTGGAAAATGTAAGGCACCACTGGACTGTGTATGACATTGCCATTATCTCTACATTCCCAGCATGTGGTAAAGGATTTGGACTGAGGAAGTCTCTTAACAAGCATTTATTGAATTAATGAATTAATAAGGCTATGATGTGGATACACAATGCATATAACTGGCATTATTCAAAGTTCCTCAGTTTTTATTTTTTAAATGCTCCCTACAGTTGTTTTATTTCTATCTTTGAGAATTCAATCCTTCCCCTTCACCCCCATATTAAGTTCTTGTGATTTGTCTTTCTCTAAGCAAAGTAGATATTTGTATTGCATTTTTGTTTCATTGAATCTTGCAAACATTTTAGTAAATTAGGGCAGTAGTATTCTATCTTAAAACGAAGTTTGTTTTAGTGTTTTATTTTTATGCACACAATTTGGGGGCAATTTAATTTACAAAATAGGATACATTTACAGCACACGGTTTTAAATGTTCCTTTCAGTTTGTAATGATTTCCTAAATTCCTGTACACTATTTGTATGTATCCTGTCAGTCAAATTTATTCCATATAAGAGATTAATAGAGGAATGCAACACTATAAGCCTTCCAGTTTCTTGAATGATTTTTAGTATTCTGTAACACTTTTTTGTAATTAAGATTTAAATACCCAATCCCTTAAGACTTGCCATACAGAGAGCTGTCAATCAAAGAATTGGCAGGCTCTATGAACCGCATGATGAAGTCTTTATCCCTAGTCTCTGATGCCTTCAAGACCAGCTTTTTCGAGCTGATCCTTCATTTCACATGTCTTAGAACTCACTCACACTTCTCATGCTTGGAAATGTAACACACAAAGTGACAACGTAATCCACAGCTAATAAGTTAGCAGCTATAAAAATGAACAACCACATTAACTTGCCAAGCATGGAGGATGGAGGTGTTACACTGTACTCGTGTATATATGTCTGCCAGGGCAGTGGTACATATGCCTTTGGAGATGCTTCTAAGTTATGCAGAGAAGCCGACAATAATTCTTGAACTTTGTTGTCAGGATCCAGTTTCATTTAAGAGCCAAACCAACAGCATCAAAACACTTGGCCAAGATTAGCCACAATCCAGCCGGCAAGGAAAACACACAAAACTAACCCTTGAGTTAATAGCTATCTCTGTACACTCTGATGTGACCTAGTTTAGGGTATGTGCTTTCACCAGAAAACAAAGAGCAATAAAGGGACAGTTAGAATTTTTTCTGTGTATCTTCTAGCTCATTATGCAGTTAGGTAAAACAAACTATCATTATTTAGAGAAAAAATTAGTATAAAATCTATGTCATTAGTTTAAGTATAAACATACAACTCATGTATTTTCAAATTTTCCACTTAAAAATTTAAAATTCCAGGTCTTATTCAGCCACAAATATTAAAAGTAATCCATAACGAAATTCAATAGCAGCCTAAAATTTGAACTCCTTACCCTAAAATAGGTCTTTGTCCATTAAAGTCTAATTTTAAGTTTATTTATCTTATATAATAGGATAGAGTATTTGACACCAGCAGTTTAAATATTTATGAATAACTGGTCTATACATGTTATAGTAATGTATTACATTTCTGAGTTTTATTCTTTTTTTTAACTTTAATTTAGTAAATATATAAATTTCCAAAGTACAGTTTATGGATTACAATGGCTTTTCCCTCCCACTCGCACCCCTCTCATCTTCCACTCCCTCTCCCATTCCATTCACATCAAGATTCATTTTCAATTATCTTTATATACAGAGGATCGATTTAGTATATACTAAGTAAAGATTTCATCAGTTTTCACCCACACAAAAACACAAAGTGTAAAATACTGTTTCAGTACCAGTTATACCATTACTTCACATTGGACAACACATTAAGGACAGATCCCACCTGAGAAGTAAGTACACAGTGACTCCTGATGTTGAATTAACAATTTGTCACTCTTATTTATGATGTCAGTAATCTCCCTAGGCTCTAGTCATGAGTTGCCAAGGTTATGGAAGCCTTTAGGGTTTGCCAACTTCGATCTTATTCTGACAGGGTCATAGTTAAAGTGGAAGTTCTCTCCTCCCTTCAGAGAAAGGTACCTCCTTCTTTGATGGCCCCATTCTTTCCACTGGAATCTCACTCGCAGAGATCTTTCATTTAGGTCTTCTTCTTTTTTTTTTTTTCCCCAGAGTGTCTTGGCTTTCCATGCCTGAAATACTCTCATGGGCTCTTCAACCAGATCCGAATACCTTAAGGGCTGATTCTGAGGCCAGAGTGCTGTTTAGGACATTTGCCATTCTATGAGTTTGCTGTGTATCCCACTTCCCATGTTGGATCATTCTCTCCCTTTTTGATTCTATCAGTTAGTATTAGCAGACACTAGTCTTGTTTGTGTGATCCCTTTGACTCTTAGACCTAGTAGTGTGATCAATTGTGAACTGAAATTGATCACTTGGACTAGTGAGATGGCATTGGTACATGCCACCTTGATGGGATTGTATTGGAATCCCCTGGCATGTTTCTAACTCTACTATTTGGGGCAAGTCCGATTGAGCATATCCCAAATTATACATCTCCTCCCTCTCTTATTCCCGCTCTTATATTTAACAGGGGTCACTTTTCAGTTAAAATTTAAATACCTAAGAATAATTGTGTGTTAATTACAGAGTGCAACCAATAGTACTAGAACAAAACAAAGAAAAAACACTAAAATGGATAAAGTATTACATTGTACATCAACAGTCAGCACAAGAGCTGATCAAGTCACTGTTTCTCATAGTGTCCATTTCACTTCAACAGGTTTCCCTTCTGGTGCTCAGTTAGTTGTCACCAATCAGGGAGAACATATGATATTTGTCCCTTTGGGACTGGCTTAATTCACTCAGCATAATGTTTTCCAGGTTCCTCCATTTTGTTGCAAATGACCAGATTACTCTTTTTTTTTTCTAGTGGGAGGTAAAATAGCAAGGTTTATTAGGGAAGGGACATCCGTAAGGACGGATGGGCACCTCTCCAGACAGAGCCTGAGAGACTGGGGGGGGAGGTTACATGGTTGAGTAGAGAGATTACACTTGACCAGGTCAGGTGGGCAGCCCAGCAGAGAGGCAGAGGGCTGAGGGAGCAGTCCCGTGGAGGATGGGGTTTTTAAGGAGATGGGTCTTGCTTCCCCATCTGTTCCTCTTGGAACAAAGGGATGTTAATAAACTTCTCCCTGAGTTTTGCAAATGTTAAGAAGCTTCCTCCTGTGGAAGGTCTGAAACAAAGGACTTTATGGGTGCAAATGTTATCAGACAGGAGGAAGGGAGCAGGGTGTTTGAGATGCAAATACTGGGCTGCACCTGGGAGATTGTGGAAGATTGTCAGGCAGAAGGGGTGGGGGCCTCCACCTGGCAGGTTATCGGGTAGAAGGGGGCAGGGCAGGGCAGGATGTGAATACCGGGCTGCCCCTGAAGCACCATCAGGATGACCTTGAGATGCAGCATATGCTGGACAAAGATGTCTTCTCTTTAGGCCTGTTACACACACATAAGCTCATAACTGACTTCCTACCTAACATTCCCCCCTCAAGAGGTAATACCCAAAATTATTCTTTGGGATTATGGATGGAGTTCTGTTTTCTCTAACTTCTTCAAAGCTGGCATGTGGGCACCGAGGGGGATTTGGGTATTTCCTCTTGCTATCTGTCTTATGGTGTGCAACAGTGGCCTTGGAAAGACTGTCCTGCTTGGTCCAGAGGGCTGCTCAGGTCATCCAGTGGAATGGGCTGGAAGCCTTGTCTGATGACCATTTGGAGTTTGACAGGTTGTAGTCTGTTAGAGACAAAATGAACAAGGGCATTAAAAACACATGGTCCAAAGAGAAGCAGCAAGATTACAGAAGTTATTGGGCCAAGGAGAGGAAATAGCCAGGATTTCCATTACCAGATGTCAGGCCAGAAATCCCAGCCCTGCTTGGCCTGGTTCTGGAGCTGTTTGGCTTTGTCCAGGAAAAGTATGAATTTGGATTTGTACCTCTCTAGCCTGACTGACCCAGAGACAACATTCTCCCTGGAACATGGCACAGATACCTCCTGGAGCAGCAGTTAGCATGTCCAATTATTTCTTTCTTTCATAACCTTTTGTGACTTCCAAACACCTTCTTCAACTTACTTGAAACATTCCATCATTTCCACTCCAGTCTAGAGTAAACTAGCCATCAGGATTCTTAAAAACCATGTCCTTTCCTTATTTAAAAAGCTCTTTCCTTCTTTACCTTCTTTACCAAGAACACTCTTTACTTCTTAACCTTTCTTACAAAGCACACATTTCTATCCTTGTGATTTTTTCCATAGAGCTCTCACTGGCTCACAGATAGTAGGATACCAATGTATCAGGTCCTCCTTCTAGAAAACCCTCAAGTAAAAATAAGGCATTGCTCTACTCTAAACCCAGCTGCTTTAATGCCAGTTCCAGGGGAAAGTGGTCCCTTCCACTCCTGTACTGAGACTATAGACTTGATCTATGCCAGCGGAAGGGACCTAAGAGACAGCCCCCTGACTAATGCAGATGAGGTATGGTTCACAGACAGAAACAACTTTGTCAGACAGGACCTGCTTCTCAGGGTATGCAACAGTTATGGCATGGCACGTTATTGAAGCGTGCTCTGCCCCCAGGAACTTTTGCTCAGTTAGCTGAAGTGATTGCCTTAAACAGAGCTCTAGATCACATAAGGGATTTGTGAGGCATCTTCACTCTGCATGGAGACCTCAGTTTTCCAGTAAGGTACAAAGAGCCAACCAGGCTCTACGGATTATTCTTAATACAAATTCCTGGCTGGCGCTGCGGCTCACTAGGCTAATCCTCTGCCTGCAGTGCCAGCACCCTAGGGTTCTAGTCCTGGTCAGGGTGCCGGATTCTGTCCCAGTTGCTCCTCTTCCAGCACAGCTCTCTGCTGTGTCCTGGCAAGGAAGTGGAGGATGGCCCAAGTGCTTGGGCCCTATACCCACATGGGAGCCCAGGAGAAGCACCTGGCTCCTGCCTTCGGATCAGCGCGGTGTACCAGCTGCAGCATGCCGACCACAGCGGCCATTGGGGGGTGAACCAACAGAAAAGGAAGACCTTTCTTTCTGTCTCTCTAGCTCTCTCACTGTCCACTCTGCCTGTCAAAAAAAAAAAAACAAAAAAACAAATTCCCTTACCCTCTTCTTGTTGGTGTGATTTTTAAAAATTTGTATAAACCTGTGATTACATAAATAAAGGGGGAGGCTGGTCCACTGATTCAGTGAATATGGATTTAAGTGTAAGCACAGGTGCATATTGGAAGAGGAGGCAAGCTGATATTTCCAAGTGCCTATTGTAGCACATAGCTCACATTGCTTCTTTTAATAGTACAAGGACCCTACAAGTTACACATATTGCATTCTTATACTGATTCATATGTCAAAACTCAGGAAGATTGGATAAATTATCTAACCTGATAGGGCTGGTAAATTATAAAGCTGAGACATGAATCAACGTCTAATTAATGGTGTGTTCATTTTATTACTCTACATAATATTTTGATGTACAGAAAGTAGAGTGCAGAGCAATATGGCAGCTGAGTAAGAGACTTTGGTGGTCATCTCTCCACAAAGACATGCATTTGAAGAGCTATTCATGCACCAGTTCATCTTCACAATAGCTAAGGAAGCTGGATGAGAAACCGCAGTGTTGGATTCTGGCATAATAATAAGAAAAGATGCAGTGAAGAAGGAAAGAGCTGCTTATGTCACCCCTTCCTCAGCTCTAAGTAGTGCAGCCTGGAAAGGGATACTTTGCTTCCTGCTTAGAAGAAGGAAAGCGAATTTAGTTCAGATCTTATATTTGAAATCCAGTACTAGGCCCACTATGGTTAAACACACAACACAGACACACACACACACATATACAAACAGTACCCAGCAGGGTTCCAGGGCTGACACCCTAAGACCACACATACAGGCTGAAATTTTTGAACCCTCTTTAGCTAGATAGCTAAAGGACCACTTCCTCTACCCTTCTCCCAACCTCCAGCAGACAGCAGAGCAAGACTCCAGTTCCTGAGGTATAGGGCAAGAAAGGGAGAGGAGAGGGGAGGAGAGGAGAGGAGAGGAGAGGGGAGGAGAGGAGAGGAGGGGAGGGGAGGGGAGGAGAGGAGAGGAGAGGAGAGGAGAGGAGAGGAGAGGAGAGGAGAAAGAGGAGAAAGAGGAGAAAGAGGAGAAAGAGGAGAAAGAGGAGAAAGAGGAGAAAGAGGAGAAAGAGGAGAAAGAGGAGAGGAGACGAGACGAGACGAGATGAGACAAGAAGAGAAGGAGTTTACCTTAGAATCAGAGATCTCAGAGCTGGGCTACTTTCGAGACTCAGCACTTGATAAAGCCCAATGGCCTTCACCCCTGGCCAGCTCACACACAGAGACTCCAGAGTTTGGAAATCTGCGCTATGGTGGGACTGACTTGTTTCCACATGTATCACTGGCAGCCTCACATCAGCCTGACATATTCCCCAGAGATTTCATAAGTCATGATGACAGTGAGACCCAAGCGTGAAATTTCTGCCAGCCTGGGTAGCCCTGGAGCTACTTTTATCATCCCCCACAAGCCTTGGGCAGCCAATAAGGAATCGGTGGACCCTGTGTTGGGCTGAGTACAGGAGTAGTAAACTCAATACCAGACCCACATGAGGTTGGTAATTATATGTAGCAAAAAATAGTCCATCCCACTGAGGCACAGCACTTCGACTGGTGCTGGGTAAGTGTAGAGGCTCCTAAGCCACTGCCAGCCTCATGTGAGTCTGGTGTGCATCTCCAAGAATGCACAGGAGAGGCGGGTGTTGCAGCCCAGTGGACTGAAGCACTCCCTGTGACACCGACATCCCTTATAACACTAGTTTAAGTCCTGGCTGTTCCATTTCTCACACAGCTCCCTGCTAAACTGTTGCAGCCATCTGGGGAGTGAACCAGCAGATGGAAGATTTCTCACTGTCTCTCCCTCTCTGTGTAACTCTGCCCTTTAAGTAAGTAAGTAAATAAATAAATACTTTTTCAAGATTTTAAAAAATGAAAAAAGAATTCACAAGGCCTGGTGGATGGGTGAATAAGGTGTTCCCCAATATTGTATCTACCAGGGTAGCCAAAGGGTTACCTTTATCATCTTTTCCTCACCCTTAGGCAGGAAGCAAGAAACCATGTCCATGACTTGGACTCAGTGTCAGCTTTGGTAAAAATCTAATTCTGAATAGATCCTAATTGTTCCTGCCCTCAGGCCAGTGTTAGTGGAAAGAACCTCTGGACCTGCCTAATACCAAATAGAGCCTTAGGTCCCAGTTGATAGGACTTAAATTCCTCCCAGCATCACTTGGGTTAGTTGCAACAGCTTTGGGGTATGAGTTGACCTCATCAACAAATAGACCACAGCAGTGTGGGCTTTGATCTCACCCCTGTGCTGCATTAGACAGGCTGTGGGCACCAGATGTGATCTAGTATCACAGCACTGGTGGCCAAAAGTCAGAGTACATGGGCCTATTCTCATTCCAGTTCGCTCTCAGAGGCACACCAACTACAGATTTGGGATAAATCTGAGCTCAGGATGTCACTGCAGCAGTGACCATAGACCTGCAGTGGACTTCTACTGTGAAGCGGCAGAAGTATCCAGAGGCTCAGAGCTTAGAATTTCTGTGAAGACAGCCACAATTGAGGTAAAATTATAAAGGCTTGAAAAAATAACTAACCTTTCAATACACAAATGATGACAATCACCAACAAGTATTAAAAACTTTCAGGGAACAATGACCTCATCTAACAAACACAAATCACCTAGAATATGACATCAAATGCTTCAATGAAGAAGCAAAAATAGATTTTTAAAGAAATCTCAATGGTCTTTAACAGAATACAGAAAAAATGATTTAATCCTCAAACAGAGAGAGAGAGAGACTTGGCAGAGAGAGAGAAGTAATTTTAAAACTAAAATAGAGGGGGCAGCACTGTGGTGTAGCAGGTCAAGCCGCAGCCTGCATGCCTGCATTCCACATAGGTGCTGGTTTGAGACCTGGCTGCTCCACTTGTGAGCCAGCTCTCTGTCGTGCCTGGGAAAGCAGTAGAGGATGGCCCAAGTCCTGGAGCCCCTGCACCCATGTGGGAGACCCAGAAGAAGCTCCTGGCTCCTAGCTTCAGATCAGTGCAGCTCTGGTTGTTGCAGCCAACTGGGAGTGAACCAGAGGATAGTTCACTCTTTCACTGCCTCTTCTTCAATCTGTGTAACTCTGACTTTCAAATAAATAAATAAATTTTTTAAAAATAAAAATAAAATAGAAATCCTTCAATGGGAAATTACACTGGGAAAGATTTAAAATATGATAGAAGGTAATAGAGCAGAATTGATCAAACAGAAGCAAGAATAAAGGAGCTTGAAGATTATCTGAAAATGTGAGTCAGAGAATAAAAAGAATCAAGAGGAATGAAGGAAGTCTACAGAAACTTTGAGGTATTATGAAAGAGAAAACACTGAGTGATTGGGGTACAAGAAGCACTGGAAAATGCCAATGAGTTGTATAGCATATTCAAAGAGATACTAACAGAAAACTTTCACCCTAGAGAACAATGTAACTATCCAAGCAGAAGAAGGTCAGAGGCCACCAGTCAGATTCAATTCAACCAAGTCTACCCCAAGACATTAGTATAACATCTTTCCAAAGTTGAAAATAAATAAAGGATTCTAAACTACAAGATAAAGGAAACAAATAACCCATAAAATTGCCCCAGTTAGCCTCGGTGTAGACTTCCCAGCAGAAACCTTGCAGGTCATGGGGAATAGGATGAAGCTTTCTGAAGAAAAGTATTGAAGAAAGAAAAAAATAAGCAGCCAAGAATACTGTAGTCAACAAAGCTATCCTTTAGATATGAACTAAAAATAAATACATCCCCAATGAACAAAAGCTGAGAGAATTTAACACTGCCAGACCTATTTTACAAGAAATGTTAAACAGTGTTCTTCAAACTGAAAGATGCTAAGGAGACAATATAAAAAGTAGAGAACTCACTAGGAAGATTATCTGAACAGACAAATTTAGAATGCTCTAACAGAGTAAACATGGTATGCAAAACACTTGGCAGTCTTCAGCATGAAGACTGAAAAGCAAAAGAATGAAAAATAATTACATATACATTAATATGCTCAGATAGGCAAAATAAAAATGAGACATCAAAATTTAAAAATGTAGGGAGGAATGGAGTGCAAGTCCATGATTATTTTTAGTGCTTATTATCTTTTTTGGTTATTTGTTATCTCATTTTTATAGTCATTGTAAGTAGGTATCATTTCAAAATAGCTTATTATAACCAAAAGATGCTTGCTGTAAGACACATACTAACCAAAAAAAAATCTACAATAGATTTATCAAAAAATAATAAGCGAGGATTCAAAATACAGTGCTGGAGAAAATTATTTAACCTCAAAGGAAGAGTGCAAGAGAGGAAGAAAGAAAGAAAGAAACTATAATAAAATCAGACAAGTATCAAAATGTCAGTAGTACAACTTTACCTACCAATAACTGTGTTAACTGGAAATGGATTAAATTCTCCAATTGAAAGATATACAGTGACTGAATGGATACAAAAACAAGACTCACTATATACTGGTTACAAGAAACTCACCTCATTTTTAAGGACATACGTAGACTGAATGTGAAAGGATGGAACAAGATATTCCATGCAAATGGAACCCTGAAGAAAGCAAAAGGGACCATAATTCTATCAAACAAAACAGGTTTTTAACTAGAAGTAGTAAAAATAGACATGTAAGGTAATTGGAAATAATAAAGGATTCAGTTCAGCAGGAGGAAATAACACTTATAAATATATGTACACCCAGTATCAGAGTATCCAAATTCATAAAACAAATATTAATAGACCTAAAGGGAGAGAGAGACTTCAATTCAAAAATAGTAGGAGACTTCAAAATCACACTTTCAGAAATGAACATTTCACCCAGATAGAAAATCAACAAAGAGACAGTAGAATTAAACTGTACCAGCTGGCGCTGCAGCTCAATAAGCTAATCCTCCGCCTTGTGGTGCCAGCACACCAGGTTCAAGTCCTGGTCAGGGCGCCGGATTCTGTCCCTGTTGCCCCTCTTCCAGGCCAGCTCTCTGCTGTGGCCAGGGAGTGCAGTGGATGATGGCCCAAGTGCTTGGGTCCTGCACCCCATGGGAGACCAGGAGAAGCACCTGGCTCCAGCCATCGGATCAGTGCAGTGCACTGGCTGCAGCGCGCAGGCCACGGTGCCCATTGGAGGGTGAACCAATGGCAAAAACGAAGACCTTTCTTTCTGTCTCTCTCTCTCTCACTGTCCACTCTGCCTGTAAAAAAATAAAAAAAAAGAATTAAACTGTACCATATATCAACTGGAACTAACAGACATCTAAGAATGTTCTAAAAATGCTCAGCTGTAGAGTATAAATTTTTTTCATTAGCACATGTTACATTCGCCAGGATAGATCATATGGTAGATCACAAAACAATTCTCAACAAATTTTAAAAACTAGACATTATATTGAGTATCTTTTCTAACTACAAAACAATAAAATTAGAAATCAATAATAAGAAAAACTTTGGAAATTACATATATACATAGAAATTGAACAAATTACTCCTGAACAATTAATGGATTGAGGAAAAAATTACAAAGGAAATTTTAAAGTGTCTTGAAACAAATTAAAATGAAAACACAACACATCAAATTTGTGGGATATAGCAAAAGCAATACTAATAGGAAAGCTTGTAATATTCAAAGCTTACATCAAAAAAATAAGAAAACTATCAAATAAAAATTTTATTTCTGTACCTTAATGAATTGGAAAAACAAGAACAAATCAAACCACAAATAAGAAAAACAAAAGAAATTTTAAAACTTGGAGCCTAGGGTCTGGTGTTGTGGTATAGCAGGTAAAGCCACTACCTGCAGTGCTGGCGTTACATATGGGCACCAGTTCAAGTCCTGGCTGATACACTTCCAATCCAGCTTTCTGCTGGTGGCCTGGGAAAGCAGGAGAAGAAGGCCCAAGTCCTTGGGGCCCTGCATCTGTGTGATATACCTGGAAGAAGCTCCTGGCTCCTGGCTTCCAATTGATGCAGCTCCAACCATTGTGGCCAATTGGGGCGTGAACCAGTGGATGGAAGAATGGTGAGTGAACCAGTGGATGGAAGACCTCTCTCTCTCTGCCTCTCCTTCACTCTCTGTGTAACCCTGATTTCCAAATAAATAAATAGATCTTTAAAAAAAACTTGGACCATAAAATAAATGAAATTAAAAACCCCCCAAAACCTTTGCAAAAAGTCAATGAAAAGAAGAGTTGGTTCTTTGTAAAGATGAACAAAATTGATGCCCTTTAATTAGATTAACAATAAAAAAAGAGAGAGCATTCAAACAAACAAAATTAGACATAAAAAAGGAGACATTACAGCTGACATCACAGAAATACAAAGGATATTTAGAGATGATTTTGGTTAACTTACAGCAACAAATTTGATGACCTAGAATAGACAAATTCTTAGACACATATACCTTTTTAAAATTGAATCATGAAGAAAAAGACCAATAATTAGTAGTGAGATTCAGTAAGAAGTCTGGGGCTGGCATAATGGTGTAGGGGGTAAGAGTTCCTGGCTGCAATGCTGACATCCCACGTGGGTCCCAATTGAGACCTGGCTGCTCCACTTCTGATCCAGCTCCCTGTTAATGCATCTGGGAAAGCAGCAGAAGATGGTCTAAGTGCTTGGGACCCTGTACCCATGTCGGAGACCCAAAAGAAACTCTGGGCTCCTAGCTTTGGTCTGGCCCAGTCCTGGTCATTGCTGCCACATGGGGAATGAGCCAGTAGTTGGTAAACCTCTCTGCCTCTCTCTATCTCTCTTTCTGTCTGTCCCTCTCACTTTGTAAACTTTGTAACTCTGCCTTTCAGATAAATAGATAAATCTTTAAAAAAAAAAAAAAGCCTCCTATCAAAGAAAAGTCCAGGACCAGATGGCTTCACTGCTGAATTCTATCAAACATTTAAAGAAGAATTAACATAAATTATTCTTAAGTTATTCACAAAAAAAATAGGAGTAGAAAATTTTTCCAAATTCATTCTTCAAGACCAACATTTTTTTGATACCAAAACCAGACAAGGACACAATAAGAAAAGAAAATGACAGGCCAAAATCCTCAACAAAAGACTAGCAAATCAAATCTAACAGCACATTAAAAAGATTATTCACAAAGATCATGTGAAATTCATCCCAGGGATGCAAGCATACAACATACATTAATTACAATAAACTTGATATATCACATCAACATAAAAAAGCATAAAAATATAATTGTCTCAATAGATGCAGAAAAGACATTTGAAAAAAGCCAACATCCTTTCATCATAAAAATTCTGAAAAAATTAAGAATAGAAAAAAATACCTCAACATAATAAAGCTACATATAACAATGACTTTCCAAATTGGAAATGAGGAAGTCAAATTCACTTTGCAGATGACAGATCTTATATATAGTAACCCCACTACTTAAAAAAAAAAAAAACTATTAGAATTAGTAAATGATTTCACTAAAGTTGCAAGATAGAAAGTTAACATACAAAAGCCAGTAATGTTGTTATGCACCAGTGGCAATTCATCTGAAAAAGAGTTTAAGAAAGTAATCCCATTTCCAACATTTACAAAATAGATGCATACATACATAGAAATAAATTTAATTATAGAAGTAAAAGATCTCCACAATGAAAACTTTAAAACACTGATGAAAGAAATTGAAGAGTACACAAAGAATTGGAAAGGCATCCCATGTTCATGGATTGGAAGAATAAATATAATTAAAATGTCCATATTACCCAAAGCAATACACAGATTCAGTGCAATCTCTCAAAATAACAATAGCATTTTTTTTCACTTTCTTAGGAAAAAACACTACAAAAATTTGTGTGGAACTACAAAAGACTCTGAATAACCAAAGAAATATTGAGCAAATAAAATAAAGCAAGGGACATTATACTACCTGAATTTAAATTTAAATTAGATCACAAAGCTGCAATAATTAAAGAAGTATTCTATTAGCATCAAAACAGATACATGGATCAATGAAACACAATAGAAACCCCAGAAGTAAACCAACACATCTACAATCAACTGATCTTTCATAATGGTGCTAATAACATGCAATGGAAAAAAGACTTTAATAAATGGTGCTAGAGAAACAGAATATCCACATGCGGAAGAATGAAACCAGACTCCTATATTGCACCATGTACAAAAATTAATTCAAAATGGTTTAAAGACCTAAATGTAAGACTAGAAACTTTGAAAGTACTAGAAGAAAACATCAGGGAGATGTCTCAGGACACTGAAGAAGACAAGAATTTTTTTTTTTTTTAACAGACCCTAAAAGAATAGAAATCAAAGGAAAATAGACAAATAGAATTTTTCCTCAAAGCAAAGAGCTTTTGCACAGCAAAATAAACAGTCAACAGAGTGAAGGGACAATGTACAGAATGGGGAAAAATATATACAAGTTACATATATGACAAAGGGTAATAACCAGAATAAATAAGGAACTCACACAACTAAATAGCAAAAATATCCAAAGAATCCAATTTTAAAATGGGCAATGTATGTAAACAGACATTTATCGAAGGAAGTCATATAAATAAATAGCAGACAGGTACATGAAAAAATACTCAATATCATTTTTCATCGGGGAAATACAAATCAAAACTGCGATGAGATGTCAACTCACTCCTGTGAGATTGATTATTACCAAAACAACTAAGCGAACAAGTGCTGATGAGGATGTGGTGAAAGGGAACCCTTGCACAGTTCTAGTGGAAATGTAAATTAGCACAGTCATAGTGGAAAACAGTGTGGTAGTTTCCTTTAAAGATAAAAGTAGAACTGCCATCCCATAACTAAGTGTTCCTCCAAGGGAAATGAAGCCCATCTGCCAATGAGATATCTGCACTCCCATGTTTATTGCAGTACTATTTGCTTTTCTTTTTTAAATATTTATTTGAAAGAGTTACACAGAGAGAAAAGGAGAGGCAGAATGAGAGAGAGAGAAAGAGAGAGAGGTCTCCCATCCACTCATTTACTCCCTAGATGGCTGCAATGGCTGGAGCTGCACCAATCTGAAACCAGGAGCTAGGAGCTTCTTCCAGGTCTCCCACGTGGGTGCAGGGGCCCAAGCACTTGGGCCATCTTCTACTGTTTTCCCAGGTCATAGCAGAGAGCTGCATTGGAAGTGGAGCAGCTGGGACTCAAATCGGTGCCCACATGGGATGCCAGCACTGCAGGCGACGGCTTTAGCTGCTATGCCACAGTACCGGCTCCTGCAGTAATATTTTCAATGGCTAAGAAATAGAAACCTAAGTAAGTGATCATTGACTATTGAATAAATAGAGAAGATGCAATACATAAGCACCGTGGAATACTATTCAGTCGTTAAAGAGGATGAAATTTTGTCATTTGCAACAGCATGGATGCAAAGTGAGATAAGCCAAGCACAGAAAGACAAGTATTACATTATCTCCTTCATATGTAGAAATTTTTTAGGAGGATACTGAAAGAAAGAAAGAAGCTTATTTCATGGAAATTAAAAGCATAACAGGATTTATCAGGGGATGGGGAGGTGAGGTGGGAGGGAGAAATGGGAAAAGTTTGATTAAGAGGAACTAACATATAGTTAGATAGGAGTAGGAAGTTCTGGTGTTCTGTAGAAAAAAAGGGTAACTCCAGAAAATGGTAGCATACTATATATTTCTCTGTTAGAATGGCAGTGTGGTGTAGAGGGCAAAGCCTTTGCCTGTGTCGCCAACATCCCATATGGGTGCTGGTCCTGTCCTGGCTGCTCCTCTTCTGATCCAGCTTTCTGCTATGGCCTGGGAAAGCAGAGAGAGATGGCCCAAGTGCTTGGTCCCCTGCACCCGCATGGGAGACCTGGAAGAAGTTCCTGGCTCCTGGCTTCAGATATGCTCAGCTCTGGCTGCTGTGGTCATCTAGGGAGTGAACCAGTTGATGGAAGACCTTTCTCTCTGTCTCTCCCTCTCTCTGTCTGTAACTCTATCTCCCAAACAAATAATCAAATGTCTTTAAAAAAAAGAAAACTAGAAAAAAAAGATTTTGAACGTTTTCACCACAGAAAAATGTTTAATGTTTGAGTATATAATCCATATTTACACTGTTTGGACATTAATCAGTGCATATATGTACAGAGAAATCACATGGTACACTGCATACATGTACACTTTTTATGTCAGATAAATATAAAATGAGAAAAAAAAGTACAGAAAAATAAAGCATGCTGTGAGTTCTTTAAGGATAGGTGCTCTAACACTGTCATATATTTCTATGCTTGTCTCTCTGTGTATATTCATTTATTTATTCAATCAGTCACTCAACAAGCCTGCATTCAGTGTCTACTCTTTTCCAGCACTATGTTGGGCCATGGAAGTGCAATGGTGAACAAGACAGACAAGAGACCATGCCTTCAAGAAGCTCTCAGGCTACAGAAGGTTGCAGAAAAAGCAAAAAAGACTGTACTATAGCGTAGTCAGTGCTAGAAGGGGAAGACAATGAAGGTTTAAAGAAACCTAGGCTTTGGGGATCTTGGAATGTAGCTTGGAGGAAGCACCTAAGTGAAGTATTTACAAATAATCAGGGACTAAACAGGTGCAAGAAAGTGGCAGTGTTGCTGGGGGTAAGGGTTCCTGAAGGAGGATACTGAATGAAAGATGCCTAGACTAAAGACAGAGTAGAGCTAGGAAGATGGAGATGATGGGAATGCAGGTGATGTTGCAAAGGAATTTATGCATAGACATGTTCAAGTAATTGGAAACAACAGACTCCCATTTGCATTCCAAGGAAATGTCTCCAAGCAGAGTACAGGGAACTGTAGAAGGCATGGGGAATGAGATGGAGAAGGAGGCTGCAGTGAAGCAGCAGGCTAAGAGAAGCAGTGGTGGTTTGTGATCCTAATGAGAGAGCCTGGGAAATGCACAGTCTGAGTGGAGGAGTGGATGTGGCGGAAGGGAGCTACCAGAAGTTTCTCAAGACTACAGAGAAGAAAGCACTGAAACAACCAGCACAGGTCAAATGCCATCACACGAAATTCCATGGGAGACAATTCTAAACAATCACTCCTCAATGAGGAAAACCAGGGATTTTCATGAATCCTAAAGTTTGTCTTCCCTAGAAAAAGGCTGCCTCATCCAGACGGAAAACCTCTGATAAAGACATAAATAAACATTCTAAGATGTTTATCTTTAAAGGAGGTCAGGGATCTTAATATGATATCCTTAGTCTGATAAGGGAGAAGCCATTCTTTTCTCTGTAGTCATGATACAAGTCTTGCTGATGTTTCACTTTCTTGCTTTCCACCAAATTAAGTTTTATTCCATGTTTAGTGAGCCTATGAGGTTCCTCCTTGTGGTCATACTATACCATGCCATAAAATACTAATTAGTTTATTTATAAAGATTGCACATAAAGTCAAGAAAAGCATTACCCCTTTAGATTTTCAAGAGTTATGAATTATTAATATACCTGGGAGCAAAATATAAAGGGAGGATAATTAATTCTGAACATTAGCCAGGACTTCATAATCTAAAAATGTTTCATATATTTGTTGGATTCTTATTCTAGCAGGTAATTAAAATTATCAGTCACATTGCATTAAATTTACATGTTATCATTTTTATTCATGCACAGAGTAAATAGTTCTGAAAGCATTTCCTCTTGAAATAGTGCAGTGTTAGGCCGGCACTGTGGCACAGTAGGTTAATCCTCCGCCTGTGGCGCTGACATCCCATTTGGGTGCCGGTTCTTGTCCTGTCTGCCCCTCTTCCGATCCAGTGCTCTGCTGTGGCCTGGGAAAGCAGTAAAAGATGGCCCAAGAGCTTGGGCCCCTGCACCCACGTGGGAGACCTGGAAGATGCACTTGGCTCCTGGCTTCGGAACGGTGCAACTCTGGATGATGGGGCCATCTGGGGAGTGAACCAATGGAAGGCAGACCTTTCTCTCTGTCTCTCCCTCTCACTGTCTGTAACTCTACCCATCAAATAAATAAATAAAATCTTTTTAAAAAAATAGTGCAGTGTATTAAATGTTTGTGTCCACCAGAATTCATCTGTTGAAACTCAAGGTGGTGGCATTTGGAGATGAGACCTTTGGCAGGTGAACAGGTTGAAATCTCATGAATGAGATTAGTGCAATTGTAAGAGACCAAGAGCTAACTCATTCTCTCTTTGTCATGTGACAAGTCAGCAACTCCACAGAGGACCCTCCTCATATACTAATGTTGCTGGCACTCACATTTTAGACTTTTAGCCTGCAGAACCGTGAGAAATGACTATCTGTAGCTTACACTTTTCACTAAGATAACAAAGAATTGTTTGATTTATATTCACAGTTTGAATAAACAGCTGTTATTTGAATAAACTTTCAATAAAGTTTATTTGAAACTAAGTAAATCTTTAAAGGGCAATTGCTAAATATAAATGGTCTGTTTACTAATCAATGCTTTTCAGAAAAATAAGAGAGAACTACTAAAAATTGTTAAAAAGCAATGTCTTCAGTAGAGTATAGGATAAAACAAGTTCTCTTGGGGAAAAGGAAAAGATCCATTGATTTTAATCTGAGAATCCGACTTGTTTCAAAACATTCCTCTCTCAAAACGGCTGGAAGGCCTAAATGAGATAGCAGGGCCTCCAGGGTCGAGATGCAGACAGATTGGTCCTTGAGTCTCTCAGACAGGAAGAGTTTAGATCTGCTGTGGGCAAAGCTCCAAGGACTAAAGATTGTCACATTTGCCAATAAAGCTAGCAAAGCAGGTGTTCCACAAGATCTATGGGTAGAAACTTTTTTTTAGTATTCATTTGAGAGGTACAGTTATAGACAGTGAGAGGGAGAGACAGAGAGAAAGGTCTTGCTTCAGTTGGTTCACTCCCCAAGTGGCTGCAATGGCTGGAGCTGCGCTGATCCAAAGCCAGGAGCCAGGAGCTTCCTCCTGGTCTCCCATGCAGGTGCAGGGACCCAAGCACTTGGGCCATCTTTTACTGCTTTCCCAGGCCACAGCAGAGAGCTAGATTGGAAGAGGGGCAGCCAGGGCTAGAACCGGCGCCCATATGGGATGTCGGCACCACAGGTGGAAGATTAATCTACTGTGCCACGGCGCCGGCCCCCTGCCAATTATACCTCTTATGAATTACAACTATAGAAAACTTTACATAGGTTTAGCAATACAAATAATTCTAATTTCTAGATCTATTCTATCCATACATGCATTCCTGGTTTTTGAGAATCCTGGGTAGGAAAAAATTTATAAATGTAAATTAGAAGAGACGATTATTGTCCTTGTTGGGTAGAAACATGAACAAACATTAAAAACTTCCACAATTACTTTCCTCCCTAAAGGTATTTACTGTTGTAACACACCTAGGTAGCACCTCCCCTCCCCTCCCAACAGCCCAAACACTAGCTGTGCAGTAAATACTTCTTATAGTCCCCTTTTAGAAAATGAGTCCATCTGTTAAACTAATCCAATCCTTTTACTCTAATCAAAAACTCCAGATTTGGGGAATCTACCTTAATTTATCTTGGTATACTTCAGAAATTAAGAAAAGAATGCTAACATAACAGACTATCTTTTAAATTCTTAGAAAATAGACATAAAAGATACTGTGCATTTTCCACAAACTTTTTGGAAATTCTTTTTTTTTTTTTTTTTGACAGGCAGAGTTACACAGTGAGAGAGAGACAGAGAGAAAGGTCTTCCTTTTTGCCGTTGGTTCACCCTCCAATGGCCACCGCGGCCAGCACACTGTGGCCGGCACACCGCGCTGATCCGATGGCAGGAGCCAGGTGCTTCTCCTGGTCTCCCATGGGGTGCAGGACCCAAGCACTTGGGCCGTCCTCCACTGCGCTCCCTGGCCACAGCAGAGAGCTGGCCTGGAAGAGGAGCAACCGGGACAGAATCTGTCTCCCCGACCAGGACTTGAACCCGCAAGGCAGAGGATTAGCCTATTGAGCCTCTGCGCAGGCCACCTATTTAATCTTTACAATTATGCTTGCAAAGTGCTTCTTAAAAACAGACATTCAAGCATTGCCTGAATAACCAACTTGCCAAGATCTTGGGGCAGTAAGGACCTCAATTCCATGGTATATCTATTACATCAGCATGTCTTTCAAATTTTAGCAGGAATGCCTGACATAAACACACATCCAAAGTTTCCAGGGATTCCAGGGAAAGTTCACGATGTATTTTTTTAATCTACTGGGAATTTAAGTACTCATTAGAGAAGAAAATATGCAAGATACAACTAACCACCCAGAAAAAAAAACATTATTAGTTTTGTATTCCTTCCCCAATGCATGGGTCAACCAGATCTGAGGATACTTGGTCTATAATGTTTCACTGTAGCTCAAGAAGCCTTGTTCCTGTATCCTTAGTCTCAGCTCTTCAAAGGGCATCTAGGCCATTGGCTCATTCCTCTTCTCAGTGAGGCTGGTGGACATTTGTTCAGTATCCTTCCAATCAAAATCCATTCATGCACAGTCCTGCAGGCCACTGGAATAGTGACCCACTGTCTTTTCCTCTCCAAATTTGCCTGCAATTATTTTTAGTCTTGTGGATTATGTTTTTCTATAGTTTTGTCATTTTTGTGTCTTTGCTTTTCCTCCTGTTTCTCCATGTTGTGTAATATTCCTTGGAGTTATCTTTTTCCAAATGATTTCTGATGATTCAGCCCTCTACCCACACACTAACATGAGCTGGGAAGCACTCCTCCCTGCTTTCCTGACATGCAAAGCTGGTTATCTCTGGAGTCAGTTTTGTTTTTCCAGCTGTCACACAGCAGCTGACCAGATCAATTTCTACACACTGAAAATGGACATATAACAAAGTGTGTTATAGCTCACTTGAGTGAACACAGGATGTCAACAGAGCACAAAAGCAAAATGGAGCTCATTGAGCATCAAGGAACCTAGGCAGAGAGAGAGATGAGATTAACACTTTTATTATGTGCCAGGTACAAGGCTGGGAAGATGGACTAAAACTGAGTCCCTGCCATTCATTCAGAAACGAGAGACACATTTCCATCAGCATTCATTTGGTGAGTTTGTGCATACTTAATAAATAGTTCTTATTGCCAAATATTATTCCAGGCCCTAGAAGTACACCAGTGAAAAACACAGACAAAATCCTTGGAGATTATTGGATGCAAAACTGCATGGTAGGCAATTAAATGGGCTTTGGAGTCATGGCTCCTGGGTTGAAGGCTAGCTTCATAATACTGGGAACAAGAACAATATTTGTTTTTCCTATGCCTCATTTTCCTCATCTACAAAACAACTCATGACAATGTTTCCTACTTCATAGGGTTGTTACTGAGGATTAAATGAGCTAATACAAATAAAGGACTTAGAAGAATGCCCAGTACATAGCATGGAGTCCAGGTATCTTAGCTATTATCACATTATATAATTGCATTAAAGAGTAATAAGTGTTTTGATGTAAAAAAAAAAAAAGCACAGGGCTTTCTGGGAGCACACAGGCAAAGCACCTCACTAGGAAAGGTGGTAGGCAAGATGCCTGCCTCTTGCCCTGGGATCCTGAATGTTCACTGTTAACCAGGGCCTCACCAAATGGGAAACAAAGAAAACAGAATTTCAGGCAGACAGGAAATAGTGTTTGGATGTTCAGAAGCAAAAGAGAGATTGATTGTATTTAAATTTTTATAAAGCCAATAGGTCAGTATAGGTGGTAGGAGGTTGTGGAGGAACCAAGTAAAGTAAGATTAAGCAGAGTTCACAATAAGGGATTCAGACTTTGTTCTGTGTGGAAGAAGTCGTTAGTTGAAAGCAGGAAAGTACAGGCTGCCTTGGAATGAAACGACATGGGAGAGAAGCAGCTGATCAAGAGAGGCTGGGAAGCAATCTGAAATGGGAGGGAGCAAGGCCTGAGTGAAGGTAGTGGACAGGGGGCAACAGAGATCAGGGGCTCTGATGTGTAGGGAAGGAGTGATGCCTACCAAGGAGGTTTCAGGCTTGGGCTTCAGGCTGGGTTTCAGGCTTGGGCAACGTGATAAGTGATACCTCTCACTGGAAGGCATGAGGATCACGATGGAAAAGCATCAAGTTTGGTGAGTGTGTGTGATGAGGCCATATTAGTGCTGGTACTTATCAACTCATTCTGGCTAAAATGCATTGGATAGGCCTCAGAGTCATCTACGTGGGAAACAGCAGGAGGCTTAGAATCCAGAAAAGAGATACCTACTAGGGATATATGTGGAGAAATGAACATACAGATCCAGGAATCCTTGCTTGTGCACAATTTCACTTACTTCATTTCACTTATACATTCTGAAAATAAGTGGAAAATTCCAAAAATTAATAATTCACAAGTTTTCTTGCATACTTTCTCAGTACTGTGATAAATTCTCATGCCTTCCTGCTCTGTCCTCTACATGTGAAACATGCCTTAGTCTAGTGTAACCATGCTTTGTGTGGTACTCACTGTTCGTTACTCAGTGCCATCCCCGTTATCAGATTGACAGTCATGGTATCCTGTGATGATATACATGTGTCACGGTATGACTGTAATGGTATATATATATATATGTTCATGTAACTCTTATGTAATAATAGCCTAATGCTGTGATTCAGCTCACTTCATGTCACCCCACAGATACCGTGTCATCCACATCATCACAAGGAGGACAAGTGCAGTCCAGTGAGACTGAGGTTGGTGGGTGGAGATTATATCCACATAACTTTTTTAACGATACATTTATTTGAAATATAGAGATACAGAGAGATCACATAAATTGTTATACAGTTTATTGTGATAATCGTTCTATTTTATTATTTGTTATTGTTCATCCATTAGTATGCTTAATTTATATGTGAAACTTTGCTACAGGTATGTTTGTGAAAGCAAAAAAGCATGGTGTCTATAGGGTTTGGTACCATCTGTGGTTTTAGGCATCCACTTGGGGTCTTGGAACTTATTTCTCACAAATAAGGAGGGACTACTGCACATTTGAAGGCTTGAGAGTAGCTGAGTTAACTCAGTAGTTATCTCATTAAGTCTCTACAACTCTGGGAATTAGGTTGTTAAAAAATAGCCAAGGGCATATAATAATTGGATAGCAGACCCAGGCTTGTCTGACTACAAATCTTCACTCTTTTCTACTGCCCCTGCTGCCTTCCAGGTGGCATGGTGAGTGGCTGGAGGAAGCAGTTGTCTCTGCACTGCCAGCATTGGCACATGGCTCAGTTTACTCCAACCCAGCACTGCTGTAGTATCTAGAAGTGCAAACATTAATAAAGTATGGTTGCCACGTTCAAAGCAAATTAGGAGAGATAGGAAGTCTACAGATTACTTCAATAAAATATGCTCAGGACAGTGAAGGAGATATGAGCAGGATGGATTTGGCATGGCCTTTTAGAATTAGGAACTGAGGGCACCATTGTGGTACAGCAGGTAAAGCTACTGCCTGTGAGGCCAGCACCTCATATGGGCACTGGTTCAAGTCCTGACTGTTCCACTTCTGATCCACCTCCATACTAATGGCCTGGGAAAGCAGTAGAAGATTGCCTAAGTGCTTGGGCCTCTGCCATCCACATGGGAGTCCAAGAAGAAGCTCCTGACCCCTGCTTTGGCCTGGCTCAACCGTGGCCATTGTGGCCACTTGGGCAGTGAACAAGCAGATGTAAGAGCTCTCTTTCTGTCTCTGTAACTTTGTCTTTTTTTTTTTTTTTTTGACAGGCAGAGTGGACAGTGAGAGAGAGAAAGGTCTTCCTTTGCTGTTGGTTCACCCTCCAATGGCCGCCGCTCGTCCGATGGCAGGAGCCAGGTGCCAGGTGTTTTTCCTGGTCTCCCATGGGGTGCAGGGCCCAAGCACTTGGACCATCCTCCACTGCACTCCAGGGCCACAGTAGAGAGCTGGCCTGGAAGAGGGCAACCGGGACAAGAACCCGGTGTGCCAGCGCCGCAAGGCAAAGGATTAGCCTGTTGAGCCACGGCACTGGCCCTGTAACTCTGTCTTTCAAATAAGTTAATCAATCTTTGGGAGAAAAAAAAAAAAGATCAGGAAGGCCCTGCCAGTCTTAAAAGTCTTGATAAAATGCATAGGTAAAGCCTATCAACTTCCACTGAAGACTCTTTGATAGGTTAGAAAGAGAGGACGAGGTTGAGCCTTTGCCTGAGGGGAAATATCATGGATACTTAGCATAGAGGGGGCATTGAAAAAGAAGTAGCAAGACCTTGGAGGGAAGCAGTTGGGTAGGCACCTAAGGAAAAAAGTCAGGAAGACCACAGCACTCTGGACATCAGACCCATGCCCTGTGGATTACTGTGGCTTCCCAGAATTCTGATCTTCCTCCAAACATAAGATTAGAAGGCCAGTAAGGCCTCATTACTTTTAATATTCGGTCTTGAGGATTGCTACAAGCCCAAGTAACTTAACAATTGAACCCCGGTTTGTAAATTCTGTGATCCTGGTTGGATGTGCCTTGTTCACCTCTCTGACCAGCACACAGCCTGGCAAAGTAGCCCCTTAGTAAGTATGAACCACCTTCCAGCTTCTCCTGAGAGCATTTCTAGTTTATTTTCAAACACATTAATGCTAATACTCAGTTGGTCTTGGCAACCATTTGGGGAGTGAACCAGCAGATGGAAGACCTCTCTATCTCTCTCCCTGTCTATAACTCTGCCTCTCAAATAAAATATAAATAAATCTTTTTTAAAAAAGATGGTAAATTTTGTTATGTATATGTTAACATTTTATTTATTTTTGTTAAAATAAGATTTATTTATTTGAAAGGCAGAGTTACAAGGGGTTTAGGGGAGACAGAGAGAAAGAGAGAGTGATCTTCCACACACTGCTTCACTCCCCAAATGGTCGCAAGAGCACTGCTGGGCCATGCAGAAGCCAGAATCCTGGAACTCTGTCTACGTCTCCCACATGGGTGACAGGGACCCAAGTACTTAGATCATCTTCTGCTGCATTACCAGGCAAATCAATAGAGACATGGATCTGAAATGGACCAACAAGGACTTGAACTGGAACTCATATGGGATGCCAGTGTCTCAGGCAGCTTAATCTGCTATGGTACAACATAGGCCCCAGCAGAATTTTTAAAAATAGAAATGAATGGCAAACCTCTTTCACTCTACTCCAATAATTAGCATGAACTTTTCTATTTTTCCTATCATTGATGTTCATAGAACAGCACATCATAAAATCAGGAGACCTTCTTATAAATGGCTTTGTGATTATATGACTTCCCACTCAGAAAATATGTGGTTCTCTCACTTGGCAAATTAGATGCCCCTTTTTAGTTTAATTTGAGTTCAGATTTTTTTAAGATTATTTTATGTATTTGAAATACAGAGTTACAGAGTGAGGTAGAGTCAGAGAGAGAGGTCTTCCATCAGCTGATTCATTCCCCAGATGGCTGCAACAGCTGGAGCTGCGCTGATCTGAAGCCAGGAGCCAGGAGCTTCTTCCGGGTTTCCCATGTGAGTGCAGACATTTTCTACTGCTTTCCCAGGCCATAGCAGAGAGCTGGATCAGAAGAGGAGCAGCCGGGACTAGAACTGGTGCTCATATGGGATGCCAGTGCTGCAGGCCAAGGCTTTAACCTGCTGTGCCACAGCACCGGCCCCTTAATTTGAGTTCTGAATCCAGCCCTATTCTAGCAATTCTTGCTCTTTCTTTCCCTAAATTATAGAAATCACAGCCCATCTCTTTCTCTACAGCTCTAACCCTGATTCCTGCTTCATAAATAACCACCACACACCACATCAACCAAATGTTTACATTGTAGAAAACACTAAGGGGAAGGTGACATCATTATTATGGTCATTGTGTGAGAACCAGGGCCCTATACATTTTCTCATAAAGTCATCTAATTATTTAACTCAGGGGGCTGATATAGGCAAATTATGGATATTAAAAAACCCACAAGATAACCAAAGGATACATCAAAATCAGAACACCAAAGTCTCCTCACATATTGGTTGATGTCTGCTCTGACAGATGGGAAAAGATTATATTGAGCACTGTGTGTGAGAAGAACCCTTTATTTTAGCATTGCCCATCACTGGAGCAAAGCAAAACACAATGGCCACTTCTAGGAAATAGTTTTTAGAGTTACATGTCAACAAATATAAGCAATTCTTTAACAAGTTGTACAGAGAGGCAGCTGCTGAATTAATTTTGCAGCATCCAGAGTTTGTCAACTCCCACTCCATCACTAACTTTCCTTTCTCATCTATCTAGCTAACAATGTGGCCTGACTCTAACATGTAAAGTTCAAATCTAATTGGATTCTTTTCCCAGGCAAATGATTCAATAGTTTTCTAATACAAACTAAATATTCAATTTAAGCCTGAGGGATAGGTGCATGGCCACCCTTCATTCCCCAGTGCTTTCTAAAATACCTTGTATCCTGGCAAAACTCAACTGACAGATATCCTCTAAAGATCTTCCAGGCTTCTTACTCAGGTCTTTGTGTATTTGTTCTTTGGGCCTGAAACTTTTTGCTTCCATACATTGAAAACCATAGGATTATCTAGCTAGCTAACATTAGCCTATCTCTTGGTAGAAATAAATTTTATTGTAAATGGGTTCCACCAGTAGTATAAGCAGGATAATCTTCCACTTGTGATTGGTTGGTAGAGAAAGCAGAAAATTGAAAAGAAACAGATGGGGGCAATGTGGAAGTCAACCTAGAACAGGTGAATTTTGATCTGAAGTCCAAAGGAAATGAGATGTGGGGTTGGACCTGAGAGTAGCAGGAAATCTTTGCTAACATAGGTGGGTCAGAGTTCCCTAATCAAGTGGAGGGAAGGTGTCCACTGAACTTAGGAACAAGTAAGTGCCTATGTACTGCTTTTACTTATTCTCCAGAGATGAGGACAAGGAGTAAAATCCATTCCTTCCCTTTCCCTACCTGCTCCTCCCATCCTGCCAGGTATCATCTTCCATCTCTCGTTCTCTCCACATGCAAGATCCAGCTTCTTTCAGGCTTCCAGTCTAAGCCCCCAAGAACATAGAGAAGAATTTATTTTGCTAATTTTTTCTTACTTAGTATTTTTTTTTTCCATTTGCTCAACTGAGAGTTGACTATCGATATATTCAAGCACTTTGCTAAGCACTGGAGAGAGAATAGTCAGGAAAGACAAAGGCATTTCAAGTTTCTACAAGGAGACAGGTTAGCTAATATTAAGAACTGTAGTGGAATTTAGTTATTTTCATTTGGGTTCCATTCTCCTTTCTCTCCTCCTTCAGAGGCTGACCCTCTGAGAGAGAACATTCTCTCTTATCCAAATATATATTTTTGTGCTCTGTCTTCAGTTTAGCTTAGGCAATGAAATTGAAACACTCCAGAGAAATATTGAGAGTGGAGAAACAGACAGAGCTATTGATTTCTCCTGCTAATTAGCTTCTTTGTCATATTACTGTCTATCTGGTGCTGGTTACATCCCTCTATGGCTACAACTCACTTAAGGTAACCCCAATTCTAAGACTCAAGTTCCTAGAAGGGACTACTATCACACACTGTTGAAGGAACAGTGTGGTAATCCAAGAGTTTGGCTTGCAAAGGAGGTGGCTCATTTATCCTGAAATACTTAAGAAGGGAGTAAATGGGCAGTATTCTAAATTATGGTTGGATTCAAGCAATAAGAAACATTCCATGTCTTGCAGGCAGAAATCTGACTTAAATTTCCATAACAGGAAATCATTCCTTCTGTTTTAGTCTTTCTTGCCACTATAAAAGAATACTGGATAAATTATAAACAAAAAAAGGTTGCCTGGCTCATGGTTCTGGAGGTCTGGAAATCCAAGATCGGGGGCCACATCCGGTGAAGATCTTCTTGCTATGCCATAATACGGCAGAAGGGATCACAAGACAAGACAGTACCAGGGTATAGAAGGCTTTTTAACTCTCCTCTTTTACAACTAATCCACTCCCTCAATAATGGCCTTTATCCATCATGAAGATAGTGCCCTTTGGCCTAATCACCTCTTAAAGATCCCACTTCCTATTTTTTTGTTTTTAAAGATTTATTTTTTTTATTTGCAAGTCAAAGATACAGAGAGAGAAGGAAAGGCCAGAGAGAGATCTTCCATCTACTGTCTTACTGCCCAAGTGGCCATAAGAGCCAATGATTAGCCAGGTTAAAGCCAGGAGCCAGGAACTTTATCTGGGTCTCCAACATGGGTACAGGGTCATCTTCCTGTGGCTTTCCCAGGTGCATTGGCAGGGAGCTAGATTGGAAGTGGAGCAGCCAGTAATCCAACCGGCCCCCATATGGGATGCTGGCGTTGAAGGTGGTGGCTTACCTCGCTACACTACAACACCAGTCCCAAGATCCCACTTCTTAATACCATCATCATGGCAATTAAACTTCAACATGACTTTTGGAGAGGTCATTCAAACCACAGCAGTCTATCACTCAGTTCTCAAATTCAGACTAATCAATAGACCCAAGATGCCTTGTTCAAAATGGTGGTCATATATTTTTGAAGAGAGACCTAAAAATGCTAAATCACAGAATACAAGTTGAATTTTCTTCCAAGTCTCCCCCAGAAGAAAACATGACCTATAGCTAAATTTGAAAATACCATATGAAAGTTGATATGCCCAGACCTCCCCACATTTATTAAACACGGACCCTAAAATTACCATCAATCGAGTGGCTTAAAACAACACAAATTTCTTATCTAGAGGTCAGAAGTCTAAAATATGTCCTACAGGGTTAAAATCAAGGTGTCACCAGGCTTGGTTCATTTTGGAGGCTCTAGAGGAGAATCGGTTTCCCTTATTTCTCTAGGTCCTGGAAGCTGCCTGTATTCCTCTGTGCATTTATTCTCTGCTCCATAAGGAAAGACTGAAGTCTTAAAGGCCAAGTTGAAGCCCTCAATGCTGTCTCTCCACATAAATATGTAAAGCAAAAAGAAATAGTTCATCCCTGGGTATATGCAGACATTAACAATTATGCAAAAATTCAAAAGACATAGAGGTATTGGTTCTCCAGCCCATATTCAATTAATTTGTCTGTTCTGCTTGTACAAAAGTAAGATGCATGATGGAGAATAACTAGGACAATTTCAGTGGCTATTTCAGATGTGGTTCTATCTGTCACTATTAACCTGCACTTGTTTTCACTTGAGTTTTATTAATAAGGAGTATCTAAAATAATTTACCTTAACTCGACAAGAAAACAATGAATTTTTGCTATCTTATTTCAGACTGATGTCAACTATCTTGTTCTCTGTCACAATGTGGTCTTCCAAGACATTGATCCTTTTGATATCTGATAGAATGCCACGTTGGTCCATTACTTTCATGATATTACATTAAACGGAACGAATGAACAGTAAGTAACAGATTCTTTACTTCAGTTTCTTGTTTTAGTGAGACAAACTTGGACATAGGATAGATTATAAAAATCACAGAACATTTTATGAACATTCAAGAGATAGAGTGTGAAACATCTCACAATAGCCCTTCTAATGTGAAAGGTAAGTCAAGGTTAGCCACATTTTTTTTGGGGGGGGGGTTGGAGACACCATATACTCATACCACAATTGTGTACTTCTCCAACCGTTTGCTCAGTAACCTAAATGTCTATTTTCAATGGATCCTGGAGCAAGATAGTACTCTGCAACCCTAGGAATAGTGCAAGTTGCCCTGCTATTTGAGTGTTATGACATAGCAGACACAACAGTAGTTAATAAAATTGTCTATAGCAGCTAGAGATACATGGCCTAATAGGAGAGTCATGGAGCAGATCCCTAGTATTTCAGAGCAAAGTCATGCTCTCCTCCAAGTTACTGGTTATCTGCTAGCATATCATAAATTACCCTGATGTTTTGGGGACCGTGTTGGAGTCTAGCTATAACCACCAAAGACTCTTCACAATCTGAAAAGCAGCAAGTGTCTTGCTCCTTGGCTCAGGTAGAGACTGAAAGCATAATCACGAAGAACAAAGGTATCAGTATGTGAGGGCTGCCATAACAAAGTACCAAAACTGGGTGACTTTCACAACAGAAATCTGTTGTCTCACAGTTCTGGTGACTGCGCATCTTAAATTAAGGGTTTAGCAGGACTGGTTCCTCTGAGGGCTGTGAGAGAGGCTTCTGTTCTAAGCCTCTCTCCCCTTGGCCAGAAAATAGCCTCTTCACATCATCTTTGTGCATCTTAGTGTGTTCACATTTCCTCCTTTTATAAGAGTACTGGTCATATTGATTTAGGGGCCAAACTAATGACCTCATTTTAATTTATAACCCCTATAAAGATACTCTCTCCAAACAAGGCCAGATTCTTCCAGATTAGGACACAAACATATGCTTCTAAGGGGGACAAAATTAAATTTATAATACCAACTTGGAGCCAGCGTTGTGGTGTAGTGGGTAAAGACGATAGGGTGCCTGTGACAGTGGCACCCTATCTGGGTGCAAATTCGTGTCTTGACTTCTCCAATTCTGATCCAGCTCACTGCTAATGGCCTGGGAAAAGCAGAAGAAGGTAGCCACTATTTAGGCCCCTGACACCCACATGGGAGACCAGAAACAAATTCCTGGCTCCTAGCTTCATCCTGGCCCAGTCTTGGCAGCTGTAGCTAGAAGATCTCTCTCTCTGTCTCTCCTTCTCTTTCTCTCTCTCTCTCTCTCTCTCCCTCTCTCTCTCTCTCTCTGTTACTCTTTCAAATAAATGAGTGAATCTTAAAAAAAAATGCAACTTACTTCAAAATCTAGCTACCCATAATGAATAGGGTATTACTCAATCCAACATATAATGAAATTGGATATGTGCAGGAGTATTCTATTATTAAGTAAAAATACTATCTATATTATATGAGATGAGCCCAGATCCACAAGACATGAGCAAATCACAAGTTCAGGGAATTTAAGTGTCCAAGATGCTTTCTCCAACTGCTTCACTGTCTCTCCCTCAATACACACCTATAGCTTCGTGGGAACTTTTCTATAACCCGACAACAAAGGAAGGAGAAGAGTCAGCCTCAGGCAAAACAAGCTGGTATAAGTAAATAAGTGGATGGCTGATGCATCAAAGTCCTTCTCAGAAACGACCTGAATAGGGTAGAAAGAGAAATCTTAATGAGGGGCAGAGCTTCGAGCAGTACATCTGCTTTTCCATTTTGTGCGAAAAAAAAAAAAGATGGTCTGATATAAAATCCACACTGACTCATAAAGGATAGCTAATGTGTTGGCCAGCTGGTTCCTCAAGACTTAGAAAAACAAAATTGAAAGACTGGGAGGGGGAAGAGGTCAAGGTGAGGGAAGCACATGAAAGAGTCTCTCAGACATGTGAAGATGTTTGTGTCTCATGGCATGCCCTCTAAAGAACAAGAGGACCTGCCCTATGGATGTCAGCAAACCTCCTCCCAGCTTCCCTAGGGCCTGCTGAATGTACAGTGTCATGGTGCAGGCATGCGACACAAACACAGGCTCAACCATATGGGCTTCCTTTACCAAAGGCTGATATGGCTACACCCTTACCAAGTGCCCAAACTACCAAGAGCAAAGGACAACACAGACCACTCCTATGGCACCACTGCCTGTAGCCCTTACTGGAGGACCGGTCTTCAAAGCTTCAGCTCATGGTCTCCAGGAACTCTGCTGACTCACCTTCCTCAGCAGTTGGAAGAGGGAGGAGGGGATGGATTTGAGACATTCTTGTAGAAGCAGAACTGAAAGGAATTTGTGGCAGTCTTAGTCATTTTATGATGCTACAACAGATTACCAAAGACTGGGGAACTTATGAAGAAAAGAAATTTATGTCTTACTATTCTGGAGGCTGGGACCGCCAAGGTCAAGGAGGCTGCATCTGACAAGGGCCTTCATTCTGCACATGCCCATCATGGCAGGTGGAAGAAAAAGAGAGCCTGAGTGAGCAAGAAAGCAAGCAGGGAGACAACTCTGATAGTAACTAACCAAGTCCCACAATGATGACATCTAACCATTCCTGAGGGCGGACTCCCCAGGGCTTAATCCCTTCTTAGTAGGGTCTCATCCCCAAACACAGTTGCACAGGAGGTTAAATTCCAGCACATGATTTCTAGGGGTACACTTTCAAACTGCAGCTGAGGCTGAGAGAGCACCACAGGAGAATGGGGAAGAAAAGCAATGGTAACTAAAGTTCATAGTTCTGTGACTAGTGCATGAGGACACTTCTTAAGAAGATAGAGATTTTCTGAGAACAATGGCGGGAGGTTGATGAAGAAGATGCGGAGTTCAGTTTGAGCATTTGGAGATGAGAGTGAGTGAGTGCATTTATGTATCATCAGCAAGGGGGAAGGGGGAAGGGAGAAGTCTAAATTTAGAAGCATGAAGGCTGGAAATTGATCTTATTCATAACCATGTGTCAATGCCCCCACAGCGTCCTGCATTTTTAATCTTTTGCCTCTAACTCCTGACAGAGAGCCTGTTGCTTGTCAGCTGCAGCAAACAAGCTACAGAAGTCTTCTGGGGGAAGGAGTTCTTATCTTCACTCTAGGAAATAATCATAAAGTGTAGCAAAAAGCAAACGTTTACCTGTGTATTTTATACTAAAAGGCCAAGGGCACTCCCGCCACCAGTCTTGTCCCACTTTATTGCCAGCACCAAGAAGAGAGTCCTGTACCTTGTAGCCTCTCAAATATTTGTGGATGAGTGGAATCAGTGGAAGGATGCAGGCATGAAAGAATCAACAATCCTGCAGGGCATAATGGTGGCAGAAGCCTTGTGAGAATTTTCCCCTCCCCAGAACTTTTGGACAAGACTGAAAGAAGTGTGGTTAAGAACATGAACTCTTGCCGGCGCTGTGGCTCAACAGGCTAATCCTCCGCCTTGCTGCGCCGGCACACCGGGTTCTAGTCCCGGTCGGGGCGCCGGATTCTGTCCCGGTTGCCCCTCATTCTGTCCCGGTTGCCCCTCTTCCAGGCCAGCCCTCTGCTGTGGCCCGGGAGTGCAGTGGAGGATGGCCCAAGTGCTTGGGCCTGCACCCACATGGGAGACCAGGAAAAAGCACCTAGCACCTGGCTCCTGCCATCGGATCAGCGCGGTGCGCCGGCTGCAGCGCGCCATCCGTGGCAGCCACTGGAGGGTGAACCAACGGCAAAAGGAAGACCTTTCTCTCTGTCTCTCTCTCTCACTGTCCGCTCTGCCTGTCAAAAAAAAAAAAGAACATGAACTCTTAACTGGGACTCCACAACTCCCTAGCTGAGTGATTCGTCCAAATTACTTACCCTCTCTGTGCATGCCCCCCCTCCCTGTGAAATAAACAGTCAACGCTCAGAGCAGCAATTGGGGGAAAGTCCGAAGTAAGTGGCAGTGTTATTATTTCTGGCATTTTGACGCGAACCTAAACCTGGGAGACAGGCATTCCCAGAGGTGGGCAAATCCTCATCCTCCGCCTCTAAGGGAATAGCACTTTTGTCTCCCTTCTCCTCCCAGACAGATTTTTTGTTTTTTGAAAGTTTTTATTTAATGAATACAAATGAATACAAATTTTCATATGTACAGCTTTTAGGGATCTAGTGTTTCTTCCCCCCATTCTCACCCTCCCACGCCCACTCCCATCCCACCTTCCACTCACTCCCTCTCCCATTCTATCCTAAGTAGAGATTTCAACTACTTGCACCCACACAGACACACAAAGTATAAAGTACAGTTTGAAGACAAATTTTATTGTTAATTCTCATAGTATAAATCATTAAGGACAGAGGTCCAACGTGGGGCGCAATTGCACAGTGACTCCTGTTGTTGATTTAATAACTGACACTTTTTTCATGACGTCATTGCTCATTGGCGGCTCTTGAAATGAGCTGTCAAGGCTATGGAAGCCTTTTGAGTCTACAGACTCCGTGGGTTTTTAGACAGGGCCATATGCAAAGTGGAAGTTCTCCCTTCAGAGAAAAGCACAGCCTTCTTTGATGCCCTCTTCTTTCCACTGGGGTCTCACAGAGATCCTTCTTGCAGAAAAGTTTTTACTACTATGTCTTGGCTTTCCATGCCTGAAATGCTCTCGTGGTGTTTTCAGTCAGGCCTTAGGAGCTGATTCTGAGCCAGACAGCTTTTGATACCCTAACCCATGCCCTTGTTCACTGGCAAAACACGGAGGGCCTGGGTCTCAGCTGCAACGTCCCGCAGTGAGCTGTGTGTTTCCCAAGCTTCCGGGCTTGGCTTCCCTCGAGTATCCACGAAGAGCTGAGCGCCACGTACTCTTCAGCTCAAGTGTGGCTGGCCTCGGGTCTGCGAGTCCGATGCTAGGCGGCCGCTCGCCTCCGCCCCTCGGCGCTCAGCTTCTTCACCTCTCACTCTTCCGCCGGTGCCCTGGGCTCCTCGCACCCTGCGCTCCCCGCACCACCCCGGGGAGGCGCCTCGGTGGCGTCCCCAGGCCGGAATGCCCGCGCCCGGAGCGCGACGCACCTTCTCCCGGGCAGCCCGCCGGCGGCGCCTTTAGACCGAGCGCTCTGGGCACTCGCTCACTAATGTTTAACTCGGGGCCGAAACTTGTGAGAGCCCAGTGACTCCGCGGCCGGGGAGCAGCGGAGTGGGACGTGCGTCTTGGCGGCTCGCGGTGACTTGTGCACGCGCCCCTGCTCGGAAAGCTCAGTTCTGAGGAGACGCCGACAATGAAGGTGAGTAGAGTGCCTCGCCCTCCCCCAGTCCCAGGTCTAGCTGTGGATGTCCACTGGCCAAACTTTCCCCAAACCGCCCCAAAGCCCGCTGAAGGGGCCCTGGGATTGCCAGTAGGCGGAAGCCCCCCGGGCCACGCTCTGACAGGTGAAAGCACCTGGCTCTGGCTGAGTCCCCTGACGCCTGTGGTTTCTGCTAAGACCCACGCTCCACCGAGCCTTGGAAGTCCGGGAGAGCCACCCACAGAACGCACTCCCAGAAGGGTAGGGGTAGAGCACCGGCAGTTATGTGCTCCGAGGCCACAAGTTTAAGGGAAGTCTGGTGCACCCCCCTCGTGTAACACGCGCCCATCTGCAAATTGCGCTGCCTCCGGAGCAGCCAGAGCCCCGACCCTCTCCTGCAAGCCGGGGGGCCGAAGGCTTCCCTCTAACTGGACATGATCTGCCCGGCTTGCAGACGCCCTGGAAGGTGCTCCTGGGACTGCTGGGTGCTGCTGCTCTTGTCACCATCGTCACCGTGCCCGTGGTTCTGCTGAACAAAGGCAGTAAGTTTGAAACGCCTGAAAACCATGAGACAGTTGGCTGCCAGTCTTTTCACACTGAGGGGGACGAGGGACTTGCTGGGGGCTTGGACTAGGGCGCCAAAGTGTAGCTGAGAAGGCTTCTCTGGCAGCGGTGGGCTGCTGGATGCACTCTGCAGGGTCTCAAGTGTTCAGGCTGTGAGCCTTACAAACACCACATTCTTTATGTTTTGTTATGTACTTCCTGAAAGTGAGGGGGAAGTCAAGATCTCATTTATTAAGTTTATGTTTAATTTTAAAAGTTTTAAATTTAAATATAATTATTTTAAAAAGTTCATGGTGAGCTTTTCAAAGAAAAAGAAAAAAGACAATGTTTAAAGATCCCAAACAAGGCAGTTAGGATATCTAAAGGGGAGAGAGGGTATGAGAAAGAACACCCCAAAATACAGTTTTGAGAACAGACAATGAACAGAGATCCCAGGATATTTTCCTTCTGAAATGAGAAAAATGAGGATCCCATGTAGGGAAGTAACTATTTGACCAATTTAGGAAAGTTGCAAAGCTAAAACATGATGTTGATGTGCATGATAATATTCAGCGGGGGATGGAATTTGTGATCTGCCGATGGGTTCTTTCAAGTCTTTTTAGTTTGCCTGAATGTTCAGTTAATTATGTTCTTTAATATACGACTCTCAGATCATGGAAGGTTCACTATTGGGTATAAGTAAGTGAGAATAGCTACTTTGGGTTTCCTCTGGTCCTACTTTCCTTTTCAACACTTTCATTTCAGTATTACTTGTTTCTAAGTTAGTCAGCTAACTGAAGCATTTTCTTTGGATAGTTCAGGCAGTTAGGAAATGTATAGTCAGTGCTTTCATACCCAGGGAGTCTTATCCAGATTTGAAGGTGGCAGTTCAGAATTACTTGGCAGAATTATCAAAAATGCTTGCCCTGCAATTTCAGGACCAAGACAGAGGTGCCTAAGGTTAAGCAACAGAACCAGCTGATCTGTTGTAATTACATTGGTTACTTCCATTCTAGACTATCAAATGACATATGTCAGGTCAGTTTATGTTTGACTTTTATGAACCGTTAATTGGTAACTATTTTCATCAAGTGATACTTTGTATACTCAAAGTGTGCTCTGTTGATATCATCAATATTTATAGGACCATATTATGTTCCTTGAGTTTTGCTAGCTGCTATGACTACAAAGATAATATTTTATAAATAATGAAGGTCCCTGGCCTCAAGAGGTTTACAGTCTAGAGGGGATACTCAAACAAATGTATCTGCTGGAAAGTAGTGTGATAGCCTGTCTGTCTCCAGTGCATCTCTTCAGCATCTCTGGAAGGAGTGATAAAACTGTAATCACCAGGACTTCTCTTCAGAAAAGTTAGGGGAATATTTGTCTTTGAAAAGCCACTTGAGATGGGCGGTAAAACAGTGTAGAGAACTGGGATGTACAGCTGACTTGTGTGGGGCTACCTTGAGTTCACTACGTGGATTCTGTTTTGCTGGACAGAGTATACAGACAGGAGAACATGCCTGGCCATTTCTCCTAAATGGTGCCTAATCTCTTCTCACAATGAAATGTGAACAGATTTCAAGAATGTTCATAAGAGGCTCAGGTGTCTCCATCTAGCTACTTTCAGGATTCAAGAAGATAATCTAGAAAGGCTTGAACAATCTGTCCTGAGGGTTAGAAAAGCTCTCCTGGAAAGGCCAGGAAGACTTCTCAGGTAACTTTTGAGAGGAAGCTTGAATAGTTACCATCAGTTTCTGGAGATAAGGTTTTCCAGAAAATGTGAATGCCCTGTGTGACAACACAGAGACAAGATTACATCCTCCATTCTGGGAGTCTAAAAAGACCTGGGGCCAGAAGGAAGGGTGGGCAGCAGGAACAGGAGTTTGGAACCTGTGCCACACAGAACGATTGCAGACTTCTGAGGGTGCCTGAACTCTTGGACATGAAAGGAAGAGCTAGGTTGAAGTGGCGAAGACTGGATGGGGAAACAAGGGAAATGGCCCAGGGTCACTTATGATGCAAATCAGAATCTGGAAACTTTGGAAACATGAATGACTGGATTTCCGTAACTTCTAAAACATTGGGTGGTGAGGGGAAGGGTTGCTGAAGACGTGTCTGGGGCACCTGTGTGGAGATGTGGTTTCATGGTAGATTTATTTACTCTTATCACTCTAGTTATTTCTCTTCTTATATTCTTAATTTGCATGTCTGTATATCATCGACTTTTGTTGCCTGCCTTACCATAAGGTACAAAGATGAAAGTTCAGGAATGCGGAATTTTCACTGAATCAGCAATATCATTCCTGAAAGGGAATGTTCTTAAAAAGAATACCAAATCATTCCCCAAGAAGATACGTCCACATTATCAACAGGAAAGGAGAAAGGAAGGGGGGAATATAAAAGAAGGGCTAAAGGGTAAGGAGAGGAGAGCAGGGAAAGGCGAGGCAAGGGAAGAGAAGGGTAAAAGGGAGGTTTGATAGAAAAACAAAGACTTAGATTATGCAGAAAGCGAAGAACTAAACAGCCAAAAGGAAGGAGGAAGAAATCAGAAAATCCGAGTTTATCCCCTGAGAGGCTGGTTGGTTTAAGAGAAGGTCAAGTGTTTCCATGTGGGAATCTGACTTTAGTGGAACTATACACACCAAGACAGAGGTGGAAATCTTCATGGCTTAGTGGTACTGAAACCTCACTCAGTATTCATGATTCCTTTATTTCCTCTTTTATGTCACACTATATGCTGAGATCTTAAATATTTTATTATGCGTCAAATAGTTTATTAAAGAGTTTTATTATGAGGTAGATATGTATCTTGTTTTCCTTTGTTCTTTTTATTGCCTTGGCAGTAAGTTTCCTCGATACCCTCTTTCTGTTCCTAAGAAATTGGACTGCTCATTCTTCCACCAGTAATGAAAGAAACCCAAATGTGAAGGAGACAGGAATAATCAGGGAAAGAAAAGATAACATCAATGAAGTTTGCCTGTGGAAGACTAGACTGTCTTCCCAGTTTAAAAGCACAGAAACAAGGCTGAATGGGAGCTTTGTATATTTCAGAGGACAGTTTCTAAACAGTGTGCTCTGTCAAAGCTCTAGCTGATTCCAGTCAGCTCAGCTAACTGTTGTCAACCTTTGTGGAGTGCTCATGGGCTCAGAGACTGTTCTTTTTCAGGACAGTTACTTTGGCATTTGGTTTCCTAGTCATAGCATGTGCTTTAACTTTCTCTGTTTTAGAGATCTTTGCCTGTCTTCTCAAAAGGAATCAGAAAGAGATCACTTGAAGCAACTGACTGGAGCTAGCTCAGTGTACTTCAAATTTTATGACTTACGAAAGTGCTGAGGCCTACAGGGAATCATAATAATATGATTGTAAATAATATGCAGGTGCAGCTTGCTTGTGGCAGACAAAGCATGCAAGGATGTATATTCGCTAGGTGCCAGGTGTTGGGCTGAGGGATTTTAATATATTTCTTATTTAATCCTAAAGCAATTCTGAAGCGTGGTATTACTATCATCTTCATTTGTATGGCAGATTTGCAGAAACTTTGAGATGGTGCTTTAGTTGTCTGATACTGCTTACTGCATTATTTCATAGTTTCTGTGGGTCAGGAATTTTGGACTGGCTTAGCTGATTGTTCTGCCTAGGGTTTTCTAAGAGGTTGCAGTCAAGGCATCATCTGAAAGCTTGGCTGGACCTGGAGGGAACTTGTTCGAAGTTCCACAGGATGGAGATTCACACTTAGGCAGTGTGACTCTGCATTTGATTCTCAGTGCTGTATGACTCCCTATCATTCTGTTAGCTTGTGATCAAGTACAAAATCAACTTGGTCATATTAGCACAATTGTTATAACTGCTCATTTTCATAGCTGTATTATAATTTCATGACCACTAATCCCTGTGTGCTAAGTGTTCTGAGTAGGGAGCCTATAGCTGATGCCTCCAGGCCCATAGGAAGATGTGTAAAGACACAAAATTTCCTTCAGGATTGACATTCCATGCCTTTCAAATGGTCTTATTGACTATTATAAGCAGGAATACTAAGTCCAGACTTACTTAGTTGCATTAAATTGCACCTGCTTCATTTCTGATGCAAATTATATGATTTCATTTGATCATCACACAATAATAGATGTCTGAGAGTTATATTAATATCTTGACTTGCTACACTTGAAGAAACCAAGGCACAGAAAAGCTTAGAAGCTTGCAAGTAGTACTGGATCTTGGGAATTCCAATCTTTGACCTCTGGCCTTCCCTGAGCCTCCTGGTTCCCATAAATGACTGGTTTAGAGAAATGCATTGATAGTAATTTTCTGAGTTAATCTTCAGTCACAGCTTTATGGCTGGATGCTGACTCTCTCATTACTGTTGTAAATCAATGTCTTGTAAATATTTTTACCTTTAGTCTTTACAACTCCTTTATGGCTTCCCAAAGAGGGTGTATCTCAATTTGAGAGAAAGCTGAAACCACAAAATACAAAAGTGAGGAGTTTATTCTTTTATTCTTTTCCAACTGTTGTATTTTCAGGTTTATATTGCACTTATGAAGTATATCTTCCTACGAAGTTCTTAAAAACTGAAATATAAACCATTGGCTTTCTCTAACTGTACATTTTAATGTGCACATTTCTTCATTATTTAATACACTGGGTAAACAAGTAGATCCATGAGCTTAGGTCACATAATTCAGCATCTAAGGCCCAAGGAAAGGAGACAATTTAAGGCAGAGCCAAAGCCATTAGGAATATTTGTCCCTGATGTTCTGAAAGCCATGGTGGCTCAGAATGTATCACTGAGGAATAAGGATAGGAGCGGCCGCCTATGCAGTGAGTATTATCATCTACCCCTTCTGACTTAACATTGAATCCCCAAAAACTTAGTAAGGTGGTTCCTGTAGCCCCAGTGTCATCTCTGGGGGCTGGGACCATCTTTTCTTATTTCCCTCAGTTGTTTAAAGGGCTTCTCTGAACAAGCTCAGGCCATGAATTTCATGTATGACTTATTTCTCAGTGATATTTATTCATTTTTTTTAATTCCAGCCAGGAAACTCTTTTAGTATGCAATTTAAAACTTCTTCAGGACCAAGATCCTATAGTGGCCAGAGGCAATATTTGTCATTTTAACAATATTTTTTATCTTTATTATTATTATTTTTTTTTATTTTTTGACAGGCAGAGTGGACAGTGAGAGAGAGAGAGACAGAGAGAAAGGTCTTCCTTTTTGCCGTTGGTTCACCCTCCAATGGCTGCCGTGGCCGGCGCACCACGCTGATCCGAAGCCAAGAGCCAGGTGCTTCTCCTGGTCTCCCATGGGGTGCAGGGCCCAAGCACCTGGGCCATCCTCCACTGCACTCCCGGGCCACAACAGAGAGCTGTCCTGGAAGAGGGGCAACTGGGACAGGATCCGGTGCCCTGACCGGGACTAGAACCCAGTGTGCCGGCGCTGCAGGCGGAGGATTAGCCTATTGAGCCGCAGCACTGGCCTTCAACAATATTTTTTTAAACACATATTGCACATCAGGTGTTCCTATAGGTGTGGAGGAGGCTGGTCTCTGGACTTTCACAGTGCATGGGGCAGGTAGATTGCAGGCAACTGCAGAATTAATCTCTTGCAGTAAAAATCAGCATAACAAAAGCCAAGTGGGATGGAGAGAACTAGAGGACATAGAAAGGAGGTTCTCTCTAATTGCAAGTATGACTTTGAGTCACTGGAGCATTTAAGCATAAGTGCAGCATGAACAAATTTCAAAACACATGACTGATTCCTGTGTCGTTAATGGCTGGGTTTGAGGGGTGGTTTGTTTAGATGAATGATAATGGTAGCTTGTACAAGGGTGGTACCACTGAAGATGGTTTTTTATAAGTGGAATGTGTTTGGGAGGTAAGACAGTGTACAGGAATGTGGAAAGTGGGGGAAGAAGAGAGAAAGATGATTTCTTAAACAGCTGACCGCATAGCAGAAGTGGAGAATTTTCTCTTGCCTCTAATGGCTATTTCCTTCCCACAAGAGCTAATCTGAGAGGTTTCTCCAGACTAAGTCCTTTGTCCTGCTGTATCAGCCTTCTCCTTAGAAAGCAGAATCCTTCTACGTCATATTCAACTAGCACTGGCTTTCTCTAATTTGGCAAGTATTTATTGAGCATTTCTGTATGCAGCCACTTTATTGATCCCTAGGGATATAACTATGATAGCTGTGGCCCTTGACTTCAAATAATTCACATTGTTAAAGAAAACAGAAACATTTGCTTGTTCATGCAGTGAAGGACCTGATTACCAATTACCTTGTGAAGCACCTGAAATTCTTCCAACTCTTAGCTCACCTTCCTCAAACTGTGGTCTGTTTTCTGAGCATCCCCAGCTTGTCCTATGATACTTGAAGGCGGCTGCTGCAGCTCGGCATATCACAAGCACATCGCTTGCCCACGCAGGGCACAAGACTCGGTTGTTCATTCATGGTCTGTTATATCAGATAGTAAAGCCTTTTCCAGAATTCTTCCAGCCTGGGACATGCTTTCCCTCAGGTACTATTGGCTAAATTTGTGGCATCTCACCATTTCTGAACTAATCACTGGCAAGAGGAATGAGTTGCTCTGGTTGAGCTACTCTGATCAAGATTCACCTTTTGGGACAGAAGGGGAACTTCCTTCCTTAGTGCATGGAAGGGGAGGGGTAAACACTAGAATTGGGAATTCTAAAAGAAACAATGGACGTGGGGGACTCTATGAGATCTATAAAGCATTTTATTATTGCTCTCTTTTTATTCCATTAAAGAGATTCTATTTGCTAATAAAATAGGACTGTCATCAAATCAGCTGCGATCACCAAAGAATAAAATACTATAATCCTCACCTTCCTTTCCTCTCTCATTCCTAACCACCTGGGTTTATTGCAAAGCAGTGTGATCGAGGGCAACTTTTTGATGGCAAGGGCATTTTTGACCCCATAATTTGTTTTCTTTGGGGATCCAATATTATCAAGAAGAGTGAAGAATTGCATTTTCAGTATTTGGTATTAAAATAAAAATCTGAGACAATGGAGAGGGTGGAAACATCTAGGGGATTACTCTCTATTTTCTCACGAAAACTACACACAAATTATCACAATATTAATTCATAATAATAAAAAGTGGCAAAGGAGTCAGAATAAAATGGAAGACATTGAAAAACAGACTTTGGGAGCCAGTGTGTTACAGTTGGTTAGGTTGCTGGTAAGCTGCTGCTTAAAACACCGACATCCCATATCAGTGTGCCAGTTCGAGCCCAGGCTGCGCTTCTTCTGATCCAGTTCCATGCTAATGCATGTGAGAAGGCAATGGAAGAAGGCACAAGTGCTTGGGCACCTGTCACCCATATGGGAGATCAGTTGGAGTTGCTGTCTCCTGGTTTAGGCCTGGCCCCAACCTAGCTGTTGTGGCCATCTGGGAGCAAACCAGTGGATGAAACATCTCTCTCTCTCTCTCTCTCTCTCTCTCTCTCTCTCTCTCTCTGCTATTGTCTTTCAAATAATTAAGCAAATCTTTTTAAAAATAAAAGAATGGTAAAAATTAGAGTTGTTTTCATGTCAAGAGCCTCAGGTGATCACCGACGTCATACATAAGAGTGTTAATTGCTAAATTCACAATAGGAATCACTGAGAATTAACTGAAAACTTGTTCTCAAACAGTTGTGTGTATGTGTGTGTGCAAATGTTGAACTCTTAGTATAGAGTTGGTCTTCTGTGTATAAAGTTAATTGAACATGAATTTTAATGGAGAATGGAACTGGAAATGGGAGAGGGAGGAGGAAGTGGGATGGGAGTGGGGATAGGAGGGCAAGTATGGTGGGAAGAATCACTATATTCCTAAAATTGTACTTATGAAATTTGTACCCATTAAATAAAAAGTTTCTTTGGGTAAAAAAAATTAGAGCTGCAAAATTATCACAGGAATTTAAGACCTGAAGTAATTAATGATCATTAAAATATTAATAAGGAAAACAAATAAGTAAAAGCAAACAAGATAACCTCATAATACCTTGAAGACATAAGTTAATTTGACATGGACAAAAAGAGTCTAGTTGATGAATCAAATCATTTTTGTAAAATTACTGGTGAAGAAAAATTAATGTGCATAATAGTGATTTCATTACAATCTAAATGATTTGACTATATTAAAAGGAAAATCCAGACCCCACCATCAAATGGCCCTAATTTATTTCCCCTTGCTGCACTCTTACCCACTCTCCTGGTAGACTATTCCATAGTCTAGTATAGATATATAGTATAGTATAGATAGTATTTCATGAATATATCTCTTCAAGCCTCCAACACCCCTCACCATACTCATTCTCAACTAAGGAGCCCACTTAATTTAATGAGGAAATAAAGCCATTAGAAGACAACCCCTTCAATTCCTAACAGCCTGTCTATACAACTACCTCTCTCTGAGGACATCAGATAAGCTGCCTGGCTCCTAACTAGAATCAGACTGTCTATTGTGCACTGCATCCTATTTTCTCTGTTTACCTAAAGACAAGGCTGCAGCTATTCCTCACTGAATGACATCCTCAGTTTTTCCATATCTGTTAGATCATAAACACACTGTAACCTCTCCTTCAATAAAGAAGAAAGAACAAAAGAAAACCTCTTTGTTTACCCCACATCCGTATCAATGAGTCAATCCCTGTTTCTGTTGTATTTACTACAAAGTTGCTCTAAGTCAGGGTGGGTATTAGGGTGCAGTGGGTGCCACTGCCTGGGATACCCACATCTCGTATCAGAGTGTTTGTTCAACTCCCAGCTTTGCTTCCCATACTGCTTCCTGATATCAAAAAACAGCTCAAGTACATTGGGTCCCTGCCACCTACATGGGAGACCTGGATGGAGTTCTTGGCTCCTGCCTTCAGTCTAGCCCAGTCCAGGATATTGCGCTCTTGCATGCATTTAGGGAGTGAGCCAGCAGATGTGAGATCTCTCTCTCTCTCTCTCCCTCCCTCCCTCCCTCCCTCCCTCTCTTCCCACCCTTTTTCTCACTCTCACTCTTTACTCCTCTCTTTCTGTCCACCCTCTCTATCCCTCTGCAGTCCTTCTCTGGTAAATCCACTGGAATAATGGCTAGTCCATTATACCACTAAAACTGCTGCTTTTTTCAAAGTCCTGATTGCCGTTCATATTGCCAAATACCAAACTCAGTTCTCACTCTTGCATCACATGACTTGAATCTGTTGTCCTTCTCCATTGCCACTTTGGGTCACTACTCTCCTGCTTTTCCTTGAAGCTCACTGTGTGCTCCATCCCAATCTCCTGTGACTTCTAACCTTAGTTTACTCCAGGGCTGTATCCTCCTCCCTCTTTACAGTGGATGACAACATCCACTCCCAAGACCCTAACTACTGTCTATAATGTGACAACACACATTTTTCTCCAGCCTACACCTCTATCTTAATCTCTAGGTGCATATATCCAACTGGATCCTGAGCATCTCTATTTGGATGTGATAGTGGCATCTTACATTGACTCTCTCAAAACTCTTCATCCCCCATAACATTCCTTCCTTAGTACATCCTGGGATTTGCAAATAGCAACTCCAGGGTTTGTAGCTGCAGAGGTTAATGTCCTTATCTGTCTCTCCTTCACAAGTAACATCCAATTGACCAGCAATTCTACAATCTCTATCTTCAAATTCTTTCAGAATTTGACCTACCTAACGACCTCTACTGCCACTGCCCTGGTTCATGACACCATTACCTCTCACCTAAAATTGTGCAAAAATCTCCATTTCTTTTCCTGCCTCCCTATGGCACAGTCTCTGAGACTGTGACTATGATGGATTTTCTGTCTGTGGTTAGGTTGTGTTATGTGGCACAGTTGCCTCTAAGAAAGGGCGATAATCTCCATGGGCCTGACTGAATCACATGAGCAGAGTTCCTCTGGCTGGTCTCAGAACAGACCTGAGAAGGAATCCTCATGCTGCTGTTGTTGACTTGGAACATAGATAAGCCATGCAGCAAGGAGTGTGGCCAGTGTCTGGGAGGTGAGAGCAGCCCCCAGCTCATCATCAGCAAGTAAATGGGAACTGCTTCCTCATGACCTCAAGGAACTGAATTCTGCCAAAAACCTGTGTGAGCCTGGAAGCAGACTTCTCCCCAGAGCCTCCAGCTGACAGCCTAGTCTGGCCAAAGCCTTCATTTTAGCATTACGTTACCCTTAACCGAGAACCCAGCTGGACGACAGACCTACAGAAACCTGAGCTAATACATGGGTGCTGCAATAACACAAGTTTGTGACAATTGTTAGAGACATTAGAAAAGTAATACAGTGATATATGAACCTGAGCTAAATCACATCCTCCTCTGTCCACCACTGTTCACTGGCTTCTATCTTTCAGAGAAAAACCAGGGCTCTCACACTGGCCTACGAGACCTGGAGATCTAAGCCCATCACATGTCCAAGTCCCTTTCCTACTGTCTCTTTCTCCCCCTTGATATCCATCCTGCCCCAGATGCTTTGTGCCTGTTGCTCTTTCTGCTGGGAGTACTCTTCCTGGCATGTTCCATTGCTCACTCCCTTACTCTTTCAGGTTTCTGCCCAGTGGGGACTTTCTTATCCATTCTGGTGAAAACAGCAACATCCCAACCCTGACATTCCTCTTCATTTCCCTGCTTCATTTTCCTTGTGGCACTTGTTACCACCAAATGTGGCATTACTTATCTATGCTTGTTCATAACATCTCCCATCATTAGAATGTAAGCATCATGAACATAGGAATATTTCATGTTTTGTTCACTGTTGTGATGTAGTGCCTAGAACATTGAATAACAGTGTGGGTGCCAAATAAATATTTGGGAAATTAAAGAAATTATCTTGGAGGCTGGCACCGAGGCTCACTTGACTAATCCTCTGCCTGCGGCGCCAGCACCCTGGGTCCCAGTTGGGCGCCGGATTCTGTCCCGGTTGCTCCTCTTCCAGTCCAGCTCTCTGCTGTGGCCTGGGAAGGCAGTGGAAGATGGCCCAAGTGCTTGGGCCCTGCACCTGCATGGAAGAAGCACCTGGCTCCTGGCTTCAAATCAGCGCAGCTTGTCGGCCATAGTGGCCATTTGGGGAGTGAACCAATGGAAGGAAGATCTTTCTCTCTGTCTCTCTCACTGTCTAACTCTGCCTGTCAAAAAAATTATCTTGGAGCTCATGCTAGAAAATTATTTTTGATGCATATTTTTATATGTCACTGAAATTCTCATTAAATTGTGTATATCCACAAGCATGGAGTCTAATCATCCAATACTACGTCATGTATATCTTCTATTCGTAGAATCAGTGCTAGAAGCTATCTGATAAGGACACATGACATTCATGACCATATATATTTATAGTATGGCTAATACCTCAGTTTAAGTGTTTAAATAGAAAAAACAAGGAAGATGAGGAGGAAATAAGAATGGATTGATTAAGGGACTATTCGAGAAGCATGAGGAGGGATGATGAGAAAAAGATGGCCACAAACGAAGATTATTTATTTGAGAAATTTGTCAATAAGCTCGGGTAGAGAAATAAAGAGATGGCTGGAGGAGGCAGCAGAGTCAGGCAATTATGTAAGATGGTGCTCCTTCTGTGTGCTCACAGACAAGGCAGATGTAAGCAATGGAGAGACTGGAGATGTGTGAGAGGAAAAGATGATGTGGAAATGATCTTCCTTGGGAATCAGGAAGACAAGGATCTAAGGTGTGGGCATCTGTCAGGCACCACCTTTCCCTCTCTGTGTCCTAAGGAAAGGGTTAAAGAAAGGCAGGAGGCACAGAAATCAGAGAAATGATGAGTGTAATAGAAATTAAACCCTTTATGGTGGCTTCAGCTGTAAAAAGAAATCCTGGAAATTTTTATTGGGTAACTTTATATTCTTTTCAAAATGTGTCTTCTCAGGTCTCAGTTATTCAGCATTGTGTAAGGTTTAAAATCCAACAAGAGGACCAGTGCTGTGATGTAGCAGGTTAAGCCACTGTCTGCAGCACCAGCATCCTATGTGGGTGTCAGTTCAAGTCCCTGCTGCTCCATTTCTGATCTGGCTCCCTGCTAATGCGCCTGGGAAAGTAGCAGAAGATGACCCAAGTCCTTGGACCCAGCGGCATTCACATGGGAGACTTGGAAGAAACTCCTGGTTCCTGGCTTCGGCTTGGCCCAGCCCTGATAGTTAAGACCATTTAGGGAGTGAACTAGTGGATGGATGATCGCCCCCGTCTCCTCTGTCTATCATGCTGCTGTACCTCTTTCAAATGAAATAAATAAATCTTAAAAAAAAAATGCAAGAAAGGTGGGGTGGAGGAAGGCAGAAATACAGAAAGAAAAGAAGCCTGTACTGAAATTTACATGACTGCATATTTAAGGAAAAGATGATGAAAGCTGTTGGCTTCAGCATGGGAGAAAGAATGAGGTGGCACAGATTCCTTTCCAGGAAGCCTCAGAGTTGTCGTCCCTAACACAATCCAAAGGGAACAGACTGAGGTTTGTAGAGAGATGGGACACCTTTCAGACCTAAAAGCACTAGAACTGATCCAAATCCACATAATGCTACTGGCCTGCCTATTTAAGTTAGTTGCAATCATTGAATTAACACTTCTATAAGCACCAATGCATCTTTACCAAGTCACAAAGAGTGCCAGTGTGATATTTACCAAGTGTCATCACTTTTCCACATATTTTTTCATGTATATATTCATTTATTTAACAAAGATTAAATATTTTTTCAGCTTTTGACTAGGGGCCCAGCATTGTGGCTCAGTGGGTTAAGGTACCACTTGTGACACTGGCATCCCATGAGTGCCAGTTTGAGTTGCAGCTGCTCTGCTTCTAATCCAGCTTCCTGCCATTGTGCCTGGGAAGGTAGCAAAAAATGGCCCAGGCTCTTCCACCCGTGAGGAAGACCAGTATGGAGATCCTGGTTCCTGGCTTCAGCCTGGCACATACTTGGCTGTTGTGGGCATTTGGGGAGTGAAGCAGCAGATTAAAGTTCTTTCTGTCTCAGTCTCTCTGTTGCTTTCATTAAATATATAAATATTTTTAAAAGAAAAGTTTTTTTAAAAAAATAAATAAAATTTTTGATTACTATATAGTACTTAAACATTTTCATGGGGTACAGTATGGTATTTCAACATATATATACAGTGTAAACTGCTCAAATAAGGTAATTAACATTTTCATTTCCTTATTTTTCTTTGTGGTTACAGCCCATCTGCTCCTACTTTCCAGGTCTGGTACAGAATATAATACATTATTGTGAACTGTAGTTGTTGGACAACCAGTACCAAAACACAGTTAGACACAAGAAATAGATGGTGATGTTCCACAGCACAGGGAGGCACCCAGAGCCAAAGATGCAAACAGGTTTAGAAGAGGTTGTAACCACAGCCTTGGAGCCACATTGCCTCCTGTAAATGAAGCTTTGGTGCATACTGATTGTGGGATTTGAGTACAGTTATAGCTCTGCCTGTGTGTGCCTTTGTCTCCTTATCTGTAAACAGGAAATGAGAATAAAAGAAATAACTGAATTGACAAAAGTAAACAATGCCTACAACAGTGCATTAAAAAACTTTATAAGAATGTATAATTATTATTCTTTACATAATTTTTCACTTTCTTATTCCTTTTTCTCTAAGATTTTTTTTTTATTTGAGAAGCAGAGCTAAAGAGATAGAGAGAAAGAGAGAGATATCTTCCATCTGCTGATTCACTCCCCAAATGCTGCAGTGGCTGAGGCTGGGCCAGACCAAAGCCAGGAGGCTGAAACTCCATCCTGGTCTCCCTCGTGGATTCAGGGGACCAAGGATTTGGGCCACGTTCTAATGCTTCCCCAGGCACATTAGCAGGGAGCTGGATTAGAAATACAACAGCTGGACTGAAACCAGCCTTCTTATGGGATACAAATGTTGCAGGCAACAGCTTAACCTGTTATGCCACAATGCCACTCCCCTTTCCAATTCCTTAGAAACAGATCGTGTAATAACATTTACCTGGTATTCTTGACATTTTTGCCAGGAAAATACTGGAAAATGGTTAGTTTCTGCAGCTGTTTTGTTTTCCAGTGATTGTGTCTCCTCATGTATTGTATGGCAAACATTTGTCACCAAGAGTAGTCTGTTGATTATGCTTATCAGTCTTTCTGGAAAGTTCCGCAGTGAGTCAGTATTAGAACTTTCAACTTCCCTAAATGCTGATGTTCTGCATAATCAGTTCTCTCTCTAACACAGGCTGATTATTCTTGGCTGCACTGTAACAGCTTCCATTGATGTCTTTCTACAACTACTTTAAAGTATTTCTCAAGAGATACCAGTCCTTTGCCAGACTGCATACTTCATGGGTCTGTGTCTCATACTTAAGAAATTTGCATGTTTCAACTGTTTCTCATTATTCTGGAATATATTGCTCTGTGTCAGTCACTTTAGTGGGTCCCAAAATCATGTAAATATTAGTTAAGGTCATTATTATTATACCAGTCTTGTTTATTCCCAAGAAGAAACTTATCAAAGTGAGAAGGGGCAATTATAACCAGAGGAAAAATAGCAATTTTAATTTCAAAAGGCATAAGCATACTGCTACCTTGTATAGTGCCAGCTTCATGTGTGTGTGGAGCCTCCTGTCTCTTCTCTTAGGCTGAGTGAATTTGGCAGTACAAAGGAGTTTGGTACAGGCAGCCCCGCTAGCCCCGTCCTTCTCTGTCAGCAGGATAGCCACCATCATCTTAACCTGAGTAATGAGACATGACTATCCCACCAACTTTCATTTTTTTGCTGCATATGGTGGAGACCTGTGCTGATATTCTTATTGTTTCAAGGCAATCAAAATTCCAGTCTCAACATACATCCTTCAAAATCTATCTTGGGACTTCTTTTTTATGGTGCTCATAATTCTAAAAAATATCTAGGTGAGGTTATAAAACTGCCATCTGTTTTTATAAATAAAGTTTTATGGGGACACAGTCACACTCATGCATTGACACCCTGGCTTGGCTGCTTTCAAGCTAAAATGGCAGACTTGAGTAGTTGCAAGGAGATCAGAGACTGTATGGCTCACAAACCGTTTAAGAAAATAATTGCCAACCCAGATCTAGATGTTGAATTCTTACAACTAAAAGAGACCCTCCTATTTATAGGTAAGATGAATAAACCCTTGTATCATGTAGGACACAGTGACAAATATAGAGATCACACTGTTGTGAGAATAAGTATCTCAATTTTTATTCTAAGTTCTTACCCCCACAGAGATGAGAATTCAAGCCTGAGGCATAAATACAGTGCACAAGTGAGAGCAGGATATATTTAAGAGCGAGAGAGTGAATATACATTTATGTGTGAGTGTGGGCCACCCCACACAGAGAGATCCCTGTCATAAGTGGGCTGGAGAGTTGCTTCTGAGGAGGGAATGTGGGAGGAGGCCAGGGGAGGATCCAAAACCAAAAAACCAAAAACCAAAAAAGGTGTTCCCATGTGTAACAGAAGTAATAGATGCAGAAAATAATTACAGGAGTAGTTATACCTCTGTAATTATTTTCACGTTACAGATTAAATTATGGGATGGGGGTTGATGCCCTAATTGAATATACAGTAGAGTGGAGTCTGGCAGGGTTTAGTGTGCATGAGGCTTTCATAGAGTTTCACGGCACTTCCACATGGAGTTTAAGTTTCATATGGCCATCACGGCGTCTCCTCCTCCCTAGTCCTGGACGAGACATGGGTGCATCATAGGAAAGTGGGTGTGTACTGAAGTGTTAGGTAAGAGGTGGAGTTAAAGCACAGGATTAGGAACATCTTTTGGCTCACCTATTTAGTGCTGACATGGAGGAACTAAATATCTCAGTAGAGCGATTTAATATAAAGATTGGTTACACAGATAAAAGCTAGAGGAATCCTGGGGTAACTCAAAGACAGTCTTTACATGAAGGAATCACCTCTAGAACTTGGGAACAAGGAGGAAGGGTAATACAGATTGTTGGGCTCTAGACTCGGAGGTGTATAATGCACCCAGCTGCCTCTACTTTCACTGAGGGGTGTGTTGAGTCTGGAGCAGGTGCTCCTGCTGGGTGCATGCTAGCAAGATCAGCAAGAAAGAGGAAGGGAGTGTTCCTTGCTCTGCTCCTCATGTATAATCATTCTCTGTTACTCTCTGTTATCAAAACCAAACAAGAATCCTGAAAATGCAAGGATTTGGGAAATACTGCTGTAGATTCTCCTTTCAGCATTATTGAGCAAAGGATAGATTGGACCTTCAAGACAGTAAGTAAATGAATGGCACAGGCTTAGAGAGTCAACTGACCTGATAGTAGTCAGTGGCAGGCTGAACCTGAGACTCCTGCCCAGTATATCTACACTGATCCAATTTCTTCCTGCTCTACAGAAACTTGGAATGTATATGCTAGTTCTTGGAGTTGTGAGTTACTTATTTTGGTATTTTTATCTCTTATCAATTTTTTCCCCTCAACAGCTATTTATTGAGCACCTGTTATGTGCCAGGCACTGTCCTAGACTGTACTTGTGGCATTGTGGTGCAGGAGGTTAAGCCTCCCATTGTATTATTAACATCCCATACCTGAGTGTCAGTTTGAGTCCCGGCTGTTCTGCTTCCAATCCAGCTCCCTGCTGATGTCCCTGTGAAAGGTGGTTCAAGAGCTTGGGTCCCTGATGTGGGAAACCAGGATGGAGTTCTTGGCTCTTGGCTTCAGCTTGGCCCAGATGTGGCTGCTGTGGCCATCTGAAGAATGAACCAGTAGATGAAAAGATCTCTCTCTCTCTCTTCTCTCTCTCTCTCCTCTTTCTCTTAAGTGGATAAATAAATAAAATCTAAACAGAACAGAATCTGTGCCAGCTTATAGTCAATCATGAGAGGCATTCAGTGAACATGATAATAAGTAAAATACATGGTGTATTAGATGGTATAGTTGCTGAGAAAAAACAAAGCCTGAAGGGCAGTAGACAAGCCAAGGGAGGTTGAGCAGCAGGGCTGGTCTGAGAAGGAATGCAATAGTAAATAAGACTTGACAGAGGTGGGAGAACAAGCCTTGTTCCTTTGGGGAGGAACACATTCCAGGCAGAGAATACAGCTATGCAAAGTTCCTAAAGCAGGAATGAGCCTGCTGTGTCTAAGGAACAGCTGGGTGGCCAGTAAAGATGGAATGAAATAAGAGAGCAGGAGGTGGCAAGGGTAGAGCCATGCCTGTGTACTCCATTAAGTTGTTTCCTATTTACAAATTGTTGATACTCTAAAAAATTCTCCTTGTACCATTTGTTTGACATTTCAGGGTAGACATTTGAAAATACAATAACATTCTGAACTTGGAGTGTAGGGTAGGTGCTTAGAGTACACAGTCACAGCATTTTACAGGCTCTAGCTCATGACAGTTTGCTCATCAGAATCCACTTGATATACTTGCAATATATACTTACCTTTTGTGAAGGCAAATGAGCTGATTGTGATTATATGGGTAATCTAATGCACCTTGCATGTGGTACTCAGAGAAATAGCATTCTTTTTAAATCCTCTTACTGCATTAGGTCAGTTGTTTCTCTTCATTCTGTAGCTGCTGACTTGCTGTATGGATGTCAGGCAAGTTGAAGGGAGAAAGTGATGTTCATTAGCAATTAATAAATGATCAGGTTGCCTTTCTTCTAGATGTTTTCTCAAAGGGCCTTATTCTGTCTTATTAGGATTACTTGCTATTTTGAACATAGTGAAACTTAATTGGCTATTATTTCACTGCAGTTAAATTCTTAATATCAGCACCACTGTTAGGTGCTGATATTAACAGCACCACTGTTAGGTGCTCCAAGGGAGAGGATCTTTTTAAATTCATTTTTGTATTCTGATACCTTGCACATGATGGGAATAAAACAATAATACACACTGTAAAATATCTGCAGGGCTTCTTAAATTCTAAGTTTTGAGCTGAGTATATTATATATATATTATTTTATCATCACAAAGCCCCATATGCTTGAGAATGCTATTATTTTCATGGTACAGATTAAAGAATTGAGACTTTAGAAATTGTCCTTGTGCTACTATAACAAAATACCATGGGCTGGGTAATTTATAAGCAATAGAGGTCTATTTTCTCATAGCTCTGTAGGCTAGGAAGTCCAAGATCAAGGGATCAGCATCCAGTGTTTGCTGATGGCCTTCTGACTATGTACTCCCATAGCAAAAGAGTGTAAGTGCCTTAGTTCCTTCTAGACTCTTTACAAGACATGAATCTACCCAAGTGGGAAGAGCTGCAGGAGTTAAGTTTCCACATCTCAATCTGGAGACATTCATCCCCAATGTTCACTTTGGGAATTCACCCCAAAATTCATGTCCTTCTGTCATGTAAACTATTTCCATTCCATCCCATCAGCCCCCAAAGTCTTGCCTGGTCTAGCATTAATTCAAAGGTTTATGGTCTATAGTCCCATCTAAATCAGTTATGGGGAAGTGTGTTGTGGAGTAGCAGATTAAACTGCTGCTTGCAAGGCCAGCACCCCAGAGGCTGGCATTCCATATTAGAGTGTCGGTTTGGGTCCCAGTTGCTCTGCTTCTGTTTCAGCTTCTTGCTAATATGCCTGGGAGTGTAGCAAATAAAGGCTCAAGTGCTTGGGCTCCTGCCACCCATGTGGTAGACCTGGGTAGCATACCTATTTCCTGGCTTTAGCCTGGCCCAGTTCTGGCTGTTTTGAGCATATGGGGGGTGAACCAGTGGATGCAACGTCTCTTCCTCTCTCTCTCTTCCTCACTCTTCGTCACTCTGCCTTTCAAGTAAAACAATTTAAAAAATTAAAAAATATAATGATGAGACAGGCACAGGATAAACATTGCCATTCTGAAAGGGAGGAACAAGCAAGAAGAAAGGAGTAACAGGTCCCAAGCAACTCCCAAACCATCAAGGGAAATGATATTATGTTTTGAGGCTTGAAGATAGTCTTTGACTCCAAGCACTCCTTCCAGCTACATGGGGACAGGGCTGGTTGGCCAAGGCTCCATGGGCCCCACTCCCATGGACTTGCTGGGCACAGGCTATACTGATGGTCTCACAGGTTGCAGTCTTGTGCTCTACAGTTCTGAGATCTCAGGGGCAGTCCTGCCCACTCAGTTCCAAATAGGCATTGCCCTAATGGGGACTGCCTGCAGTGGCTCCAACTCTGAAGCAAGTCTCCTTTTCAATCTAGATGAGTCGGCCATGCCACTACAGGTTGTGCACTGTGTACCACACTAATTGGATGCCATCAAGATTTATGGCCATCTTTCAGAGTGGCTGCCTGAGTTATATTCACACTTTCTTGAACCACATATAGGGTATCCCTGAATGGGGAGCAGAGACTTGTGGCAGTACTGGGCAGTGAATGCTGTGGTATCATGGGTGCCCAGGACTCCTCTTTTGATATGGTTGTGACCCCTAGGCCTGAGCATGGCTGTGTCTATGATGAGAAAGAGAACACCCGTCTCTGAAATGCCTTTTGAAGCATTGTGTTCTTCTGTTGTCTTGATGAATAATTCTGTGGTTTGAATGTTCCCCCCAAAATCCAGTTCTTAGAAACTTAATCCTCAGTGCAAGTGTTTGGAGATAGGATCTAATGAGAGATGGGGTAGTGAGGGCTCCACCCTCATAAATGGATTAATGTTATTATTGTGGGAATGGATGTGTTACAAAAGCTAGTTCAGCCCCTTCTTGTCCTTTATCACTTTCGTGTGATTTCTTCCATTTTGTTATGACACAGCAAGAAGGTCCTCAAGAGATGTAGCCCCTGTATTATAGACTTCTCAGCCTCCAGAACCATGAGTGAAATAAACTAGCGCTTATCAGTTCCCCAAAACAGACAATGGTAAGAAGCTTGTGACTTCCTTCTAGATATACACATCTCCTGGTGAAACAATTATTTGGCTATACCCTTGGTATTCTTTCCAAATTCATCTTTTTGTTTTTGAAATCTGATCAATTTCATACTTTTCCAAATATGTAAATTCTGCTTCCCTTTTGGTTGTAAGAAATTCTGTCCTCAATTCATAGCTCTCTTTTTACTTTTTTTACTGTAGGTAAGCAGGAGACGTCATGGAACACCATGAACACTTTGCTTAGAGTTCTTCCACCAATTATTGTAGTGGATAGCACTTAATATCTGCCTTTCACAAAGTCCGAGGGCACAGACATAGATCAGCCAAGTTCCAGGCCTCTTTGTAACAAGAGTGGCCTTTCTTCCAATTTTCAGTATTTGTTTTGTCCATTTGACCCTCGCCGGTGTGGCCTTTACTCTCCACATTTCTGCCACCATTCTGACCATGACCACATATATAAATTCTAAGAAGACTGAGCCTCTCTCTATGGTGATCCTCTTCTTCAGAACCTCCACCAGAATCACCCTTAATGTTTCGATCAAGATCATTTGCATGTTTTTTTTTTTCCTAGCATTCACTTCAAAACAGTCTCAGCTCCTACCATTTACCCAGTTCCAAAACTTCTTCCACTTCTTCTAGGAACTTGTTAGAACAGCACTTGACATCTATGATACTTGTTTATGTATTAGTCCATTTATTCTGCTATAACAAAATGCAACAAACTGGACAATTTGTAAAGAAAAGAGAATTATTTCTCTAATTGTTGAGTCTGAGAAGTCTAAAATCAAGGTACAGGCATACTCAGAGTATTGATGGCATCTTCTCATCGACCTCTTTTCACATGGAGGGGGAGGGTTCTGTTCATGAGACTGAGTCTTCATAACTTAATCACACCTCCAAAAGCCACACTTCTTAACATCACAACGGATAGTAAATTTTAACATGAATTTTGAAGGGGACTATCATTTAAACCATAGCAAAGGTTTGATAATTTTCCCAAGGCACCAAAGCAATGTATAAGCCCTGGCTCAAATCCAGGATCCCTGATTTTAAAGCTTCCAGCTACTGGTCCTTACCCCCTTTTGCCTTCCCCAACTTCTTCCCCACGACAAATTAGACTAGTTATAGCAGGCAAGCCAAGGCTTGTGTGTTGCTTGCTTGAGAGGATTTTTTCTACTTCCCAATCTTTCTTCACAGAGCAAGACATGACTTGACAAATGGGTCTCAATTACTTTTTTAAAAAAAATATTTATTTATTTGAGAGGTAGAGTTACCGACAGTGAGAAGGAGAGAGAGAGAGAAAAGTCTTCCATCCGCTGGCCTACTCCCCAAATGGCCACAACAGCCAGAGCTGGGCCAATCTGAAGCCAGGAGCCAGGAGCGTCCTCCAAGTTTCCCATGCGGATGCAGGGTCCCAAGCACTTGGGCCATCTTCTACTGCTTTCTTAGGCCATAGCAGAGAGCTGGATCAGAAGAGGAGCAAGCCTGGACTAGAACCGGCACCCATATGGGATGCTGGTGTCACAGGTGGAGGAATAACCCGCTAAGCCACAGCACTGACCCCAGGTCTCAATTACTTGTACAGCTCACATAAACTAATTGATGGCATCACCAGGTTTTATACACTTTTTCTAGGGCATTAGGTACCCAGACTTTTTAAAAAGTTTGAAGCACCATTCAGGGTTACAGCCTTCAACATTGGGGCACAGGGAACCAATATCATGTCAAGCCTAGTTGTCATCTGTAACCATTTTCCATTTGTGCAAACTCTGTAAATAAGTATTTGTTGAATTGATGGGGATGGGTGGAAGCCTGTATATGCTGCTGGATAAAATAACTACAGGATATAAGGAAACTTTCGATCAGTTTCTTCTTCTGTCTTCTTGATTTTTCTTCCTGTGTTCCAACATGAATGCTGCCATTTTACTAGAACAAATTCTGAAGAAATACTTACTTGATTCTGCATACCTACCATAGACACAAGCATCCATGTGAACTGTTAACTGCTTACTAGGTGGTACACAGAAACAAACCAGATGTCCCCTTTGCCTGTTTATGACAACATCATATGTTTATGACCTCTACAGAACACATTTATTTTTAGATGTATTTCATTACCATTAACCAAAAGGATTTATCTTTGTGATATAAAAATATTTTATATCAGATTTTAATAAAAATAAAATATGTTCATTATAAATGGACACAAAAGCATTCAAAATATCCTGTAATTGTACAGTGATTTTGCAAAGCAAAGAATATTCCATGGAACTAGACTATTTTCTTATTTGGATCTTTCTGGAATTACTTTATTCAGAGTGATTTTGGTCCTACAATAAGGATTCATTAAGATACTATAAAGCTTTGATGACAATTTATTATTAGGCTGAGCCATTTTAAATGCTACTATTTTACCTCATTTGGCTGATAAAAATGGTATCTTCATCTGGTTCAGCTTAATAGTTGCTCTAGCTAAAGAAATAATGTTGTTAACCGTTTTATTTTTAAATAAAAGATTTGAATCTAAGAGTTTCTGTTTAAGCTGATGGGTAACATATGATTAACTGCTTTACTTGGCTAGCACCATGCTTTGAACTGATAAGTCAAATGAACGACATGTCCCAGGCCGCACCAGGAAAACCACACAAGCAGCCAAAGACCTTCATCTGTTGCCACAGCAGTACCCTGTCAGTGAGCAAGTAGACAAGGAAGAAGAAATATGAGCGTGTCCTATAAGAGTTTGACAGAATAGGTTGTAACTTGGCAGCAAGCTATGAACTTGCTAAAGGTCAAAACCTGGACTTGGCACTCACATCTCACAGAACTCGCTTATCTAGATGTTTCAAAACTGTCTTCCAATGTGCCCTGCTTATCAAATGGCAAGGCAAAAAAACAAGGAACATTTGTTGCTCTGCTTGCTCCAATTTAGCCATGCTGCTCTGGGACTGAGTAACTAATACATGGAAACCAGGTTGCAGGGTTATTGTAAAGCAGCTAACTAAACTTAGCATAAGCTCAAGTTAGGTGTGGGTCTTGCAAGGATGTCCCAGGCTATAGCAAGAGTGTGACATCACTGTTCATATCTGGGACATCAGTGGGTGGATTTCAATTCAAAGGAGGCCCTAATGAATAGCAGGCAGCCTAACCTGGTAGAGATGACCTATGGACTGCTGAGAGAGTGAATCAAATGTCTGAGAATGGCAGAAGAGATAAGTGTTCAGTGAAGATCACATTGTGTATGTGAAAAGCAGCCTGCTGAGCAGCAGGTGATAGCAAAGGAATTTGCCTCAATTACTTTAACATTCCAGATATAAGTGTGTTGCCCTGAAAACCAGTGCAAATACCTTTATGTGACATATCATTTAAATGAGACAGTACCATGTGTTATCTATTAAAGTGATTCAGTTAATTTCCTTCTTAGAAAACTGGAATCAGTGATAGAAGTTCTATGTTGATAGGTCTGCTTTATTATATATTCATATGTATGTGTATTTATATAAACATATCTATGTACAGACATACACAAGTTGTTCTATCCCTTTTCCATAGGTCTATCTCAGCATCAACATTAGCAGACAGTATTATGACTGTGAATGTCTAATAACCACTTTTATTTCAAATTACACTAATTTCAAAATGGATCTTTTTGTCCATTTTAAACTAAAAGCTCTTGAGAGCAGGTCTGTCTCCTTGAGTACTTTTCAAATAGTGCTCACTTTATACCTATTTGATGTATGAAAAAATGGTTGGATGCACACAAACAATTGAGGGCATGTAGTAAACAAATTCAGACCCACAGTTTACTATCGTCAATGTGAGTTTCAAATAATATTTCCTGTAGTACGAGTTTTATCTTTTGTTTGAACATTGGCAAATCCAGGTACTGATTTTTATCCAGGTGTTATATTTCTCCTAACAAACAATTTTCTTCCTAACTTTCAGTGGTGAAATGCAGGTCTAAATTAAAAAAAAAAAAAACTAGGTTAAAATAGAATCAATAAAGTAATAAAGTGAAAGTTGTATCTATTGAAACAGAAGGTTTTATAGACAGAAACAAGACTATTATCAGCTAAGACCTGAAGAAATAAGATCTTAAGAATATCTTTCGAAACAGCATTTCATGTAAGAGAATTACATTCCCATGGACTGTGAGACATTAACAAGAGAAAGTGTGCTGCAGAACTGCAGTTATACACGTTAGCATGGTGGCTGACTGTGTGAGTGAGTGTTTCTGGGAAAAGTAGAGGATTTAGAAAAAGACTTATAACACTTTGGCATCAGTGCACAAGCTCTGGGACTTAAGAAGAGGAATCTCATTGGCCTGATTATGCTTCTAGAATAATATCCTACACCAATCACCAAGAACATCTTTGGTCCACCCTGGCATTGAACAGTGTTAGGTGCTGAGGGTTAATGCAAAGAATAATAATAATAACAACAACAACCACAACAACAAAACCAAAGCCCTGTCTTCAAAAATACATGGCCTAGCCAAGAAAACCACACAGGTAAGTATGGAAGAGTGGTTATCAACATAAATCATTAAAAATTAAGAGCCAAAGGGTAAAATAGAAACAAAAGTTCAAGAAGAGGGAGTTGAAGTCTTTATGAGCAAGGTGGGAGTTGAAAAAAATGCAGTGAATTGTGAAAGCCAGGGAAGCATTTAAGGCCACTGCAGAAAAGCGGCTTAGGACAAGGAACAGTACCATGTGTTATCTATTAAAGCTATTCAGTTAATTTCTTTCTTAGAAAATCTGGAATCAGTGATAGTAGTTCTGTGTTGGTAAGTCTGCTTAGAGAGGTGGCTTAGGACAAGGAACAGAGGCAGAAAAGCTGAAGGAGATTCCCTGGGTTCAGTGAGCCGATCACGTGACAGGATGGGAGCATTGCTGCAGGTGGGAGAGACCCTGAGTGTTGGAGGAGAGTTTGTGGAGAGTCAAGATGGCCAGGCTGTGGAGTGTGGATCTTCCTGTAAGCAAAAGGGAGGCTGAGATGACCAAGAATAAAATGTTTTTTTAGAGCAGTCATTCCTGTAGTGATGCAGATGGATTGGAACAAGAGACCTCCTGGCAGTGAAACCTGGCAAAAAGATTTCCAGGAAGAATCACAGATCAATTAGATGAGGGCAGTGAGAAAAGAGAGGAAGACATCAAAAAATAATTTTCAGATTAGGAATTTGGGTCACCAGTAGCAGACTATAGGTGACAAAAAATCCACAGATACAAAGGAAAGCAGTGATGGAAACAAACCTCCTTGAATTGCGTGATCAGCATGTCTTAAATGTCTCTGAGGACAAGGCCTCAGAAAAGAGTGACCTAGCCCCATGCTGTCCACCCTGGTGGCTTTTAGCTACACAGCCACATGTAGCTGTTAACTTAAAGTGTTCCAAGTCAAATGAAACTATGCTGTAACTACAAACCAGTTTTCTAAGAGTTAGTGCAAAAAATTCAATGTGAAAGATCTCGTTGATAATATTTAAATATTGATTATGTATTGAGATGATAATATTTTGGATATATTGGGCTAAATAAAATATGCTATTAAAATTAATTTCACCTTGACTATTTTTTTTTAAATATGGCTCCTAGAAAATATAGGCACATGAAGTTTCTACTGGATGTTGCTGACCTAGTTCTCCATGACACTCTAGAAACATCCTTAATATGTGGCAGTGAAACACATACATGCCTGCTTTACCTCGTAATGTCTGTCTGAAATCTTTCAAAAAATGTGTCTTGCATTTTGTGAGCATATTTCTGCATTTTGTGAGTGGGGTATACCAGAGAGATCCATTTGTTTATCTTATCCGAAGACTAAGTTGTCCAATCTTGTTTTTTGAATGTTTGGCTCTTTTTTCCCGACCAGCAGATGCTGCTGCAGGAGACAGCCGCAGAACTTATACTCTAAATGATTATTTAAAAAACACGCTCCGAATGAGGTCCTACTCCTTGCAATGGATTTCAGGTAATGATTTTTCTGAGGGGAGTCAGATTCTTCATTAGTGTTCATTTCAGTTAAGTTGACTTGTGAAGTATTTTTAAGGTATTAAGATTATAATTCTTGGGGCCGGCGCCGTGGCTCACTTTATTAATCCTCCACCTGCGGCGCTGCCATCCCATATGGGGACCGGGTTCTAGTCCCGGTTGCTCCTCTTCCAGTCCAGCTCTCTGCTGTGGCCTGGGAAGGCAGTGGAGGATGGCCCAAGTGCTTGGGCCCCTGCACCCATGTGGGAGACTAGGAGGAAGCACCTGGCTCCTGGCTCCGGATTTGGGGAGTGAACCAACAGAAGGAAGACTTTTCTCTCTGCTCTCTCTCTCTCTCTGTCTATAACTCTACATGTCAAATAAATTTTAAAAACATAGGAAAGATAAAAAAAAAAATTCTTTTTTTTCTTTTTATTTACTTACTTTCGTTTATTTGAAAGAAAGAGTTAGAGCGAGATCTTCCATCCACTGGTCTACTTCTCAAATTCCACAAGATCCAGGGCTGGGTCATGCTGAAGCTTAGAGCTCAGAACTCAGCCAGAGTCTCTCATGTGGGTGGCAGGAACCCAATCACCTGAGCCATCATCTGCTGCTTCCCAGAGAAACCTGGAATTGGGAGTGGTCAAACCTAGGTACTCTGTATGGACTGTGGGCATGCCAGGCAGCATATTAACTGCTGTGCAAAAGTTCTTTGCCCATCCTTGTTTTTTTAAAACTCTGTGAAGAGGTAGTTTTTTCTTTTTTCTAATTAGAAATGCAAAGGTAAGGGAGACAGAGAAAAGCCTAACTATTCCTCTGACATGTGCTATAAAAAGTTCAAAGTGAATTGAAACCTTCACAATAGTGATAGAAAAACAAATGAGTGTTAGTATAATATTCATGCTCATGTTTTGCCAGCTTAGAAATGCATATTTAGTGCTTGTGTGAGTTTAAATCTTAAATTCTATGGCACACTTTTTGGCTTATGAAGATGTTCAATAGCAACTTTAAATATTGATCTGATGATTTTCTCTCTTTAGATCATGAGTATCTCCACAAACAAGAAGATAATATCTTGCTCTTCAATGCTGAATATGGAAACAGCTCTATTTTCTTGGCGAACCTTACATTTGTATGTTGAATCACATACTTAATTCGTGCCTGATGTCCTGAGGTCCTGGGGATGTTGTTCATTACCTTTCAAATCATAACTGCTGTCCCTTCTCATCCTGTTGGATTCTTGCAGCACACGGCACAGTGGATCTTTCTCTCCTTCTTGAAACGCTCCCTGCCTTGGCTACTTTTTAGTCTCCTTTGATGATTTATCCTCTTTTGCCCACATTTTTAAATGTAAGTGCTCCTTGGGTCTCTGCCTTCATTTGCTGGCCTCTGTCTGCATTTTGCATGTCCCCTTTCCACGAATTCCAAGCACTTCCACAGCATCTGTGCCCTCCTTTCTGGCCTTGAGTCTCATATACACTCATTTCACACCAACCTCCACCTGGGATCCAAACTTCAGTTTCCAGTAGCTTCTGGCTGCTGCACATAAGTTGCCTGCAGGCATTTAAAAATTAGTATCCAGAGCTAATCTAGTTGTCTTCTCTCTTCTTTGTCCAAGAAAATGAAAGCATCTCAGTCCTCTTCCCAAATTTCTAATCTTAATAAATAGTGAATTCTTCTCCAAGTCACTGAAGCTGCAAAACTCAGAGTCACCCCTGACTCTTCCAAAATCCCCTATAATGAGCTGCCTTATTGATTCACCTTCTCATGTCAACTGGCTTACAGATTTTCATTTCCACTGTGTAGTCCTGGTTCAAACCCTCATTTCATCTTGTGGCTAAGTATTTTAACTTGTCTTCGTCTCCATTATGGAGGCCAGGCCACTGCGTTGCAGAAGTCCAGGTTGATGGAACCCCTCCATACTCCCTTCTTAGGTCATTCACCATGCCACCAGTTACTTAGTAAAATAAATATGATGCTGTCACTTCCATATGCATAAAATAGAACATCATAACATGTCATATCGTTCAATATATCTTTCCAGTTATTTTTCTAATTTGATGTCCTCTTACCTTCTACTGTGACTGACATGCCCCATACTATATCCAGTTTACACACAATCCTTAAATATTCTCTAAACAAGCACATTGTCTCCCAAACCTGATTTTTTGCACCTGCTGCTCCTTCTATTGAGACACTTTTCTCTCTGTTCCTGATCCCGACCCTCAGAACCATCTTTCCCTTAGAATTAATCCTCCCCTACATGGCTTTCTAACAGTGATCATCCTCCATGCTATATAGGGTGCACACGGCATAAGCCACATGTATGACACAGTACCCTCTATGTTGAAAGAACTCAGTGGTGGCAGTTAAATTGAGTTGTTCAATCTTTCTTTTTTCTACTTGATTGACAGGATGAGTTTGGACATTCTATAACTGATTACTCAGTATCGCCTGATAGACTGTTTCTTCTCTTAGAATACAACTATGTGAAGGTAAAAAAGTGCTTTCTTATTATGATCTTTAAAGATTCCTATGTGTGTGTTGCTTTATATATCTGATTTTATTTTATATATTTCATATATCAGATATATTTTGTATATCTGATTTCATGTGCATATATTTTAATATCGATACCTAAATAATACATTTGGTACTAAAAACTCTAATTCACCATCAAAAAGTCATTCTCACTCATGAAAGATAAACCCGGGCCATATTCAAATACTAAGAACATAAACAATACTACATTATAGGTATTAATGATATAAATTAATAAACATTTACAATAGGAAATTGTTTTTAAAGTTTACATGTCTGATTTATATACATTATGTGTTATAACCACTAGTTTTCTTTGTCTCCCCTTTACATATGGTTAAGACCTCCAATAAATATTTGTTTTAAAAAAATAAACTTCCCGATTCTGTCCCGGTTGCCCCTCTTCCAGGCCAGCCCTCTGCTGTGGCCCAGGAGTGCAGTGGAGGATGGCCCAGGTGCTTGGGCCCTGCACCCCATGGGAGACCGGGAAAAGCACCTGGCTCCTGGCTCCTGCCATCGGACGAGCGCGGTGCGCCGGCCGCAGTGCGCTGGCCGCGGCGGCCATTGGAGGGTGAACCGGCGGCAAAAGGAAGACCTTTCTCTCTGTCTCTCTCTCTCTCACTGTCCACTCTGCCTGTAAAAAAAAAAAAAAAAAAAAAAAAAAAAAAAAGAAAAAAAAAATAAACTTCCCATCCTGCAGAAGAGACTCTGCAAGTCGACCCAGACCCCTCCAAACCCTCACATCCCAGTATAGAGACTTTTTGTGATGGGAGCCTCTGTGCCAATCACAAAGGCCCTACCAAGAACACTCAGCTGCCCCAAAACACCTAGTACCACACCCAATTCTCGCAGATTAGGAAAAGGTTATGGCTTAATCACACATCCTCTTTATGTTTTGGGATGGATGGGAGTCATGAGTAAATTTAACTGCAGCTTTGTTTACTCATATATTTGGCAACAGTTGTCAAGTATAGGATGTTTTAAAACATGTAAGAAAAATTAAAACACCTGTGGCAATACTCTGCATTGAAACCATAATACAAAAGCTGGGAATTCCTATCCTTGACTCCTTTTTTCTGGGATACATAATGTGGAATGGCCTTATCTCACACACCAACACTGCTGTACTCAGGCCAAGCAAAGCATTCCCCACTCCACTTACCACCTCAGGGTGGTGACTCTCCGTCATAATGTTTACCCTGGATCCACTGTGCTGGCCTCCATTTCCTGCTCATGAAGACTCTCTGACCATGTTCTGATAACCTTGTTAACTATAAGAGAATCAGAATCTGATGCCAACTTCAATGCATCTGTTCCCTGTCAGTGTATTCATTTGCTGAATTCAGTGCTTCTTACTCTTATCTATAGAATGAATCACTTGAGAATATTTAAAACATTTCCAGTGTCCAGGTTCAATCCACAGGTTGATAAATTGAAACATCAGGGGTAAAGCATTTTTTAAATATTTGTGGATTATTCTAATGGGAAACCAGGATTGAGTATCACTGAGTGATAGTTATGTTTAAAAAAAAAAAAAACAGAATATGAAGTTAGAAGAGAAACGGAAAGGAAATACCAGCTCATTTTACTGTTTAACCAGATTTGACAGATGCCATTTGATGTACTGTACTGGATGTGTGAGTATTTCACGGATAGGCCTTAGTTCATAACCACCATCATTGATGTGTGTTTGTTGTGTCACTGACATTTATCTCTGTGTTTAATTGCTCTTGATGTTTTCACTCTGTCCCCTCCCTCCTGCCATCCTTGCTTCAGGTGGTATCTAAAGTGCTTCTTCTAAAACCTAACAGACTATGCCACATCTGTGCTTCAACTCCTCAGTAGTTTCCCCATCACACTCAGAATATGCTGTCACTCTAACTATGACATCCACAGGATCTGCATATCGGACCTCAGTGTGCCCATCTTAGTCCACCTCGTACCTCCCTCTCCTATACTCATGTTGGGCAATGTTTCTCACTTCTATTTGCACCTCAAAGTCATTTGGAGAGGTGTTTAAAAAACACAGATGTAAGTGGCCTACCCAAAGCACTAACAATATAGCCGTGGGTGGTGCCCAGACACAAGTAGATTTGAGGGCTCCCAGGAGAGTAAATGAGCCAAATTGAGAACCTTTAAGTGCACAAGTCTTTCTTCTCCTCAAATTTACTCTCATTTCCTCCTAAGGGACAGATTACTTGCTGTGGCTGCCTCCTGGAACCCCAGCCCTACCCCCATCATCATGTGGATCTCCTTTTCAGTTGTTGCAGGTCTACAGTAGACACTTTATCTAATACATATTCCCCCTTCCACTCTGTTCCTCCCACCACCCACAACTCTATCCATCACATTAGCCTATGCTTTTTTTAATTTAATATTTTGTGATCTTTTGTTTTCTTTTTTATTTTTTTAATTTACTGCTTGCCTTTCTTAGGACCAATTTCCCTATGTTTTTGCTACTCCTATACCTCTACCACTTAGGAATGGAGCACATAACAGATGCAGAAATAAAACAAGCAGCATCTTAGCTGCTGCACAAAGCATCCACCCCTATGCAGAGTTCTTTAGATGCCTCTCTATGACTTCTTTATGACTGAGTTAGTACATTTAGAATGATTGTTACTTCCAAGCTACAAACAAGTGAGTGAAAATAAGTAAATGAGTAAGTATTATATGATCTGGTATGGATGTTCTTCTAGTGTCTCTGCTGAGTGTCTAATTACCTGGAGATACTGTCTTCTATTAGGTGTTGACAATGTTCTCGAATTCTGCTAAGAGGTTCACATACATTTTTGTGCTCTTAAGATCATTGCAATCTTTATCCTCACTTCCCTAAAAAGAAAATTGAAGCTTAAAAGCAATTTACCCAATAGTACACAGTGAATCCAGGGCTGAATCCAGGTTAGAAGAGTCCGAAGCTTGTGCTCTTAAACATGATATTTCCTGTCTTTTCACTTCAGCTTCTCTTGGCTATAGTTCTTTACCACTAAAGTCATCTGAAGAATCATCTTTTCCATAAGCCTTTCTTCCTCCCCAAGGCCTAGTAGATAATTCCTTCCTCATTATATCTCTTGGCATGTCCTACTGGGATTCATCTATTGTGATTTACTTGTCCATTCCCCCATTTACCTATGAACGCCTCAAGGAGAGGGACCCTGTGCTATCCAGTAATGTCTGATAGATTACAGCTACCCATGTTTACAGACCAAGTAGACTGATGAATCTGTTTCAAAAGATGAAGTTAACATGTCAAACATCTTGGCTATCCTTTTACACCCCATGATGGTTTTGTCATCCTGGTGTGATCTCAGTCCTTAATATTCCTAGCCTATACCACACCTTTTGGCTTTGGCAAATATTACACTTGTAGGTTGCCCAGAAACAATCATGGGGTGTGTCAGAATAATTCAGGATTCAGGAATGTACGACTTGCAAAAAGTGGGAACTTAATAAATATTTGTTGACATGAGGGTGTAGGAGGATGAGAAGTGATAAGCAGCTAAGGTTAGGAACTCTGGCTTTGTGTCTTTGCTCTGTGGCCATGTAATTGGATCTCCTTGGGCTACCATTTCATTTATCTCATCCTTGTTAGTACAATTTGAATTTTGTAAAGATTCATTCATTTATTTGCAAAGCAGAGCAACAGAGAGAGGTGGAGGAGAGACAGAAAAACAGGGAGGAAGGAGAAAGAGAGACAATCTTCCATCGACCAGCTCACTCTTCAAATGACCACAACATCTAGGGCTGGGTCAGACTGAAGTGAAGAATCAGGAACTTCATCCATGTCTATCATATGACTAGGAGGGGCCCAAGTTCTTGGGTAATCTGCTACTTTGGGGAGCTTTAGCAGGAAACAAGATTAGAAGCAAAGTAGCCAGGACTCAAACCAGCACTCTGATTTAGGATGCTGACATTGCAGGCTGTGGCTTAACCCACTGCACCACAAAACTTCTTCTTAGCTGGGTTTATTTTATCAGAAATCTACTGTGCAGCTAGTCTACACTAGTCTAAACTCAAGATATCTAAAGATGACTAAGACACAGTTTTTTACTTGTAGTAGTATGGTTGGAAAGATAAACATATGGAGGTTGGAATTGTGGTGTAGTGGGTTAAGCCACCATCTACAATGCCAGCATCCTACATGGGAGCCAATTGGAGTGCCAGTAGCTCCACTTCTAATCCAGCTCTCTGCTAATGTTCCTTATAAAGCAGTGGAAGATGGCCCAAGTGCTTGGGCTTGTGCTACCCACGTGAGAGACCTTGATGAAGCTCCTGGCTCCTGGCTCCTGGCTTTGGTCTGGCTACTGCTGGCCATTGCAACCATTTGGGGAGTAAACCAGCAAATGGAAACTCTTTGTCTCTGTGTCTCCCTTTGTAACTACATTTCAAAAAAGTAAAATAAGTCTTCTAAATAAAAGGAAAGGCAGACATATAGACAAGTGACTTCTTTTAAAGTATATTTAATTTGCATGTTTATCCATATGCAGATATTTTCCATAAATGAAAATGTAATCATATGCATACTTTTTATCTTAAGTCTTATTATTTTGCTTTTGTCTCTTGGCTCTGTGGAGTCTACTGCTATCTATCCATATTGTATTTTCTCCTTGATCAAATAACCGTGAAAATGTGTAGGCATTATTTCTAGTTATTATTTGTTCTATTATTTGTATTATTTTTTGGAATCCTATTTTACATACAGTTTGATAATTTATATACATTTCTCACTCAATAATACCCTGTAGTGCTATTTCCAATTTATCTGATATGGTTCTAATTCTTTTTTTTAATTAATAGACCCTACTTTTTTTAGAGCAGCTTTAGGTTTACAGAAAATGAGCAGAGAATTCTTGTACACTCCTTCATTTTCCCTCCCCAATTTCCCTACTAACATCTTGCATAGTGTGGTATTTTTGTAATATTGATGAGTCAATACTGATATATTATTATTAACTAAAATTCATACTTTACATTAGGGTTTTACTGTGAATTTTGACAAATTTTTAAGGACACGTGTCCATCATCATTGTATCACACAGAATAGTTTCACTTCTCTAAAATCCGTCATGTTCTACCAGTTCATCCATCTCACAATTCTAATCCCTGCAATGACTGACTGTTTTAGTATTTCCATTGTTTTTCCTTTTCCAAAAAGTCAAATGATACTACTTCAAAAAGTTTATGGGGATTAGAATTAAAAGATAATTGGTGCAAAAATGTTTGGAAATACATGCATACTAGGGGGTCTTTAATAATTCTTGAGAAATATGTATCATGAATAAACAATGCATGAATTTCAAAAATTTTTGCACAAAAATGAACATATTTTAATTCCACTTTCCACAGTGATTGTAATCCTACATTATGTAAGCTGTTCAGATTGGCATTATTTCACTTTGCAATAAATATATGAGGTTCCTCCACATTTTGTTATCATGGAATAATATTGCATTTATCAATCTGTCTCTGTTTATCAATTCACCTTTTGAAAGATATCTTCATTTCTTCCAAGTTTTGACAATTGTGAATAAAGCTATTGTGGACATTTCTTGTGTAAGTTTTTTTATGGGTGCAAGCTTTCAACTAACTTAATTTTCTGGTAAAGTCATTTGGATTTGATATTTTCTCTATGTAGAGGTTTTTCTTTATGGGTTTAATGTGTTTATTTGATGTAAGACTACTCAAATTTTCTTGTTTCTTATTTGGTAAATTATTTTCAAGAATTTATTTTTGGATTTTCAAAATGTATTGGAAAATGTTTATAATTATCTTTCATAAGTTGTTAATGTTGCCACAGTCTGTTATCTTTTTTAAAAAATTTATTTTATTTATTTGAAAGACAGAGTTACAAAGAGAGGTAGAGACAGAGAGAGAGGTCTTCCATCTGCTGGTTCACTCCCCAGATGGCTGCAATGGCCGGAGATGAGCCGATCCGAAGCCAATAGCCAGGAGCTTCTTCCAGGTCTCCCACATGAGTGCAGGGGCCAAAGGACTTGGGCCATCTTTTACTGCTTTCCCAGGCCATAGCCAAGAGCTGGATCAGAGGAGGGACTAGAACTGACGGCCATATGGGATGCTGGTGCTTCAGGCCAGGGCTTTAACCTGCTGCCCCACAGTGCCGGCCCCACCACAGTCTGTTATGATGTCTCATTTTTATTTCTGATGTTGTCCATTTGTACTTTGCTTCTCCTCTCTTTTACAAGGTTAGCAATTTTATTCATGTTTTCCAAGAACTAATGTTTGGTTCAACTGATTTTTCACTATTGTATGTTTTCCACGTGATTACTGCTTTCTATTATTTCTTTTCTTCTAAGCATTTTGGTTTTAAGTTGACTTTCAATTTTTAGCTCACTGATATGGCTATTTAGGATATTGATGTGTGACTATGAATTTTAACATTACTATTTATATTGCTAGATATCTTTAAAAATCTTAATATTTTACATCGTCATTAGCAGTTTACAAATGTAAATATTTTCCACATAATTACTGACAATAGCGTCATGTATTCTTTGAATATTTTAACAGAAAGATGAGCAAAAAATGCAAATTGCACTTTACTAAGCAGATGATCTTAACACACTATACCAAATGCTAGGAACGTTTGTGCAAAAAGTGGTATTTGGACCCAACATGGTGCTGGTAAGGCTCCTTATAGAGAGTGGTGCCAGAGCTAGGTTATTGATGAAGTCCAGAGGAGTTGGCATCAAATGCAAAATTCCAAGAATCTAGGAATCTAGATAATAATAAAATATAATAAAATTTGAGAATTCTACATTTATTTATTTATTATATCTATCATCTGAAGGTTCTATAACAAGTGGCCAAACTATTATGAATCACAGAAGCCTCAAGTATTTGTTTTCTTTTTTTAGCAATGGAGACATTCTTATACAGCTTCCTATGACATTTATGACTTGACTAAAAGGTTAGTGATTTTCTCTTGAAGTCTATGAGGTTTTTACAGGAAACCCTACCATGAGTTATTCTTTGGATAATGTTTCTTTTTTACTTTTTTCCAGGCAGCTGATTACGGAAGAGAGAATTCCAAACAACACGCAGTGGATCACATGGGCACCGGAGGGTCATAGATTGGTTAGTAACTCTCCTGATATCAGAGAAATATTGGCTCATACTTTTTTTTTAAAGATTTATTTGAAAGAGTTACACAGAGAGAGGAGAGTGATAGATATACCTCACAGAGAGAGAGAGAGTGATAGATATATAGATATATATAAATATATATATATAGAGAGAGAGAGAGAGAGAGAGAGAGAAAGAGAGAGAGAGAGAAAGAGAGAGAGAGAGAGAGAAAGAGAGAGAGAGAGAGAGAGAAGTCTTCATCCACTCCCCAGATGGCCGCAATGGCCAGAACTGCGCTGATCCAAAGCCAGGAGCTTCTTCCAGGTCTCCCACATGGGTGCAGGGGCCAAAGGACTTGGGCCATCTTCCACTGCTTTCCCAGGCCATAGCAGAGAGCTGGATCAGAAGAGGAGCAGCCAGGACTAGAATCAGAACCCATATGGGATGCCGGCGCTTCAGGCCAGGGTTTTAACCGAGCCACAGCACCACACCCTCCTCCCATTGGCTCATACTTGTCATATGCGGAAACTACTAACTCAAATACAAAATAGACATCTTGGGCCGGCGCCAAGGCTCACTTGGTTAATCTTCCACCTGCGGTGCCAGCACCAGCATCCCATATGGGCGCCAGGTTCTAGTCCCAGTTGCCTCTCTTCCAGTCCAGCTCTCTGCTGTGGCCTGGGAGGGTAGTGGAGGATGGCCCAAGTGCTTGGGCCCTGCACCCCATGGGAGACCAGGAGAAGCACCTGGCTCCTGGCTTCGGATCAGCACAGTGCCAGACATCGCAGCCATTTGGGGAGTGAACCAATGGAAGGAAGACCTTTCTCTCTGTCTCTCTCTCTCACTGTCTATAACTCTGTCAAGTAAAAACAAAAACAAACAAAAACAAAATAGACATCTTAAGAAACGAATACTTTGTTACAAAATGTAGTATAATTGTCCAAGACAGTCTATTTTTTTTTTGCTAGTCTAACACAACAAATGCAATTGAAAACTTCCAAATTTCTATTAGGGAATGGGATAAATTTTCCCTGGGAAAATGCTCACTAAATTCTTAAGTTTTTGACTTCTGTGTCACTATAGATTTTCATGTTCCACAATGCTGGAAGAACATCAGGAGTTTAAATCCTTTAAATAAGACAATGACTTGTTTACTTGCATTCAAACTTTTCTCTCTTGAGAATGCACCTGCATCCCTTCTACTAAACCTTTCCAAAAGAAATGCACAAGCATGTATCATCCTGTAAAAGTGGCCATCTTCCAGGTCTTTAACCACCCTTAACATTCAGATGGTGGTAACTGTACGTTTCTTATTTTTAAACCGGTAGGATTGTTTTTAGGATTATTTTTGAGATTATAGCCTGTATACTTAACAATTTAAGAATGAGGGAGAAGGAGGAAATAAATGACTTTTCATTCTCAATTTGAACATCTAACTGTAGTCATCATGACAGTGTGTAAATAAATGGTTTTTGAAATTCCAGGATAAAATATAAGAGATTATTATTGACACCATTACTTTTTTTTTATTTTTCTAGGCGTATGTTTGGAACAATGATATTTATGTGAAGCTTGAACCAAATTTGCCAAGTCAGAGGATCACATGGACAGGAAAAGCAGATGTAATATATAATGGAATAACTGACTGGGTTTATGAAGGTAGAGATTTTAAAGCTTATTCAAGTCATAAAATTTATAAGCTTTGAAAAACACATATGCCTTTCTTTAAAATGGGGACATTCAACAGAATTCAAACTAGGTTACATTTTCAAAAGTGTCATCAGATCTCCTTTAGAAGTCACAACACCAGGTGTCTCAAAGACCAGGAATGTCCTCACCGAAACTACTGCCGCTTCTGCCCTCCTTGTGGCACAATGCTACTCTTGTCTTTGTTTCCTTCCACAAAGAGCCCTTCTGTGTAGGTAGCTGTTCTGTCTTGACTGGGGCATCAAAACCTCCAGATTAAACATCAGCTGTTTCTCTAACCAGGCCTACCTCACCTAAGAGTTCCTAAGGAAATCTAACACTCAAAAAGATTATAAAATATTGTCCAGAGGTGGGAGAGTCAAGGGGAAGAAATGCCTGCTCAATAGAGAGTTTGTGTTCATTTGAACTTGCACAAATCATAATTTCCAGCTTTTAAAGAAGAAAAAAAATAATTAGAAAGGCTCAGGAAAAAGTGAGTAAAAAGGATGAATACAAATTGAATAAAGGGGCCAGCGCTGTGGCTCACTTGGTTAATCCTCTGCCTGCAGTGCCAGCATCCCTTATGTGCACTGGGTTTTAGTCCCGGCTGGAGGACCAGGAGGAAGCACCTGGCTCCTGGCTTCAGATCGGTGCAGCGCTGGCTGTGGCAGCCATTTGGGGAGTGAACCAACGGAAGGAAGACCTTTCTCTCTGTGTCTCTCTCTCGCAATGTCTATAACTCTGTCAAATAAATTTTAAAAAATTAAATAAAGTGTTCAAACGGAATATTCTTTTTTGGATTAGAGAGTTCTAGAAACTATTAGGAAAATATTTTAGAAACTCAGAATATGTTTTCTAAAAGGTTACCTTTGTCTATAGTTGCCAAGATGAAAGGCATTTTAAGGCTGTTCCAAACCTTTGACAAGATTGCCTCATACTTATTAGAAAGATTCATTCTGGTTTCATTCCTATTATTTCTTCTTGTTAGTTAAAAAAAAAAAAGTTTTTCTTCATGACCTAATTTTGCTTCTTACCCAATATAAGTCATGTTCAATTAGTGGATAACATTATAACAACAAATCATGTTTAACAAAAGATATATTGCCATGGCCCAGAAATAACTGTTTTGATCAAAACTTATAATGAAATACACTAACCCTAGTTCTCAGAGGTTCTTTAACACTTGTAGGACAGCACAGCCAGCCTGCAGGATCATCCTTATGAAGAGGATAAAACCTCTTCCCAAAATCATGACCCCCTCGCTCTCACTCCAGGAGCAGCTTGGTGTCTCTAAGAGAAAAACTCAGCCAACACTTAACGTTCTTTCTAAGGTAGCTAATGGCAGGAGAGAACTCACCTTGCCTGTTCATGACTAAGTCACTCACATGCGAAAGATGACTTTACAGCTCCGGAGCGGGCCTTTCTCTAAAAACTGATTCATCAAGGGTAGGTGTACACTTTGTGCAGTGGTTAAGATGCCACCCCACCTGGGACATATTTTTCCTACATCAGAGTTCCTAGATTTGAGTCCAGCTTCACTTAATGGGAGAGAGAGAAGAAAGAGAGAGAGAGAGAGACGGAGACAGAGCGAGATTGAGAGAGACATTATTACCTAGAGAGAAATTATTGCATTGTCAATGTGGAAAACAAAGGTTCTATATTCCACCATAAACACCAATTCAAAACAAAGAACACTTCTTGCTATTTGCACTTGCAAGTAGTTTTTTGAAAGCAAAAATCTTGCTCTGTGTCTGTTTTCTGTCATTTCAACTATGTTGTAGACAAAAATCTAGGGGTAACTATTATAAGGAGTGAGACATCAACTCAATATGTGAGGATGTTTTTAGCAGAAAACTTCGACATGGAATCCCTACATCTGAGTTCCAGTTCTCTTCTCACTCAATCTCTCTAAACTTCAGTTTCCCTCTCTGTAATTTGGGCCATGAATGGATTCACCTTAGGATCTTTCTGAAGACTAAACTAGATGTGTTCTGTAAATTTTAAATCTCTACTTAAATGTAACTTAAAAGGAGAGCAGGCAGCCTTGCTAGGAAGTAGGTTTTCTGCTTCTAGAAATGCTGAACTAGAGCTAGAAAGGGGCATGGACTTAAGTCTAGTCTGACAGTTCTGGATTAATTTTTGGTTCTATCAGTTATTAGGCATGTGATCCTAGGCAAATTTCTTATCTTTTTAGGCCTGCCTCACTTTGTCCATCTGTAGAATGGGTTATTGTGAGCATTAGCTTAAATAATAGATGTCAGTTCTTATCAATGCTTAGTATATAGTTAGCACTCATCAAATGTCAGCTATTGAAATCATTGTCAAATTATATTGTTGTTATTAATTTTACTATGACAAGAAGTGCCACTATTGTTATTATTATTGAAAATGCATTTGGAAGCAACCTGTGAAGAGGTCTTCATCAATAGAAAAGTGCTTGGGATATATCAATTCCTAACCCTAAGATTCTAGCTGCTTTGCTTTTGTTTTTTGCATTTACATTCACATCATGACATGAGACTTGGAGATTAATAAGGAGTCTTCACCCAATCTACTTGGATCCTCATCCCTAGTTGGGGAAAATGGTGCTGACATTTTAAGATACTTGAATGTCCCACACATTGACCCTATAATAAGCATAGGAAGAATTGACCTTTGCCAGAGTTTGAGAATAAGCCCAACAGTGCACTGGAAAGCAAGACCCTTTCTTTCATTTGCCTATCTCTTTGACCCTTTTCCCTCTCCCATCCTATATACCAGAGAAGGGCGTTAATCCAAGGAAGTCATCAAGTTTCTAGGCTGGGCAAAAGGGATGCTTCTCAGTAGGGGTCTCATGAAGTTCCTTGCCATTCTAAATCCATCCTTCCCACACCTAGTTTGTGCCAAGAGTAGTAAACTCTGGGCACCATATTGGTTTCATAGCCTGGAGCTACACACCACCCACCAGTACCCTGTGGGCTCAGTACAAACTGAGCCCAATTGGGGAGAGTATGTTGGCATGTGGACTGTTTGAAAAATTAGAAAGGAGAATCAGCCTCCTGTGTGAAATTTACTTTTAGTATGTTTTGAGGCATAAATTTAGAGGATTATAAGATAAAGAAAAACTGTAGAGCTTATATTAAATATTGCGTGCTAAAATATTCTAAAATGGTCCAACGGGTTACTTATTTTTACAATCCAGATATATCCCTGTAGATTTTATTTTTATTCATTTGTATTACTCTGATTTTGGAAGCCCAGCAAATGCAAAGTGATTCATTAGTTGAACTCTACTGTAATTACTAAAGCTAATGAGAACAATATTTTGAATGCCAAAGCCAATTTATCAGCTATTTCTTGTAAGACAACAATTTATGTCTTTTTTTCAGAGGAAGTCTTTAGTGCCTACTCTGCTCTGTGGTGGTCTCCAAACGGCACTTTTCTAGCATATGCCCAATTCAACGACACTGGAGTCCCACTTATTGAATACTCGTTCTACTCTGATGAGGCATTGCAGTACCCGAAGACTGTGCGGATTCCATATCCTAAGGTCTGTGCTCCTTTTCGTAGAGTGTTTCTGTGATTTGATGGGAAGAGAATGGTTTCATGTAATCCCTTCCTGCTAATGAAAATATTGTCAGTCTCTCTTCAACAGCTTGCTGTGATTACTCTTGCTGAAGTCAACAGCATCTGGCAATTTTAAAGTATTTTTATTATCCCAGGAAAGAGTGTGATTTAAGGTTTTTGTAATTTCTCCAAAAACTTTGAGGAATGACAAGCAGTAAAAGATGGGGAAAATGCTTTTGAAAGAGGTAGGGGGGAATGAAAATGTTTGAATGGAAGATAAGAGAGGCTTAATTGAATCAGAAGCTCATCTCATTTGTAGAAGTTGGAATGTGCCCTAGATGAAGTTGAAAAGCTTGGTTATGTATCAGTTTGTATTACTAATTAACAGGATACAGTACGTGACTAGTTTTGGTGGTTCTATTATAGACTTGGCACTAATATCAATTTTGCATGTCCTACATTTGTAATAATAGTGGAACGTCTTGATATGCAAAGCTGATTTCCCTCTCCAGGATCTGTGTTTATTAAAATTGAAGAGCTCTGTTAAGCAGTTTAAGCCAAGGAGAGGGGGATTTAGAAGGAAACCAGGGACTCTTCCTAGTACCATACTAATAATGGCCACAGCACTGTCTGTAGGAAAAAATCTACTAGCAAAGTGTTTTTGCTGTAAGCCATTTGGAAAAAGGGATTTTTATTTTTACCAACTCAATTTGCTTTATGAAGAGCTGCCATTTTAGGAAGAGAGGAAGTAAAAAGAAAAAAAAAGATCAGAGACTAAATATGGAGATGTTTTCTGTGGAATGTTATTTTTTGATGAGCAAAATTGGCAAAAAAAAACTCATAAAATGTTCTCACTAAAAATATCATATTATTTCTAACTAATCTGTCAATTGAAGATCTATGTGTATATTTAGAAAGGTTTTATAGGTTTCTGTCATAATATTGACTGTAAAGTTCCAACATAGCGAACCTGAATTTGGAGTGTAAATTGTGGCTTTCTAATTAGCATCATTGGCTCTCGGCTCAGGTACTAATTTTCCTGATGGATTGTGTCTTTGGCAGAACCGAAGGTGTTCTTCATGGTGACAGCCATCAAAGACTTGTCTTGTGGAGTCAGGATATATATGCAAATAATAGAATTGATTTTCAAAGGTTTATCCTTGCTTGCACAAAATGTATATATTATAAACATATCAACATTCATTATTTAAACAGAAGTGCTTTGGACCTTCATAGTACATAGATATGTAAATATAACTTTCATATATAAATATATATTATATCTCTGCCTGAACATGAAAAGGTTATATTGTTCCTTTTATTTTTATTAAATGGTTTGAATGTGTCTGATTGGCATAATTTTGTGGCTATAATGCAGATGTTTTTGTGCAGTTTGAAATTTGAACAGCAATGTTACTTTTTTGTCAACACCAATTCTGTGATTGTTTTTTCCCTAGGCAGGAGCTGTGAATCCAACTGTAAGGTTCTTTGTTGTAAATACAGACTCTCTGAGCTCAATCACCAATGCCACTTCCGTGCAAATCACTGCACCTGCTTCCATGCTAATAGGGTAAGACTCTTCACCGGAATTCTTAGGTTCTGAACAATTTCACACTCCCCAGAAAGAACATTTCCAACAGAATGGCAGCATTTCATTGTGTCACTCAGCCTGGCAGTCATTCATTCTTTAATTTAGCAAATCTCTTGAGCCCTTACTTCCTGTCTGGGCACCATTCTAATGGTGGGGGTGCATCCAAAACAGAGCAGCAGCCTTCCCAGTGTCATGAAGTCTGCGCTCAGATTGGGGGGGCAGACAACTGCCAGATAATTAAATAACAATATAAAATGCCAAGTGATACTAGATGTTGTGAAGAAAATCAAAGCAAGGCAAAGGTGATGGACTAGCCCGAGAGGACAGAGAGGATCTAAGATTACCAGTGAGCAGTGATGCAAGGAAAGGGTGGGGCCTGTCCACAGGGAACCTGGGGGGACAGCAAAGGACAGAGGAAGAGCCAGTGCAAAGGCGCTGCAGAGGGAACATGCTCAGGGCCTTTGAGGAGCAGCGATGAGTCCACAGGGCCTGGAGCCTTCTGAGTGAAGAGAATGGTGGGGGATAAGGTCACACTAGGTCATCTCTAGGCCCGAGTAAGATCTAGAGAAAGCCTGGGGGACAGTGGGCTGAATGCAGAAACTGCCGAGGTCATCCTGAGCCCCAAGATGTCACTTGCTTAAATAATCCTGGGTAGTTTAAAATTCTCCATTAGGCACCTTCAGCCCCCTGTTTTTTTTCTGGCAAAGATGCCACCATTTTGGACGCAATGTGTGGCTATCAAGTAGCTCTTTTTTCATTTCCATTACTAGTGTTGGTTTTGGTATTGTTTTAAATGAGTACCTACGGAGCAGTCACTCTCTGCCAGGCACAGGGCGTTATCACATGCTTTATCCCTTTACTCTTTTTTTTTGAAAGATTTCTTTATTTATTTGAGAGGTGGAGTTACAGACACACACACATACACACATGCAAAGAGAGAGAGAAAGAGAGACAGAGAGACAAAGACAGAAAGGTTTACTCCATAAATGGCTGAAACGGCAAAAACTAGGCTGATCTGAAGCCAGGAGCCAAGAGCTTCTTCCTGGTCTCCCACATGGGTGCAGGGGCCCAAAAACTGGGGCCATCTTCCACTGCCTTCCCAGGCCATGGCAGAGAGCAGAATCAGAAGAGGAGCAGCCAGGACTCGAACCATTGCCCATGTAGGTTGCCGGCACTGCAAGTGGCAGCTTTATGCACTAAGCCACAGCTCTGGCCCTCATCTACCATTATATACCCACTTCTCAGATAGGAAAATTAGGCCTAGAGGTTAAGAAAATGACCAAGTAGGAGTCTGTAGTCCTGCCTGTCTTTTTGACTTGAAAGAAAGAACTCTCAAACACTCTGCTGTGCACCTCCCTGTGTGGGAATGCAGCTGCTGCCCTCAGATTCCTGCATGAGAACAATACAGAAGCACCTGTTTTCTCTGGGGTTTCATTAACTCTATCAGACACACTGTGGACTGTGCTCTGTGGTCAGTAATTCATTAGCTTGGCTACAAATAACTACAAACCTGTTCATACAATGAGGGTTATTGATTATGTGTAAAGTAACAGATTCTTCTTTTTTTTTTTTTTTTGATCTGAGTTTGTCCAACAAGTGACACTTTACCCAGTTTCTAAAATCTGTCATTTGGCCCTGTCCAGCTACCTTTTAAACATCGATTAAGTGCCCATTGTTTACATTCCCAAATGTCCATAGGAGGACTTCTGTCCTTCTAGCACTTATTACCAGGTATGATATAAAACAGGGAGATAACTGACTACAAGAGTGATGGTACAGTGGCATAAATAACAGGCTGGAGGCTTCCTGAGGCGAGGAGATGGGTTTTCCATGATCCCAGGGATCAAAGAAACATCCTGAAGAATGTGCAGATTGAGCAGACAGGGTTCCAGCAGGGCACAGTGGGGGGGGGGGGGCACCGAGGTGGATAAACAGAGTGTGGGAAAGTGCAGGTTTATCCAGGAAAAGCCCGGTAGTGCCTGGTGTGGCCTCTTGGTCTCTAACCAGCATCTGCCTTCAGGGAGGATGAGCCACAAGCACCTGCTATGAAAAACATTCCATCTGGAAGCAGCTTTAGGCCTCACTAGTAGTTCACAAACTTTTTATGGACCCAGAATCCTCTGTTTGAGTGAGACACGGTGCAGAAGTGCAGTATCAGAAAACAAATGGAACATCAGTGCCCAGATCTGGCAAGCCTGGTTCTTTTCCCCTCTCCTTCCACCAGGGGTCCTGGGAGATTAGACAAAACCTGGAAGAGGGCCAGAACACAGCTAAAACACCACTGGGCGACACAGAGAACTGAGGCTCAGAGAGCTGAAGTCATTTGCTCAAGAGCACACAGCAAGTTAGTGGGGAAGCTGGGAACAGAACAGAGGCCTGCACCTGCCAGACCAGAATATTGGAACACTGGAGTCAAAACATGTTGATCACTTCCTCTGGGCTGAGACTGTTTGGTGTTCTGCTCCAACTCTCATTTATTCCCACAAGCACCCTGTGGTGTCATTTTCACAGCCATTTTACAGGCGGAGAGATGAAGTCTTTCCCACTTAGAAATCATTTTCCAAGGCACAGTTATGTAGTGCTGAGTTCAGAAAGCTTGAAGAATACTAAGGGTTTCTTCTTGCCCTATGTCAATTAATCATTAAGTCTTTTCTCCATGTAGTTCTTTTTTTTTTTAGATTTTATTTTTATTTATTTGAAATTCAGAGTTACAGAGAGAGGAGAGGCAGAGAGAGAGACAGAGGTCTTCCAATCTGATGGTTCACTCCCCAGTTGGCCGCAAAGGCCGGAGCTGTGCTGATCCGAAGCCAAGAGCCAGGAGCTCCAGGTCTCCCATGCAGGTGTTTGGGCCCACAAACTTGGGCCATCTTCTGCTGCTTTCCCAGGCCACAGTAGAGAGCTGGATTGGAAGTGGAGCAGCCGGGTCTCAAACTGGAGCCAATATGGGATGCTGGCATTGCAGGCAGTGGCTTTATTTGCTATGCCACAATATTAGCCCCCAAAACTCTAGATTGTTTTTGGGGAAAGTGTTCTCATATACAATGCTGCACCATTTTCTGGCCCCATCAAAAGACCCAGGAGGACCAAGTCAACCCAGGCAGGCTATATTTCTCAGTAAACAGCCTGACTCCCCGACAGTGCTCCTCACAACTCACTAGTTCCTGGAATGGAGCCTTAGCCAGGTTCAGCACCTCTTTTCCTTCTGCGCATGTTCCTCCCACTGATTTTCCCATTAGGACATGTCCCTTTAACACACAGATTCCAGCCCCTAGATAGTACAGGGGCATGAAGCAGGCATGTGGTTTTGCTAGGCTTTAGCAGTAATGAGTAGGGACAGGGTAGAAGCATTGCTTGTTTGATGGTGCGTGGGAGAGATGGGCATCTGGAACACACTTCTAACAACCAAGCCTGCTAGGAAGCAGGGCAAGCTTCCCTGTCATCCTCACTGATGTTATGCTAACATTATTTAGAGTTATTAGATTGATAATTTGCTTTGACTCCTCACAATGCGAATATGAGAGCTCAAAGTGTTTAGAGAAAATAGCATGTAATATAAAATCGTAACTCTCCTGCTTTGTTTAGAACAGTGGTTATATTGATTACTGCAATAAGAGAAGTTCTGTAGGGTAGGGGCCAATCTTAGAACAGGGTTTCCAGTGCCAAGCAGGATGTCTGTCATGGAGCAAGTGTCCAGCCAATGTTCGTAAAATAAATTAATAGATGTGTAGTTGGAAGAATGGATGGCTGGGTAATTTTTGTGTAGAAAGAGAGTTCACAAAATGACCTTGCATAACAGCATAGCAATTGTTTTCTACCTCATTCCAGCTATTTATAATTGTGTGTCCTGAAGCTAGAGGTTTGGAGAAGGCCGGTTCTACTGAGGCGACCCCACCCAACATCTGCTGAAAGACTCGGGGGCCCATCACATCCAGATCATGACATGTTCCAACCTGGATCTTTCTGCTCCTGAGAGACTCAGTAGATAAATCTTAATCTGTCTTGTCTGGAAAGATGATAGCCCTTGGTCAAAAAACAAACACACCCCCCCCCCAAAAAAAAAAAAAAAAAACAGGGACACTAGGGCCTGAAACTGTCACACAAGAGAGGAGTAAACTGAACTGAGAATCCCTAGAAATTCAGGCCCCTGTGCCCGAATTGGTGCTATTGGTGCAGCATCCTCAGATCCACTCCATCTCACCCCACCCATTCCTCTTCTCAGCGATCTGTCGGCAGACCAGGGAGGGTTGGCATCCCTGTCAGAGCAGAGGGTGGCACAGAGCCCACGGCCAGCACTGGCTGTACGCCCGCTTCCTTGGGTGATTCACTGAATTAATCACTCCACAGTCTGCAGTTGCTCTGAGTAGCATTTTTCCCTCCAAATATTCTCAGTTAGTAATATATACCTTACTTTAAATATCGTTAATGCACCAAAGAAACATTTACACAAATTAGAGCCATTAATACCACCCCAAAATTTTTTTATTTAATGCAAGGCAAGGTGCTAGGATAGGCAGTCATTTTATAGGGGAATTTATCTCTTGTACTGTATTCAGATATGATTTGTTTTATAAAAGTTAGTTTACATACAACTCCCCAGGAATAAGTAGATTTAATTGAGTGAGGAATTTTATGCTTCAAAGCAAGAAAGTGAAGCTAGCTAGCAGTGTTTCCCAAAGGGATGGGTGGAGATTCTAGGACAGGAGCAAGTATGAGCAGGGAATCTGAAGCCAACTTTTGATTTGAATCCTAACCCAAATACTTCCCAGGTGGGTGATCTTGGACAAGTTACTTAACCTGTCTGCAATTCTGTTTTCTCTTCTGCAAAACATGAACTCTGCAATTCATACCTCCTAGGGCGGTCACGAGCTTTATGCCAAGCCTTTGGAACAGTTTGGATACATAGTATAATCCACATGGGTGTGAACTCTCACCATGTCCAGAAATTACCTCATTGTTTTCTTATTAAAATGGCCTGTTTCCCCCTTGGAGCTAGAAAATCCTGTTGAATCCCGGCATCTAGTATAGGAGAAGCAGTCCAGTCTCATGAAAGGCCCAGCTGCAGGTGCAGTGTCTCTTCCACCTTCCCCCAACCATTCTGTCATGAAAGTCTAGCCTCTGTTTTGCAGAGCAAAATCAGCATGTAGTGTGAAAAGCATTGTTGATAATCCTGCTTCTTGGATTCTTTTTGTCTTCAGAAAGGACTTAAGCCTTTCAGTAAAAAGTACTGCTGAACCATTGGTTTATATCTTTTTCATGAATCTTTAACATTTCAGTGTGGTATGGCCTTGGCTCAGGGCTGTGATTGAAGAGAAGAATGTTTATGAGAAAATCCAAAAAGTACTGCTGGCTGCACTAGTGAGCAGCTTCTGCTGAACACTCACAGAGTGCAGAGTACACGCTGGGTCTCAGGAAGTGACAGGGGTAGTGGAGGATCCAGGCTCATTACCCTTTGATCTAGGATGCACGTGAGTTTCCTGGCCAGCTCCCAAAATTTCATTGTCTTCAAATGCGGAAAGTTGCTTTTTTTTTAAGATTAATTTATTTTATTTGAAATTCCGAGTTACACAGAGAGTGAAGGAGAGGCAGAGAGAGAGAGAGAGAGAGAGAGAGAGAGAGAGAGAGGTCTTCCATCTGCTGGTTCACTCCCTAGATGGCCGCAATGGCCAGAGTTACACCAATCCGAAGCCAGGAGCCAGGAGTCTCCTTCAGGTCTCCCATACAGGTGCAGGGGCCCAAGGACCTGGGCCATCATCCACTGCCCTCCCAGGCCATAGCAAAGAGGTGGATCAAACATGGAGCAGCCAGGACACGAACCAGCTCCTATATTGGATGCCGGCACTACAGGCAGCAGCCCTACCTGCTATGCCTCAGTGCTGGCGCTGAAAAGCTGCTTTTATAGTGCTTATTTCTGAACTGGTGGTATAGTTTATGGCTTTTAGTAGATAAAGCTATTTCATATTAACCATGGAAAGATTACTGCCTCAGCTGTCTCCTCCCCACAGGAACGCTGTTTCTGGGGCCTATCTTCCTACTGTATACCCAAGGAACCCCCAGAAACTGTACCTGTGATGGGAAAGAGCTATATAAATTTCATCAGATTTTCTAAGGAATATTTTGATGCTAAAAAGCAAAAACAACTGACATAGAACAGAAAGCTGCTACAGAACAAGGCCCATGGGCCAATTCTAACGTGTCACCTGTTTTTTTAACTTTTTCTTTTTTAAAAAAAGATTTTATTTATTGATTTGAGAGGTAGAGTTACAGACAGTAAGAGGGAGAGACAGAGAGAAAGGTCTTCTGTCCACTGGTTCACTCCCCAAATGGCCACAACGACCAGAGCTGGGCCAATCCAAAGCCAAGAGCCAGAAACTTCTGAGTCTTCCACACGAGTGCAGGGGCCAAAGTACTTGGGGCATCCTCCACCGCATTCCCAGGCCATAGCAGAGAGCTGGATCAGAAGAGGAGCAGGCAGGACTTGAACCAGTGCCCATATGGGATGCGGGCACTGCAGGCAGAGGATTAACCTACTGTACCACAACACCGGCCCCTTTAACTTTTTCTTTACTTATTTGATGGCTCATAGATTGAGATAGAGACAAAGACAGACAGATATCTTCTGTCTGCTTATTTACTCCCCAAATGCTCATAACAGCCAGAGGTAGGCCAGCCTGAAGTCAAGAGCCCAGAAGTCAATCTGGGTCTCCCATGGTGGAGAGAAGGCAGGAACCCAACTACATCTGCTGCCTCCCAAGGTGCATATTATCGGGAAACTGGAATCTGGAATGGGAGCAGGACTCAAACGCAAGAACTCTGATGTGAGACATTGCCTCCCAACTAGCATCTTAATTACTACACCTAATGCCTGCCTTGTCACCATTTTTTGTGGTCCACCATAAGAATGATTTCCACATTTTAAATGGTTGGGATGATAAGTCAAAAGAACACATTTCATGAAATGCAAATTATATGAAATTCAAACTTCAGCTTTTCATTGGAGAATAGCTCCATTCACTTGTTTAGTATCTCTGATTGCCTCTGTACAACAAAGACAGAGTTGAGTAGTAGAGTAAGAATATGTGAACCACAAAAATTAAAATATTTATTGTCTTGGCTTTTCTGGGAAAGTTTGCCAACCTCTGTTTTAGAAAAATTAATTTCAAAACCTTTATCCTCTATCTTGTTTTTCATTTCTCCATCTTCTTTCAAAGGTCTTATTACCTGTTCTAGGTCAGATTTATGTGCCTTTCCATCTTCTTACTTAACACCTCTGCATTGGGAAAATGCAGAAAAGTTCAAGTAGATGAGGCACCCTTGCCTATCAGCACGTGAAGAGGCATTTGCATTTCAGACCTGTGGCCTGGAAGTCTGTGGTAATTGCCGTAAGACTGGTGTAGGGTAGAAGGACTGGGTTTCCAAGGAAATAGCATGGGCAATGGACATTGAAGCTAAGACCTAAAGCAGCTAGCACATGGCAGTCACTTTGCACTGAAGAACAAAGGTGGCAGCAGAGAAAGCTGTTGGGGTGATCAGGAGACTATCACCTGCCAAGACTAGAGAATGACATAGATCCTTAATAACCAAGGAAAAAAAGACGTAAGTGGAAAAGAGCCCTCATCTGGAAATGTGGTGCTTTGCTCTGGGCCTTAGCACCTGAACCTGCACAGAGGCCCTGTGTCACCTTAGGCATAAACACTTTAAGTGCCCTCACCCATAAAAGTGAAGCTGTGAGGGGGTTGAAGGGCTTTATCCAGGAGCTGATTCATCCCAAGTACTCAGTAAGCATTTGTTGTGCAAGAGCGTAAGATAGGACTTGATCTGTGAATTCTAAGGACAGAGTTCTTCGAGCCACATGAGTCAGGACGGGAGCATTTCCTTTGCCTCAATGCTGCATTCCACAGATTTGATGAGAGTCTGTTTTGTGTCAGGCATTTTGCTAGACCCGGCGGATACCCTGTGACCAAGACAGTTATGGACTTTGCCTTGAAGACCTTCCAGTCAAACAAAGAAAACAAAGCAGGAAGAGAAGGGGATAGGCACACCGAGTGAAGGAAAGACCCCGAAAGTGTTTCAGAGCATTTGGTAGTTGGGAGACAACCATAGAACATGGCAGGGAGGGAGAGGATGAAAAGACTCTTAAAATCCTTCTGACAACAGGGAGAAGGCTTTGATCAGACATTGGATTAGAGGGATTTAGGAATAGTGATCCAGAATCACACTGAGGAATGAAAGGAAAGCAAAATAAAATAAATAAAAAATGGCATGAAAATAAACTATCCAGACCAAATATGTTAGGGAAGCTAACAGAAAGTAGATTACAAATTCCATGCATTTCTCTATAAATCAGAAGATGGTTCCAAAAATTCTTAAAGGTATGTGTTTGGGAGGATGCACTGCTAGAGAAATTGCTATTTACATAAATTTGTGCTGAAATACCACCAGGTTTCTTAATTTCTTCACATGGTTCATGTTTTGACTCTTGAGAAAATGTTTTTATAGAATGTAATCTTTGATTTTCAAAGTGTGGAGGTGTGAGTCAATCTTTCCCCATTTAAAAATAAAATTGCAAAAAGGGTCATCTGTAATCTCACCCACGTAGGAAGAATTTTCTGGAGAAGCGAGTCAAATTACTAGAACATACTCAAATCTTGGCTGGTGCCACTGGCCTCACAGTATTGTTCCCGCCAGACAGCAGAAAGGAGATGGGAAAATATCACTCTTGACTTCCTGGAACTGTCAAAGGTCAAGTTGAGGACTTGACAAGTCTTGAGTACATAGCTTGAGTCACATACATTAGACCAATGAAGTATGCTGCTGTGGCTTTTCCTTTTGGCTTTAATTTCCATTCAGTAAATTGCACTTTATGCTTGAGAAAATGGTATTAAATGGTTTCATTAACCATTAAAATTCTGCTTCCCATTGAGATTGATTTCTTTACACAGGATAAAATGTCTATTGGTATCCAAGTCTGGAAATATTAATATTCTCTCTCTCTTTCGCTCTCTCTTGCCCTTTCCTTTGTTCCTCCTTCTCTCACTCTCACCTTTCCTTCCTTCCAGGGATCACTACTTGTGTGACGTGACGTGGGTAACACATGAAAGGATTTCTTTGCAATGGCTCAGAAGGATTCAGAACTATTCAGTCATGGATATTTGCGACTATGATAGGTCCAGTGAAAGGTGGAATTGCTTAGTGGTAAGACTGAATCAGGATGTTCTGCTTCTAAATCAACATGGGATCAGAGGGCTCAATGAAATCAAGGGGGTTAAAGGTTAAGAGGCAGGAAATAAGGTTTGAATTTCTCTTTGTGACCCTGAGGCAGTGTGGGTAAGTCTTGACTTAACTGTTAGCTAACTAGATATCCTGTGGTGTTTCCAGTTCACCCTACTCACTGTACTCTTTTAATCATGGCTACTATCAGTTGGGAAGGGGACAGGGGAGGGACTGACTGGAAATCCAGAAAATAGAATCTGATGTCATTGTTCACAGTATCCAAGAGGGCCAGAGGCTGCAAGCCGAGTTAAGTATGTTTTAATAGAGAAAATCCAGGGAAGGAGAAATGACTGGCTGACTGTATGTGAAATGAAACAAATATCAGGAGGCCACAAGTCCATGACAACACTGTGACTATCGTTAAGCAGGAAACAGCTTTAGAAAACTGAGAAAGATAACCCCAAGACTGAGGGGAGGGGGGGTGGGCAACACTGAGGCAGAGTCAGTGTTAATCCAGCCTTGAAGGAAGTTTCAGGCCAAAAGGCTGCAAAGTCCAGCCAGCCTGGTAGATCAAAATTAAATGCCTGTTGGGAGTCAGCAGCCTCAGGAGGGGCAAAGTCTGAAAGAGGTTTGCAGGCATCCGTGTCCTTCTCTGACCATGGAATCTGGGCTGACACATGACTCCTGCTCTGTCTAGACTGGACACAGAGCAGCTTCTTTCCTCAGAGAGCTTGAGCACTCCATATCTTGATTTGTATATTCATTTATTTATGCAACAAACATTGACTGTCTATTACATTCCAAGCTCTGTGTGAAGAGATGGAAATTAAAAAAAAAAAGATTGAGATAGCATGCATATTCCCCAAGTGTTTCTGTTATAATAGAGAGTACCATTATACAAATAAATGATCATGGGTACTATTTATTGAACACCTACTGCATACCATGTGGAGATGGAGGCTCTGCAAGTTTAAGGAGTTTAAGGAGTCTGTGTCCTATGGGACACAGCTAGAATTCAAAATCTACAAAAACTGAGCTCTTTCCTTCCTGTCAATTGAATCATCAAAATATTGGAGTATTATGCCATAAAAAGGTTTAAGCAAAGTACACAGATTTTGTAGGACCAAAGAAGGCAATCAGCTCTACTGGAGGCAGATGAAATGGAGCAAGAAAATGACAGGAAAGATACAGAGAAGTCTGGCATGAATTGCGTAAGTGGGCAGATAAGGGCAAAAACCTACATAAGCATAGGGTGATACAAAGATATTAGTGCAAATAGCATGGAGCATGCAGTAACTGGAAGTCTGTATACCTCAGGGCTGGAGGAGAGGCACCATACTGAGAACTAAGGCTGGATACACAGGCTGAGGCTTTTGTGCCATTCTGAGGAGTTTGGACTTAACCTTGTAAGAAATGGGAAGATGCTTGAAATTTTAAAATAAAAGAATATCATAACAAAATAGAACTGTCTGTCAGCAAGTGAGGTCAGCAAGGAGCTGAGCAGGGTGATGAATCGATGGGAACAAGAGTAACAGGAGATCCAGTAATGACCAAGATAAAGTCCTGAGAACGTGGACAAACATACCATCAGTGGAGAAGGACAGACAAGTCAAAAAATTGGGCAACAGGGGCAAGAGGGAGGTGACTGTGAGAAGATGAGGAATATAGAATGATTCCCAGGTCTCTGGTTTAGAGGAATAGAATAGGTGTCATCATCAAGGAGAGGAATGCAAGATTAGGAGCCAGTGGTGGGAATGGAGGAGAGAAGATGAAATTATTCTCAGTTCTGTGCATGTTGAATTTAACACCACTGGAGTTTCCAGGGCAGAGCTCTAGGCAAGAGAGGTAAATGATCCTATATAATTACATGAAAAATACTAACAAAAATAAAAGCATATGAATGAAGAGAGTTTTTAAGCTATTTTGTGCAGTTTTATTTGTAATACCAGTAAAGTACAGCTTTCATCATTTTCCCTTTGAACAGTCATTGTGTTTTTCACTTCCTAGGCACGGCAACACATCGAAATGAGTACTACTGGCTGGGTTGGAAGAGTAAGTGTTATGAGTTATGGGATTTCGCATACTATGGGTCAGCTACTTGGAGCTATTTCATAGCTGAGTGTTCCACACTGGGGTCCTATGTTATTTGTTATTAATAGCAATATTCGTTGACCTATTTCTCAAAATATTTAAAATGTTCCATTTAGATATCTAGTTATGTAGACCCCATAAGCATACTCAGTTGGAAAGAGTAAGGGGACAAGTGAAACACGAGAGCAGAGCAGACAAAACAAAACACATGCTCTAACCAAATTGTAGCTCCTAGTAAGTTAAAAAGCAACCGTTGCTGAAAGGCAGCCAAGATGCCGAATGTGCTCTTTGACCTCATGTTTGAAGTTGTATGCTTTAAAGGCAGAAAACACGGTTTCCATCCACAGTCTTCACAAATACAGAAGAGATGTAACAACAACCAGCAAAACTCAGCAGCAACTGCATGATGCCGGCTATACACATTTCTATAGAGGAATTTATGCTTTTGTGGGTTAATGCTTTCTAAGGCACCCAGATGCAGAGCTCTCCCCCAAGAAAGCATGGAGCCCCTCAGAGACATCTCCTGCTTCTCAGTCTCACTGAGTTATGTCTTCTTTGTGCAAAATCACTAACCATGTTGCTTCAAGACCAAGGAATGAAACTCCAGCCATCAAGACACATTGAATGAAAGATGAAGAATGAATCTCATCTAATTTTCCTGACTACCTCTATCAATCCCCATTTATGAGGGAAGCAAAGTGACACAAGAACTGTAAAGAGCTCACATCTCTTGGGTCCTGGAGGTGAAGCTCCCAGTCCAGGAAGACAGCCCTCTCCTGCTAGGTCTGGAGCTTTCGTAGCACTCACACGTCCTTTTTCTTCAGGCATTGATTGGGCAGAGGGGAGAGGTTTGCCAACATGAAAAGTGGTTTCCTCCATGGCAAGAGACACGCTACACTTCCTCACGACTCTTTGAAAAAAATATGTTTTTTCCTCTCTGTATTTAACCAGACAGATGCCACTTTTCACACATTTCTACTAGGCACAACTCCATCCAGGGGAAACAGGGAAATGTATTAAAAAGATAAGGCTGTGAACACAGGTCTAGAGAGGGGAATGTGTTTCAGAGCTCTGTAATGAGAACACCAAGTGTACTGCACGCCTCAGCTTGCTCCATAAATGAATTCGCTTTGAATCACTAAATAGAAGAGGGAAGCATTTTTCTTCCTTCCCAAAATGGGAGCTGATAAGAGAGGAAACATCGAGGGTGAAGTGAACCAACAATTTTAAAAGACCATCTTATACCTGCTCCAAAATGTAGCTAGGAAATTGAAATCATAACACGACATACTCCTTTCAGGCTGGGATAGACAATCTCCTACTTAAAATACAATATGTTCTCAGTACTATCTTCTTATTAAACTGCTTAAAAATGGGCAATTTTGTTCTGTATTTCTATAAACTATTTTTTGTAAATTATTGATCATATTTAACAAAATGAGGAAGCTTATAATAAAAATAACTACATGAATGTTTTCATACAAAATATAGGACAGACATTCCTTATGGTGTCTAGTCTAGAAATGGTTAAAGACTGTCTGACTTTCAAAAAGAAATATGTGTAAAAACAGGAAAGAAAAATTTCCCCAAATTACAAACTACCTCCAACCTGAAACAGTCAAAAATAATGTGTCTGTTTCAAGAAATCACATTTGTGACATGGAGGAAAATGTATTTCTTCAAAGACAGACAAATGGTATTTCCACATACTATAGCCAGAAGTCATAAGTATTCTCCATAGACACCATATGCCCCAAATAACAGTAGCCACTTCTATTGATCAGGTTTCATATGCAAGCCTCTTTGGTGTGGTCCTTTCACTCCTTCCTCACAAAAACATCACCCATGAGTATGATTTTCTGGTCTTCATTTTATTAATCAATTATTTATTTATCCGAAAGGCAGAGTTACAGAGAGAAAAGAGAGGCAGAGAGTTTTTCTGTCCTTTGGTTCACTCCCCAAATGACCACAGGGGTCAGGATTGGGCCAGGCAGAAGCCAGGAGCCAGGTGCTTCATCCCAGACTTCGTGTGCACTTGGGCCATTTTTCACTGCTTTCCAAGGTGCATCAACAAAGGAGCAGCAGGGACTTGAACAGGGACCCATTTGAGATGCTGGGATAACAGGTGGCAGCATAACTCACTATGCCACAACACTGGCCCCTTGGTCCTCAGTTTAGGGAGGAATTTTCTTCCTGAGACTCTAGTTTCACTTGACAAGTAAATGAAGCCAGGGGATTGAACACTGAGATTGGGAGGACTCTCAAAAACTAAAGTTGGCACTGAGATGACATAACTATGATATAATAGGCTTTGTTGCTGTTATTCTCTATTGTTTTCTAGTTTAGACCTGCAGAACCTCATTTTACCTCAGATGGTAACAGCTTCTACAAGATCATGAGCAATGAAGAGGGCTACAAGCATATTTGTTATTCCCTAATAGACAATCAAGTGAGTGTTCTTACATAATTTATTTCAGGTTGACCTCCTTTTTTAGGAAATTAACATGGGATGGAAATCATTTGGCAAAGTTGATCACTGTATGCAAATAATCTGGCTAATTCAAGTTCCTTAATGGTATTTGAGGTGCAGTGGAGTGAAGTGGGGAGACTCAACAAGCCCCAAGGCCGCTTAAATTTCTGATATAAATAATTTATTCCTCCACATAACTTGGACTGGAGAAAGTCTAAAAATTTATTTTTCAAATCCTATCAGAGTTGTACATTTATTACAAGAGGAGCTTGGGAAGTTATTGGAATAGAAGCTCTCACCAGCGATTATCTGTGAGTATTTTAATAATTGGTAGGATATAAATGTACTCATCGTAATCACGCCCTCTTTGCCCAGAAGTAGGGGAAAATTTCTTGCAAATAAAGAGTAGTCTATTTGGAATGTGTTCAATACTTTTTTCCTTTTCAACATACGGAAGCCTTAATGATTTTCACATATGCTTAGCAGATTTGATACCATGCCACGAAGCAGCTCTACCTCTAGCTTTTACCTGCTTTATATTACAAGAGCTGTAGCCTCTTTTACATTAACACTGTGGAATTCTGAACTAGCATTCTGGGGGGCGTTTTGTTAAATTTCAGCTGGTACTGAATTTTTGGAAGGCTTGGAAAGGCAATTTTAGCTGTCCATGTGTCATGTCTCATCCTACCTGGAAATTGGAAAGCTTTACAGAGGCTGTCCGGTCCCATAAATGAGTTGGTGGAAAAAAGCTTTGTTCTATTTATTAGGATCTTAGGCATTTCCGTGGTCCTTTCTTGGTCTCTTCATGGAGGCATTCTTCCACTGCAGAAAGACCTTATTTTGAAGTGGCTCTGCTACCCTCAGGAAGATGGGGCCCTTATTAGCATGGAGCTTGTGTTTTAAAACAGAAAATATAGGAGACATGACAGATAATTGGGGGTCTCAGTTTTAGGCCAGTTGTCTACTCTTATTTTTTCTACAGAAGACTTCTTTTGAGTTTTTGATTGTTACATTAATTAAGGAAGAAATGTCTAGTTTCATGTATTTCAGTCTGTTGAGAACAAGACTTTCCTATGAAGAGAAAATGAGGGAAAGTTGGTTTTGGTGGGTGGCAGGGCGGAGAAGCAGCGGTGGCGAAGGGCAAGTGCGAGCACACCTGCACCCTCACGTGCATCAGCGCTTGGCATATGAGGTCGGGAGAATGTTTCTGATGTTTTCAGCAAACGTAATTAATACATATTTCTTTTGTTTTTTCTCCAGCTACTACATTAGTAATGAATATAAAGGAATGCCAGGAGGAAGAAACCTTTATAAGTAAGAGTTCTATCAGGTTGCTGCTTTGATTTTTTTTTTTTAGCAGATAAACAATTTCTAGACTCTCTTCATTCTTTCTTTTGCTTCTAACAAAGTGAAACTGTCACTGTGCACTTTTATTTCTTCGTAAATCAGTCTGCATGTCACAAAGAGAATGACTTTATTAGGTGTTTTGCAATATTGCTAAACAATGGTAGGTTTGAGGTTATTATTAATTCATGTATTTATTTCAGTTTTTTTTTTTTTTGAAGTTTTGAGGATTGCTTTGGCATGCCGGTACCTTTGAAAATAGCATATGGAATTATTCAATTCTATCCTCTCATTTTTTCTTCCAGCCAGCACTTAATACCCCCTGTATTAAATTCTGTTGATTTTACAGAATCCAACTTACCGACTACACAAAAGTGACATGCCTGAGTTGTGAGCTGAAACCTGAGAGGTGTCAGTACTACTCTGTGTCATTTGGTAAAGGGGCAAAGTACTATCAGCTCCGGTGTTCTGGTGAGTCTGAGCTGCCTGGAGGGCCAGTCTCCCCTGTCCTCACATGTCTCCCTGTGTGTTCCTTACCTCCCTCAGCTGCCATGCTTGATCTTTCCACTTACCAGCTCAGGTGCCCTCCTCTGTCCCCACAACCTTCTCACCATTGCCCTTGTCCAGTCTTCTCAAGTTCGAGGATTCCCCTCCTGCATGCAGTTTGGGAAACAGTCTGCTCTGCTCTGTTCTCTCCATTTGATCTTAAGGATTTTTTGAAATCACCTCGATTCACTTCTCTCCATTCGCATTTAAGTTCCTTCCTAACCAAGGGACTTGCATGGCTTGCTTGGCTGGCTTTAGGTTGAGCACTCACACACACACATACATGTACACACACTCTTATGTATAACAGCACTTGTGTGTAACAGAAGCTCTTCATCCTTATATACACACGTACCGTGGATTTTCTTTAAGATGATTACTTTATGCAATTGCCCTTTAAATGAGAAACTGTATGTGGATGATGCTCACTGCTCCATATTCTGTTGCTATTGCTATTATTTATTAGAAATGAGGAAACCTGGGCAAAGAGGGGCAGAGAGACTTAAACAGGTCATACAGTTAGAGGCACAACAGGCTGTAAACACAGGCCTCTACCTCCCAAGTCATTGCTTTGAAGCACTGAACTAGCTTACTTCTCCACATGAGAGGAAGAATTTGAATATTCTAAAAAGAATGATCAGTGGCAGAAAAGCAGTCTCCAAACAGTTTTGCGGATCTTTCCTCACTAATATTTTTTTGTGAGTTTCTTTGTGGTTCTTCACTATGGCTGATTTTATTCACCATTCCTTGGGCATGAGCTTTATGATAAGCACTATACTAAAAGCTTTATAGTCATGATCTTACTTCATCCCTAGGAAAACTCCACAAGATAGGTATTGTTATCCTTATTTTGCATGTGAGGAAACAAACATAGATATGTTGTCCTGTCACACAGCAAGTTAGCCAGGATTCAAACCCGGGTCTGCATTGTGCCTTCACTGCGGTTTCAATCACATATAAAATTAATATTATCATCCAAATGCATCAAGATTAAATAGCTCACAAAGTAGCTTTTCTATACATTACCTTCCCACTCTGCACCACCACAGTTGGGATAAATAGTGAAGATATGGGCTTGTGAGAAAAACACTTTCGCATGCCAGAAAGGAATTGCTTATCCAAGTCAGGCACTGCAGATGTGCGCCTGGCTCCCGGACTCTGTGGGGCTGAGACCACAGAGGGGAGACCTGCCCCTGCCTAGGTGAGGCTGACTCCACGGTTCTGCCCCCAGGGCTGGGAGGAGGGCAGGGCCTGAGAGACAATATGGGCACCTCTGGATCTGGAATTGAGAATGGGAGGGGCAGTAGCTCTCATTGCAGCCCACTGGTGAGGAAATTGGTTACAGAGATGATAACATGTCCAAGACACCCAACAGGGCAGAAATTAACCTCCCACTTCATTCTCCTGAGCCCCATATCTTTCTAGCAATGATTCTTATGCTCAAATTGCAGTAATTTTAAAGGGAAAAAGGAAAAACAGGTGACTAAGTTTTATTAATCTCTGTATTGACTAGAATGTTTATTTTGTGCTCTATCAAAGCAAAGTGGTGACGAACAATCTTTGAAAAGTCGCATATGCTATCTTTTTTTATACTCATTGAAAACATAGCTTTCTCTGATTCTGTTAACAGGCCCGGGTCTGCCTCTCTATACTCTGCACAGCAGTGTGAATGATCAAGGTATTTTCTCATATTTCACCCTCTGTTTGCTTTTTAACGAACTGCATGTGAATAGGACCAACATGTCCCTAGCATTGCGTGATTTTCTTTGACTTTTAGAGTCTTAAAAAATGACTTGAACACAAGGTGTATAATCTGGGTACATATAGTCTGATCAGTGAATCATTATTTGATTTTTGTTGTTTAAATAACCCAGATTCTTCACATCATAACAAAGTACTCCCATTTGTGTATTTGTTAAGAACTGAGAGTCCTAGAAGACAATTCAGCGTTGGATGAGATGCTGCAGGATGTCCAGATGCCCTCAAAAACACTGGATTTCATTATTTTGAATGAAACAAGTAAGTTAAATTTCTGCTGGATCAGTACTTTTCAAGGAAACATCAATAAAATATAATGATGCAATAATCTTGCCTGAAAAAATGCATTTTATATTACACATATATGTAATTTAGGTTATTTTCCTATAAATTATTATGTTGTAAGAACTTCTAGTTTCACATTCTTTTGTCTTAAAATGCAAAGTCATTCTATAAAAAAATTATTCTGTCAAGAGGAAAAGTATTTGGAGAAAATACAGTATTACTAGTTCAGTCCCTGTTAGTAATTCTATTCTACTAGTAAAATTAATTGTACATTTACCATAACAATATCCTAAACTAGTTCACCTTAAACTCAGAGAGTGAAAATATCTGTGACAATTGTATAAAAAATTAGAATTGGCTAAAAAATGCTGAAACTTCAGTCTTGAGAGAGAACAATGTTGACTTTTTCCTAAGCTTCCTCCCCTCCCATAGTTGGCTTCACCTCTGACCTGAAACCCTGATCATGGATTATATTCACAGATCACTAAGAATAATGAATTTCTTTGTATACAAAATCTCCACTAGGAAGTGGAGGATCCATCAGAAATCTGAGATTTGTTTTAAATGTAGAGTAATAGCGAATATTGAACTCATCCATTTGTAAATTAGTATTGGAAAGTCTGGGGCATGTCTGAAGAACAACTTCAGGCATTGCTACCCAGACTGAATGTGCATGCCAGTTACCTGGAACCTGATTGCTAACATGCACCCTGAAGTCAGCCAGTGTCCGGAATTTTAGTTGGTGTCTTTAATAAGATTCTAGGTGATGTCAGTGCGTGTTGTTGCCTCTTGAGCCACACATGAGAGGCAAGAGCCTAAGAGTTTTCTGGAGCTAATATGGACAGCCTGTGCAAAAGACATCAGATCCCGTGATGCAACCTTCTATTTCATTTGGAAAACAGTGGGAAGACTGAAGGTCAGGGAAGGCATACAATTAGATGAAGGGACTCCCAGTTATGGGAGAGTCCCACTGGGAAGTGGTTATGACCATTCCACCTGCAGAAAAGAAGGGCCTGGAGGGGGAAGAGGGGAATAAGGAATGGGGAGGGTGGAACTATGGGAGTAGAAAGAGGCTCCCAAAGATTGTACATTTTTAAAAACATGGAACTAAAACACCTTCTAACCAACTATTATTGATGCAAACAAAGCAGAGAGCAAAAGGTGTGTTAGGCATATTCATTAAAAATATCACAATCATCTGACATTTTCACGTTCTATTGAAATTATAATAGAGATTAAATTTTGTTCTTGCAAGTATGTTTAATCAGAAGACATAAAATCATCAGCAAAATACAAATAGAAAAGAAATCCATCTACATAAAATTGTACTTTTTTATCTTCCTTTTTGCGTCAACTAATTGTAGTAGACAAACAAAAAAGAAAATAATTGTTAGAAACACCTCTAGAAAAACAAATGTAATTTTGATAGAAATTTCAGTAGAAATAACCATTGAAATATGGGAAAAGTCTTATTTTTAAAGCTGTGTTAAGGATGAGTCTAACTCACCCTAATTTGAGAATAAAGGAAATTTATTCATTATTTAGGGAAAAATTTCATTAAACTAATGTAAAAGCAAGTACAGAGAATTAAATAGATCTGTGGAAGATCATACAGAAGGTACACAACACTTTGCTCCATTTAAACCCAATTTCATTATGTGAAACACAACTGAAAATGGGAATTCAGTTTTGCGGTCTGGGATGGCAAAAAGAATTACAAAAATGCTATTAAATCAGAATTTTAAAATAGAGTTGAGGCCAACTAAAATTCTAAACAGCTTCAAGAAAATTCAAGAAGAGGAAAACATTTTGGAGGAAAATTTAGAACATAAGCCATAAACAAACTAGATAAGTAGATCAGATGCCAAAGAACAGACTCATAAAAACAAAACATTAGAAATTCTAAGATGCACTTTTATTTTTTAAGGCACCAATGTGTTTAATGGATACATCAGAAACAACTTTATTGTTTTAACATTAACTAGTATTTTAACCAGAAGGAGAATGTTTCTGTACCTTAACATGTAAATCCAAGCAGTTCATTTTTTTTTCTGTTCTAATTTAACAAATTGTTAAATTCCAGATATAACTTATCACCAAGAGATAAGGAATGAAATCTTGTGCTAATGATTGTTTTTAAGAATGTAATCTTGTGCTAATGTTGTTTTTAAGTCACTAATGAATCTTTCTGTTTGTTTAGAATTTTGGTATCAGATGATCTTGCCTCCCCATTTTGATAAATCCAAGAAATATCCTCTACTATTAGAAGTGTAAGTATTCAAGAGCAGAGAGCAATTTAGAAGTTAAGCATCATAGATATATGTTAGTCCAGTACAGCCTACTAAAAGTAGGGTCAACTACATCCTTTTTGTCCTTTTGATTTCTGACCATTGTTTCCTTCTTCTGTTTTGCAATCACAGATCCCAACTGTGTTTTCTATCATCTTCGTAATAAAATAGGTACCCGTCTTCTGGCATATGGCTTGTGAGTTTTCTTTAGTTTCTTTCCAAGAACTTCAAGGGAATTCCAGAAGATGCTAGCGTGCCCACTTTCATCCTTACCGTGTAGACATTTTAGCAAGAGATGAGGATGAGGACTATTTCATTCAGACTTGCCCAAGCAGCTCCCATTAGTTATCTTCATGTCATGAAGACCTCAAGTTTCTCTTCTAGCTCCTGAAATACCACTGCCTAGTATTTTTTGTTCCCCTTTTTGATGAAGAGAAATGAAGCAGGAGAGTATTCATTCCCATCCAAGCTTCTTGAGGACCACAGAAAGTTTCAAAATCACAAGTCTTTGAACAGCAAATGTGAATTTGTACGGATTCTAAATATGTCAGCTTTGTAAAATATTCTTTATGAATTATTAGGAATACACTTCACTTAAATCCTTCTAAACTTGCCCTGGTCTTACCTATCATGCCATAATGACACACTTTTCCTGTGCTGGCTTGCATTATTTCCCTTATTGAAGATAAAACAAACCAGCAAATGTGCTAGGTGTTGTTGGCTTTCCACACTTTGCCTTATTTTATTCATAAGACAAACCAGTGAAGTGAATCCTTTGGCCCATTATATGGAAGAGGGACTGAAGCTCAGGGACACAAAAAAGGTGGGAGGCACAGATATTAGTATCAGGAGCAGCTTTATTCTGTTATCTTCATGGTTCCGTGAAAACACGAAGGGAAAGACAAGAATTTTAAACTTCTAGATGTGCTATTTCATTTTTCGTGCAACCTAATTTTGATTTCATGAAGTTCAACTCATTAGTGACACTAAATTGTTTGGGCATTAACTCCAATGCAAAAATAGGATTCTTTAGGCAAAAGAGCGATTTTTTAAAAATCTCCTTTAACTCCTCAGTAAGTAATGATTAAACCTTTCACTAAAAAAAATTTTAAAAAGGTAAATTTAGTGCCTATTTCTGTTCAGTTACTTTCCTCCTTTTCCTTTCCTGAGAGGAATAGATCTTTGTTTTACAACTTAAAAAATAATAATCTTGTTTAATCTTGAGGATTAGGTAACTTGATTCATACCAGATATTAAGGCAATTTATCACTCTACCAAATTTAATGTCGTGAATAGACCAAGGCATTTCATTTCATATGTTGTTGAAAATGCTTGCTTTCCCAAGACATTCTCCTTTTTAAAGCTTGAATGTTGCAGTTTTTAGTTGTCAATGAAAAAAATGTAATATTTTGTTTAAAACTAAAATTCTTTTCACTGCGATCTGAAAGAAGAGATAGGAAACATTAGCAAAGACAAGCAGTATTTGTCCTGTGTGGGGAGCAGTGAGCAGACCAGTGGGAGAAATCGGAAAGATCTGTGGCCAGGAATCCTGAGAAAGGTACAATGAATGCATATTTAAATGAGTTGCAGTGATCTATAGGGAGTTTCTCTTGACAAACAGAAGTGAGAGAGCTGGATGCAAACTGCACTAACTGTATGTGGGGTAGAGCATAGCCTATGAAGACTTTAGGAACAAGAGAGTTAATCTTGTTTACAAATAGAATATTGAACAATATATCTATTTTTCAATACAACATAGTTCTTTATCCATTAAAGTTTTAAGTAATTGTGTTCATGCAGACTTTGGTCCCTTTCACAGTGACTCCTGCACTCATAGTGTGAGCCACTCTAAGCTGGGTCCTCCAGGCAGTGTGAAAGATGATGCAGCAGTCAGAGGCCTTAAGGGATTAAACTTGTAGTCTAGGAGTTTCTGGGAGCTGAGACAGAAAGATATATTCAAAGCTGTATTAATAGTTATCATCATTTTTTCCTTACTATTACTGCAGTATCTTAATTAGAGAAATTTTCTCTTTGACTTTTGAAGTTATACAATACTTAAAAAGTGTTGGCTTATGAAATCTGTTTGATAGCAATCTTCAAAGATATGACTGATAGGTATCTGTGAAGGAAACACACAGCCATCTTTAGAGAACCTGTTCTGGACACCCAAGTGGCTGACATGCTTTCAGGTTCCTGAAGGGAAAAGATGCACATTTCTTGTTAACAGGAAAAAGAAATGCAAGTACTCCTCATTTGATTCAGGAAAATGTTGAGGGCTAACAATTTGGATTTTCACAGATATGCAGGTCCCTGTAGTCAAAGAGCAGATGCTATCTTCAGACTCAACTGGGCAACTTACCTTGCAAGCACAGAAAACATCATAGTAGCCAGCTTTGACGGCAGAGGAAGCGGTTACCAAGGAGATAAGATCATGCACGCAATCAACAGAAGACTGGGAACGCTTGAAGTTGAAGATCAAATTGAAGCAGCCAGGTGAGTGACTAGGATATGAATTCAAAGGTTGTCTAATTTTTCACCCCTCGGTTTATATTTTAAGGCTGTAAAAGTGTAAAGAATTTAAAATTTCCTGCAATGAACTTGTAATCTTTCATCTTTGTGGTAGGTTGTAAATGAAGATATTATGTTTAGATAAAAATGTATGTAAGTATAGATTTACATGAAGTTTGAAAAAAAACATTTCCTAAACTTTTCTCTGTATGTCACTCTAGAAAGGGAGTTGACATATGTGCTAACACCTTATAAGAACAGAGACTCAAAATTCATCAAACACAAAACTGCAGAGTCAGTGTTCCCCAAGTAAACGTCTGTCTAAATAAGCAAGCCCATCTTTTACAGTTAAGGATCAGTAGAGGAGCCCAGTGCATATTTATACCATAAGGTATGCCAACTATGAAACTCTAGAGGTAGCTCCTAGAGTCTGGATGAAGCTGACTTCTATTTTAGGGCAACCATAGAGTACAACCATGATGGGTCACAATTAGAAGAGCCTCACTTAGTATGAATTACATTTCATTCTTATACAATCCACTTATGGGACTAAAAATAGAAATTAGAGATTCTAATCATGATAGTTATCTTGTAATAGGCATGATGTGGGAGTTAGTATTTTACCTGCAGGCATTGTTGTTGAATCTATGCAGCAGCCCTGGGAGGAAATTCTTACTCCTTATTATTTTACAGAAACTGAGACTCTTAGGTGAGATAATTTGCTGAGGTGAATTGGGATTCGAATCCAACATTCCAACTTTTACATTCACTTACTTGGAACTGGTAAATGGGAAATGTAATCTTTGAGTTTCCAACTGCATGTGTATCTGGAGAAGCACAATAAATGGAGTGGTTTAAAACAATGTTGTGTGGCCGGCGCTGTGGCTCACTAGGCTAATCCTCCGCCTGCGGCGCCAGCACCCTGGGTTCTAGTCCTGGTTCTGTCCTGGTTGCTCCTCTTCCAGTCCAGCTCTCTGCTGTGGCCTGGAAAGGCAGTGGAGGATGGCCCAAGTGCTTGGGCCCTTGCACCCGCATAGGAGACCAGGAGGAAGCACCTGGCTCCTGGCTTCGGATTGGCGCAGCACGCTGGCTGTAGTGGCCACAATGGAAGGAAGACCTTTCTCTCTGTCTCTCTCTCTCACTGTCAAACTCTGCCTGTCAAAAAAATATTGTGAAACAATAGACTTATGAAATGTATAAAATTCTATAAATAATTACATGGATGTAGAAAATGCCTTTAAGAGAAGAAACAACTAAAGAAACAGAAGATGACAACTTATTAGCTATTCCAGAGTGGGTGAAATTCTTTGATACTGAAGAGAATGATTAGCTATTTTCTAAACAATTGAAAAGAAATTTAGATTAGAAAGGACATAAGCCTGTTCAAGGGTTAAGCTTTTCTATTTGAAAATAAATTTTTAGTCTATCTAATCTGGTGCTCTGTGACAAAGCTCATAGTTTTCATGGCCTCTCAAAACTGACCTACAAAAGTCCCAAAATTATGGTATCCATAGTATGACTCCAGTTATGAAGGTAATGAGATGGAGCGTACTTATACAACTGAACACCATTTCTGCAATTACAAAGAACGATACACAACAACATGGTTGAATCTCAAAAGACCCTGCTGAGTAAAAGAAGCCAGACGGAAAAGTATACATCCTGCCTGATCCAATTTAATAATGTTCAAAACTGGGCACAAATACAGATATGATTTTTATGGAATCCAATAAAAGAGAAAGATTGCATCTTATCATTTTGCAAAGAGGTAAATGACATGGACACATGTCACAGGCCATGGTTTTCAGGATATGTTCACTTTGTAAAATTTTACTGAGTTGTACACATTTCTCTATGTCTGTGCTCTTCCATTTTAAAAAGTTTACAGGAGATGGTGATGAACTGAACATTATTTTTATTTATTTTTCTAATATTGCTTAACTCAGCAGCCTAAGACAAACATCATTAATTCCAAAAATAAAGGATGTGCTCTTCACTCCCAATACTACAAAGGATCCTGGTTTGCTATTTTTTTAAGTAAAAAATTCCTGTTAGTGTAAAGCTAATATTAAGAAATAAATACAAAAAATATTTTTCTCAGTGCTTTACCTGAATTTCAATCCTGAACATAGTTTAGTAACAACAAACTTCTTAATCCATCAAGGAAAAACTGCTTTCTATTAGATGCTGCTGAACTAGCTAATCAACACTCAGCCTAAAAGGGGTTTTTCAGTCAATGGTGTTTAAGTTCCAGGTAGGGGATCAAGGACCTCTAAGTCCTACCCAGATATTCTCCAAGCCCTTATCTATCTTCATTGCAGGGACAGGCTCCTCAAACTGGAAAACATCTGGAGAGATTTAAATTCAAATATGTAAAGAAAAGTGCATCATCTGGGCTGAAAATCTCTATATAAAGCTGTGAAAAAAAACTGCCAGGATTTGTTTTCTGTGAATCACACACACACACACACACACACACACACACACACTAATTTTTATGGACTCCAACAAGAATTACACCTTGGATCTTAAGGTGAAATGATAGACATTTATGTAGGATGCTTTGATTATTGGCAGTGATCTTAATTTGCAATAGAATGAAATAGAGGATAAAATGGTGGTAAGTCTTCACATTTATGCAGTTATGTTAGTTTTCTGTGCACAGAGCTTAGTGATTGTGGGTTTCTTCTGTGTGTTTTAGACAATTTTCAAAAATGGGATTTGTGGACAACAAACGAATTGCAATTTGGGGCTGGGTGAGTAGTTGTTTGGTGAATCTGTAAGCATTCTTCTGTGAATATAGTCTAGAACCTGTTGATTTCTGATCTGTATGTAAATATTAGGTGAAAATTTTGTCTATCAAGTCTTGAATCTCTGGGCAATATAATCTTGGAGTCGCTACTGAGCCTGTTTTACACCTCTGTTTGTTATGATCAGAGGAGAAGGTGGTGAAAGGAGAGAAGAGAGAAGGAGTGTAAAGACAAGGGAGCAGGGGAGGGGAGATGGAGACATTTCCTCATGAATCAGTCAGTAAAGATTTTGTGTTTGCTTTTCTTCCTTTAACTGATACTACATTGTCACTAGGGTCAGCAAAGTTTCCATGCTTTTCTCTCTACTGTTACCAAGAGAAGGGAACAGGGTTCTAAAAGTGTCGTCTTTAGATACTGTCCCCAATTTAAGCCTTCTCTATCATGATTTCTGTCTCTAAAGAGGCGCAGTATATAAAGATGTGAGAAATGTGGAAACTGTGGTTCACTTGCCATATGTCCTTATTCTTTTACCTCCACAAAAATAACTGTTTCCATTCCTTAGTCCTACGGAGGCTATGTAACCTCAATGGTCCTGGGGTCTGGAAGTGGTGTGTTCAAATGTGGAATAGCTGTGGCACCCGTGTCCCGATGGGAGTACTATGGTATGTAATTGCTGTCAGATACAAAGAAACGCTGAGTGGTGACCTTAACAGCTGAGTAACAAAGCCATTCTTTTGTGAATTTCAGTGCTTTTCCAGTGAATAATAAGCTGATTCATCTTAAGAGGTTCTTTATAGATACCTACCATAAGATCATCTCCTTTATTATGCCACTGTGCAAGGCTTGGTGGTGTTATATGTTATCTATGCTTTTAGTTTCTTCTGAACAAATTTTGTTTTCAAGTTTCAAAACAGCTTCAATGCTACATTTTTGCAGATAAACTCTTCCTTATATTTAACTCTATTTTCTGAACTTCACATATAAGCAGAATAACAGAAGTACATATGTCTTTCCCTTTAGAGTAAAGGTCAAATATAAGTAGGGCTTTAAGTGGAAAGAGGAAAGTCAAGACAGGGGAATTTCGTGGGGGTTTTGGTTTTTTTCCACTATCTCTTAGTAGGTGAAAGCTACTCTAGAACATTTTCTTCATCATTAAGAAAATATTGTACAAGGCATCATATATGTGCAAGGTCTGCAATTCCCAAGAGGGAAGAATTAGGTAGTGGAAAACTAGGTAGGAAGGAGAAGTCTGAGGTGCTAAGGAGAGGGATTATTTTCCTGCACTTCTTACCCCATTTTAAGTCTTTGATGTGGTGTAAGGACAGAATCATTGATTATGAACATGTTCATTAAATATTTTATATCCTACTACATGGAAGTTACCAATCCTATGAAAAACTCTCTTTTAAAGTCTCTCTATTCACAAAAAGGCAATGTAAAAAATACATTTCTTTCTATCAAAACAAAATGGTGGACAAAGTTTCCATTTGATCTGCAGACAGTGGATTGGTTTTGACAGAATACTTTGCTTACTAGTAATTGTTCTACTGGATGGCTTGTTATTGGAGACCTCTGGTGGTCAATAAAATAATACAAATGATCTTTGCAAGTTTAAAAACATGTAATGATAAGAGGATTTCATTAAATATATATGGACCAATCTAAACCATAGGAACTTTCTAGACTATATATGTGTGTGTGTGTGTGTGTAAATCTAAAGAGTTTTACTGAAAGACTGTATATAAGGAATATGTAAATGATATTTCAAGGCATATTTCTAAAAGTTTAAAACTGCCTTATGCACTTACGCATAATTTTTTAAAATGTTATTTTTAAAAATTTCAGATCTTTCATATATAACATTGGCTAGTTCAGTAAGAGAAGGGTATTGTGTTCTAAGATAAGCAGAATTGAGGTCTTGCAGCTGATTGGGAAATTTTATTTTACCCTTGAAAACCATTTTTCCATGGCGGGCATTTTACATGGTAGTTAAGATACTTTAAGAAACCCGCATTACCCATTGGAGTACCTGGGTTTGATACCCGGCTCTGGATCCCCATTCCAGCCTCCTGTTGATGTCTCCTCCCTGGGAGTTAGAAGTAATGAGTCAAGAAATTGGATTCCTGCCACGCACATGGGAGATCTGGATTGAGTTCCCAACTCCCAGCTTCAGCCTGTCCCAGTCCTGGCCATAGCAGGTATTACAGTCAGCGAATGGGAACTTCTCTTTGCCTGTCTATCCGTCTCTCCAAATAAGTAAAAAAAAAAAAAAAAAAAAAAGAAAGAAAGAAACAAAGAAAGAAAGAAAGAAAGAAAGAAGGGAGGAAGGAAGGAAGGAAGGAAGAAATAAAGAAAAGAAAATTTAAGAAAGAAATGCTTGTACAATTACAGTAAAAACATATATAGTACAATGATAATATATCATTATATATCATTTTCTGTAAGCTGCTCACCTTTAGGAGACAGCTTTCAAAATAGTTATTTCAGATTGCTGAAGTTACATTGGAATTTGGACATGCATTTCCTCACTATTATTTAAAGGCAAATATACATGATGTGTGATTTATTTTTATTGGGTAACATATATTTAATAATCCATAATAACTATACCAATTATGCAACCTATTTTCCACCATATTTGTAGATAAAAGTATTTATGTCACTTCAGCAGACCAGATATTAATATAATTTGTTACATTATTATAACACAAAATTATTAAACATTTAATTATTATAACACAACAATTGAGGTTTCTGTACAAAATGAGAGAAAACAAATGTTTAACTTTCATCATGATGAAATAGCTGAGCCAGCATGGGAATGATAAGTGAGTTCTTTCTTGTCCCCAACTTTCCAAAAATAAAAATAAAATATGTTTCAAGTAAGGGACTAATAACTGAACATTTTTAGGAGTCTCCAAAACTAGATTATGATAAATTAGAGAATATACTTGTGTCAGGACCAAAAATTCAAGGCAGTGGAGGCATGAACTGACCTCCTGATTAAGATTATTGGAGAGGGTCATAAAATAATGTGATGATTCCTGGCCACTTATCACTTCCCAGGTGACTTTTCTGCAGGTGAGTTGTTGGTTGGGTCTTAGATCACTCAGTTTGATCTCCCTGCAGCTCCATCATAATTGATGAGTGGGAATTGATCAGGGCTGAGTGTGGAAAGATAGTAGTCTGAGCAGGGGTCTGGGAACCAGTGTCTATAGCTACATTAACAAGCCCAATCTGGAGGAGCTACTTCTGAGAGTGACAGTGGACACCCACACCTGAGTTAAGACATAGGAAAACACCTAAAGTAACCAATAGAAGGAAAATCACTTGTCACTATATGCGTTAAGCTTTTGTTCTTTTTCCCATCACAGACTCAATATACACAGAACGTTACATGGGCCTCCCAACTCCACAAGACAACCTTGACCATTACAGGGTAAGAGATGAGAAACTACACCCATTTTTATCATCTATTTTTAAGCAGTTTAGGGGCCTTTTTTAAATGTATCTATTCTAGAAAATATATATTTTTGATTTCCAACAAAATTCTTGTTAAAAAAAATAACACAGGTGGTTTAGAGATTCTCCAATAGTTTCCCTTACTATATTCTGCATAATTACAGTTTTTATCGTATGCTATATAGGTCACAATATGCATTCATTTGGAAATACAAAGCAACACCAGATAATTACTTTAATTATAAAAATTGCAGTTTAGAAAACATGTCAAATTCAACATATTCCTCTAGAGCCCAGAAGACTCTCTAAACCTTTCACTATGTATTAAAATTTCTTATAATATTATCATAATTAAGTTTTATATATACAAGCTGATAATATTCCTACTCCTAGCCAGATACTTAGGGTTTGTTAGGGGTAGGTGCAGTTAGCTGGGCACTGCCCTGAACAGCCCTGAATCCAAATTACTGAAGAGCATCCACTAGGCTGATTGCCTGGATGTAAGAGTAGCAGGCAGGTTGCCCTGCAGAGGAACTGTGATATTTAGAATATGGTCTGGGTACAGCCATCATTGACAGCCCCCATGTGCTAATGTGATCAGAACATTCTCTTTGGAGCCACCATGATGCTGCTGGAAGTACTAAGGTAAGTAATGGGGGCACCTCTCTGTGCTATAATTAAGACAGAAAAGTAACTGTCTTCAAAATGAGCTGAACTGTGGTATTTCCTAATGTCTCCAATTCTGCTTGTCATGTTAGTTGAAAAAACAAGAAAAACCTAAAATTTACAGTGATAAGATAAACTGTCTTTCATGTAATATTCTCTAAAGGATGCTAACAACCTTTCCCAAGATGGTGGATTAAAAAGAAATAAAGGCAACAAGAATAACTTAAGAACACAGTTTCTCCTCATCTGTGTCATGTCTTACAATACACATTAATACCCTGCACATTCGTGTAAGATGCCACCAGTCATTTTGGATTCTGAAGCCAGCTAATCAAAAACAATACAGCTTGAGGGTTTCTAGTCTTGCAATATAACTGTAGATGATTTAGTTTTACCTGTTACTTCCAGCTTAATCAGCAAAATGTATGTGTGTGTGTTAATGTGCTTCTGCTCGTTCCTACATATGTGTTTCCATCTCTGTTTTAGAGTCAAGATAGAAAAGTAACCATCTGCAAAGGAAGATGGACAGTTCATCTTCCCCTACAAAGCAGTCCCATAATCTGGTTGTCCCCATTTCTGCAAGTGACCCCATCTGACACTTTGGACACAATTCTCCCCACCCTTTTGCCACCACATCTCATAGCTGCTTCAGACACCCTTTCCATCTCTGTAAGCTTTCTGCAGCTGACATGTGACCTATCTGCTATTCCAATCCGTCCCTTTTAGCTTGCCTTCCCACATTGCTGTCTATTCCCCACAGAGCAAGGAGACTAACTGCAACCCTTGGCACTTTAATGGTGCTTTCCTGTAGATTCCATTGAGTTCTGTCCTCAGTCTCCAGCCAGGTAGTCAGCACCCTTCTTAGAACAGCCTTGTTGATCTGGAAAGCTGTTTCCTCTGAATAGTTTTGAGGCTTTTTATATTGTGCCTTTATTTTCTCTTCCTTGTGCCTGGAGCGTTAGTGTACCCCTCTACCTCCACCTGCATTTGTGCTGCCCTCCCAGAGGATTCATATCCTCTTTTGAATCCCCCCTCATATTTTTTTGTGTTTCTATGTTGACTTAATAGTTATTTTGTACCGAATTTGCAACTCTTCAGTGCTAGTTATCTGGGTTTTCCTTAACATTGTGTTTGGATTTCCATGTGAAACTCAAACCTTAAACCTTCCCTGATTTAATGTAAGGGAAACATTGTATATGAGTTATGGTTCTCCATCACTTCTGTCATTTTACAACTGGAATTTTTTTTAATGACACAACCAACTTGATTGCTAAAGAACTTTCTCAGGTGTCCCAATGTGCCAACAGCTCCTGAAACCTCAAAGGTGAACTGCCCAGAATCCAAACCACTGAATGAGCATGCCAGATGATAAGTCAAAATATTCATTTACAAAATTCCATTCTAAAAAGCCCTGGAATGCAGAAGCACAGGGTCAAGTTTGAACCCTGACACCTAAGGAAGCCCATGCATGGCACCCGTGCTGCTTACACATAAAACCCTAGCCAGCAGGAGTGTTTCTTCTTCATCAGCCCTCCCTATAGAATTGCATAGGATGAACACTTCTAGTCTGCATTTCAATCTGCATCTTTTCCAGTCTTTCCTACAGGCTCCTCTTTCACACACTGATCCCCCACCTCCCCAGCTCTACCCCACCTATGATGGTGGCCATTTCCATCTCTCCCCTTAGGTGTTCGCTACATGAGGTAGTCATGTAAATAGAAGTCACTTCCTACTGCCAATGGCAACACACGCACACTGGGTGCACAAAGTCACTCTTTCGCTTCACTGCACAGATGGCTCCCGAGGACTGTTTAATCCTTCCACGCCAGGAGTCGGGTTTTCTTGGCACAAAATTCATTGCTGGCAATGGACACATTAAAACTGCCAGTACCAGGGAGCTAAAGGTTCCCAATGTGTTACTCAGAGGAGTTGTTTAGGAGGGTGACAGTTAAGGTGGGCAGGAGAGAATGAGGCAAACGCATCACTGAATTGTCTCCACCGGGGTAAGTTGCTTCCTCTGAACGTGGAGAACTGCATCTGAGTGCCTATTTTTGGTGCACAGCAGGCTTTAGAATAAAGCTGCCCTCCTTTGTTTTTTAAATGAGCCTGTGCTTTTGTCTCTGGCAAGAAGAATACATTCAAAGATTCTATTTTCCTCCGAGGCCCCAGCTGCCCCTCTGGACCCCATCTTTTACTTTTCTTTCCCAGGTTGTTTCTCTCACTTTCTCTCTGTCTCAGTCTCTCTGTCTCCCTCCCTCCCTCTCATCCTTTTTGAAAAGACAAAGAAGTACACCACCCTGTGCTTTTCAGTGGGTCAGAGGAAATATTATGAAAAGGATTCCCATTTAGTCTGAACCGGAGATTATTTTCAGCACATCGAGGTTAGGAATTTCCAAAGTATGTTATGAGAAAGGTCTTGATCTTTGCCGTGTTTTCTGCTAAAGAACCATCATTATAGTAGCCAGAATTGTAATCTTTTGGAGATAATGTAGTTTTTAATAAAACCAAAATGAGAAAATGGATTCATTTTTAGGTCATCGGTGACCTGTATTTGCAAGTATTATGATAAACCCACATCACGAAGAGAAGCACAACTTGTGAGATAAAAGATCCTATTCACCACTGAGGAAAGGGAACTGGAGGAACCATTCACTGTTGTGAAAGGAACAAGCAGGGATGGCTAGGGTTGTTCATCTTGCACCCTGCTGAAAGCCAGTCTGCACATTTGCTAAGGTCTGCACCTGGGGGCTTCCTCCAACCAGAGGGAGTTCCCTTTCCTATTCCTTCAATGCTGCCATATAGATTAGGGGACTCTGGGGCTAACGCACAGACACAATGAAATGGCACAAGCAGTGACTCTGAAAGACTCTTTTTGGTGACAATCACTCACCTACTGCCAAGAGGCAAGGCGACAACACTTTTCAAGGATACCAGGAGCTCAAAGGGGAAGCAAGACTACTACCCATGTAAAACCTTAAGAAGCTGATCCCAGCAGCGTGCTGGCCATGGCAGCCATTTGGGGTGAACCAACGGAAGGAAGACTTTTCTCTCTGTCTCTCTCTGTCTAACTCTGCCTGTCAAATAAAAAATAAATAAATAAAAATTTAAAAAAAGAAGCTGATCCCATAGCTCGAATGGGTAGCCAAGTGTATGAATGAGTGACAAATCTGAGCCAGTGGGCACTGTAGCTCTATGGAAACATCTCTCTTGCAGTGAGTCTCAGTCCAGAGCAGACAGAATTGGTGACATATTTGAGCAAAAAGAATCAGATTCCCAAGGAGATAACCCTCACAACCATTGGAAATCAGCAAACAGCAAGTGCAACAACACCTTGAGGAGTGGGTGCCAGATTGGTATTGATGAATGACCTCTTGTGTGGTCAGTTGTAAGTCTTTCCATCAAAACTGAACACACATTAACATGTGGTAGATTTTGATTCACTCATTTAATATGCCTATTTAACTGTTGAATTCTTCTAAAGTTGATACTTTGTTGATGAAAAAAAGTTTTTTGGAGGAACACAGAAGGGAGTATGTAATGAAATATGAACTTAAATAAGATGAAGTAGCCAATATGTATGCAAAAGACTAATGGTTGCTAAATTGTGGCTCTGGAAATCCAGGAATTCTATACCTTGGGAACACATAGGGAGATGAAGAGGAAAGGCCATGGAGTTAGGGTTCCACCTTCCTGTATACCTCTCAGAGAGAATCTAGCTTTATTTATTTCCTTCTTTTTCTCATTCATTTGTTAAGTGATTCTATGACCAGGAACTCCTCGAAGCTCTTGATGGGAATCAGTTCTGCATCAAATCTGAGATAAATATTCTTTGTCCATTTTACTGACATAGAAACTGAGGCCCCAAAATATTACATATCATTTGAGGGCTAGGAAAGAGAGAAGGCACTGAGTCCACAAGAGAAAGGTTGAGGAAGATGGAGAGGAAGAACATGGGTGCTGTCAATGGATTACAGAGGAGGAGGCATGGTGGACAAGTGAGTTGCAAGAACAGGGATTTTTCTGGGGAATCTGTGAAACAGGTCCAATGAAGTAAGGAATAACACAGAAGAAGGGCTGTGGGAAAAGTGGACCAAATTGTGGCTAATACGGCAGGGCATGGGCTGGGGAGGAAATGGATTTATGAGCAACGCAGAGAGAAGTGTAAGATCAAGGGCGAGAGAAATGGGGCCCAAGTCCTGAGCCTTGTTGCCAAGAGAAGAGGGCAGCCTGGAACACACAGAAGGGACTGATTTAACTTGTAGAGGAGATTTATTTTGCATTTTGCTCAAAATTTGATAGGCTTTTGGCAAGTGTATGAAACAGTCATAGATTTGGCAGTCTTCTGCTAGCAGATTTGAAATGTTCAATCCTTAAGAACTGCTGCATCGTTAGGTTATGCAAAACAGGGTGCAATTTTGTAAATATGCCATCTTGTACTGATTTGACATTTGTTCTATTATCCCAGAATATGCCAAAAGGAGAGAGACCTTCAGATTTAAGCCAAACCTTAACTTGTTTGTTGAGTGCTGATAAAATGTTGACTGCTGTGTGATCTTTAAAGAAGCCAGTGTTGCTTGGTGAGGCCTGAGGTAGAGCCCCCTGTCTGGGGTTGATGGGAGCTCTTTCCTTGGCATCTCCTGGGTACAGTTGTTTGAAAAATATAAACAAATAAAACATCTGCTCTACTGGGTTGAAATCATTTTTCTTAAACATTTTCTGTGGCCTCTATTGTGATATTAATAGTGCTCCCCAAAATTACATAATTTAAAATTATTTACTTGTGCCACCTTGGTTGTAAGAATAATTCATGGAGAAATCTGGAAAACCCAAGATAACATATCATGGAAGTACTGGGCTGTTGTTCTGAGAGAGAATGACTTTTGATTTTTCTACAAGAGCCTGGAAATTGTGATGATCTGTTGGGCTGTGACATCAAGTTAAATAGAATCTGATGGTAAGGGACATGATGGGCCTGAGGAGGTTCCTTAACCTCCCTGAACCACAGTTTCCTCATCTGGATAATGGGGATAATGAGACCTACTTTATAGAGGTTTTGAAGTGACTACACGTGATACCCATGACCTCCATGAATTAAGCTTATGAAGCACAGCACCTGCCACCACTATTATCTTCAGGAAACAAATTGTCCTTATGGTTTCTTGATGGCACAAGGGCTGCTTGAAAGTTGTTATACCTTCTGTTTCTCACAGAACTCCCCTACTCTTATCAGCTCCCTCTTTTATTTCAAAAATACAAAGATTTATTTGTTGGAAGGTAACTGAGGAACCAGCATGATCCAACGAGGAGCTACAGATGGTTCTTCTTGGGGATTGAGGGAAAAGCTCCTTACAGAGATGCTGTGGAATCGGCACTGCCACTGGACCAATCCTTCCCACTTCTCTTTGCCAGACTGTTGCTGGCAGCGGGGCTCTCCGGAAGTTTCTAGCCTCACGAGCATGCCAACTGCACCACCATTGCATCCTTGCCCATTTATCACTGTGAGCTTCCTTTTCAGGAGTTGGTGATAGACTATTCGGCTTCTAACTTAGTCATCCATTTCTTTTTTTATTGCTGTTTCCATGGTTAGGCAAAGGGGGATCATCCTGTTTTGGTGGGCTAAAAAATAGCACCATTATTTTTTTCTGATCACTAATCATAATTTAATGCATACATCTCTTTCACTGGCTTTATGTGTTACCTTCGCGTCTCAAAGGGCACACACAGTGGACTGCAAAGAGCTTTAATTGGGAAGCCTGGATGCTCAGTCTAGGAGGGAATGATCGGTGGTTCCAGAGGCAAGGTAACAGAGCTACATTTTTCTGGGGGGAGTGGGGAATGCCCTGTGCAGTCCGAGAGCCCTGCCGTGAATGTGTGCCTCCTTGCTGCCTGTCTCCCTCTCACAGACAGGTCCCTCTGCAGGCATCTCCCAGTGAGCAGGGAAAGTGTGCCTTTGAAATGGCACACTTATCTTGCAGTTGCAGGGGAAGCTTTTGTTTTATTTTTCTCTTGCTGCATTAAAGTATTTGTCTTTCTTTCTTTGTAGTGTAATATTGTTAATGTAAAACAATTTGCATCATGACACTTTTATCACAGTTTTCGTCTTTTTCTCAGTATGTTGCATTTCTCACCATGTCTAGTTCATCACAGCTACAGTGTGTACATCACAACATTTATCTTAGGCTCAGGGTTTTACTTGTTTATAAAAATTGTCTTCTTTCAGCCTGTATTCACTCCATTTAAGAAAAAAAAGGCAGCCAGAAAGTGTTTTGGTCCAAACTCCAGTAGTTATCACATTCCTTGCTAACTGTCCTGCGTATTTATATGCCTCCTAACTATTACTCTATGTTTCAATGACATTTCTCAGCTTCATGGCTCAGAGAGGTTGTCGGAGCAGCTTTTGCTGTTCAAGCTGCCAAGTAAGGCAGGCCCATGAGGATTTTGGGGGTGAGGTGAGGTGACACACTTGTATATTTGGGTCAGGTCTCGGTGTCGAAGTTGACTGCCTTCCATGAGCAAAGAGCTAAATTTAACTTGGTGTTTGGGGGTGGGGGCAAGGTGGGAAGAAATCAGCAGAAGCTGAGCATGACTAGCAGAAGAGATTGTGGAAGAGGACTGTAATAGGAGCCATGGTGGCCTGATAATCAGAATATTAATTGCCAGAGTCACTATTCAAGCCTCAGCCTCTCCAGTCTCCAGCTTCGAACGGTGCATGTCACGATCTTTCAGGGGCATTTATCTTGATATTTTTTTTTCTCTGAAGGGAAGATGATTATGATTGCCTGGGATCGTATCACCACATGAAGCTGTATACCACCTCCACAGCCCAAAAATCAGCCTCTCAAATCGTGCAGGGCTGTGCACACTAAGCTGTCTTCAAATTATTTCAGTGTGAGAATTCACTGTATCTCAGAAGCTAGAGTGCCCACTATTACTGTGTGCTTCAAATTCCAGGATAGTTAATTAACATTTTACTTCACACTCTTCCTTTGCAGGGGGACCAGCCTGGGATTTTAGTAGCAATGCAGTGCAACACAGGAAGTAGAAGGGATTTTGGTGTCAGACTGTCCAGTGCTGACACTTCGTATCTTGATGCAGGCTACTTACCTTCTGAATCTCAGTATCTCCACCTAGGAAGCAGGATTGATATAGACCAATTTCACACAGATGTTGTGAGAATTTGATATGACAGTGTTTTTGTAAATCCTTCAAGAGGCTTAGCACAGTGACAGGCACAGAGTAAATGCTGAATGCATGCTAGCTACTGTTATTAACATCATAATAGATGGATTGAAAATAGCCATAAGCTGTCTTGGTAAAATCAGAATGAACATACTTTATTCTTCCTAGCCCAGATGTTCCACTTGCCTCTGCAAAACTGGTACTAAATAGAGTGGACAATAGCAGTGCCTGAAGATTTCTTCCACTTATGTAATTTATAAATAATTAGTACCAAACTAAATATAAGAAGTCATGAACAATATAGAAAAATCTCTTTTTGCATGGATTTTATTGCTAAAATATTGATTGACTGGATGAAAAGAATGAATGGATGGGTGAATGATTCATTCATGTGGTTGGTTTGAAGGATTCATACATTGATGAACTTATCTGGGACATTTCACCAGATGAAAAGTTTCTCAAAATAAAAGTATGACTTTTTAGTGAGTCCTTAGTATTTATTATGAACATTCATAAGTAAATTCTCACTTTGGGTCAGAAATGGATATGGTCAGTCCTAGAGAGAGGGAAGCAGCCTGAACATGACTGGGAAGGCATTTGCTTTAAGCTTCCTTTAGGGGTTGAGGGGACCTTGGGCACCTCAGTCAACAGAAACATTTTGGGAGATTCTGTAAAGTTGGAGGTTTTCCACAAACAATGTGTAACAGACCTCTCACATCAACATCAGCAATTTAACCCTACAGAGAGGTACACCACTGCTGTATCTCTTGATTCCCGTGTCTGAGAAAGTGAGATGAGTTACTCTTATTCCCATTTTACAGAATCAAGGCTCACAGAGCAGCAGGACTCCAGTTGTACAGCTCACTGATATGGAAGTTGAGACTGAAATGCAAACTCTCTAACCTTAGCACTATCTCCTAACTGCTAGGCCATCAAGGTTCCCATAAAAAGTAGTAAACTGATGTGTTAGCTGCAAGTAAAATGCAAACCTTGACTCTCATAAAATTGACTGACTCACCAACATGCTACTTCTAACCCATAGTGAGGCTACTGCCTCCTCCACTGCCCCATCCATTACAGGACAATCAAAGCCCACTGGGGCTTACTCCTCTCAAAAGCATTAATTATAATGACTGTGATATTTTTACCTTCATCCCAACTTTGTAAATATCCCCAAATTAAAAATAAGATGATCAGTTCTATGCTTTAAAGCCTTTTTCATCCAAGGTCCCTGTTTCTTATTCTAGGAACTTTATCTGAACTTAGGCCACAAAACAGTCTCCAAAAAGCTGACCTCCCAACTCCCTCCTTTTTTTTTTTTTAATCCTACTTCCCTGGATGATTGACGGAATGACTGATCCAATAGCATCATTGCCTCCAATGTACAGAGTGAGGTAGACAACAACCTACTGATTTTCTAAGACCATTCTTGATCTTTTTCACCCTTTCCCCCCTCCATATGTTACATTTTCCTAGGTTTTAAACATCTGTTCCCAAAGAGGTAATATTTGCTTTTCATTCAGAGCCTAGCAATGTGGACCAAAGTTCACATGACATATTGCAGAGTATGTTTAGTTGCAAATGCTATGTACAGGCTCTTCGAAATGTAGCATGTATGGCACCATGTGACACATGGTTGCCATGGTAATACACTTTTTGGCTGAACTACAGCAGAAGCCCATGGAACATACATTGCTAATATGAGACTCTGCCCTGTGCTAATGCATAGGACACAGCCAATCTGGGATCTGGGTCACAAGGGGTTTCGCATACAGCCTGGGTGGCAGGTGCCCTCTTCCTGCATGTGCAGGGAAGATGTGGCATCCTCCCTTTCCAGTCCTGCCTCCCAGGCACAGGGCATGCTGTGCATTCTGCCATGCATGGAGACAGCATTTGCTTGAATATCGGTTTGCTATATTTTGTATCAAAGGGGGCCCCAGCTGAAAACATTTTATTTTGTAAACTGAAGTGAAAAATCAGTTTATGGCAGATCCTTTTTTGAATAATGACATTCTTTTTCCCAATTCCAGAATTCAACAGTCATGAGCAGAGCTGAAAATTTTAAACAAGTTGAGTACCTCCTTATTCATGGAACAGCAGATGGTGAGTTTCAGTTAATTAGACTTTTTAGTATCACAGACAGGTTTGCAATTTCACTACTGACAAAACAAAAGCATGAGGGGCAAGACTGTTACATTTACTTCAATAAAACAGTGTTGCTTTCCACAACTCACTTGTCTTGGGCTAAATGGGATGCTGAGTCCTAGAACTTGAAACAGCCCCCTTCCTTGTGCCTTTCTCATCCCTTGGTATCAGAAAACTGCAATGGCTATTAGCTACTTTTCTGTTTCCTTTCTCTCCCTGCAGATAACGTTCACTTTCAGCAGTCAGCTCAGATCTCCAAAGCCCTGGTGGATGCTGGAGTGGATTTCCAGGCAATGGTACAGCAAAACTTTGTGCAAGGGGTGGGAAGTTGCTGGGGGAGTCTAGTTTCCTCTCTCAGGGCTACTTCTCACAGAAGTACCAGGGGATAGAGAATAAAAAGGGTTTTATTTTTTCAATGCTAAGCAGAAGTGATATCTTTGAGCCATCCATAGAGTCATGTTCAACAGTTTTAGAGCATTTGGGGTTGAGAAGCTTCATATCCTGGGAGTGTCAAAAACACTGTTCTATTCATATGATTGTTCAGTCTCCCCCTGTTTTGATTCAACAGTAATCACTTATTCAGTAAATGTGTGGCAGTAGTAATTCTAAAGTGAAATCAGCATGATAATACCTCTACTCAAATTTGAAAATCCATTTCTGTCCAGTTTATATTACCAGCCATTCTAACAGAGGGATATTAATAATCAGTATGCTTCAGTGTTCAACTGCTATGTTATCTTTTGTTGAATAACCACAGGCGATAAACAGTTAGGTTGTTTTATGAAGTCAGAAATGACTAGAGCTGTTGTTGTCTGCACAGAGAATGTTTCCAGGTATTAGGTCAAATTCATTTTCTGCAGTAGGGATTTTCAGATTGAGTTATACACACATATATCTAACTATGTATATGTATATGTATATGAGTGCTGCATTAAATATTTCTGCATAAAATGAAGCTTTCTCCTGTTTTAACTAGAAAAGCCTACTTAGTCCTACTTTCTTTTAATTCATACAGTTTGCTCAGTTCAAATTGTGCCCACTATACAGAAGTGGGACAGTTTTTTGATACAGAGAAAACTGGCACATCATTTGGGTCAGATTCTTATTAGAGGTTGTGGTTTATATTTTTAGTATTTAAAGAAAAGACACAAGATACTTTCATTAAATGTGTTTTTAAAGTTAACTACATCTCCATAACATATATATGACCAGCAAAGACTTCTCAGTTATTTAATAAGCTATGAGTTTATAAAATTTTGCCTCTAGGTCATAAACTTCTACATAAACCAGAATATAGGTTTGTTAAATGCCGGTGTAAAATCTAAGTATTTGTAAATAATACCATTGACTTTTGACTTCCCTATGTTAAACATATATAAGTTGTATTTTAAGACTTCCAGTTTGTTGGTTGATGCACATTAGGAAGAAACTGCTTCTTAAAAGTTTATTTATGTAATATAACATTTCTTACTAAAGAGAAGAGAGATTTGATACTTGACAATATTTAATTTAAAAAAGTGGGCTTAAAGAGATAAATATCCCTTGTTATACATGCTGTGACTCTTTGAGTCAAATTTGAAAATGGATCTGTGTGTTCCAGTTAAAATGTACACATCCACTGAATTCACAGTGAGTTCTCTCAGCACCTGCAAAAAGAAGAGCAGAGACTTCTGGAGGAGGGAGCAGTGTGCCGGGAAAAGCTCTGGGGCAAACTACATAGCCTCTGTTACCACATTTCCACTTATAACTGCTTCCGGAATGGAAACACCCCGTTTTATACCACATTTGCTTAGGAGAACTTATTTGAATTTATTGTTAAGAAAACACAGCTGACTTCCTAATTTCGACCTTTTCCTCTCTCTCTAGTGGTATACCGATGAAGACCATGGAATTGATAGCAGCGCAGCTCACCAACATATCTATACCCACATGAGCCACTTCATAAAACAATGCTTCTCTTTACATTAGCACCTCAAAACTGCATGCCATTTACAGCTTATTAAAAACCATTTTCCTTCTCATTATCTCAAAACTGCACTGATGATGATCTTTTTAAAAATACAATCAAATCGAGAAATTTAAAATTACCTTTGTTCTCAAATGTCATGCCTTTAATGATAATAGAGACTTCTGTCTTCCCAATAGATTATTACCATGCAGAAGTTTCAATTATTTGGTCTGGTTTTGTTTATCATCTAATACCACTGCCATGTCAGCTGCTGAAACAACAAATGTGAATGTTTTCATGGGAACTTTGTATAGGTTCCCTGGGCAGCATTTTATTTTTTTCTAATTAGACTAGTCCAAATCTTGCTCCTTTCTTTAAAGGGATAGCAAGATGTGGGCAATGATGTCACCAGGGCAGGAACCAAAAACGGGACTGAGGAGAGAAGACAGCAGGGCATGGATGGAAACCCAAGTCCAAGCATGCTACCCCGACCAGGCTACTGTCAGCTCCCCTTAGAGAAGAGCTGTTCACAGCCAGACTGGCACAGTTTTCTGAGAAAGACTATTCAAACAGTCTCAGGAAATCATATATGCAAAGCTCTGACTTCTAAGTAAAACCACAGCAGTTGAATAAGCTCCAAAGAAATGCAAGGGAAACTGCCAGCAATGCAAGGCCCCCAGGTGCCAGTTATGGCTATAGGTGCTACAAAAACACAGCTAGGGTGATGGGAAAGCATTGTAAATGTGCTTTTTAAAAATACTGATGTTTCCTACTGCAAGACGCAGCTTGGAACTGAGATGTGAACACATCAGCTTGCCCTGTTAAAAGATGAAAATATTTGTATTGCAAATCCTAACTCAAAGGACTCCTTGCATCAGTTTTTCTTATTTCATTTCTTTGAGCATTGTAATTAAAGGAATATTTTAACTTACTTGGATTCATGTTTAAAAATGGAAAACAAACTGGAATGTTATGTATTATTCTTGTTCTACATTCTACACTTAGTGGAATATATCTTGGTCATTTAATAAATGTGCCTTCATTTTTTTCAGAGGTAATGAGTTGTGTCTTGAATTGGACCTAAACCACATCAGCATATGAACACATTTTTCCAGAAAGGCTTTTGTTGTTTTTGTTAGGAATCCTAGGCTACCTGTTAAACATGCAAAGAGTTTGCCTTTTGTAAAAAATTAGATAGATAAAGATATGCTAAGGTAAGCAGTTCATAATGTTTTTGTGGTAATACCTACATAATTTGTTATCATTGCATAACACTTTTGAGAAATCAAACTAATGTTGATTATTGATAAATACATAATTCACAATTTTAGACTAGGGAACCATGATAAAGTTTATATTATTAGAACAAATAATATAAACAAGTGATAATAAATATTATCTTGGCAGTTCTGATGGCTCAGAAGTGAAAAAAATGGCAATATTTTTTGTTGATATACCATAATAAAGCATAGATTTTAGATGTTGAAGTTGGCCTAACAAAGCAATGTCTAGATAACTGAGAAAATATGACTTTTTTCTTTCAAGTGTTTTCAAAGTAGCTTAATTTTTAAAAAATTTGCTTTAATTTAAACTCAGCTTCAGATCACTTGCTAGACAAATTACCCCTGACAGAGTAGGCTACAGCATAAAAGTCTAAAAATGGAAGAAATAGGGAAAAAATTTCTACCAGTTCAACATTAGGCTGGTGAGTCATACATACGAATGAACAGAGGACTGTGTGAAATTCAGCTTTAACTGCATTCATCTTTTCAGAACATGCTTCACCTTAATTAAGCATCACATCACATTTAACCATTAGAACCATAAACCAACATCCAAACCTGCAGAGTTCTTATCATAATTCTGCTGCTTAACACAGTTCAATTATCTTGAATAGCTGGCCCAATCTTTGCTGAATTCTAGATCCAGGAATAATGGTAATATATGCTCACATCTTGGACAGCATGACAAGTCATAAAAGCAAATGAGGCTGGCACCGTGGCTCACTTGGCTAATCCTCCACCTGCGGCGCCAGACCCCAGGGTTCTAGCCCAGGTTGGGGCGCCAGGTTGTATCCCAGTTGTTCCTCTTCCAGTCCAGCTCTCTGCTGTAGCCTGGGAGTACAGTGAAGGATGGCCCAAGTGCTTGGGCCCTGCATTCACATGGGAGACCAGGAGGAAGCTCCTGGCCCCTGGCTTTGGATCGGATGCACAGTGCGCTGGCCATAGAGGCCATTTGGGGGATGAACCAATGGAAGGAAGACCTTTCTCTCTGTCTGGAACCCAGAATAATGAAAAATTCCAGCACACATTTTTCCTGCAATGTAGGTTACAAAGGGCATTGATGTGAATAAAGTCAGCATAGTTTTCATTTTACCTTCATGGGACAAGTTTATTCTCAAATAAGACTTCGAAATTAGGTAATTGGAAAAGGAAGAAACTTGACAGATACATTAGCAATACACTTAACCTGAGGGTAAATTTGAAACACACAGGAACTAGCCACACCAATAAGATGAATTTGTAGCCACTGTGGGCATCGTGGATGGCCACAACTCCTTTCATAAACAATCTGGCAGACCACACCAGTACCAGGGATACATACAGCAAAACATGGGGAACATGGTTCACATTTCTTATATGGATACAAGGTTTGCTTTTTAAGCCACTATCAAAAATTTAGAAATTCCTCTTAAAATTATTTTTGAACAGTTTAGTTGGAGTCTTTGCTAAAAATGATTCTGTACTTTCATGCTTTCTTAAATAGTAGGCACAGAACGCAGTTCAACACATCCTTGATGACTCAGAGCCACCACTGAGGAGATCAGCAGACAGTATGTCATACTACCTTCTTATTCATAGGGGGTCATTATGACTGTCAGTTCCACCTCTTGGCAATTGCTTCTTTTGCTCTGTTGATGAGTGAATACTGATTTGTAAGTTACTGGATTTCCTTTAATATTTAGGAATGGAAAAAACACCAACAACACAGGCATGACGTTTTTTCAAAAATTAAGTAAATTATGTTGTGCCAACTTTGTGAGTTATTTCAGAAGCAACCAAGAATTATTTTTACCTACAACCTGAGTAACATGGAGTATGTCTTTAGGATGTCTGAAGGATTAAAGATGGTTGAAACTAATGGACAAATGGGGATAGTAAAGCTATTTATATAACCACCCAATGAACTCAGCATGGTGTTAATAAGACCAATGTTGTGCTCAGTAGGAATTTATCCTCTTTCTACATGTCATCCTTGTATGACAATATTCTTGGCATTCACAACCAAGAATTTGAGTAAAGTAATAATTAAAAAAAATTATCTTACTGCTCTGAGAAGGGTATTTTTTGTTGTTGTTGCTTACTGATTTTATACTTCAACAAACTTAAAGTTCCTATTCTAACTATATAGACTTTCATCTGAACCACTCTCCACATTTGTCAAATTATTTTCAAAGTTGTGTGGGTGTCATGAGAAGTGTGACATGATATACCTAACCTCCTTTTATCCAAAGTTAAGAGATTTGAGATTCATGAAAAAAAGTATTTCATTGAGTAGGTTTGGTTTCCGATGTTTTTTTGTTTGTTTGTTTGTTTTTTTGACAGGCAGAGTGCACAGTGAGAGAGCCAGAGAGAAAGGTCTTCCTTTTTGCCGTTGGTTCACCTTCCAATGGCTGCCATGGCCAGCGCACTGCGCTGATCCGATGGCAGGAGCCAGGTGCTACTCCTGGTCTCCCATGGAGTGCAGGGCCCAAGCACTTGGGCCATCCTCCACTGCACTCCCGGGCCACAGCAGAGAGCTGACCTGGAAGAGGGGCAACCGGGACAGAATCCAGAGCTCTGACCAGGACTAGAACCCGGTGTGCCGGCACCACTAGGCAGAGGATTAGCCTGTTGAGCCATGGTGCCAGCCTGGTATCTGATGTTAATCACAGAAATGTAGAAGATGGATAAAATGTAACATATCAAGAAGAAATCTTTATTACTCATGGTAACCAGATTCTGGTTCTGGGAGCTCACTGAATACCCAGGTAAGGAGGAGGCTGGTCCCAGCAGGAGACACAGTGCACTGCAGCCAAGGTCAGGTGCAATGGGGTTGCATTCTTTCAACCTCTGTTCCCTGGTGAGAAGCATTTCCTGAAGGGCTCTCAGTCTCTTTGAACTCCAGTGTCTTAATTTGAAAACAGGACAAGATACCTGATCACAGAATTGTTGCATAGTTGTTTGTATACAAACACCTGGCACCTTCTTTTCCCATTTCCCCTCCTCCTGCCTTTATGGCTCCATGGACTGCACAGATTCTAGTATTAGGCTTCACGTCTTCAGGTGCTGGACATCTGCCTTTATTCTGATACTGATAAGTCAGTGAGAATCTTTTTTAAATCTTAGTTATTCTTAACAAATCAAGCAGCAACATCTTCTGATATATTTTACTTGAGATTCTGTCAACAGAATCTGTCTGGGTAAATAAGCAGGGCACAGAATTGGACCCTGGAGAGTCAGGAAGGAGGGCAGCTACCTCCAAGGAACATACCAACAAATGGGAGAAATGAGTAGTATGGCAGAAACCTATGACTACACTAGCCAGAAGGCAAGAGGAACTAGACACAAAGCTAGATCCACAGGAAGGATGGAAGAGCTACTTAAGGTGCAAGGGTGAGACGTGGAAGGTAGTTTCCGGACTCTGATGACAGTCCAGATTGGTTGCATTATGTCCTACACTTCGAGCTTAGATTTACTTCAGTGTCTCAGGCTTACTATGCTCGCACTATGCTTTTCAAAACATTTCCTTGGGGGTTGTGTTGTGGTGTAGCAGGTAAAGCCGCCATCTGTAATGCCAGCGTTCCATACAGGCGCCAGTTTGAGTCCCAGCTGCTCCTCTTCCGATCCAGCTCTCTGCTATGGCCTGGGAAAACAGTGGAAGATGGCCCAAGTGCTTGGAGACCCAGAAGAAGCTCCTGGCTCCTGGCTCCTGGCTCCTGGCTTAGGATCAGTACAGCTCCAGCTGTTGCGGCCATTTGGGGAGTGAACCAGCGGATGGAAGACCTCTCTTTCTCTCTCTCTGGCTCTACATCTCTCTATAACTCTGTCTTTCAAATAAATAAAATAAATTGAAAAAAATATTTCCTCAAATACAACTATATTTGTGTGTGTATATGTGTGTGTCTATATATATATATATATATGTACATATATACATGTGATCTTTATATAGAAGAATGATGTATGTAAATTATAATAAAGCTATTGTGACTGGAGTTACTTGTTAAGTATCCAGTATGTCCAAGCTTGTTTGATTTTAATCCCAATAGAAATTTCTAGGTCACTCACAGGGAGTTGATTTGATTGCCTCAAAGTCTTCCGGAGGGCAGATGGTGAAGGCAATGATTCCACTCTCAACAGTATATTCTCTTTTGTGCTGCCAGACCAATATTTCCAAAAAATCACATCTCTCCATTACTCAAAGTTCTTAATGGTTATAGTTCAAACACCTTAGTATAGAATTTAACATCTTTTATAATGTCTCCAACTTGTATTTGTACTTTCTTACAAGTCTTCATCCTCCTTCTAACACCCCACCATATTGGGTTCCTTGTCAGATTCCAAATGTACCACATATGAACTCTGCCAGGCTCCAGCTATGCCACACACCTTTACTTTTTATGTTGTGTTTATTTCAACACTGACATGGGGTTTAGAATCTTTGCAGTTCCTGCAATACATTTCCTTCTCCATTTATATCCTAATTTATTTTATCTCTTCTATGACATTTTCCTCAAATTCTGCCCTACTCAAAGTTTCATCCCTGAGTTACTCACCACTTTAATCATACCACCAGCTCAGTACAAATCAAGTAGATTACAGCCATGTACTCACCCTTCCCTAGAAGCAAGGATCATACTCCTGTTTTTAAAATTCCAGCACAGATGGTAGGGCTCATCATACCAAGAAACCAAATTGAAGGGACAACTGTTTTGAGTTTGCCACGGCTTCCAATGGAAAACATCTAGATAACAGGTCTGAAAAGTCTTACCTTGATTAAAAGGCTTCTGACTACAGCTAACCTCTCAAAGTGGATACTTAGAGACTCATCACATTATGCAAATTATTCTCATGAAATTTCACATAGTTGTAATCTTATTTAATTTCATTGTTTGAATATATGAAATATTTAAATTGAAAAATTTGGAGAGCAGTCTTGCAATTATATTAAACACAAGGTTATTTCAAAGAGTTCCTAGAAAATAGAATTAAAAGGTAAGTTTATCTGGGGGCAATTTTTTAAAATGTTTGCATATGAGGGAGTCTTCAAAAATGCATGGAAAGTACATATAAACTTATATTTTAATTCCATTTCTCAGTGAACCTTCTGGAGTACAATCATAGTCAAACACCCAGGAGTAAATGGGCTGAAGTTAAACTGAAACAATAGTAGGTCACTGCAGATAGGAAACAGAATCAGTCACACTTAAATGAGCCAAGAAAATTCTTAAAATATCTAAGAATTGTGTTGAAATACAAGTTGCTTGTGAATCATTAGTTAAGTGTTTCTATCAAGAAAGGGCTTAAAGTACACCCAAGACATATTCAGATACAACACATTGCCAATGGCTACAAAAAAATATTGGTCCATCTCACTATTATAGCAAACAAAAAGGAGACAAATTTTAGGAAATGCTTTCCTCATGGGGGTTAAAAATAGAAGACTAAGGAGTTCTAATAATGAAGAATCCTAATATTGATGTTGGAACCTTTTACTATCACAGGAGAGTGTCATATGCACCCAAAACAATATTCTCTGGAAAAACAAGGAAATACATCCTTATCTAGTTCCCATAATTTTCTGTTCATTAACTTCACATTGTTTTAATACCCATGAAATGTCTACATCATCATTTTTTTAAACTGTGGAAGTGTCTAAATTTAAATATTTCAGGCAGTTAAAATGTCCTACACCAATATACTGATTAACATATAGGAAAAACAAAAACAAGACACATTGCATCACAATTTAAAATGTACAAGGAAATTAGTTATGATAAATATTTATTTTCACATAACATTTCTTAGTTGTGAAAAACACAATATCCTAGTCACATTTACACATTACTTAAACTTTGCAATAAATTACATTCAAGATATTCAGTAATTTTGACCAGAATCTGAAATTAGGAGTAAATATATAACACTAATTTTTTCTTATATTTTATATGATTTCAAAATATTAGGATTAACATAGGGATAGCATTAAAATTCACACAAGAACAAAATGACTATAAAAATACTCAGAAATATGGAATTTCATTAGATAGATATGATTGCTTATTCAAATAGGTGATCTCAATTCAGCATGGTCATTTTAACAGAAGTTATTAATATATTAAAACACTAGGAGATTGCTTTGGGGAATGACTGGCTAAATCATAAAACAAGGGAAATGTTTACAATGTAGTATCTATATTCTGAAATTCACAAAGGCAACATATTTGAAACAGAAAGTTTCTGTATTTTTCTTCAGCATTTATAAATACAAACTTTTTAAATGGCAAATTCTCCTTGCCATATTTTTTAGATTCACATTCTATCAAAAAAATGGCTCTTTAAAGGATTGTGAGAGCAATTTTTCAGAAGATATCAAAATGTTGAACCTAATGAAGGCTTTCTTGGTTTATTTTCCACATTACTTTAATCACAAAGATAATTTTTTTCACTTTTCATGTGCACTTCTACACAGAATACATAATGAACAGTTTGTAAAAGCCACAGGGCTCTGAATTATTGTGATGTTGGACACTGAGTATCATAAGGCTGATGACCACTGATCACCAAGAACACTATGAGATTTAATCCTTATTAACTTCATCTAAAATGAAATAAAATATCATATTTTTAATAATGCTCAAAATTCTTAACTTTGCTTCCTCTTATATAAGCTGAGTAAAGATGGATTATTTCATATGTATTGAAATATCTACAGAGCCTTCTCAAATAGAATCTTAAATTTCCATTTAAAAGATTGTTTTTCCACAGCATGCATTTCATTAAAAAGTGGAAAAAGATCTTTGAAAGAAAAAAAATTACAATTGGAAACCTGTTTGTTTAACATTAGAACATGATTTGGGACCAGTATCAAGCAGTATAGTATATGACCATTAGCAGCAGAACAACTGTACAGAGGTGGAATTTCATGTACAACAATTCACCGTGTGGTATTCCATGAGTATGTATGGAATAGGTTTATTTAAGGAACATCTATTGTCAATGGGAGGGAAATTTAGCATCATGTATCTGATAAAGGTTTATATTGAAAATCCCAAAAAATGTTTACAAAGTTTTTCTAAAGCATCTCCTAGAAGCCTAATATTTGTTCATGTACTCATGACTTGAATTTTCAGCAAATATTTCTTGACTCTTTATATCAGTGTCTGATTCTCTTTAGCAGGTTGTGAACAGGTTTCTATGTATTTTTTCAAACGACTCTAAGTTTCAGTTCCATATAAATTCTTAAGTATTAAATGTATCATATTAAATCAAGGAAATGCATAAATACAATTTTTAAAAAAATGCTTTCAAACTACCTTTTTGATTTGGGTCTTCTGAAATAAGTAACTAATGCTAAGCTAGAAAAAATAAAAAGAATTAAGACTACATTTCAAAATTCTTCGAATGAAATTATCAGGCATCTTCAGGTCACTAAAGTAGGAAAATACAAACTAGGTAAATATGACTTATCTCTTTAAGAAAGCTACTGCTCTCATAAAGCTTACAATGAGAATCCAGTGTTTACAAATGTCTAACATACAGCAAAGAACACAAAGATTCTTGCATTAGCTATTGTATCTGTTCACAACAGTGTCTCACTGCTCAGAAGCTTAAACACAAAAATGAAACAAGTACTGCACTACTTACAGTATGGAGGTGGATTTGGGATGAGAGACAGAATTTACAATACATGATCAAAGTAGATGTATTAATAATTGTGACACTCTTCTCATATTTAGGTAAAAAATAAGTTGAAGATCAGTCATAGACAAGTCTCCCTGTCAACACTTTTCCCTGAGTCAGCTTTCTTCTCATTCCGGCTTTCGGTGCTATGGGGGGAAGAAGGAGAAATTTATTACTGCAACCCAACCTGGCTACCATGAGATCTGCTCATTCAGACACTAGACCCATCAACCCCAAAGCATCACAAGAGCCCTTAGGCATTGCTCTCTCATGCTGCGAAGCATAGATAGATAGCAACAATTAAAATCCTCCACACTCAGTAAGATACAAACCAAGAACTGCAGAGAGGGGGAAATTAAAAAACACACTAGAAAACAAAAACCAGACATCTTAAAAAACAATTCTAAAAGCATGCAAGATTAATACCATGGTGCTCATTTGGGCAAATGAATCATTGATGATTGCTGAAAATGTCAGTCATGCCCCAATCTTAAGACAGTGCCAACATTAGCAAATGACACAAACAAGATGTCACAGTAGGTATTTCTGGGCTCTGCTACAAGTGGCTTATCCCTTGTGCATGGACTGCATCTTGGTCTTTGGGGTGAGGGAAGTGTGTTGCACAGGTAAGAGAGGTGCATCTCTCCTGGTTTGGAGGATCGGTCACCCAGCACACTTCTCTCCAGATACCTGTGCTAGCTCTGCACACAAACTCCCACCCTGGAAATCAGAGGAATGGTGCTTTAAAATCTCATTTCTTGTAGAATAAGCTCATTCCCAAAATCTCATCTTACAACCAATTTTACCAATGGGCAAGCTGGTGATAGGACTCAACCACTTTTGTCTTTTTCAATATTTTCCCAATCAATGTATACCTATCTACTCGCACACTGACATTTTTCTTGGGAAATTATAATGTGCTTACATGCATGAAGCTCATCCCAAGAGTGTATACTTCCAGAGTCGCTCACTCCTCAGCTCCTGCTAGCATATGACAAAGCCTTCTACATCTGAGGCTTCCCTGTGACCCTCCTGGCTGCTTGACACCAAGGCCAACTCATACTCCGAGGCCCTAAGCTACAAGAATCCTCACATTTTTACTGCTAACATCAGCCCTCCATATAATGTAGGAGATAACTGATGATGGGGACAATCTCAGTTTTATAACTTTTCTTTAAGTAATAAAGTAGTGAAACTTCATTTTTCTATGGAGCTTCCTTCTTAGTGGTCAATAACTCAGAAACATTCTATGAGTGTGAGTGTGTTTTTTAAATTGTTTTTCCTCCAATCCAAGCTAGAAACAGCCCTTCTCAGTTGTCACCACCACCCGGCACCATCAGGTAAGAAGTGCGGAGCTTCTGCCATCTATGGCACGCTGCCAGTGCTGAGAGCTGGTGTGAGCAAGTGTCTACGGCACCCGGGTTTATGCCTGCCACACTTCTCAGCACATACTCCTTACAGGTCAGAGCAAAGCAACGTTTTTCCCTTTTCTTTTCTCCTTCCATGAGAAGAGATGACAGTGTGCACATGATGTGTTGAGAGCCTTAACTCTGTATTTTTAACTCCTCTATCTGTAAGACTCACTTTCTTCTTTAAGCTCCATTTCTGTGACAAATAACTGCTATGCTGCTTTGCACATTAACTTTTTCTTGCACTTTACCTGGCTGCCAGTCTTTGACAAACAAAGCCCATGAAAGATGGCAGCACAGGGCAGTGGAGGGAGTTCTGGGCTTGGAGTTGGATGTTCTGGGTTCAGTTTCCAGCAGCTAAAAGTGAGCTGTATGACTTCAACTAATTACTTAATTTCTCTGAGACTTGGTTTATTCAGCTGCAAAATTAGTTTTGTACTTGACAGCCCCTGAGTCCTCTTGTAGCTCAAATTACAGAATTCTGAGGCCAGTATTCTCAACTCCTATAAGCGGTTTTGAAAGACAGACTAACAGATCCACCTATAAGAGATTGTGGAAACAGAGACATATGGATCTCTGTACAACCAAAATTCTTATGTGCACAATACTTTGAAACAAAGGAGATGTTCCAAAAGCTTTTGATAAGTAAGTGTTTTCTTGGCATTAAGCCAAGAAAAAAGTAATTCAGAATATCAACTTGACCCACAGATGTATTTTCTTCTGACACCCTGCCTTGCTTATATTAGTTGTATATAATAATCAAGTAACAGGCTGAGTTTTTTTCCCCTCTGAATAAAAAAATGGTTTTGGTATTATTATATTTCAGTAAACTATCAAACAGAAACTTTACAATCAGATAAAGACCTCTCTAAAAAATATTCTCAATATGAATCTTTTCCCTGAGTTACTATTGCTGTCTGGATTCCTTACTATATTCATTTTTCTGAGTTCCAATCAATTTTAAGCTTTCATTTTAACAAACACAAGGAGCTTCAATAGTTGTAGAAAATTCATATTATCTTTTTTATTTGATACATAAAAATTGTAGGGTACTTTGGGGCCAGTGCTGTGGCGCAGTGGGAAAAGCTACTGCCTATGGTTCCGAGCATCCCATATGGTTGCTGGTTCATGTCCCGGCTGTTACACTTCCAATCTAGCTCCCTATTAATACATCTGGGAAAGCAGCAGCAGATGGCCTAAGTCCCTGGGCCTCTGCACCCATGTGGCAGATGAGGAGGAATCTTCTGGTTCCTGGCTATGGCCATTTGGGGAATGAACAAATGGATGGAAGATTTCTCTCTCTCTCTCTCTCCCTCCCTCTCTCTCTGTAACTCTGACTTTCAAATACATAACTAAATCTTTTTAAAAAAATGTAGGGTACCACGTAATGTCTCAATACATGTATACAATTACAGTGTTTAATTCAGGGTAAATATCATCTCCTCAAACATTTATCATATAGTTTTAGCTAAAATATTCATTCAAAATCCTCTTTTATAGTATATATTTGTTATCTATATTCACTCGACTGTGCAATAAAACACCAGAAATTCTTTCTCTTATCTAACTGAAACTTACTACCCATTAATCAATCTTTCCTCCTCCCCTACCAATGTCTCAAGTTTCTGATAACCACTTCATTCAATTGTCAACTTTAAGAGATCAATCTTTTCAGAGTGAGATCATGTAGAACTTGTCATTCTCTAACTGCCTAATATTACTTAACATAATGACTTCCATGTTGTCATAAATGACAGAATTTCATCCTTTTTATAATTGAATAATACTCCATATATATATATATATATATATATCACATTTTTGCTACCTATTCATCAATTGATAAGTACCTAGGTTATTTCTATTTCTTGGCTATTACAAATGTCTCTTGACAGGTTAGTTTCATACATTTTGGATATATACCCAGGAATGGGATTGCTGGATGCTACTGTACTTCCATTTCCAATTTTTGAGGAACCTTTCATACCTTTTTCTACAATAGCTTTCAATTCAATTTTTCTGTAAGCTGTTTGAGGTCCCCTCATACATATTATGAATCTGTAATCCCATGGTAATGAACAGATATTGCATATCTATTACAAAACAAGTACTGTGCAAAAACCAGGAGGGCACGATGAGTAAGACTGTCTCTGACCTCAAGGAGTTACAAATTAAAATATGAAGAAGTAACATTTTAAGAGAGAGGAAAAAGTGACCTGATGGTGTCATGCTGTTGAGAAATCTGGGAGAATTTTATCTTTCAATGACAATAAAATAGTTATTATGAACAATATGTACCAAGCAGTCATGAGAGGCCCAGCCCTGAGAAATCAGCATAAATAAGAATTCATGATAGAAGGAAATGGTGAGGAGTGCAGAGGGGAGTAAGGAAGGTGTTTTCAGAGCCTTGTCTCTGCCACCAAGGCAAAACCAAGTGCTGTTCTAGTGTTGACTGCTCCTTCCCAAGAAACTTTGATTGTGGATGTTGTTTTATAAAACATAGCAGCTGCTCACCTTTTCTGATGCAATGAAGATTTTAATGAGACCTATTCCCACCAATCCATTCCATAAGCTGTGGAAGAGCTTGTCACATGGATGTATAGCATGGTTAAATAAGACTGAAACTAAACATCCTATACATGTGGTAGAATTTACAGTTAGTTCTTAGATACTACATTCATTTAATCTAGAAAAAATATTTTTAGCAACCAAAAGTGAATGAAATCATTGAAAAACATACTGCTATGCTAAGCATCACCAAGAAGATATCTAGGCTTCTCTGGGGCAAGTAGCAAAGTTGGAAAAGAACCAGGGAAGTAGCATAAAAGCTACATGGAATCAAAAGCTATGCACCCTGGTGACCAAGTCTTTATTCCTGTTTTTGCAACTAGATACTCTAGCAGGTAATAACTTTTGACAATTTCTGGTCATCATGCTTCAAAACCTTCCAAGATTCTGAAAGAAACCAATCGATTTGGGAAAGTATTGCTGTTACAAATGTTGGTTGCCTTAAGATCTTTGGAACCCATATCCTTTTTGTCACTGTTATGAGAATGAAAGACATTAAGCACAAACCAAGTGATGTTTTTCACATGGAAAACTAAAGTTTTTTTTTTCATATAACTTTCATTCTACAATCATTTGAATTTCATGTCATTAAGAAAAATATATTGTCCAAAGAACAAGAAACAAGTGGCTATATCAAAAGATAAGGGATGATTTATCCAAAATATGCTTAACACATATTACATTGTTCATTAGAATCAATCTACTGTTTGAAGAAACCTAGACAGGTATTCTTAGAATAACTAGCTTTTTCTGATGAACAGCATCATTGACTTTATTATTTACTTTAATGGATATCATGTCATAAAAACTTTTGTTTAACCAAAGAAAGAGGAAAAATTTGGAGCGTGGATCCTTATAGAAAAAAAAATAACCTATAATTTAATTATCTCAAATTCTCTATGTATTTCTTATAGCTGGCATTTTGTTTTAAGTACATCAAATTGGATTTTACAATTTTTAAAAATCAGAGAAATGGCATATTATTAATGTGAAAAGGTCTATAAGCACACATTTCAATGGGCTTGAGAAACTACCCTTCTTACAACTCTGATTTTCTTCTAAGAGTGCTAGCAAAACACAGAATTACTTTGAGGATGACTTTCACACTATGACAGGAACTTTTGGGAAAGGAAGCTAAAGCAAGTTTAGAATAAAATATTGCTTCTGTTTGAACCAAGAGAAGAAATACATGAAAGTCTTAAAGGCCCTGTTAAAAGATAGAAAATATCAACTAAGCATCTTAGAGAGAGCCTATTAGTGACTTATGAGGGTAATTCAAAAAAGATCATGGAAAATGGAATAATTTAGGTACAGAATATTGAATGTTTTGAAACATATTCAGGAGTTTTCATAATATATATTTTCCATTAATTTTTGAAGACCTATCACATATTACCCTCCTTTGGATTAAGTTTGGGAGGAGGAGAGAGAAAGAGAGAAAAGGAGAGAGAAATAGACAACACCCCAGGTCTTGGGTGAAGACTCTGCACATCCACTATTTGTCTTGTTTACACTGTTTAGTATAGAGATGACACTGAAGCAGTAGCATGCCATTTTGGGGTGACAAAAAACAGAAATAAGATATACTTTTCAAGTCTAATGTAGCCTTTTTCTGTAGCCTATTTCCAATTATGTCTCATGAAGCTAGACAAAGCTTGCAGGTTTGGATGCATGATGGTGCATAAATTGACCAGCTTGTAATTTCTTAATTAAAGGGAAAAGTTTTACCTTCCCAATCTGTAAATTTGATGCCATTATTAAATATATTTCTGTGAAATTTGTTGATTTATATATGATACATTTGTATAAGTTGTGGAGGGAAAAATGTACTCAGGTTTCAGATCCACATAAATAGCTGAGTAATTCTAAACACACAATAAAACTCAGTCTGATTTTGGATCTGAGCCCAAGTCTCTCCATGCCTTTTGCCTCCCCAAAACTCACACAGAGGACAGAGGCTGACTAAGTTTCTAAAAGACACCATTTAACATAAGAAAATGCAACCAAGAAATAGATTTGAGGGAGAGGATCTTACCTTTGGGGAAGCAGCTTCTAGAGTGATTAGGAAGGGGAGCTTATGGCAAAAATGTAATATAAAAATTAAGTAGAAAAAGTTAATTTAAGGTTATGAAAATAAAGGAACTTAATAACTATAGTAAATACTGTTCCAAATCCTCTAACAAGAAGAGATTTTAGCATAACAGGAATTCCTTTTTCTTCGGGTCACCATCTAAGACTGATAGTTTGAATTTTTGCTTATAAATTCTGGAAAATTCAGTTGGAAATTCCATGATGATTCTTTTTTTTTTTTTTTTTTTTTTTTTTACAGGCAGAGTGGACAGTGAGAGAGAGAGAGACAGACAGAAAGGTCTTCCTTTTGCCGTTGGTTCACCCTCCAATGGCCGCCGCGGCCGGCGCGCTGCGGCCGGCGCACCGCGCTTCTCCGATGGCAGGAGCCAGGAGCCAGGTGCTTTTCCTGGTCTCCCCATGGGGTGCAGGGCCCAAGCACCTGGGCCATCCTCCACTGCACTCCCGGGCCACAGCAGAGGGCTGGCCTGGAAGAGGGGCAACCGGGACAGAATCCGGTGCCCCAACCGGGACTAGAACCCGGTGTGCCGGCGCCGCAAGGCGGAGGATTAGCCTGTTGAGCCACGGCGCCGGCCAATGATGATTCTTGATATTTAAGGATACACTCTCCCCCTCATGCATTTAAAATTACAGGGGTTGTTTACTTGTTTGCATATAGATAAGTAAGGATAGCCAACTTTCAGGATGCTGAAAGTATTGGAGTAATGATGTTGGTAGGGAAGATCTTCAGTCACTTGGAATAGGGGGCTAGAAATACACTAAAAATGAAATCAGCATTGCATGTGCCATGTTGGTTTGAAAAAGGGAAATGAGGCAGTGTGAAATGTGGACAGACATCTAAGGGGATTCTGGGCAGTGGATGAAGAGAGAATACAATACTGCAAAAAAATAGGCCAAAATGAACATTCAAAAATGTCATGCATTGGACTCATCTATAGCACCATTTCCCCCACTGTGATAGTTTTGGAGTGACTTTGTAATTTGAAAGGGAGATGTTGAAAAATATATCAATATTTGGCATACTTATTTTGCACTTTCAAAAAGAAGTGTTCTGAAGTATTTTGGATTTGAATTTTAAGGAAACCAATATTAATCATTTCTAATGGATTTGGCTATAAAATGAAATGAATATAAATTCTCATGATTTTAATATTCAAACCTTTTAGAAGGAAAGCTTGACTCCTTATCTTTGGAGTTATCGGCAGTAATCAGAAGGTTCCTCCACAAGGCTGTCTTTGACATTTCATCAGAAATATTGATCACAGCTGGGTCATCTCTAAACAGAAATTTACCCAAATTGAAACAATAAGTATTAAAGAAGTAACTGTAGCTATTCAATATAGAAACTAACTATAAGGCCATATTACTATATAAAGTACTTTTTCCCCAATTTTTTATTGTGGTACAATGCACATAAAATTTACCATCCCCACCATTTTTAAATGTGCAGGTCAGTGTTATTAAATATATTCATAATGTGCAATAACTAGCATCATCCACCCTGTAAAACTGAAACTCTGTACCCATTAAACAATAACTGCCCGTGTCCCTTTCCCCTAGCCCCTGACAACCACCGTTTTCCCAAGTCTCTATGATGTTGACAATTCTGAGTGCTTCTTGTAAATGAAGTCATAGAGTATTCATCTGTTTGACCGGCCTGCACACTTAAGTTCATGTCTTTTGTAGCCTATCTCCAGAATTTCCTCCCTTTCAAGGCTGGATAATGTTCCACTGTGTATGTGTATATGTGTGTGTATATAACATTTTGTTTATTATAAAGCATTTTATATAATTAAAATTTAAAAGTATTGAGTGGTTCTCTATTTTTAAAATCGATGAAAGTTAAATCCTAAAAAAAGATTCTAGTTGTATAGATATTGGTTTGGGTTGTAACTTTCTGAATTCATTCCAAATTACAGAAAATAATAGATGTCCACTACTTGGGCCTTTGTCCCTCACAGTCTTAGCACTTCTCCTTTCTGCTCAGACACTGCTGCAACTCCCACTCAGAATAAGAGCTAAGTCCTTAGAACAGCCAGTAAGGCTTTGTCCTATCTCACTCTGACTTTGCCCTCCTGTCACTGTGTCCCTTACCACTCCTTCCTGCCACAGTGTAATGGCCTCCTAACTGTTCTGGGATCCTGCAGACTTGTGACTGCTTCAGGACCCTGTCCTTATCCTTATTCTTCCCTCTGCTGAAATACCGTCTTATATCATTTATTCATTTGTTTATGTTCTGTCTCCCCTGCCTCTATTCAACTGGAATATGAGTTTCATGGGGATAAAGATTCTCGAGCATTTGTTCACCGCTGTTTCTCCAAGAGCTATACAGAGTTGGTCACTTGCTACTCAGTTAACAAATATTTATGGAATAAATGAATGCACACTGTATATTTGAGAGACGTTTTTCTAAACAGCTAGAGGAATCTACAATATTAGGGTTATACTATGCCAAGTGGGTTTTTTTCCTACATTTTAAAATGTCACCAATTATAGATAACATTCAGGACTCTAATCACATCCCCAGGGCTTTAGAAACACTACCAAAGAGCAAGAGCAATAAATCACAGGCCAAGTAAAAGAAAGGTTCAGTAAGAAAGAACATAGCCATGTTTTTACTACATACATGCAGGTAAGATGAAGAATGGGATGGGAGAGGGAGTGGGAGATGCGATGGTTGCGGGTAGGAGGGAGTTTATGGGGGAAAAAGCCACTATAATTCAAAAATTGTACTTTGGAAATTTATGTTTATTAAATAAAAGTTGAAAAAAAAGTCATGGTCTTCAGAGATCAGATGCTGAGCCCACTTGACCCTCATAGTGGTTGTTCACAGTGGGTAACGATACAAACTTTTAAGAAAACCTTGGGTCTCATTCCCTAGCCCATTTTGGAAACGTATTCTTTGCTTTCTATAATTTCTCCAGGCCTCATTCTGCCTAGAAAGATACTCAAAACATGAGATCAACAAACTTCCAAAAAAGCAAAATGTGGGATACATGCTTTTCATAGTATGTGACAATCTCGTGAGAAGAGTTTAGAACATGCTGAATTAAACAAAATTAAACTTTTGAAAAGAATGTAACACTACTTAGATTGTTTTACCTACCAGTGTACATTGTGCCTCTCCAAACTAGAATGCATGATGGAATATTTTACAAACTAATTTAACTACAAAGCCCTTTTGAGAGTGTGTCCTCATGAGAGTAGTTTTCTACAGAACACACTTGGGAATATACTGATTCAAAAGAACAATTAACAGTATTCTAAAATTTAAATGTTGTAAAACAGAAAACAGAAAAAAAGAATGAAAACGCCTGCTATTCTTATGCTCATCCTTAAGTGATAGAAAATTATGTTTCCATAACTTCTAGGGAATGGGATTTGGAGTAAGATTCTGAGGATCAAGCATATCCTCTTTTTTTTTTTTAGCACAATGACAAATTCTCTCCTCAGAGAAAGCTCTGCTTTTCTACTGGCATAACCTTCATTTGTCTTTAAGCACTTTGAAACCATAAAATTGGATCCTAAATGGTACATAAAATGCAATTGTACATGAAAATGATTTAAACTAAACTATATCTACATAGCGGCAGAGAGAGTTTTTTGGATACATATAATGATATTTCAAAAAGTTTTTTTAAAAATAGAAAAAAATAAATTTATTTTCATGTAAAATATTTGAAATCCATACTTATTTTTCATAATACTCATTTCCCATGTACTTTTTGAAGACCTCTCTTTGCATGGGTTTCAATTTTTTGCACCCAAATAGCTTATGTTTTAGTTGCATTTTTTAAGTACTCTCATAGATGAAATTTTCTTTTTATTACAACATATAGGCTTTTGCTTTCTCTTGCCATGTCTTTGTATGTAAGGATGATCAGTATATTCTAGAAAACTCTATAATTATATCCTACAGTGACTAATATGAATGAATCCTTCAACTCAAGAAATAGATCATCTCGTTGAAAGTACCTCTTTAGAGGAAAACTCCCAGGGTGGAAACATTTATCTGCAAGCAACTTAGTGATACCCCAGTTCATTTATACTAAGTCATATGAATCTTGACTTTCTTTAGGTATTACCTTTTTAAGAATATAAACGGTATCTTTGAAAAATCATTATAAAACATGAGCAGAAAACACTTCAGATAATCGCTCCCTGCTGTGCTTCACTCACACTGGTTCAGCTACTTAGGCCACATAACTGTTACTGGCAGAACTTAGCACTGGGACTCGAGTGATCCAGTTCCTAGTCCCAGTTGTTTCTATGCTAACAAAACGTCAACCAACATGTAAGGGATCCACACCGCATGACATTTCTAAATACATTAAATATCAACACATTTCATCACTTAAACTGGTACTTTTTTAAATGTATATCTTACCTGTAGTGCCCTTCCAATGGGAGTTGCACTGTGCCCTCATCTTCCATGGCCAGCATACTTTGTTCTTCCTGGAAACATAAATGTAAAGTACAGAAAGTGAACCTGATGAGTCTCTATTTTACATTAAAGAAGAAACACAGATTAATGTTTCATTATCTCATTAACCCTAGGACCTTCCACTTTGTTTGAGTTTATTAATGCTAGCACAGGTCCTTTCAAGAAAGCATCAGCTACCAAGAATGTAAGTAATTAATGACAGTCTCATAACACAAAGTAATTTAAATGCTAACAACAATTTCCTGCATGTCACCCAATATAAAACATGTTTAATTTCAAGCAGATTAAAAAAAATCATTCTAAATTTTACAAGGACAAATGTATGGGTAATATAATCAGCTTTGTTGTTATAAAGTTGAAATTACATTCCCAGAATGCTTTATTAGATTAGGGACATATAGAGACAGTTCTCAAACTTTCTTTTACTTTAGAATCACTTGGTAAGCTTGTTAAAAATGCAGATGATTGGACCTCAGCCTCAGAGGTTCTGATTCAATAAATCTGCACTAGAGAGGGCACAACAATTTATATTTCTAACAAGTCTCCAGATGATGTTGACTATGTTGGTCTATTATCCACACTTTGAGAACCATTGCTCCAGATTAGAAAGAGATGGTAGAAGATTATCTTCATATATGAATCAACCCACCAAAGTATCCTGAGCAAAACAAACAAACAAAAACCAAGCTGCAGGCATCACAATACCCGACACCCGACTTCAAAGCATATTACAAAGCTATAGTAATTAAAACAGCTTGGTACTAGCATAAAAACTAATACAAAGATGAATGAAACAGATTGGAGAGCCCAAAAATGAATCCACGTACAAACAGCCAACTGATTTCTGACATAAGAGCTCAGACCATACAGTGTATTGGAGATAATTTCTTCACCAAATGATGCTGGCAAAACTGGGTGTATATATGTAGAACAATGAAATTAGATCCATACTTCTCACCATATACAAAAATCAACTCAAGATGGATCAAAGACCTAAATATAAGATCTGAAACTATGAAGTTTCTGGAAGACAATGTAGGAGAAACACTCCAAGACATTGGTATAGGGGATGATTTCTTGGACAGGATCCCAAAAGCACAGGCAACGAAAGCAAAATCAATCTCAGAACCTCTTGCATAGCAAAGGAAATGAGTGAAGAGTGAAGAGAAACCCAATAAAATGGGAAAAATATTTACAAGCCACCTATCAGATAGAGGATTAACATTTTGAATATATTAGCAACTTAATACACTCAACATCAAAGAAACAACCAATCCAGCTGAGAAATGGGCAAAGGACTTCAATAGATAGTTCTCAAAAGAAAGAATACAAATGGCCAACAAATGTATGAAAAAATGCGAGAAATGCATACCCAAACCATAATGATATATCATCTCATCCCTCTCAGAATGGCTAAACTCCAAAACACAGAGAATAACAAATGCTGAGGAGGATGTGGACAAAGATCACTTATATCTTGTTGATGGGAATGCAAATTACTGCAGCCACTGGGTAAATAACACTGCATAGTTTTCTTTAAAAACTAGAAATAGACCTGCCATATGATCCAGCAATCCCACTACTGGGTATATATCCAAAAGACATGAACACAATGTATCAGAGATAACTACACCACCATGTTTATAACAGCACTGTTCACAATAGCCAAAATCTGGAACCAACCATGCATTATCAGATGAATGAATGTGTAAAGAAAATGTGATATAAATACACAATGGAATATTATTCAGCTATAAAAAAGAAAGAAATTCTACCATTTTCAGCTAAATGGACATAACTGGAGGACATCATATTAAGTGAAATAAGCTGGACCCAGAAAGACAAATACTGTATATTGTCTGTTATTTGTGGGAGCTAAAATTTAAACAAACAAAAAAAGAAAAAAAGAAAGAAGTGTCGGTGTTTATCAGTATTGCTGCAAATATAGTTTTGTAAAACTTTGTTTTACAACTTTCATCAAACCATTGGTTAAGAATGATATACTACTATAGTTTTGATGATATGTGATTACTTTAAAATTTACAGTATATGGGTGAAATGGTCATTTTCCATTCAATTATTGTTTATAGCCATAGTCTATATTCCCACTAATCTAGGGCCTTTTTGCTTTTTACTTGTTAAACTTCTTATTTGATGATGTAAATTTAAAATATGTCACCTTAAAAACTAAAAAAAAAAAAAAAAAAGGAGAAGAGGAAGGTAGGGAGGGAGGCAGAGAATATCCGTATGGTCTTAGGATTGTCTCTACAAATAACATTGAATCTGTTAAAAACTTATTAAGAATTAAAATAAAAAACACACCAATATGAATTGGGGAGAAAGAAGCAGAATAGATGGACTCCTCTTCGATAGATCTCACGCCTTTTATTTTACGCTTCAAATTTCTTCTTAAAATGACAATATGGCACCCTTACCCAAAGTGGAATGCTTTATATATTCATATACACACTTCTTTATAGGTAAAAAAAAAAATTTAATTTGAGAAGCAGAAAGGGTGGGGTTAGGAGCATCTGCTCGTTCACTCCTCAAATACCATGTAGATACCAGGAATCCATTTACTTGAGCCATCAACTGCTGCCTCCCAGGATCTGGCAGGAAAGAGTCAGGAGCTACAGCCAGGTGTTAAATCCAGGTATTTGGATGTGGGAACAGGCGTCTCAACCACTAGGTCGAATGCCTGCTTCATATAAAACATTTTAAAACTTCATGTATGAAATGAAGATAATCTTACAGCTACTAAACTGAAATGTCCTACTTTAGTTTTCAAATAATGTTGTCATCTAACTTTTTCCATGCACTAAAAAAAGAAAGTTATCTATAGTTCTCATTTAAAGCAATTCTCTTCATATGGGTCAATTAGCATTGTTTGAGTACAAAGAATTATTTAAGGCTGTTTAAAATTGTTAGAATTATTGACTCTAACTCCAGAAATAGAATTTTATCATGTAAAGGCATAAAGAAATGGGTGGCCTCCTGCCCTAATGGGAACTGATGAGAGAAAATAGGTATGAGCCTCCTTCCTTATTTCAGTGGTTTCAAAGAGCTAAACTTGCCTAAACCAACTTAACCAGCTTAACCTAAATCAGCTGGCCTAAATCACTTTCCTCCCGCTGGCCTAAACCAGCTGCCAGAGAGATATGACCGTAGGTGGCAATGTTATTCCTACAAGGCAAGGCTGTTCCTCAGGTCTCCCATACTTAGCCCTTCACTGCCACACTCCACTAATGGCATGTGTCTGTTACAACTTTGCAGTCTAGGAACTATTTCTATTCTCTTTCTTTGCTGTTCTTCAAGGAAAATTCTTTTAGGGGCTGTCAAGTGTATTTTATTACCTGTGTATAATGCATGTTCTCCTTGTCATTTGGCAGGAGTTATCAGAACTAATTCAAGGTGAGTAGACAATATCAACGGTTTGAAATTGTCCATTTAAGGAGAGCTAATCTACATACTAGAATGAGGTAGGCCTTGCCAAAGGGCTAGTAATGATGTATGAAATACAATACATATATCTATTAACTTAGCTATACATTGCAGTGGCCATGGATAAAATACATGTATCCTGCAGGTATATTTTTTCTATGGGAGAAGTAAGCTTAACACACACATAGAGACAAAGAGAAGCCAAGAAGCCATTTAGCCATCAGCATTTGACCTCAAAGGCTGTATAAGTAAAATTAAGATACAAGCAAAATCTGGTCTTTCCTTAGTTGTCCATGGAAAAAGTAAGCTTAGAATATAGTATTTTTTTTCTGGGCATTTTAGAATAAACTGTCAAGAAGTCAGATAGAAAGGTTTAATAAAAATTCCAAAGAACCTGATGAGATGAACAGTGCTGTCAATATTTAGGTTACCCTGCAGCAGAAAATGTAGCCTCAAGATTCAATCAAACAGGAAAAAAAAAAAAAGAATTGGACTAAATCTTTGTGAACAATTCTGTTTTTCTTCAGATGATTTTCCACTTTTCTCTCAAATTGCTTTCAATAATTATTTTGCACTCTGTGGCTTGTTAGCATGCGTGGGCTTTATACTAGTCATAATTCTATCCAAACAAAAACTCATCACCTCTAAAGATAGCATTTCCAAGCCATGCTTATCTGAAGAGAAGGGTGGCAGAGCAGCCGTTGCCTTAAGTGCCAGAAGGAAGCTGGGTGGGCCCCAGAGTGGGGATGGAGGGCCGGCTACATCCCAGGCTGCACTGTGAGGAAGCCAAAAAGTGAGACTTTATGGGGGTAGGGGCAATCAAATCAGGCACTAGCCATCATGACAGACACAACCTATGTCATCGCAGTCACACAGGAGGGGAGACAGAGTGAGAGCAACAGGGAGAATGAGAACAAAGCCAGCTGGGTGTCCACCACAGAAGTATCCTAAAATGAGTTCCATTCAGGGCTTCATTTACACAGCATCCATCAAAAGTATGCTGAGTTCTACAGCATGGTAAATATGTTAAAGGGAAGATGATCAAAGTTTACTCAAGAATATCTGAGGGGTTTTGTCACTGTGATGATAGAAATATTAATACTGTGACTTAAATGCCACCTTTTAATTAAAATAGTCAAAGTGTTTTCCAAATACAAAGTAAATAAAGGACATTTTTAATGCTATAACCAGTAAAGGGCAGGGCAACTGAAGCTTAGAAAATGAATTTCTTCAGTAGCACTTAAACATTTACTGAGCATGTATATGTGCTAAGCACATAGTGGATTAGAAGAACAATCTAGGAGCTATTAATAAATGCATTAAACTAATAAGTATTAAGCACTATATAAAGAGATATTCTGTTAGACATCGAGATACAACAATGAAAGGGAATCTATACAACCCATTCTCGGAGGATATGAGAAATTACCATGAAAAGAACAGGAGCAGATATTGTAGAAAGGAAGGAATTCTAGCTGGGAGGAAACAAGTGGACTGAGTATAAAAGGTAAAAGCAGATATGTTCACATGATAGTGAACAGCTAGTCTGGTTGGAGTCAGGCCTGTGTTGAGTAGAAGTGGAAAAATAAAATTGGAGTCAAATTCTGGTGTTTTGATAAATAAGGTATTATATATCAAATTACATTGTGAATCTGAATTGCACATGTATTTTGTAGTAGTGTAAAAATTACAATTCACTTATGTATTTATACATAACTATGAAAAATAATACATTATTTATTAGAAGTATTTCTTATGATTTCCAACACATAGAAGTGCCAATAGATGAAAACTTAAAGGGAAAAATTGGAGATGGGACATGATGGGTCCATGTGGAATTCATATAAACAAACACATCATTTCATCAGAATATTTGATTCAGTATCTGTAATTATAGAAATTATTATTAATACAAAAATTCTGACAGAGTAATGTATATAGAAGATTGTATTCTAGAGATTCAAATTTTATGGCTTTAGGAAAGGATTTACTCAAAATTTAGCATGTGTCAGAATCACCTGGCAGTCTCATTAACACATTGATGGCCCTCCATCCTCAGAGTTTGAGTCAATGGGTCTGGAGTGGGGCCCAAGAATTTGCATTCTAACAAGTTGCCAGGCACTGGTTGGCTAATGCAGCAGAAGTTCTAGAGCCATAATTAGGAAAATCACTACTTGGGGAAGAAGAATATAATTGTACCACAGTAGGATTCAGTTAGAAAAGACATTTGTCTGTGTAATAATTAGGCCATGCTTCCCAATCCCACAACAAATCCTGTCCTTTATTTGTAGAAAGATATCCTCTTGTAATTTGTTTAATTGCACTTCTTTTTAGATTGCTTTTTGCGTTTTCTTGGCCTTTTCTGTGGTTTGGCTTTACGCAGATCACAAGACCCCACTTGTTCTCTTTCTGTTTTCTCCTATAGTGTCTATGTTAGAATGAATCCTCAGGAAACAAGAAGTATCAACAGCATGATCATTTTCACAGAACTGAATTTCTAGGATTGGTCTAACATTAACCCCCTTGTCCCCCTGCTCAAGAGCAAACATTCTGCTGGGATTTTCTTGTTTCAACAGTAGTCCTTTTGTCAAATGTGTGCAATGTCCCAGAGAATATTTAAGTGAGAAGAAAGGCATGTTGGTGCTCGGAGCACATTTGGACATCCAGAATTTGATTCTGCAGTCTTCCCTTTACACAGAGCAATGTGCAAAATGTCAGGGTTCCAATATTCATTTCTACCCTGATTATAATCCTTTCTTTCTAAAAACTGAAGCATATGCATATGCATATGCATGAAGTACATGAAAATTTGGAACAGAAGCTCTGCGACCTTGGACTGGCCTGTGTAGCTATTTATTCTGCTTAACTCATTATTGAATTTTAAGGTCAAATGAATGTTTTCTCAGTGCCATAAGACTAGAAATGGGCTACTGATAGGAAAACCCTGGAGAATAAAGGGACAAGCTTGTAACTATCATCAAAGGGACAAAAGGTGAGCTCACTTCACATTCAAGTCTCAGGGAGTGGATGCATAATTGCTATTTACCATCTTGCCAGATCATGATCAAAGTGACTCAATTAATCTGAGTAATTGCAGAAATGCAACATTTCCGAAAAATGTGTTTACCACCTTAATACAGATTCTCCTGGAAGACTGGGCCTTGGTGTAAGATACCAAAAGAGGATCACATCTCTTAGTGGATTCCACAAGCCTCAAAATAATTTACTGAGATTTGGGCAACCAACTTCTAATCAGGGATATAAGTTTTAGTGTACTCTTTCCTAAATCTTTTTACTCTCTTTACTGGTCAGACTGTCTTAACACTAATTCCAAACTAGAAAGTAAAACCTTTAAACCTCCCATTTTCTTTCCAGTTTGCTGGAGAATTATCTATTGTTGTACCAATCAAAACATATTTAATGATTAATTATGGATTATTTCTTGACTGTATTAACGGTTTTCTTGTTTCTTTCATGTACTTATTTTCTTGTTTCTTTCATGTACTTTCATGTATACATGAAAGTTTCATCATATTCATCCATTTGAGATATAAAGAATATGTAAACCTGCTTGGTGAATATATTGCAAGGCACTTTTCATACTTGGATCTGAGAGATTAAGCTGTAAAATTGTCCCAATGAAACTTTAATCTATGTTTGTATTCTTTCAGAAAGTGAGTTATAACAAATGTAGTAATATTTAGCTATTTCTAAAATATGTACCATCATAATCAGAAAATAGTAAACACACATTGGATTATAGTGAGATAAAGTCAAAAAAGTTAGAAGCTCATTTCATGGGATCTCTACCCTAAGAGATTAATAAAAGACATATGGCACACATACATGTAAATTACATATATATGCATTTATAGGAGAGTGCTTTTGAGCAATGAGGATGAAAAATTAAAAACTAATGATTCCCATAAACTTACTCTCTATTTCATGCACAAATAAAAGGAGAATCTGAAATTTCCTTTGAATTATATTATAGAAAATATTAAACAACAATATAGATTATATATCATTTTTTATTTTGTGATATTCTAAGAACAAGAATGTTTCATAGAATCAGTAAGTCCTATGACAAATGCCATAGAAAAGATGATTATATGGCTGGAGCGGTTGTTAGTCTATTCCACCAGAATAATTTTTGCTGTATGGATAATTTAAGGCTTCAGAATTTCTATAGTCTTATATCAATTTTACTTAAATTTAATTTGTGCCGAATCTGTCATAATTTTCTTAAATAGTGTTTGTGGATAACAGCAAACAATTACTAGGAAGGACCCTAGCAAGTAAAGACTATCAAAATTTCCTAGTCAAAATATTATTTTTTAAAAATTTCTAATCAAATAAGAATATTATATATCAAATTCAGAAAAAAATAAAGACTAAGAATAAATTTATAATATAATATTTTAATGTTACGTTAATATTGCTAGAAGCATGACTCTATGTATGCCTTGTATAACATTTAAGGAAATTAAAAATATTCATACAGGATTCAGATACATCAGCATGATCAACTTCTACATGAGAAAATCCATTGTCCATAATGGGATATAACGGAAAAGTAAAGGAATTGCCATTCACATATCATGTAGCCATACTAGTAGAAAGAGAGTAGAAACCTCATTAGATTTTGTTACCTAATCTGACCTCACTAAATGAGCAAAATCTAGGACCTCTGAAACACTTGGCAATGAATTCCCAAAAAGTCAGAGAGAAAGATATCCATGGTTTGAGAAAATGCTCTGAAGATAGGAAACTGAATGAAATAGAAACATGAAAAATAGAATAATAGAATAGTATTTTCTTTCAGTTTCATTTCTATTCACATAAAAAGTTTATTTTGATATTTTACAATCTATGGGCTCAATCAATCTGCTAAATGTTGAACAAAACTTTATTTTTTATTTACCATGCTCTTTACAGCTTTTATACACTTAAGAATGTTATGATTAAACACCCTTCAATATGAATTCAGCCTTATATACAAATTTCATATAAGCTATTAAAATTATGATAAATTGTTTTAACATATGAAACTAAAGAGCTGATATATCAATAGTCCCTGAAAGTAATTAAATCTCAAGGGTTTCTCAGTTACTCAATCTTAAATCACTTTGAAAGCAAATCAGATCAACATTTTTTCCTCTTAGGCATTTCATCTCTTTTAAGAATAACTAATTCTTCTTTAGAATTATTAAAACATTGTTCCTAGAAAAATGCTAGCAGTGATAATGCTTCCTTTATTTCTTCTCATATATTCAACCAAAGAGGAATCTCTGCATGACTATTATTTGGAAATAGTTAAGCATCGGCAAGTTTCAGCCGTCATAAGGGGGATAAATCAGAAAAATAAGGCTTATAATTCAAATGGTAACTATGTACAAAGTATTTTGAAATTTCTCTAGGGTATGCATTCTTCATGTAAAACTCAAATCCTTATGATTTTAAACTCTAAACTTTCAAAGTAGTTTAGCTGTGGTTGTGAGTAATAACTAACTATCTGAAGATTCAATGCACAGTAATTTAGTGAGATACTGATTTTTGCACTGACTTACTTCTTTTTCGGCATCTTCCAGTTTCTTTTTCTTACTCTCGGGCATTAAGTCATCCAACCAGCTGAGTTCCCGTTTGGTAAATAAGAAGTCCATCAACTTTCTTACGAATACCAGGGCTAAAACCTGAAGGAAATTTACAAAAAAATAGCTTAAGGTGCAAAAATAAAAATCAGAGATAGAGATTTTTTTTTTATGGAAAGAAGCCAGTGTAAAGTAAAAATAAAATCTGAAGATATAAGTATGAAACATTGTATTATATTTTGCTTCCTTCATTTCCTTTCCCTACTGCGCCCCTAGAATAATGGTAATAATTTTTTTACTTAATATAGTGCTCATTTAAAAGACCTATTATGGCTTCCTAGATGTTGATTGCACAATGGCATGAAGCATTATCATGTTCAATCAACTTTTTTTTTTTTTTTACAGGCAGAGTGGACAGTGAGAGAGAGAGACAGAGAGAAAGGTCTTCCTTTGCCGTTGGTTCACCCTCCAATGGCCGCCGCAGTCGGCGCGCTGCGGCCGGCGCACCGTGCTCGTCCGATGGCAGGAGCCAGGAGCCAGGAGCCAGGTGCTTTTCCTGGTCTCCCCATGGGGTGCAGGGCCCAAGCACCTGGGCCATCCTCCACTGCACTCCTGGGCCACAGCAGAGGGCTGGCCTGGAAGAGGGGCAACCGGGACAGAATCCGGTGCCCCGACCGGGACTAGAACCCGGTGTGCCGGCGCCGCAAGGCGGAGGATTAGCCTGTTGAGCCACGGCGCTGGCCATGTTCAATCAACTTTTAAGATCATTGGTGCTTTCTTCATCCAGCACTTTGTTTGTAAAAAAGTAAACTTGTGTTTTTTCATTACACATGCAAAAAAAAAAAAAAAAAACTAAAATGTATTTGACTGTTTCCTTAAATACATGTTGTTATGAGTTCACACTATATTAAATGTAGAAGGTTCTAACCTATGCTGATAATTTTTAAAATTATTTCATCATTCAAATTCACTATAGTTTTTGAAGTATTTGAAAATTAATCAAATTTCATTTTTAAATAACCCTAACTTTTCAGATTTTCCAGTACATCTTTCCAGTTAAATGTGGAAAGTTTACGTTTTTTTCTATCCAGCTTCAGTTAGTTCAAACTACTACAAAGATTCAGAATGAAGGAGACAAAATTAATGCGAATCCCTGAAATTCATGATATTCTTCAAATCCTATGTTGTTATTAGTTTTAGTGCCAAAGTTTATTCTGTGGTTCCAAATAATTGGTTAAAATGGCTCTATTGTCCCATTTCAGTTCATGTGTTTTCCAAGAGACCAGAAAACCTGTGGAAGAGAAAAAGAGTGACAAAAGTTTCATACCATCATAGGAAAGACGATAGCAGCTCTTGAAACCTTTATTATCCATAAAAGGCCAAGGCAACTCATCTGAATAACTGTGAAGAGATGGACTTTTCGAAGGGGCACATGCCTTAGATATATAAAATCTGGTTGATGTTTTGCAGGCATCCAGAAGAGCTTTATTCTATCAAAGAGCTAAAACATTAAACAGACTAAATTGCTTTTAGGATTAAGACAACAATAAAAGTAGAATAAGTAGAAGTTTATTAACGTACTGTATTATCTGTTCCTAAAAAAAAAAGTGAAGGTAGGATTATGGATATTTTCACTATAAAGAAATGTTAAGTGACTCATTGGTTAAACATGTTTACTCTGACTGAATGTTACACAATGTACACATGTAACACAAAATTACATAGTACTCCAAACACTTGCATAAATTTTATGTCTATTAACTTTTTTAAAAGAAATCTGCTAATCAAGGTGAAAGGGGAGTAGAAGTTTAATATAGTCCAAAATTTTAAGTTCATACAATATATCTAGATCAACTAAAGTAGATATTTGGACATCAGGATAATTGGGATTATTATGATTATACTGTGAAATATTAACATTTCAGTTAATACCCCATTTTACTTGATTATTGATACAGTTTATAGTTTGGAAGAGTTCAAAATAATAAAGCCAATGCTAAATGTTGCTAACTTGGAGTGGCAAAATATAAAGCCCCGTCCTGGACTCCCATGCTCTGTCCTCTTCTCTGTGGGACTAGTTCACCCATTCTTCTGGCTTCCGTTTTCACACAGCTGCTAACCACTCCCAGCTATTTCCCTCTGCCTCACTTCTCTCCTGTGCTCCAAACTAGCATCCAGCTGCTGAACAGGATGTTTTGACCTCCTTATTTTGACTATATTGTTATTACCTTGATACTTTGATTCCCAGCAAAATTTCTGATGCTGTCTTCACAAACACAAACATCTTTACCATAATAATTTAAACTAGATTATTTGTTAGTAAAGTGTTTTCCAGAGCAAACTTTGTTAACTCAATTTAGTTTCTTGACTAATTTCCTGTCACTGTCAAACTATATATTTTTTAATTTATTAAAACAATTTCCATTCAATCAATGTCATTTTTGTCAGTTCAGTGTTAATTTCTGTATCAATTTTTCTATAAAAATAGTACTATTATTTTTGGGCTATCTAATATTGTCATCATAGTGTTGAGGCCATTTTTATCTAGCAAACCACAATTTCTCAAATCAAATTTTATAAATTAATTTTCACAAGAAGCTTAAATCTTTAGTCACATTTTACTTACTAACCAACTAAGCAAGTTGACTTTATTAACGTGAATCATTTAATTTTTCTTGGGCCAATTTTTGTAGTGTTGATGTTTCCAACAAGAGGTGATAATTTAGACAATAATGGCTTCAAACACTGATAGGCATGCTCAAAAGAATTACATTAGATTTTATTTCTTAGCTCACTTACACACTTTATTTATTTATTTATTTTTGACAGGCAGAGTTAGACAGTGAGAAAGAGAGACACGGAGAGAAAGGTCTTCCTTCCATTGGTTCACCCCCTACATGGCCACTACAGCTGGCACACTGCACCAATCTGAAGCCAGGAGCCAGGTGCTTCCTCCTGGTCTCTCAGGTGGGTACAGGGCCCAAGCACTTGGGCCATCCTCCACTGCCCTCCCAGGCCACAGCAGAGAACTGGACTGGAAGAGGAGGAACTGGGAAAGAATCCAGCGCCCCAACTGGGACTAGAACACGGAGTACCAGTGCCACAGGCAGAGGATTAGCCTAGTGAGCCGCGGCTTCTTAGCACACTTATAAGAAGACTATAAGTAATTCTTATTAAATATTCAAAAGTATTATGCAAAGAGACAAATGTCCATGGAGTCCACATGTTACAGTCAAAACATTCTATCTCACCAAAACCTACTGGTACAAAGAATAAGAGTCTTAAATTCAACATAACTTATCCTTCCTCTGTGATCTATTTCATGGTCCACCTAACCTTTCTGCTACAACAGAATCAAATGTACTTTAGTCCGTCCACTATCCATTCATTTATTCACATTCACTTGTACCTTTCCAAAACATTTATTCACACCTTCTACACAGAGAACTGTGTGTTGAATCCATCCCTGGATTATCTTTCTCCATATAGTCCATGCACAGGCCATCAGGTCTTTTTGTATTTCTACTTTCTAAATAACTCTTAAAATTAGAAGCCATTAAACAAATAAAACTTGGTGCATGCTGAAGGTGGAAATAGGGAAGAAATAAAATTAAATCCTCTGTTCCATAACTGAATCTTTCTGTTTCTGTGGAACCAATTTTTCCTAGCCACCATTTCTCCATTTGTGAAGCTGCTATTGCATAAGTGTACTTCAGTGTGTGGGTGCTTCAATTGTTATTGTTTAAATGGCACATTTGCTTTACTTGGATTCCTGAAGTGTTAGAACGCATATAGATGTGGTTATATATCTGAATACAGAAACAGCATTCGTGAGAACACAGTGATCTATTTTTTCTGCCATGTTTTCCAGTGGGAAACCTGGATAAGGTTTTTAATATTGCCCAGCAATCAAATAACATAGATTCTTCCAACCTATAGGTTAACAAGTTAACATGTCCCTTGAATTGTTGATAGCACGTTTAAGTAAATAAATTGAGTGTTTTTTGGTTTTTATCATTTCTTAATATCCATATCCCATTTGCCTATCTAGTTAGTTATAAATTTCAAATGTTTTCAACTCCCTGCTTGAGCTTGCAGGCTCAGAAAATTTCATTAACCTGTTTCTGAGCATGAGAATGTTTGCTGATGCATGACCCAGCATGCTGTTTTATTTGTGCTGTTTAAAACTCACTGTACTTACCTCATGGACCTTTGATAATGTTTTCTTCAATTTTCATTTGAAAGATTCACACCCCAAATAATTACAAAACTTGACATTTTTGTTTAATTCTGAGTTTAAAAGCATGTGAGTAGAATTAGGGGGAAAAATCTGTTGAAGCCTATCAAAATGATTCTACTTTGCTTCTTAAACTTCTGCTGCTGTATTTCTGTGAGCCTGGGGCCTAATAATAAATACTGTTCACTCTCAGATGAAAGTAGTACTTGTGGAACTTTTGCCAAAGGCAAAAAGCACAAAGCAAATAAATGAAAACCACTTCAGAACTCTTCCCTATCTGCCTTACCCAAGTCAATTATATCAACACACTTTTTATATGTGAAATTTTAAGTGGGCAAATTGAATATAACTTGAGTAAAATTCTAACACAACAGTTCTCAACCATCTCCCTATCCCAAGTTCATGCTACCCAAGGTCAGGATCTGTCTACTCTGGGTGTCCCATGATCCCACATTGAGGCTGGCTTCAGCTTTAACATGTAGCGCTCGCATAAGGCCTAGGTGCTGCTGCTTCCCTCCAAGCCAGAAGCTGCTAAGTTGTTCATGCAGATGTGGAGATCCATGACCAGGGCCAAGTCTAGCTGTGTCACAGAAAAAGCTACAATTATATTTTCTTTTTAATTGACAAAAAAACCTGTACTTTACAACAAAAAGTCTCTATTCTTTTTTTTTTTCATAAAAATTAACTGTTCTGGCAACATAATGTTGTTGCAAAATGAGGTTATTCCAAGGCAAATTTAAGCAGAAATCTGTATTAGTTTCCTAAGGCTGATATAATAAATTACCACAATTTGTGGATTTAAAACAATAGAAATGTATTCTCTCACAGTTGTGGAGGGGAAGCCAGAACACTGAAATCAAGATGTTTCCAAGCTACGCCTGCTGTGAAGGGCCCAGGGGAGAAAAATCTTGCATATTCCAGTTCCTAGTGGCTCCTGGCAGCCTTGGTTTGTGGCAGCAAAACTCCAGTCTCTTCTTCTGAATTCACCTGGTCTTCTTCCATGGGATTCTCTGTGTCCTCTTTTCTTCTTTTAAGGATCCCAGTCATTAGATTTAGGGCCCACCCTAAGTCCATGATGCTCTTATTGTGTGATCTGTATCGAATTACATCTACAGAACTCCTAATTCCTGATAAGTCACATTCTGAGGTTCCAGATGCATATGAATTTTAAGGGAATACTCACTATTCGACTGACAGTAGAATCATAAAATAAAAACTACAAGAATTTTCCAACAACCTCTGTAAAGATGTAGAATACACTATTAGAGATTTTCAAATGTATACACAAATTCTTCGATACTCTTCTATTCAAGAGATGGAGTGTAATTTCCTTCCTCTTGTCTACAAGCTGGACTTAGTAGTGACTCCATTCCAACAAATAGAAGGACTGTAAGTGACTATACACAATTTTGTGATTGAACTAAAAAGCACTTCTTAATTAATCCCTCTCTCTCCTGTTCCCTCTCCCCCTCCCTGCTCATGCTGAGGGCATCAGTTTCTATGTCATGAGGATACAACATAAGTTTAAGTATCCTATGAAGAGATCTTGGGACAAAAAAACTGAGGCCTGCTACCAACAACCAGAGAGACTACCGCTTCCTGCCCATAGCTGTGTGATGAGCCATCTTGGAAGTAGATCTTCCAACACTATCAAGCCTTAAGTTGACTGCTGCCTGTTTCCATTCTGACATCAACCACACAAGACAGCTAGAGCCAAAACCACTTAGGTAAATGGCTCCCAAATGTGTGACTCCCCCCACCCTGCTGAAACTGTGAGGTAACAAAAGTGTGTTGTTCCAATCTACTAAATTGTCCAGTAATTTTTACATAGCAATAGAAAGCTAATATAATACACAAAATATTTATCCAATATTTAAAACAATGCATATGGTTTCCTTATATTTGAAACCGCCTTACCCTATATATCCTTATTTTAAGATTAATTTTAAAATAATTTTATAAATACAATTGTTATAATAACAGAAAACAAACATAAAAGAAATAAAATCATCTAGGATCTCATTTTTTTTTAACATATTGTTTTTATTTCTCTACTTCCATTAAAATCTTACTCAAGCTCACAGCTTTCCGAATTTATGGCTAACATTCCCTCAGTTTGTATTACACCACAAATATTTGTATCATGTTACTTTTGCAGTCCTCGTAATTACCAATTTTCAGTGAATATACCATAGATTACTTAATTATTTTACCCTTATTGGATAATTGGGTTGTTTCCAATATTTTAAAGAGTATATATTAGCATGCAAATCTTTGTGGTAAAGGTGTTTTTATTCTCATGGATAGATGTCCATAGACATTAATAGAGACTCAAAGATTGTAAGTTTTGGGCATCTTGAAATATACTGACATTCATCTTCCACAAGGGCTATAAAATAGAAACCTCTCAGAGGTTTAACAGACTTAGGGTAAATAGAAGTATCCTAAGATTATGAACCCTGTATGCTAGATTATTTAATTTTTATAACTCTGACAAGTTTCAAGAAATTAAACTGTGGCCTGAAAGTTGTTTCTCAGCTAATGTACTTTTCTTAGCTGTCACATGACTTAGCATCAATAGACCTTAAGATGAGTCACCACAGATGTGCCTGCAGAGCTGTGAGTGATTTACCTGGATTCCCTTTAGAGATGAAGCACCCATATAAAGAAACACTCCATAGAGCACTGGCATGGGAATAAACTGTAAAAGAATAATTAGAGGAAAGGCATATGTTATTTTCAAACAGATTGTGGTTGTGCTATTTTGTACTTATCAAAAAGATAATAGAAAAAAAAGCATTTTTCTACCATTTTTTGTGTTCTTAATAGAGGGTTAAGCTTATGATTATAAAATACACTGAAAGTATGTCACTGTAAAACTTAGAATAAGAAAGGAAGGAGGAGGGTGGGTGCAAGGGGGACAGGAGGAAGGGTAGGGTGGGAAATATCACTATGCTCCTAAATCTGTATATACAAAATACATGAAACTTGTTCACCTCAGACAAATAAAAATATTTTTAAAATGAATCACTTAAAAGATTAATTTTTATTATTTTGAAGGCAGAGTTACAGAGTGAGAGTTGAGGTAGAGAGAGATACTCCTCTGCGGGTTCATTCCCCAAGAGACCGCAACAGCTGAAGCTGGGTCAGGCCAAAGCCAGGGGCCAGGAGTTTCATCTGGGTCTCCCACATGGGTGTATTGGTCCAAGGACTTTGGCCATCTTCTGTTGCTTTCCCAGGTGCATTAGCAGGGAGCTGGATAGGAAGTGGAGCAGCAGGGACAGGAACCAGTGCCCATAAGGGTTGCTGGCATCACAGGTGGTGAGCTAAACCCCTGTGCCATAGTGCTGTCCCCCTCCCCCAAAAATGTATTTTAAAAGCAGTTTAGTATAGAACCAGAAGACATGAGTTCAAAGTCTAACTCTAGCACTTTTTAGCTCTAGCATCTTAAGTTGTTACTTAAGCTCTCTTAAGCTTGATGAAGCACCTTAGTTTTCTAATTTCTAAAATGAGATGATAATAAAATGGTTGTTATATTTTATAGGTCAAAATTTATTAAAACACCATGTGAATAATAGGGACTGGCCCTGTGGTCTAGCTGGTAAAGCTGCGGCCTGTGGTGCTGGCATCCCATATGGGCACTGGTTTGAGTCCCAGCTGCTCCACTTCTCATCCAGCTCTCTGCTAAGACCTGGGAAATCAGTAGAAGATGGTCCAAGTGCTTGGGCCCCTGCACCCACATGGGAGACCTAGAAGAAGCTCCTGGCTCCTGGCTTCAGATTGGCCCAGCTCTAGGTCTTGCAGCCATCTGAGGAGTGAACCAGTAGATGGAAAATCTCTCTTTCTCTCTCTGCCTCTCCTTCTCTCTCTGTGTAACTCTTTCAAGTAAATAAATAAATCTTTTTTTAAAACAAGTGAATAATAGGGGTGGGCATTGTAAGACAGTGGGTAAAGCCACTGCCTGCAATGCCAGAAACCATATGGGTGCCAGTTGAATCCTATCTGCTTCACTTTGATCCAGCTCCCTGCTGATGGCCTGGGAAGCCAATGGAAGATGGCCCAACTGTTTGGAATGCTGCCATCCTAGTGGGAGAGCCGGATGAAGATCCTGGCTCCTGGTTTCTGTGGCCATCTGAGGAATAAATCAATGAATGGATGAAAGATCCCTTTCTCTCTCTCTCTCTCTCTCTCTCTCTCTCTCTCTGAATGTGTGTGTGTGTCTATCCCTCTCTCTCTTATCTCTTTCAAAATAAATAATCTTTAAAAAGGATAGGTAAATAATAAAGCTAACATTTAGTTGTTGTTTTAACATTACAGCAGGTATTTGTAAATATTCAGTGATTTCAAATTTTCTCTTTTATTGGAATAGTTTACCATTATCCTATTAGACAATTACTTATATAACAGAAATTAATTCTTGCAAATGTATAAATAATTAAATACTTGTAAAATAATTAAATACAAGTGAACTTGTGTAAAGTGCCAAACAGGTTACCTAGAGATTCCAAAACGTGGGCAAGTAGAGTGAATTATAACTTAAAACACAATTTACACAATTTAGAAATATCGGCCAAAATTACATAACAAAATAGTTACTCTCTACAGAATGGATTCAATTATTTGAAATGTGGAAAAAGTAAGGATGTGCAGTGATGATGTCTATGCAGTAGTTTTATGGAATACCTAAAATACAAAACTGCGGATGTGACCATGAGCATGGCCATGCTTGTTTCTGTACTTCTATCACATAGTAGGCAACATTAATTGCTCATACATCTTCCATTGACAAGAAAATGGAAAACTTTTATTTTGTATAAGCTTGTAGGGAATTCAGGTCACAACTCAGTAAGAAATAATGAGTGACTTTTTTCCATAGTTTGATCATCATTTCAAAATCGTCATAACAATTTATATTCAAATTCTACTTAGCCAAATTAATTTTTTATGCATATAAGAATTCTAAAATAAAGGACATAACTTTTCTCCCTTATGCTAGTAGAAAGTGTATAAACATGGCAAGTAAATTAATCGCTTTCATCTTATACTACATAATATTTTCAGATGTATGGCTTGAATTCAAATGAAATTTTTAAACCATGATACATTCTGCCTGCTCTCAAGTTCACAAAGGTAGACTTTATTACCTTCAGAATACTTGTCATAAAGACTGATGAACCCATAAGAATAAAAATCATAAGTCCAGTAACCCTTTGTTCCCGAATGCCAAGAAATTTGGGTTGTTCTCCTGGAGCTGAGCATTCTGATTCCAATTTCAGGCTGTTGACATGAGTGATGGAGAGGACGGTGGCAGCCACAAACCATGGCAGACCCATGATGGAGCACACCCCAAGCATGATGGCCACCATCAACAGGTCCAGGTGGTACCCACAGCCTTTCTGTTACAAAAAGAAAGATTGAAAAGGAACAGTGTCAACAACAAAGCTAAGGATGGCCTGGTTGTGAAGAGAAACCACTTCCTGACAATACCCAAGAAGTCCCTCATATCAGATCTTGTAGAGACAAAGTCTACTTAAGCATTTAGTCTCCAATTGTTCTCTTTTGCCTCATGGGTAGCTTTTATTTGGAAGAATAATATCATAGCTTCTGAGATCCCTGATACATATCTTAATATGGTGCCATCTTGCTCTCATTTGTTTCCATTTCAGCTTCTCAATAAAATGATAGTTTTTGTATTCTTTTGTATACTCTGTAATTCTACTCCACTATCACTGATCTTTAGGTATTACAACGGTAAGTGCTTCCTAGGACCAGGCAGGAAACAGAAACGAGGAAAACAAGTGCAGCAGAATGTGTGGAGACTTCACCCTTGGATTAGATAAAGGCTCCTTAGGGAGAGAAATTAAGGAGAGGAGAGAGAATCATTACCTTCCCCCTCCATTCCACATAAAAATTGAAAGTGTAAATCGCAGAGGTAGCAAAAATCTTGGCCTATTTTACATTCCAACTTATAGTTTTTTTTTTTTTAATTTTTAACAACTACTTCATGACAGGCAGTATTATAAAGTGTTTAAAGATGATGGGTTCTGGAGACATCTCTGGGATCAAATGCTGGCTTGACCAATGACTTTGGGCAAATTGGTTAAGTTCTTGTGCCTCTGTTTCCCTGTCCAGAAAATAATGAGGAAGAGACTACAAGGCACATTTTGGGATTGTTATGAGAGTTACATAAGTTAATTTCATAAATCATTTAGAATAATATCTGTTTAGTAAGCACCTAGTAGATGCTAGGTATTATTACATTCTAGCAGTTGAACACATTTCTCTCTTGCACTCATTTTGTTTCAAGGCTCCTCAATAAAGATGTTTCTTCTAAAATTGTTTTTTTTTTTTTTTTGCATTATATTTGAAAGGTACAGAGATGGAGGTAGTCAGGGAGCTTTCCATCTGTTGTTCATTTCCCAAATACCTGGAACAGCTAGGGATGGGCCAAGTTGAAGCCAGGAGTCCAGTCTGGGTCTCCAAAGTTGGTGTCAGGGACTCAATTACTTGAGCCATCATCTTCTGCCTCCAAGGTGTGCATCATCAGGAAGATGGTATTGGAAGGAGCAGTGGGACTCAACCTCAGGCACTCTGATATGGGATGCAGGTGTCCCAAGCTGTGTCTCATTTGTTGTGCCAAATGCCTACCCCAAACCATATGTTTCTCAAGGGCAGAAAATTTATCATATAATTTCTCAGTATGCCTCATAGCTGTAAGCACAATTAATGGCATATAAGCAATCAATAAAAATCAAAGATCGACGGGGCCAGTGCTGGGGCGCAATGGACTAAAGTCCTGACCTACAGCGCCAGCATCCCATGTTGGCACCCATCCTATATGGGCACCAGTTGCTTTACTTCCAATCCAGTTCCCTGCTAATGCACCTGGGAAAGCAGCAGAGGTTTGTTCAAGTCCTTGGGCCCCATACTCATGTGGGAGACCCGGAAGAAGCTCCTGGCTCCTGGCTTCAGATCGGCTCAGCTCCAGCTGTTGTGGCCATCTGGGAAGTGAACCAGTGGATGGAAGGCCTTTCTTTCTCTGTCTCTGTTTCTACCTCTCTGTTACTCTGACTTTCAAATATATAAATCTTAAAAAAATTAAAGATTGATTATTTGAAAAGATAATAAGCATTACTGAATTTCTTAGAATTAAAGAAACATGATTTTACAAGAAATATAGCATTTCCATTTGTTACTATGATCATGACAGAACTGACTGATTATTCTAGAAGAATAGTTTTACATTTTAGAGGAAATTTTATCAAACTGCAAGCATTTTGTTGTATAAGTAAGCTTATAAATCCTGGGGTATGAAATATATTGAGTATTTGTTGCATATTTGTTATGATAATGCTTCCTTCCTGTTATTTTGCTTTGTTAATTGGTTAAGAAAAGGATAAAGAAAAAATTCTTAATATCAGGTATTCTTCCTTTCCTTTCTACTCTTTCTACCAAATTATAAAAGTGCAAGAGACAATAGGAGCATATGGGTGATACCCAACTAAAGATCTTTCCTCCTGTGGTTGTCACCAACCCAGTGGATACTTACTTGGGTCCACTCGATTGGAGTTATGCTATCAATATATCTCAATCCAATTTTCCTGATGAATGTAACTCTGGAGTAACTATGCAAGCAACTAAGGAACAATTTTCACTCACAAGGGCAACAGTGTGAGAGCAGAAACACCCTGGAGCTGGGACAATCCAAAAGGCCTAGAAACAGGCCTTATCAGAAGAACCCTAGCCCTTTCTGGGAGACATTTTGGAAGATGCTGCTCTGCACAAACAGAACCCAAACTTTGGTCTCTTTAAAGTCAGCCTTTAATCCTCCACCTTGTGGTGCCGGCACATCGGGTTCTAGTCCAGGTCAGGGCGCCAGATTCTGTCCTGGTTCCCCCTCTTCCAGGCCAGCTCTCTGCTGTGGCCAGGGAGTGGAGGATGGCCCAAGTGCTTGGGTCCTGCACCCCATGGGAGACCAGGAGAAACACCTGGCTCCTGCGTTCAGATCAGCACAGTGCGCCGGCCGCAGCACGCCTGCCACGGCGGCCATGGGAGGGTGAACCAACAGCAAAGGAAGACCTTTCTCTCTGTCTCTCTCTCTCTCACTGTCCACTCTGCCTGTCAAAAAATTAAATTAAATTAAAAAAATAAAATAAAGTCAGCCTTGTAAACAAGAGGAGTGTCAGTCCTAGGGGCTCTGGACTAATAAGGATATAGAACATGAAGGGCTTCATTTCTCAAGCCTCTGCTTTTGAGGTATATAATGGGGAGATGGTGTTTCTTGCAGCTGTTTTGCAAAGTTGTGGTATTTCTAAGCTGATAGAAGATATAAGAAGTGCCACAGGGGCCAGCACTGTGATGTAGCTAGTAAAGCCGCCGCTTGCAGTGCCAGCATCCCATATGGGCGCTGGTTCGAGTCCCGGCTGCTCCACTTCTGATTCAGCTCTCTGCTGTGGCCTGGGAAAACAGTGGAGAATGGCCCAAGTCCTTGGGCCCCTGCATCCGCATGGGAGACCTGGAATAAGCTCCTGGCTCTTGGCTTCCAATTGGTGCAGCTCCAGCCGTTGTGGCCATCTGAGGAGTGAACAAGTGGATGGAAGACTTCTCTCTTTCTTTCTCCCTTTCTCTCTCTCTCTCTGTAACTCTGACTTTCAAATAAATGAATAAATAAATCTCTTTTTTTTTAAAAAAGAGGTGCCATAGGCTGCAACATGAACATTGGAGGAGGACAGAAGACAGCTTACAGCAGAACCAGGACTTTCTAGGGTCCATGTTCTCTACAGTTTGGTAGTATGAGCAAGGTCATTGTCATGATGCTGCTTTTCTATTACTTTTAGTGAGTGTTTTTGAAGTATCATACAAACATGATATTCTGAATTGTAGGAAGGGGATAAAAATTTTTGGAGGAAATAATTTTAAATTTAGAAATCTGGCTTAGTAATATACAGGTATGCAATAAAAACAAAAATATGATTTTCCTCTGGTTATGTTACAAAACAATGGGAGAATCTTGATTTATATAAACCAAAGGATAACAGCCATTCTGGCATATCCTCTAATTAATCAGCATCATTTTCTTTGCTCTTCATTTAAAATGTCTTTTAAAACTTGGTCTTCATAACAAAATTATTAGCTGATAGGCATGCAAGCCAAAGGAAAGTATCCCTTTGTCAGAGAGAGAACTCTGTACCTTCTAACGTATTTCTGTACATTTTTCTCAAGTAAAGACAGAACTAGAGCTTTTATTCTCACATTCATCCATGAATCACGGAAAATGGACATATGGAAGGAAAAGGGAGCATAGCAACAGGTGATGCTACACCAGACCCCACTAAAACCAACATGCAGCAAGACAAGAGGCCAGCCAAGAGGACCATCTGATACCCAGATGCCACTGCTGAAAAAATTCATTTCAAAGCTTGGCAGCAATTTCCTGCATCTGTCAAGTTAACCACATAAAAGACTATAGATTGACATGAAGAACCAGGCTGACAAAGAGGGCAAAAAAGAACATATCAAATGCCATAACCATCGAGAGGATGTGGTGCCAAATGAATGTCGCAAACGCATTCATTTACTCAAGTGATCCCGGATTGTATTGCTGTTTATTAAAAATGATGTCAAAAGAAGCCTGAACTGTCTACAGAAACATGTAGAGAAGCCCATGGTTCTATCTTACAGAAACTTTCTTTTTCTGTAAAATAATATCTTTCTTTTCTTTTCACTCTGAAAGAGTGTACTCATAAAAAAAAAAAAAACAGGCAGAGATTTTTAATGCTTTTCAAAGAGATTCAGCTCATCTATGCCCATTCTACTGCTTTAGGAAGAAACAAATAAATGCTGAAGAGTATGAATTTACATGTATATCTACAGTTAATAGACACAATACTTTGCATTCTTAGATTTTACATTTGCAGCTTATTTTCCTCCTGAATGACCAAAAGAATCATGGAGTTCAGTAAGCTGGAATTCTGCTAATTTTGAGTCCCCTCATTTGGATAGAGTAGTAAGTTCCTCAGCCAGTGCCTAGACAGCTTTAATGTGTACATAGTAACACTCATAAAATGATAAAAAATCATCTTTATTGGCAGGAGAATTGTCATCTAAAAGAAAATCAACTACTAGATCTGGACTTGGAAGTGAAAAAAAAGCAAAAATACCTAAATTGCTGAGTTTGTAGACAGAAAGAATCAGAGGAGTTCTGAGAGTCCTTGGATATATGGTGGAGACCTAGATACATGATGTGGGGTCTAAGGGACTTGAGACACAAACTAGAAAATATGATTCATTAGCTGATTTCACGTAATATGCTGACCATGGAAAAAAATGAGTTTTTAAGTGAGAAAAGAAACTTAGTAAAAGCTGAAAATGTGGTTAACTTGTGGTCTGGGGATATATTAAAGAAACACATCTTTTCGTGAAAATGTAATTCAAATCAAAGCCAGGAGACTTTGCAAATATTTCAGTGAAGCAACAGCCAGGGAGGGCAGCTATGGAACAAACCAATATTCTGAGTAAACACTGTTCTGAGAAGGTGATTTTTTTTGTTGTTGTTGTTCTTGTGGTTAACAGGAAAATCAGTAGCAGCAGACCAGACTATAGTAAAGCTTTATAGAAGACAAGGCTATAGGCCAAAAATAGTGTTTGGTGTAGATAAATTATGTCTTCAACAAAAAGAACTGGCATTCAAAATATTCACATCCAAGGAGGAGGTTGGAGTGCTCAGATTCGTATTGCCAAGAGCAGACTGGTTCTTCTGCTGGTGGTAGTCGCAGTAGAGAATATGATTAAGCCAGATTTGTTCAATTGTTTATGAAATACAGAGTGTTAAGGGCACAAATATGATCCCTTGACTACTTAATCATCTATTTGTATAATAACAAAGGTCTACTAACACAGCTTCAGATGTATTTTGGTGACAAAACATTAAATGCTTTAGTTCTGCCTTTAATTCTACAAATACAAGTACTTGAAAAGACCACTTAAAAATGTTTTACTGCATTTTAGTTATATATAAAGCAAAAAATTAGCATATTTGTTGAGTTGGAGCTTTAGAAAGACTGTAAAGTCCATGTAATATAGGCTCAAGAAGACTAAGGAGTAACGACTGTGTGGTTTATAAGGTTGAGGGACTTTTAAAGATCAACTTTACAGAATGTCCATAAAGGTAAGACTTCTGCTAGCAAATCATTTACCACCACATTTTGCTTTAATATGATTCTAGAAAAAATACCACATCAGTTCTGATGGGCTTAACACAGGTCAATTTTTTTGTGAAATTAGTGGGATTTCTGCTGAATTATAAAGGGTAGGAAGTCTTCCACTGAAGGGTGATAATGATTACATGGATTCCTAAAACAAAAGCCTCTTAGTTCATTTTTAAAGAACATGTCATACAATGAAATACATACAGCCATTAAAAATGATAGTTCAGGTTTCTCTTGTTGATATGATATGATTATCACAATAACTTTCTTTCATGAGAAAGAAACAACATATGTAGTATGAAATTATATGCCGGGTATATATCAAAATGTAACCTGTTATCTCTAGGTAATGAAAACTGTAGTATTTTTCACTTTTGTCATTTAATTTTTTACTTGATTTTTAAACCAAAATTATACATTACTTTAAAATCAGAAAAATAGAAATGCCTTCAGTCTTAAAAAAATAGACTAGCATGTAGGAAAAGAGCAACAGAATAACACAATATTAACATAAACTATTTACACTTGTTTTACAGATCTATTTAATTAACTATGCAAGTTTAATAATAAGATTGTGGTGATATTTACTTTGGCAAAAGCTTGATGTTTTAAAAGCAAATATTTTTAAACTATCAATGGTAAATAACCAGGCTATCAAACTTGGAAACTAAATGCCTTATTTTGAGAAATAATTTTTAAATAATTAAAATTTCCAATATTAAAATGCTTAATTAAGTAGGGGATATTGTAGCCAATTCATAAACATATGAGAATAAATTTTTCAGTTTTCAAAAAGTTTTCCTGCCCATTGATATTGTGTTGGCAGCTTAAAATTAGCCATGGGGGACCCGCCATCCCATAGAATTCAGCAAACATTTTAAATCAGTTTCTCCCCTTTCCATCCACAGAGAGAACTAGTTGTTAAACACATAACAACATGTACATGGAATGCAATATCACATAGTCCTTAATAAGTATGTATAATTTTATATGTCTGTTTATTGTTTTGATGTAAATAAATAAATAGAATGTAAATCCCTTCCCCTCCAGAACATGTACCAGTCACTACTGGAATAGTTCATAATATTTTTTGAGATATTTTTGTAAAATATATCTTTAAGATTTAAACATTTTGTTTGACAAAGAACACTAGTGAATTAAGAAATCCTTTTCAAAAAGATTTAAAACATTCTTAAGAAACATTCTACAAAGAGAATGAAGAACACTTTTTGTTTAAGGGTAGACACATTTCCTCCAATAAAAACACAAAATTCCTTCTTAGTAGGAAAATTGCAAACACATCGCTCTCTGAGATTTATGTCATTATTGTATTCCATCAATATTGAACACACTGCAACCACCATGATAGCTATTCCATGAATCCTCATTCTAGAAAGGTTGAGTGTGTATCCATCATAATGACAGTGACATAATGGTTTTTAAATCTTTCTCACATACTTATAAAAGCCTATAAACTATTTTTTCTTGTACTCTGGTAATGATTTTTCCTCTAAAGTTTAAAAACATGTGAAGATAGGTGGCAAGCCCCCTATGATATGAGTTTGATTCAGATTATTTTTAACCATTCCATGGTTTCACTGATTTTATTTAACATATTTCTGTAAGTAATAGTGGTCACATTACATATCTCAGACAAACTGCACACCAGTGAACAACTTTGATTTCTCACAGTTGCAAAAATGGCAGTATCAGAATACAATAAGACATTTACATACTTACTCTTTTTGCAAAAACAAATTTATCAAAATTTGAAATAAAACTCAAAGATGTCACTTACAAACTGTAAGTTGTTGTAATAGTCATTATAGGTAAAATAATAATTAAAGAAAAAGAGAATATCTGAAAGTGTAATTTGTCCCAGTATGGATGCAACATAATGGTTATACTTGGGGTTAACTAGAAGAATCCTAGATAAGGCAAGTTGGTAAAGCTGGATTCCACCAGAATAGATTGTCATTTTATTGGAAAATGATAAGCATGGTAAAGTGAGAACTTTAACAGTATTTTGTTGTTTATTTGTTTCTTTGTTTGTTGTAAGCCCTGGAAGGAAGGTCTGAGACTTTACAGCTCAGCCAAGTGCTACAATCAAGTTTTCATCTCATCATCAAGGCAAAGTATCTTGTAAAACAATAAAAATCATGAATCTCAGATGTTATTTTAACATTTCTCTGTACAAATGAAGACAGAATATAGGCAAAGTCTAAAGAACATCACTTGCTATCTGTTAAATCAAAATTATTTACATTAAATTGGATATTAAAACATACCTTTAGCTTATGCTCTTTTCTGTTGATGATGACAGCTGTGATCTGTTGGTCCATAAAAATTAGAATAGTACACAACAAAGCAGGAATAATAGCAGCTACGACTGTCCACCATGGATTGGGACCTAACGGTGTAACAAACCAGCCACGGTCATCTCTGGTAGGCTGTGAAAAACAAAAAAATGCACACAGTTATTGAAGGATTAATGAACATCTCATCAAATTAAGTCTTACAGATGTTTCCAGAAAAGCCCTAACTATAAACCAACAAGCTGAGTGGGCTATAATAATGATAATGATAATAATATTCAGAAAGCACTTATAAGGCAGCAGGCACCACCCTAAGTGCCTTAAGTACTTTAACTCATTTTTTTCTTCACAACAGCCTAAAGAAAATGCCACAGAGGAGGAAACTAAAGCACAGAGAATTCCAACAAGTTGTCCCATGTTCCAGATTTAGTTGGGGTTAAAGAAGGAATTGGAACTCCGCTAGACCGGCTCAAAAGTCTGTATCTCAATCAATATCTATATTAAATAAAACAATATTCATCTTTACCATTACTACTGGAAATTTTATTTATATTTACAAATAGTATGTTAGGCTGGTGCCATGGCTCACTTGGCTAATCTTCCAACTGCAGCACCGGCACCCTGGGTTCTAGTCCCGGTTGGAGCGCCGGGTACTAGTCTCTGTTACTCCTCTTCCAGTCCAGCTCTCTGGAGGATGCTCTTGGGAGGATGGCCCAAGTGCTTGGGCCCTGCACCCGCATGGGAAACCAGGAGGAAGCACCTGGCTCCTGGCTTCGGATCAGTGCAGCAGCCATTAGGGGAGTGGAACAATGGAAGAAAGACCTTTCTCTCTGTCTCTCTCTCAGTCTATAACTCTCTCTCTCTCTCTCTCTCTCTCTCTCTCTCTCTCTGTCTTTATCTCTCACTGTCTAACTCTGCCTGTCAAACAAACAAACAAAACAAATAGTATGTTGACCACTGTCCTAGAACCAAGCTACAAAGATAAAATATCAGAACCTTCTTTTGGGTTAGAATCTGACGGACACATCAACTATTTCAATATAATGTGGTAGCTGCTATTTTAAACGTGTACACAGGTTATTGTGTGGAGAAAAAAATCATGGCCACATCAGAGGTTCAGGGGAGGGTTTTAATTATGGCTGATGTCTAAGATGTGTCTCAAAGGAATTAATTCTACTCACACAGGATGTCCAAGCCCTGTTTGACAGTTGAGAAAACTGAGACTTGGAGAGAGAGCAACTAGCACAAATTCACATAAGAACATGATCAGAATTCTATTACAAATGTATGTCTACCTTTTTTCCCGGTCCTACCCACTGTGTGATGCTGCATCAAAATATTACATTTCTCTTAGCTTTGGAATGCTTCCTCATCTTTTAGGAGTATAGTACACAAATAGCCCAACTTGGGGATGGACAGAGAATTTTTCCAAGTAATCTTTAGTCTTCTATTTCTATAATTATCATAATCTTTAACTACTAGACCAACATCTTAGTCATGCTATTCACATTTTATTTTTTTTATTATTATTCTTATTTTTGACAGGCAGAGTGGATAGTGAGAGAGAGAGAGACAGAGAGAAAGGTCTTCCTTTGCCGTTGGTTCACCCTCCAATGGCCGCCGTGGTCGGCGCGCTGCAGCCGGCACACCGTGCTCATCCAATGGCAGGAGCCAGGTGCTTTTCCTGGTCTCCCATGGGGTGCAGGGCCCAAGCACTTGGGCCATCCTCCACTGCACTCCCTGGCCACAGCAGAGAGCTGGCCTGGAAGAGGGGCAACCAGGACAGAATCCGGCGCCCCAACCGGGACTAGAACCCGGTGCGCCGGCGCCGCAAGGCGGAGGATTAGCCTGTTGAGCCACAGCGCCGGCCGCTATTCACATTTTATTTACTGCACAATTAATCTATATTCTTTATGTTTCCATGAAAATGCCAAGAACGAAGGTTAAAGACATCAACTAAAAAACATTACACCTGGAGAGATTAATAGATAGTGATCATGATGATAAATTCACCTTGAAAACACTTGGTACTTGCAGTTTTGGAGATGGGATTCCAATAGCATAGTCAATTAAAACCATACACAGAATTGTGAGAAAAACAGCAAAGTCACTCACTATGGATCGAACCTAAAAGTAATGAAAACACTTGTTACTTGAATTATAAAATCAAGAAATATCCAGGAACAAAATCTAGAGTAACACTTTATAAACAACTTATGACATATCATAATATTATATGTTATACATATTATAATATTACCATTAGCTCTGTATTGCCTGAATATCTATTCATGTATTTCTGTCATTGAGATAGATAAATGCTCAACTTTTCTAGAATGAGGTTTTTTGGAAGAGTATCATGGTGGTTGATTTTGTTTTCAATATTTATTTAAAATCTAAATTAATTATGAATCCATGTATTTGACTATTTATAAGACTAAGTACATTTGGATGGCCAGAATATGGCTGAATTAATCAATAATATTTTAACATGATGAACATGAAGCAACACAAAGTAGAACTATTCTTACTGAAGAAGCATGATGGTAGCTGACCTAGGATATGACCATAGCCATTGAATATATGCACAACAAAGCACATACATTTTAAATGTATTCTATATTAGCTACTTTTTATAGCCATTTGTCACTTATAATGCCATTGCTTGAGTAAATATCTTTATATAATTATCAACAAGATATGGTTCTATTAGTATGTCATTGTGACATATATGCACAAAATGTTTGAGATTATTCTAATTACAAAAAATAATCTTGTATTAATCTTTAATTAATTAGTTAAATGTATTTTCATCTTAGTGAAGGAGGAGGTAACAACAACAACAACAACAACAAAACCCAGCTCCTTGTAGAAGAAGCAGTTGTTGAAGCATTTTCCCAGAGTGGAATTTCGATCACAATGTATAACCTCACTAAAAGGCTTGCTTCCTTTCTTTGATTTCTTTGATTTATTTATTTTTTTTGTGGAATCAAACATTATAGGTGTTACTTTGCAGTATTAAATATTTTTTTTGACAGGCAGAGTGGACAGTGAGAGAGAGAGAGAGAGAGAGAGAGAGAAAGGTCTTCCTTTGCCGTTGGTTTACCCTCCAATGGCCACACCGCGCTGATCTGATGGCAGGAGCCAGGTGCTTCTCCTGGTCTCCCATGGGGTGCAGGGCCCAAGCACTTGGGCCATCCTCCACTGCACTCCTGGGCCACAGCAGAGAGCTGGCCTGGAAGAGGGGCAACCGGGACAGAATCCGGTGCCCCAACCGGGACTAGAACCCGGTGTACCGGCGCCACAAGGCGGAGGATTAGCCTATTGAGCCCTGGTGCTGGCCTCAGTGTTAAATATTGAACTAAGCTGTTTCTCTGTTCACTTTCCTTTCCAAATATGCAGATGCAAACATGGTAGGTTGGGAGAGGGAGTGACATCTCAAAGATGAAAAGGAGAATAATATTCCAAGGAGTCTTTCAGGGGCTTTCCCAATTAAAGAACACAACAGTGGTTCTTCCAAGGTATCTGTTAGGCCGGAATAGTCCCCACTGTTCATTGGGCAAGAAAGTGCCAATCGGTAATGCAAGACGTTCTTTGAATCTCCAAAAACCTAGATGAGAATCGTGGTAGATGATCTTTGGGGATTGCAGTTCAGAGAAAATCCTTCAGGGACTGTACATTCCCAGCACTTGTATCACAAAATGCTTTTCCCAAACCCCCACAAATCGGCAGCTCCCTCACACAAAAGCCTTTTTGTAGCTTCAGTTATTTCATCAATTGCTCTTTCTTTTCCCAAGAAACACATAACTTCATAATTTACTATATGTTAGCTTACATTTCCATCAGGAGAACAATACTCTACGTACTTTGGTTGGAAAATACCGGCTAGTCTTGAACTGCTTCAGGGTTGCGGAGAGGGTAACCGTGGAAAAGAACAGGATCACTGACCAGAACAGGACGTCTGGGACATAGGGGTGGTCATGGCCGCAGGCTCGGCCGACGTACTCCCCGTGCAGTGATTTGCACTCCTGCCCAAGGAAGTAAAGAAGACAAAGCTGTTAGGAAAAAACTGGGTGCATTTCTTTCTGACATTTTCTTATCAACTGCAGTTGAAATGCTAAAGGTTTTCATTTCTGGTTCTTGTAAAGATTTAACAATGTCATTATAATTTCTAAATTCTATTTACTTAGATGGTGAGCAACATCAAAAATTCATATTGTGTACAGTTCAACCATGAACCACTTTTTAAATTTTACTTTCACAAATAAAACTAAACCCTTAAAATTAATTGATTTTTTAATTAGGGACTGCTGTACATAAGTTCTTAACATTAGATTTATTGGAAACAAGATATATTTTCCAGTAAGTGGTTCCTAACATCAAACACTATGCCAAGTAATTTAAATGCACCCTTTGATTGAATTTTTATACCAAGCCTGTGAAATAGGTAGAAGTTATTATTTATATTAAATTTTTGAGGAAACTGAGGCAAAAAGAGGTTAAATTTGTTGTGGCCTCTCTTCTGCTGGATGGCAGCAGAACTGTGATTCAAACACAACTCCTGTGATGCAAATATTATCGCATATGAAAGAACAATTATTTCAGAGAATCACTGACTAAAAACACCAAGAAAGCAAGATAGAAAGGCAGTAAGAAAACCATAAAATACAATTGCTGAAATGAAATTATAAATCAAAGATGAGGCTCTTGAACTTAAAGATGGAAAAAGTAACTATACAAACAAGGTAAAACTCATCTTTACCTCAACTTGTTCACAACCTTTTTTTTTTCCCCCTCTGGTACTTCATATCCATAAGCCCTTGAAGAATTCTTTCTAATAACTGCCTTAGCCATGAGGTGGCAGCAAAGTCAAAAGAATTTTCTAAAGAAAAACTAACCATTTTAAACTGGCCCTGAACAGAAACTGAATTGTGCTGTGGTTCAGAGAGACCTTAGAGAAAAATAGAGACTGACAGATTGATCACCAACACAAAGTCCGCCCAAATGAATCAAACTTCAGGCCCTGGCATCCTTGTATAGCAGAAAACAAATGCCTTCCAAAATTTCTAGAATAAATCACAAGTAACTACATATCATCCGAAAAGAAGCAAACTAGTAAAATCTATGTGAAACAGCTGCCTTGAGCCTAAGATTCTTAAGAAACATTGTTAGGACACCTTATAATTTTCTAAAAGAATCTGTCCCCTTTTCCTAATGTAACTGCAAATACCTTCCTTGCTAGCTAAAGTTGAATTCCAGTTATCCATGTTATGTTAATACAGAGCACAGTAACCTGGCTAATTGAAAAAAAAAAAAAAAGCGCTGAAAAATCCCCCACGCCTTAATTATAGCTTTAATTTTCCTATTCTAAAAATTTTATAAAAACAGATAAAGTAGAAAAAACTTAGTCCTTATGTTTTTCAATCTTTTCTCCTGATCTGGCCAGTGTTCACTAAGCAAAGGGTTAGTAGAATGACTAAAATCGAAACAAGCTACAGGTTCAGTAATAAACATAGTATCTGCAGATTTGTGAACACCATTGGTGTTTTCTGCAAGTATAAAAAACTTCTCCCTTGGATGTTGTTGGGTCTAGTTTTCAATTCTTAAGAACATAGGTGTTGGGGCCGATACAGTGGCTCACTTAATTCTCTGCCTGTGGCACTGGCATCCCATATGGGCTCGGGGTTCTAGTCCCGGTTGCTCCTCTTCCAGTCCAGCTCTCTGCCATTGCCTGGAAAGGCAGTGGAGGATGGCCCAAGTGCTTGGACCCCTGCACCCACATGGGAGACCAGGAGGAATACCTGGCTCCTGGCTTCGGATCAGCTCAGTGTCAGCCATAGCGGCCATTTGGGGGGTGGGGTGGTGAACCAACAGAAGGAAGACCTTTCTCTGTCTCTCTCTCTCTCTCTCTCTCTCTCACTGTCTATAAGTCTACCTGTCAAATAAATTTTTTAAAAAACTAAAAATTAAAAAAATTAAGAAAAAAGTACATAGGTGCCATTAAAGACTCCTAGAGGGGCAGCGTTGTGGTGCTGTGGGTAGACTTCTATAACTGACCTGTTATCTATAGTAAATTGCCAGTGGCCTACCTAGTTATTTTAATTTGAAGCATTTTGAAAGTGTCATTTGTTTTTTCTTCATTTTGAGAGGACAAGATACTAATTTAAAAAGGAAATGTGCGACCTACTAAGTCTAATATTTATTTTCAAGTATATAGTTATTCCCAACACACACACAAACTCACACACACACACACAGAGAGAGAAACAAGTCCTAAAATGTAGAAGTGAATACAAATTCAAATTCTACTCTTTTCCTTTGAGTCTACCATATGGTTTGACTAACAATGGATACTAGAAAATGCTTGTTGACAAACTGATTTTTACTAATTACTCTTCAAACACATTCTAAGCTTAAATAATTCTATAAGTTGGCAAAAATTATGTTCAATAAAATAAGAAATTAAAGTTGCAATTAACATCCTGCCCCTTATGTACATACAAGCTAAATATGTAATCCAGTCACTGAAACATTTTTTAACCAATTGCTAGTTAATTGCTTGCGGATATTTTAAATGCTTTCTATGGATTCCTTAAAATGGTTGGTTTTGAATGATAAAAATACATATATTGAGAATCTAAAAATCTAGCTTGCCATGAAATAATTGAATTAAGCAGTAAATAGGTGAGATGGAACTATTTTCAAATAAGCATTAAGTATTTATCAAATATTTAACACTAACCATGCATACAGCAATTTGGAAGAATCAAAGAAGATAATTTTTTTGCCCTTGCTGAGTTGGCATGCTATAAATTATAATTCTTAAAAATGCGAGAATGCAGGAAAACAATTCAGGATCTTCCAAATGAATATTATATAAATAGAGTATCATATCACTATATTTATAATATGGTTATAATAGCCATTATCACAATATTGCATTAATAAAACTCTTTTGAAGACAGTGATGATCATATTGAGAAAAAAAACAGTGTAACAATTAAGACAAGTATTTTAATGGTCTTCATTGACTTAAAATTATCACAAGATTTTTTTCTTTATTACAAAGCATTCCCTTTGGTGATACAAGATATTTCTGGTAAAAAATAGCAATTTCTATTGCAAAAACTGCTTTTAACTAATAAAAGATTTCTCCCAAGTGTTAACACCTAGTCTAAGAACTTTTAAAATTAAGGAAGAAATCCTACAATTCTATATTTGCTTTGATTGCAATAATTATTCATTGCATTATGCAATACCCTAAGAGTTCTAATATATAAAATGTACTCATAGCTACTCCAATCATGCTGTAGGTCTTTCAGAAGGTTGCTATTTGGGATTTTCTAATAAATACAATTAACATTATTATTTAGCATTGAATTATTCAGAGAATATAAACATTGAGTAAATTACTATGCCAGATAATTTAGAGATAGGATTTTTTGGGTTTTCCTATTGAAGGAGACTTGCAGATAAGGGAAATAAGCCAGGGACTCTTTGTATACAGTTTACAAGGGTGATAAACAGAAGACCCACTATTGTATCAATCCATCATAATCCATGTTTGTTATTTATTTGTTTATGTTTGTATGTATTTATGAGGCAGAATGAGAGAGAGAGAGAGAGAGCGCACACTCCCATTGACTCGTTCACTTTCCAAATCCTCCCAACTGCTAGGGTTATGACCAGCTGAACCAGGATCAAAACCAGGAACCAGGAGTATATTCCAGGTACCCACATGAGATGGCAGGGACCCAATTACTTGAGCCTTCACCGTTGCCTTGCAGGGTCTACATTAGCAGGAAGCTGGAGTCAGGATCTGCAGCAGAGAATTAAAACCAGGTACTCTGAGTCGGGATGCGGGTGACTGAACCACTAGGCTAAATGCCTGCTCCTCCATGTCTAAAATTCTGACTAACTGTAGCATTCTTTCTTATTAAGCTCAGTAATTCTTATTTTGTTGTTTTGGTTTTTAAAATTTTTATTTAAGTTATAGAAGTTTCACGTATTTCATATATGTAGATTTAGGAACACGGTGATACTTCCCCCCCATCCCATCCCTCCCGCCCATGCTCTAACCCTTTCTCTTCCTTCTGTTCCATTCCCACTCTTTTTTTTTTTTTTTACAGGCAGAGTTAGATAGTGAGAGAGAGAGAGAGAGAGAGAGAGAGAAAGAGAGAGAGAAAGGTCTTCCTTCCATTGGTTCACCCCCCACATGGCCTCTATGGCCGGCGTGCTGCCCAGATCCAAAGACAGGAGCCAGGTGCTTCCTCCTGGTCTCCCATGTGGGCGCAGAGCCCAAGCACTTGGGCCATCCTCCACTGCTTCCTGGGCCATGGCAGAGAGCTGGACTGGAAGAGGAGCAACCAGGATAGAACCAGTGCCCAAATCGGGACTAGAACTTGGGGTACCGATGCCGAAGACGGAGGATCAGCCTAGTGAGCTGCGGCGCCAGCCTCCATTCCCACTCTTAATTTTTACAGAGATTTACTTTCACTTAACTTAATGATCAGGAAGCTAACCCTACACTAAGCAAAAGAGTTCCACAAATAGTATGAATAAACAAACAAAAAAACAAAAACAAAAACAACACTCTTCCTCAACAGAAAAGACAAGGGCCGTAAACAGTCATCAAATCTCAAAATGTCCATTTCATTCCAATACATTACACTTTATTATTATTAATTACTGATCTGGGAAAACATAGGATATCTGTCTTTTGGGGACTGGCTTGTTAATTATTTTAGTCATCATTTTAAATGGCTCTCTGGCTGGATGCAGGCTGGCTAGGCTACTTTTCTAGGGAAAAAATTAATGGAATAAAATAAACATTAATAATAACAGCATCAAACAAGAGTAAGTGAGTCTTACCTGTAGTTAACATGACTAGGATTAGAATAAAGGCCATAAAGATCAAGACAGAATTTTAAATAGCATGTAAGTAATTCAATTTCAACTCTGAAAGAATACATTTAATAAGGAATATTGAGAAAACAGTAAAAAGATTACTTTGTCCTACAAAAATCATGTTTAGAGTTTAATAATATCTTTAAAACAAAAAAGATGTCTATGCTCACTTACTAGCCCACTTACTAAAATACTGTACGTTTGATCAAATGAATTCATATAGTTTTGTGTTGATGGTTACAGTGGAGGTTGAATTTACAAAGGTAGAGAAGGTGGCAGAAGCTTAGGATTGTAATGTTTGTTAACTGAGAAGACTAGAAAGAAACAAGTGCCACTTAGATTTTAATATTTATTTAAGGCAGAAAATGTTCAGTTTTTCAGATTGTAAGATTTCATTTAACAGAAGTAAAGGATGAAACTATAGCTGGAGAAAGAAAGTGCGCAAATACTATGATATATTAAGAAGAACTGAAGAAAGCAGCTAGGAGAAAAAAAAAGTTATAAAGTGGAGAAAAGCCAGAGCAAATAAAACAAAAGGTAAAGGATTTAACTGTTTAGGTTAAAAATATGTTTCTATCCCCTTTCTTGAGTGGAAGCTAAGAACAAAATAGAAGCAAAGAAACTCTTATTGAAGGAGATGCCAGAATTTTGTTATGAAAAATTACTTTTGTTCTTCCCAAAGGCTTCAGTATTTATACTAAAACACCTTAAAAAATCCCTTCCCCCTCAGTATACTCTGAACAGCTGGAACAGTATTACAGTGTACAGTGAAAATGCTCCAGGTTTTTTACACAGAAGGCAGACTTACTTCTGCCATATGGTTTCATTTAGGTCAACACCACTCATACTAAATGGGCTTTCAGTTCATCTCAGTCATACTCTGCATATGTGTGCTTTTAGACCAATTCAGGCTTACTATTAGAAAAACCTTAATAATAAAAGAAACCTTTAGGTTACTGATGAATATCTGATATGGAAACCAATTCCCTTTTTTAATGACTATTGGTGGCAATAAATAGCTTCAAAATGTCAATAAAAGCCCCTATAAGTAATGACTCAATATTTCAAGATATAATTTTGTGACTTAAGATGTCAAGATGTGACTTACTTTTCAATATTTTACTTACTGACACAGTTAGGTTCTCCCAAATAATGTCAGAGGCTGAAATATTGGACTCCCTCCATTCTTTCAAAGTATCATTGCTGGGATTATGTGGTTCCACACAGTTACATCTGAAAAGGCAGAGTATTGTCTTTTATGAATTAAGTAGCTTTATGTTACTACACCCAAATGAGATGTGAAACATGTCCCTCGTCCCCAGTCTCAGCATTCCTCCATCTGACAGGCAAGTAGTTAGGTCATCCTAAATGACCCTTGAACAAACTACTTAAAAATCAAAATTAATATACTGCTGGGATATTAGGCCACTCTAGAGTGTTTCCTAGAATTAGAGTTCTAAAGAGAACAATGTGCCCCTAAATTATAAGTCAAAGTGAAAAACGATAAGCATCTAAATCTATTTTATCAAATAAACCCATTTTATCTAATATTGTATATTCATATCAATTAAAATTAATGGAGATATTTAATATTCCAAAGATATTTATAAAATTATAATTCACAATTAAAGATACATTGAAGTGAGAATTCTAGGTGTCTCAGGATAGACCATTTTTTTGTGGTGAATGATATCTTATTCAAAATTAAGCAATTAATCCACAAATGTTTTTGAGATACTATGAGCAATGCTTGTTTGGTGTAGGCATAGCTTGAAGAAGAAAGATTTGGAAATAAGGTGATTGTTATGTAATACAAAAGATAATTTCTGACCTCATGTTCCTTATAAATTTATTAATCAGTGAGAAGAGGATACAAGCAAAAACTGACAAATTAATGGTCTTAGAAGTTAACTTCAATTTGTGAATAGTGGCTTTCTGAAAATTCATTCATAAACCTGAAGAAAACTTTTGCCTTTCCGAAGCATTTTCTTATGGAAAATCACATCTCCTACATAATTTGAAAGTTCATTGAATATTGTTTCAGTGTATTAATAGAAATGTAAGATCTAACTGCCATTTTTAAAATTATTTCTACAGAAAAATCTCTTACAGTTTTTACTTGGTAAACCTCTCTGCCTGAGCAACAGTGTCTTATTTCTACATCTGGAACTTAATCTGTTTTACTTCACCACCAAACATTCATTCTTTTTTTCTTTTTTTCTTTTTTTAACAGGCAGAGTTAGAAAGTAAGAGAGAGAGACAGAAAAACGGTCTTCCTTTTCCATTGGTTCATCCCCCTCAATGGCCACTACGGCCAGCACACTGCACCGATCTGAAGCCAGGAGCCAGGTGCTTCCTCCTGGCCTCCCAGGTGGGTGCAGGGGCCCAAGCACTTGGACCATCCTCCACTGACTTCCTGGGCCACAGCAGAGAGCTGGACTGGAAGAGGAGCAACTGGGACAGAATCTGGAGCCCCAACCAGGACTAGAACCCTGGGTGCCGGTGCCGCAGGCGGAGGCCAAGTGAGCCATGGCGCCGGCCCACCCAGACATTCATTCTTCAACGACTTGTTGTCTATCACTGCAAGAAACTACTGGAGTTGGAAAGTTTAGACAGGCATGGGTCTTGTTCTCACCAAGAGAGGATAGAAGATTTCCCCAGCTGGGCTCACTTTTGGCTGCACCCCTAAGAGGGCAGAGGATTCTAGTGAAAAAGTTAGTGAGAAAGAATTTAAGGGAATGGGATATACAAGCAGCAGCTAGCTACCCTGGCAGCTATCTCAATGATAGAGAAAGGAGGAGCTCTAGCTAAAGGGGAACTTTGAGAATCAGGGATGCAGCCACAGGTTATTGGCTATTTGTGGTCATGGAGTGTGAAGGTATCTCAAAAGGCTCATGGATGGAGTGGGTACAATGAGTTAAGTCACTGCTTGGGATGCTTGCATCCATATCAAAGTGCATGTCTGAGTCCCCACCCTCTGCTTCCTCTCCAGCTTCTTCTTAATGTGCCTGGGAAGGCAGCAGATGATGTTTGAAGTACTTGAGTCCCTACCACATATGCGGGAGACCTGGATGGAGTTCCAGGATTTTGTCTTTGGCCTGACCCAGCCCAAAGCTATTGTGGCCATTTGGGGAGTAAACCAGCAAATGAAGATTTCTCTTTTCCTCTGATCTCCTTCTCCTTTTGTCACTCTGCCTTTCAAATATATAACCCATTGTGCCACCCCCCCAAAAAAAAGGGGTTCAAGGAAAATGGAGTTAAACGATGTTTATTTTGGTGCAAAACAATTTTGAAATCCATGCCTACAGAGGTCTTCAAAAAGTTCATGAAAAAAAACACACTGTGTATGGATTTCAACATTTTTGTGCCAAAATAAGCATTTTCATTTTAAAAAATTTCTTTGTTTCCTAACATACGCTTTTGTGTCAGATAGCTTTATCATTCACTGGTTGTGGGTATAGGGGCAAATTACATAACCACTCTAACCCTTGGTTTCCTCATATGTGCAAAGGAGGTGAAATGCTTACCTGCTACAGCTACTGCGAAGATAAGTAACCTGATATTGATTAAGCAGTTGTTAACACATTTAGGCAACTTTGGAATTTGTGGCTACTATCAGCATTACCATCATCATTAGTTTCTAGTTTATTATTCAATCTTTCACAAAATGTAATAAAACTGTCAACTTTTACTTTAATATAGCACAAAAGAAACATCAATGTTTTCTTTTATATGCTTGTATTATTTGTTTTGCTTCAAAGTAAGCATATATGATAGATTAAAATGAAAAACAGAGAAAATTACCAATTTCTTGAAGAAGCAACATAACAAGAGAAAAAGATGGACTATACTAGATAGATGAGTACCTGATGCACAGACATGTGTATTCATACATATATGTGCTTTCTGTAGCTGCTGTACATCTTTCTATATAGAGGTATGGTATTTATATAGATACCACAGACAGGCATGGCAGGAAGTACTTTACATTTTCTAGTGTAGTAATTTCATTTCTACATCTCATCCCTGGCTATACTGGTACAACTGTATTTGAACCCAGCTCTATTTGACCTAAAACTCTTGATCCTTAAGCTATAATGTTCCACCTCTAGATGTAATTTGGTTCCATTTTTATCAGGATAGTCAGAAGAACAAGATGGGTCCAGAACAAATAAAGTTAGCTAGATTTCACCATGTGGTCTTCCGAGCTTTCCATAAGGACCTTTCTCCTTTAAAATATTGCCCCAAAGCTCCCTGTAGCCCTGTCCCCCTGTCCTCTATCAAGACAACCATACTACCCCACCATTCTCATCCCCATTGTTCAGTTTTCAGTTTCTTGTAACCACATCTAAACCTGATGTATGGTTTGGCGTATTCATTTTGCTTGACATGTGTACCATTTCCTCAGGGCCATGGCTTGTACTCTCCAAAGTGATTGTACTAGGTTAGTGAGAGCAATGGCATAATGTATTACCCTATTCCTGATAGTGCATTCATGTTTGCATTTTAATAGTTATTTTCTTGTAGTGCTAAGTCAGAAATTTGATGTAAAAATGGCAAGTTCATAGAGGACACATTTTTTGAAGCTGTATTTATTTATTTATTTATTTGAAAGGCAAAGTTACAGAGAGGCAGAGGCAGAGAGAGAGACAGAAAGAGAGAATTCCATCCTCTGGCTCACTTCCCAAACGGCTGCAATGGCCAGAGCTGAGCTGATCTGAAGCCAGGAGCAAGGAGCTTCTTGAGAGTCTCCCTCGTGGGTGCAGGTGCCCAAGCACTTGGGCCATCTTCCACTGCTTTCCCAGGCCATAGGAGAAAGTTCGATTTGAAGAGGAGTAGCTGGGACTTGAAGCAGCAACCCATTTGTGATGCCAGTTCTGCAGGCGACAGCTTTATCTCCTATGCCACAGCAGCGGGCCCGGGACTCATTTTTTGAGACTGGGCCTATAAGTGGATATCAGTAACATATGCCTCCTTGTCAGCACTAAATCTGTCTAATATCTCTCTTCATGTATAAATTCCAATGTGAAAAAATGTTTTGACCTAAAATATTTATTTTATACATTGCTGATAGCATGTATACCATCAAATCCTTGTTCTCTCCAGAGCCTGCATATCTGATATCTGAAGCCTTAAGATAGTTCTCAGAGGTTTTGTGCTCATACAGAAAGTTCAAGAAAGAATTAGGTATCAACCTCAGATAGCTCAAAGTAGACTTCTGAAAATTGGGCTTTTATGTTGTTTTTTATTAAAAAAAAGCTTTATTTATTTGAAAGACAGAGAGAGAGACAGAGAGACAGAGAGAGAGAGACAGAGAGACAGAGAGAGAGAGAATCTTCCATCTGATAGTTTACTCTCCAAATGGCCACAGCACTTAGATCCAGGCCAGGATAAATATCCAGGAGCCAGAAACTCTATCTGGGTCTCCCCCATGGATGGTAGGGCCCTATGTACTTTGGCCATTTTCTCTTGTCTTCCCAGGTGCATTAGAAGGAAGCTGGACTGGAAAGATATAGCAGGAACTCCAACTAGAACTCTGATATAGGACGCTGGGGTCAAGTGGCACCCTAACCCACTGCACCATCACACCGGCCCTGGCTTTTCATGTTTTGAAACATCAAAAGCAGATATTATACATAAACAAATCAAGAATAAAGTAAGAAAATCCCACTTTCCTGTTTTCTCTCCACATTGATGAACTTAGTTCAAGTCATTTCAGTCCAAAACCACAAAAAGTAAAGGAGTTAAAAGAAAGAGATAAAAAGAAAAAGAGAAATGGCACTGTGAAGAGATACACAGAATATGAGTTTGCAACAAGCTCTTCTATTAATCTCATTCAAAATAATTTCTATAGACTCTGGCAATATGATGGAAATACTAATGCAAAAATCTTAAGATTTATTTATTTGAAAGGCAAGATGACAGAGAAAGAGAGGACACACACAAATAGAGGGAAAGAGGAAGGGAGAGGAATTACATCTCCTGGTTCATCAAATGCCTACAAAAGCAGAAGCTGCTCCAGACCAAAGCCAGGAGGCAGGAACTCTAAGTCTTCCGCAAATGCAGCAGAATTCCAAGTACTCAGTTATCATCTGTGTGCCCCAAGTACATTAGCAGGGAGCTATATTGGAAGTGGAAGTGGGACTCAACCCTAGGCACTCATACATGTTACACAGACTTCCCAAGTAGCAGCTTAACCCACTTCACCTGTGCCTCCACACACTCCTCTGCACCCTGATAGCTTTAGGTGAATTATATAGCCTTGTGCTAAAGACATTCGATTCTCTATACAGTTTCCTATGTTCATTCTAATTCAATCATTCAGTGAGTGAGCTTGGTCAAATTATTTAATATTTAATCACTTTATATTTGTTTCCCTATCTGTGAAGTAGAAAAATGATAGTAATCAATGCTGAGGAACTACTATTAGAACAAACACAGATATATTAGTTATTATATTTAATTTAGATAAAAGCACCTAGGAGGGCAGGTGTTTTAGGGGCAGCAGATTATGCTAGTGCATGGAATGCCTTCATCCCATAATTGGAGTGCTTATTTCCAGTCCTGGCTTATTCCTGCTTCTGATCCAGGTTCTTTCTAACACACCTAGGACATAGCAGATGATGGCGCAAGTACTTGAGTTCATATGAGAGATCTGGATGTGAGAGATCTGGATGGAGTTCTTGTATTTTAGGTTTGGTCTGGCCTCACCTTGGCTATTGTAGGCATTTGGGGTGTGAATCCGTGAATGGAAGATATCACTCCCTCCTCTCCCACTACCCTCTCCCTTTGTGTGTGTGTATGTGTGTGTGTGTGTGTGTGTGTGTGTGTGTGTGTGTGTGTCTTCCCCTCTGCCTTTCAAACAAACTCAAAAAGCACCTAGGATAGGAGCTGGCATAACTAAATGCTAATTAGGTGACTGGTGTGACCTTTATGGCTATTGTTGCTATTACTATTGTTACTAATACAAGCTTAGGGACTAGAAGATCCAACAATCTAAGGCAGAGGAAATGGCAATATCTGAACTTCTCAACATTTTTAAAAACACCAGTGTAATATGCCAATACTTTTGACTTGTAACACTGGATCATTTGGCTTAAAATACGCATTTTACAAAACACATCCTCTCCTACCCTTCACTACCCACAGAAAATCAAGTGCTCTATGTCATCTTGTTTATACAAATGCTACAGAGTGATTTGATAAACATTGTAATTAAATGTCCTAATCCAGAAGTCTTTCCTTTTGTTTCAGGGTTAATGGAGGTGATCAGTCTTCCTTACAAAAGAGCTTGTAACTGTCTTCTGAAAACATAATTTGGTGGATCTCCCTTCAACATTATTACTAATTTTAGCCCCTGGATTGCAGATGCTCTCCTTTTGCCTTTGTGGTTATTAATAGAACTTTCATTTTTTTGAGTTTACTTTTGCTTTTGTGTCATCTCTTTATTGACTAAATTAGCCACCAGAGCACTGTGTAGCAAGTTAGGCATTAATGCAAGGCACAACGCTAGAGAATCATGATCTATAAGTAGAAGCCAAACATAGTTTTATGATCATTTGTCTTCTATTTCAAAAAGCATTTTGAATTGCAAAAGTAATGACACTATAGAATATTTGTAAAAAAAAAAAAAAAAAGAAATCTCTCATAGTCTTTCCACCACCACTACTAATTTTTTTTTTTTTGGTATATTTATTTCAGTAATTCTTCTTAGGTTATTTTCAACATATTTTTATGAGCATGTAATTTTTTAATCTTTTTATATAATGCTAAATATTTTCCATATTACTACATTACCTTTTGGAAACATCATTTTAAAAAGATGAAATACAGTTTTTTTTTTTACTCATTCTATTATTAAACATTTAATTTTCTTATGTTAAGATTGTTATTTAAATGATACAGTGGCAAACTTTTAATGAATATATCAACTGCCATAGTTTGGATTTTATTCTTGGAAGAGATTTTCTAAATATTGTCCTTTTTAGCTAGGATATCATTGAAACATACAGCCACACCACATTCTGAGGAAAATAGCTTTCAAAAATGTGAAACATAACTTTGTAAAATATAGTCACTAGCTTATATTAAAAATATAGTCTCTTCATCAAATTCTTAAACTTCTTCTTATCTAAATTTCATCTCAAGTCAGACATATCCTCTCCCTGGCCTCTGAATACATAATTTTGGAAACATTTTCATCTTCCTAGCACCCTGTACCTTTATGATAGCACTGATGTCAGCTATAATTAAATGCTCATTTGTATAAAAGTTAATGTCTAACTCTAACTCTTTCTATAGACAACAAGCTCCATGGGGGCTAGCATCTTGTGTACCTTGTGATTTTTATATCCAAGTATCTGGCACATAGCAGGCAGCCTTGATTGCTAATTGATTGATTTCATAATTTAAAACTATTTTATAGGAAGTATGGTTTTAAATCATTATTTTGACTTTAATATCTCATAGAAGATATTTAAAGATATATTTAGAGATATATAAAGTTTAACTTTAAGAAGTTAAAACTAAATAGGCCTGGGTCTGACTCTCATTTGCCATCTATTGTCTATGTGATACTGGGAAAATTATTTAACTTTTTGGTAACTTAAATTGATCATTTGTAAAGAAAGTATAATGCTTGTCCCATCATATAATTATGAGGTTCAAATAAAATCATCTATGCAAAGTGTTTTTTTCATAACTTCTAGAAATTAGAGGGCATTCCATAATTACTTATTTAATAAATGAAAAATACTTGATAATCTTTCATTCTCTTTCAAAAATGTTATTAATAGTTGTACATATTTGTGGGGGACATAGTGTGATTCATGTATACAACATGCACTGACCAAATCAGGGTGATCAATATTTTTCCCTCTTTGACATTACTTTATCTTTTTATCTGGCTTGTTTGCTTTCTTCCCACTGCCATTATCTCAGTCAATAAACAGAATTCAAACACACCCAAGTGCCAGCAAGGTTGATTTCCTCCAACGCCTCTCTCCTGGGTCTTCAGATGTCCACCCTATTGCTGGGTCCCGACATAGTTTTTTCTTTGTGTGTCCAAATTTCCTCTTATAAGTAGAGCAACCAGACTGGATTGACAGTACCCCTACCCCACCCTGCCATCAACCCTTATCTCTTTAAAGGCTCTATGTCACAATACAGTCACATTTAGAGTTTCTGAAGGTTAAAGCTTCAACATGTGAACTGGGGGAATGGTAGAAGAACAGCTCAGCCACAATACTCAGTGATCTAACTTCGGAGAAAGAAGGAACATCTCTGTTATCACCCTCAAAGTCTATTTTCATAATTGAAAAGAACATTCTGCCAGATGCACTTCACGCATTTAATTTAAAGCTGCAAAACATTTGGAAGAAATAAAATTAGCCTCCTCCTAGTCACCTTTATGTGAAGTTCTAATGAATTGTGAAGATACTAGGTTTCTGTGTAATAGAGAGAAGACAGACATAATGTGGTGGTGAGTGAAAGCAGAACTGGCCTGGATGCAAACTGTACTGCTACTAGCAATGAGGATTTATTTTAAAGACCCTATTTTACATCCCTTCACTCACTTTTGAACAGCCTTGAAGGCAGAGTATTAATAATGATAGATATTTAGTGGGAAATAAGAACTCTTTTGCCTACAACAGAGAACTATGGCAATAGAATGTTTTCACAAGTGAATGTCTTTGTTTTCAGGAGTGTATATATTCTTCTTCATTTGATATTACTAAATAATAGTAACATTTATATGCCAAACACCTTATAATATCGAGTTGCATTATTCATAAATGTGCTGAGCTAACTTAATGTGGTTAGTTCTACAAAAATCTAGTAAGAATAGTGTTCAGAGCAATTACCATGTTAATTTCCACAGATACAAGGAAGTGTTTCTTTCACTAAGATCAGTTTTTAGCAATATCTAATTTTTAAGATTTATTTTATTTATTTGAAAGACAGAGTTACAGAGAGAGGTAGAGACAGAGAGAGAGGTCTTGCATCCGCTGGTTCACTCCCAAGATGGCCACAATAGCTTGAGCTGCGCCGATCCAAAACCAGGAGCCAGGAGCCTCTTCCAGGTCTCCCACATGGGTGCAGGGGCCCAAGGACGTGGGTCATCTTCCACTGCTTTCTCAGGTCATGGCAGAGAGCTGGATCGGAAGAGGAGCAGCCAGGACTAGAGCCAGTGTCCATATGGGATGCCAGAGCTTCAGGCCAGGGCTTTAACCCACTGCATCAAGTGCCAGCCCCAGCAATATCTCTACTTAGCATGTCTAATACTATAAAGTATGTAGCTGAGGCACATAAGACATCCAACAAAATTGAGATGAATGAATGAATAATCTATCGATATTTTATATGAGCAGGATTCATTGGCTCAAAAGTTCCCAATGGAATGGCAGATATTCCTTTACCTTGAGTAAAATTATCTACTCATTTACAAAGTGCCAATAGTGATAGTACATTAAACTCATAAAGAATTCATGGCAGGTTCCAATGCCATGATGCAATAGGTTAATCTTCCACCTGTGGCACTAGCATCTAGTCCCAGCTGCTCCTCTTCCAATCCAGCTCTCTGCTATGGTTTGGGAAAGCAGTAAAAGATGGCCCAAGTGCTTGGGCCCCTGAACCCATGTAGGAGACCTGGAAGAAACTCCTGGTTGCTGGTTTTGGATTGGCTCAGCTCCTGCCATTGTGGCCATTTGGGGTGCGAACCAGCAGATGGAAGAAACTTCTCTTTGTCTCTCCCTCTCACTGTCTGTAACTCTACCTCTGAAATAAATAAAATTTAAAAAATTTATGGCATTATGTTCAGCACATGAGATAAGTTTGAATGGCATAAAAGAGATCACAGAATGTATTAGAAAAGACTTTTCATTTTTCACCATAATTCGATTAATGGTAAATTATAACTCATTAACTTGTTCTATAAAACATATTATTAAAAAAGCTTCACAGGATTTCAGTAAATATAAAGTAAAATATTCCAAGAAACCTTGAAAAGAAATAATAACAATTTTCTCTGAAATTAAATTTTAGGGGCTGACGTTGTGGCGCAATAGGTTAAGCCTACAACATATGCATTCCATATGAGCACCAGTTTGTGTTCTGGCTGCTCCAACTCCATACCAGTTCCCTGGCAATGCACCTGGGAAAAGCAGTGGAATATGGCCCAAGTGTTTGGTCCCTTCCACACACATAGGAGATTGAGACGGAGTCCCAGGCTCCTGGCTTTGGCTTGGCCCTGCACCAGCTGTTGCGGCCATTGTGGGGAGTCATCCCGCAGATGGAAAATCTCTCTCCGTCTTTCCCTCTCTGTCTCTCCCTCTTTCTCTGTGACTCTGCCTCTCAAGTAAATAAATCTTAAAAAAAAAAAAAAAAAAAAAAAAACTTTACTGGAGGCTGAACCCATATTAACTAATATTTTTAGAAACTGAAATTGCTAGTAACTAGAGCAATGGTTCACAAGTTTTTAGAGCTATGTATTTCTAAGTACTCTGTCAAGAATATACTTACTTTTATTTTAAATATATTCACTTACAATGGGCTATAAGAATAAGATAATCCAGTAAAGTTTTTGAAGGAATATTCTATTATGAATGCTTTCTTAGAAAACTAACTCTGTTGCCTATTTCAAGTGCTTTTCACTGATGTTATGTGTATCAGTAGATAAGAAGCAGTTATTTAAAGAAATTAGATCAGTAAAATGAAGAGCTGGTTTTTTTGAAAAAAAAAATAAACCAAATTGATACACCACTGGAAAAACTAACCAAAAAAAAAGTGAAGAAGACCAAATCAGTAGAACCAGAGATGAAAAAGGAAATGTAACAACAAATATCAATCAAGAAACCACAACGGCCAGCGCCGTGGCTCAACAGGCTAATCCTCCGCCTTGTGGCGCCGGCACACCGGGTTCTAGTCCCGGTCGGGGCACCGGATTCTGTCCCGGTTGCCCCTCTTCCAGGCCAGCCCTCTGCTGTGGCCCAGGAGTGCAGTGGAGGATGGCCCAAGTGCTTGGGCCCTGCACCCCATGGGAGACCAGGAAAAAGCACCTAGCACCTGGCTCCTGCCATCGGATGAGCGCGGTGCGCCGGCCGCAGCGTGCCATCCGCGGCAGCCATTGGAGGGTGAACCAACGGCAAAAGGAAGAACTTTCTCTCTGTCTCTCTCTCTCTCACTGTCCACTCTGCCTGTCAAAAAAAAAAAATTAAAAAAAAAAAAAAGAAACCACAAATACCTGCTTAACACTCTCCCTCTAGTAATTTGATAACCATGTAAATTGCTGCTTTTTCATAGCTATTTGACAAGAAGGTAGGAGTGATTATTATTTAAGGTTTATGAGTTTAAAAGACAGTTACAGCAAAGGAAAACAGTAGCTGAAAGTAGATATGAAGAATAAATAAATATTGATGACAGGTACTTAACAAATATGTTCTGGTATCTCCTAATATCCAAGCTCTCTGAAAGATGAAGAGATACTAATTCTGTCCACAAAAATGTTTGTAACTCATTAAGGTTGTGAGAGCAAAATAGGTAAACAGTAAACCATTATACTGGTGGATACTACTGCTACTGGGATAGGACTTGAACAACCAGAATACTTCATTCTATTTTTTGCCATTTCTTAGAATCAGAACAACCAAGAAAAAAATCCCCACAGACTCGTTACTTATTGCTAACCTGACATAGTCAATTTGATCATCTGATATGTAATGTGTAAAACATAGATGTATATATTCTCAAAACAAAATAGATTATCTTGACACTTAGTCTTGGCAAAATGAAAGGAAAGCATATATCTTCAAATATATAATGTAGACATTATATATTACCATGTTAAATGATTAGGATGCTAGAGGTGTTAGGAAAAGCACTTAGAAAACCAAAGCCATTATTTATTTCATTGGTGAGCTATGAATTAAGGAAAACTGATTACAGGAGGCTCAAGCATAATAATAATATCAGAAACATGGATCCTAAACAAGATGACATTTCTCTAATACCTAACACCTGAGCAAAATATATAGCATTATAGACATTAAGTTTACAAAGATCACAGTCTCAGATACAGCACTCTTAGCTATTACAATTTCTATGAGTTTTTCTAATAAAACCTATGAAAGCATGAGGCTAGCAACATTTGAAGTATTATTGACTCTTAGAAACTGACTAGTGTGAAAATGTCACAGTGACAGGAAAAAGAAAGCCACTTCATAAACTGGGTTTTGTGTAAAAATATGATATGATACAACATGGTAAAAATAGATGTTATAGCAATAACTTACCTACTTTCTTTAATGCATGTAACTAAAATACACTAATATAACCATTATATGCATAATGATGAAGATTGATTTTGCTTCTCTGGAGAATGAGTAAGGACCTGGTCAAATTCATATACACAATATGAGTTGTACTGGAACCAGGCAATCATGCAGTGAAAACAGAAATGAAGAACCAGAGAAGTAAGAGTGTCTGGTCAGCAGCACCTTTCCAGGAGACTGTTACTGTTTCTGTTACTCTTATCTATGGTGCCAGACACCACCATACTTTACTGCCGTGAACAAAGTCTTTTGTCCCTCTATCTCCCTAATTTAGGTTGAACAGGAAACAAGCAATGGAATACAGTGATCCACACGTATTTATGCTCAGTCTTTAAATAATTAGGCTTCAGATGTCCTTACTGATCCAAGTAAAACTTATACTTGAGAGAGTCACTTTTTAAAGAGAGATAAAAACATGGAAAAAGCCAGACCTGTGACCCTCTTGATCATGACTGGCAGGGATCGAGGATACATAAAGCTGTTTTCATCCTCAAATCATCTTCTGTGCATTGGTCTACTCACCTCCACTATTTTTTTTTTTTTGGCTCCTGGGATGTTGCAATCTCATGTTTACCCACTCTCTCCCCATTCTCTCTATTCATTTTCTCTATTTTCATACATGCAAATTGCTCTTCACACACATCTCAATTGCTCTTCTCGTGATATTGCCATTTCCAGCAGGCGTCTTCTTTTCCACTTTCTTGGACATCAAAATGATCCATGCCTAGTTTCTCTATTTCTTTACAATTTATTCGCTTACTTTTTTTTTTTTTTTTGCAAACTGGCCTATCATTCTGCCTCTTCTACGTTATCAAATTCCATTTCTTAAAGTTAACTGAACTCTTTCGAAATCCTTTCCCCCTTCTGTTTGATTCCCACATCACTGACATCTCTAGAGACTTCTTGATACTTTCTTGCATTTTCCCTTCTACAACCAGACATTATCCATGGTTCCCTCATTTCCTGGTATTTCTTTCTTACAGTTTTATCCCTCAGTTGCGTTTTTTTTTTTTTTCATTATTTTACCTTCAAGTTGTGAACATTTTCTGGGGCTCAATCCTTGCTTCTCCAATCGTTTTCTTTCTAGAATAGAGGGACTTAAACTGTGTTTTTAAGACTGAAGTATATAAGAAGCCGAAGAAAAGTAAGCAATTGGCTCTGTGCCACCACTTCAAACAGAGCAGTTCTGTTTTTACCTGTTTTATTTGTTCCATATCATTTCTTTTGTAGAGCTTATTTGTATTTATCAGTGTACTGAAAATTACATCAGCTTTCATTTCATTTCTTATTTCACTACTAACTATATGATTTTGGATAAATATTGCCAAGCATTAACAAACCTTTTACATTCAAGTCTGTGTATAACATTTGTCTAACCACACATTCCTAATAACCCCAGCTGGTCTTTTTCTTCTGTATTACTTCCTCTAGGAATCTTTGTCTGGACTCCAAATCTGGATGAGGTGCTGTTCTGTTTATCTGCATTCCCAACTCAACTGGAAGCTCATTAAGAAAAGAATATCACTTATCATGATTTCCCTAGTACCCAGGATACAATATGCATGAAAATCCAACATGAGATAATTATATATTTTAGCTAGGATACCAAATTCAGTGACACTCTCTTTTCAAGTAAAGATAGTTGAAATCGGCAGGTATCAGGTATCCCTGGGTCTGAAAAAACTACTGTCCTATCTGCAGGCTTTCTGAGGGTCTCTTAACATATACATTCTTTAACACTGTTCACAACACTCTCACTATTTGTTTTTATTGTGAATTATTTTGTGTTTCTTTTTCTTGTTCAAAAATAAGGGTACTCTGTTAAAAGCTATTTAAAAGCCTTGGTTAATTACCTACTTATTGTAGGGAAAATTTGGCATATAATGTAACTGTAAAGATATTCTTTGCAGTGATGTTTTAATGAGAACTCAAGTATCAGATGAGTGGCTAATTAGAAGATTTTAAAATTCTGCTTAATTTTGTAAGTCCAGGATTTAGGTCATGAGTCAGAGTAAGGCACATTTAGCACTCAGTAATTTCATATTCCCTGTAACAATAGCAATATTTGTGAAAAGAAAAGCCCCATCAGCAACAGGAGAAATAGTACTTACGAATATTGAGTCAGCAGTTCCAAATCATTATGCATGTTGACTGGGTATGCTTCACTAAGTTCAAACAATTTCTCCAGGGCCTCATAAATGAAAATAATGCAAATAAGGGAAGCAAAAGCTTCTTCAGTAAACCGGGTAATATAGCAGACAAGAGAACTTGCATCAGTGGCTACAAGTATGATACACAGTGTTGCTGTCCACAGTCCAATACTAGCTCTTAAAGATAGGTAGGACAGCCCATATTCCCTAGGAAGACAAAAAAGAAAGAACAGTGGAAAGAAGCAATTTAACAGTGTACCAGTATTATAGATAAATGGGGATAAGGCTAATTCAGGAAGTAGAGATAAATAAACTTCACATCCCATTAATATTGAAACTCAAGATTTGTCTAAAGGAAACTAAGGGGACAAACCTAAAAGAGGTTTCTCAGTGCTTAGAATTGAATTTTATATTTTATAAATATTATAAAACAATACACATACTCTGTTTCTTCTCTTCTATGGGAAGAAATAAAGGACAAAGTGAATCATATCAGCCACTCCACAAATCCTAGAAGTGATGCTGGGAGAAGCACAAATACAGTGAAGAATAAAAGGGCCAGGTGGCGCTGTGAAGTAGTAAGCTAAGCCTCCACCTATTGTGCCAGCATCCCATATGCCAGTTGACTCCCAGCTGTTCCACTTCCAAACTAGCTCTCTGATGTGGCCTGGGAAAGCAGTGGAAGATGGCCTGAGTCTTTGGGCCCCTGTACCCACTTGGGAAACCTGGAAGAATCTCCTGGCTCCTGACTTTAGATTGGCCCAGCTCCAGCTATTGCGGCCATTTGGGGAGTCAATCTGCAGATGGAAGATCTTTCTGTCTCTCCTTCACTGTCTGTAACTCTGTTTCTCAAGTAAATAAATAAATATTTAAGAAAAGAAAAGAAAGGGGCCAGGGCCAAGAGTACATAATACTTACTTGCAAAATTTAAACAAAATCTTTTCAAACACCAAAACTGGTCCTGTACTTCCCAATATGGTAAGTGGCTGTCCACCAAAGAGGGAATAGGCAATGCCGGTCATGGATGCTCCAAAGAGAGATTCGATTGCACTCTGTGTAGAGATATAAATGGTTTCATTGCCTAATATGTACTGGCAGCCATTCTATCAAGGAGGTAAAAATACAAAAATATGTGCTTTCCCTTTCACTATGAAAAACATAGCAATTACGGACAGGACATAGGATAGAAGGATGAGAAAAGGGGCTGACAGTAGGCAGAAAATTAATGATAGTGATGGAGAGGTGTCCTCTCTACCTTCCTATCTCTCTTTTCTGTTGGCTTACCAAAAGCTTAAATTGATTCAGGATTAGAAATATGGTCCAGGTAAATGGAAAATGGATCTATTGAGAGGCATGAACCACAGCCTAAATTAGCCTACAATTAAAGGGCAAAGGACAGAGAACTGGATGAGAACTTTGTGTAAGACACAGAAGTAGTTCTTCTGAGATAGTACCATCCCAAATTATCAATTCCACTAGCCGTGCAGGAAATTCATAAAAAGATTATCTGCCAGGTCATACATCAAATCTCTCCTCATTAAAGGAACCCAAAATTAAATGCCTACTTATCAATGAATCTCAACAATGATTAAGCTTCAAAGTTCAGAGAAAACAAAATACATACTATACGACCTTCAGTTGCCTCTCCCAGCAGTCCTCCAAATGTGATGACAGGAGACATGCATGCGCAGTAGAGAAACAGGAAAGATGCTAAGCACTGCAGGCTGAAAGCATCTCTGAAGTCACTCCAGAAGTATGGAGCTTTCCTTTTGATATCTAAAATCAGTCCCCCAAAAATCCTAAGACGGGGAAACACAACAGTGAAATCCAACATAAAAAACACACAAATAAAAGTGCTGTTTGTTTTGTTTCCAGATCACAGTATGTTTTCCATCAGCAGAGGTAAGACCACAGTAACCTCCTACATTGTATTGTCATGATCTATGGGGATGGTTTTGTATTACTCTTACCTCAATTCCTAACTAAATATTGGACCAACAACTTAAAAATTCCAGGTTTGCACAAACAAGATCAAGGCTGTTCACCAATCAAAATTAGAATAATGAGATTCAAGGATTACTTTAATCTCTGTGCCAATTCCATATCAACCTGCTCCTCCTGTGCTCAAGCCTAGTATCCTTAATCACTGGCAGTTTTGTCTAATTGTTTGCATTCCATCTACATGAGCTCATGGATAACAGCAATACTCAATAAAGACAGATAGGTTCCCAAGTTATTTTCATATTTATGAAAGTATGAGGCAAATTTATAATAATAATTGAAATAAATACATGTAATTTGGATCTGCTATTGTTTAGGCATAGCCCAACATCTATCTTCACAATACAAGTGTGATCTTTCTTGGTATAAATTCACTTATTCAAAATATATCCAAGACCACATTGAAACATTTAAAAGAGAATTTTAGTTAGGGGATTAATAAATTGTGAAATGATGGTTAAAATCTGAGGACTAAATTATTTTTACCTATTAGTAATGAGAGAATGATTAAAGAGGCATTCTTGGGGCCAACGTTGTGGCATAGTGGGTAAAGCCAACGCCTACAGCAACAGCATCCCATATGGGCGCCAGTTCAATTCTCGACTGCTCCACTTCCGATCCAGCTCTCTGCTATGGCCTGGGAAAGCAGTAGAAGATGTCCCAAGTCCTTGGGCCCCTGCACCCACATGGGAGACCCGAAAGAAGCTCCTGGCTCCTGAATTGGGATCGGCACAGCTCTGGCGTTTGCAGCCAATTGGGAATGAACCAGCGGATGGAAGACTCCTCTCTCTCTTTGCCTCTCCTTCTCTCTCTGTGTAACTCTGACTTTCAAATAAATAAATAAATCTTAAAAAAAAAAAAAGAAGCATTCTCATCGTTTGTACATTGAGTAGCAACATGTGGCAGTCTTTGAATTCCCTCCAAAATGATTGTTCTCATGAGAAATAAATTCTGATTGGCCTTGAAAAATGTGTATATTCAGTACAGCTGAAAATGCTGACTGCTACTTCAATTTTCCTTATGCAATGTAGATATAATAGCTGCATAACAGTAATTCCCTTACTATTACAGAGTTTTAGAATCACTGGATTTTCCTGGTGATTGCTTCCATCAGAGAGATATGGAGCAGGAGAGGATTGAGAAAAATGAAATTCCAATTGAGAAACAAAGATATAGGCCTTTGAAACTCAGAAGAGCTTACAGATAACTGAAATTTATACACAAAAAGATCACTGCAGGTTCTCTACCTATGAACAGTAAAACAATTGTAATGTGTATAATTGTAATTTTGAGGGTCGCTTCTCAATAATTTGTTAGCTTGTCACAGTCACAATTCAAAACAGATTAACTCTACTAGTATATTTATGCATTGATTTATGATTTATATCCCACATAATCCCCAAAATAATTTGAAGTGGTTATGAACTACTAATTAGTATTTAATATTTATAGTCTTGACATAAATTTAGATTAGACCATTGCTTTTTAAATAATTATTTATTAGAGCATACATTAGTCTAAATAGCTGTTATATGACTGTGTAAGAAATGTTCTTTTAGCAGTAAAAATCTAAATCTGGAAGTGGGAGTTCATTACAGAGAACAGTGCAAGAGCAGCCCAGATGTACATCAGGAACTCCAGGAGAGAAGATGAGTAATGGATACTTCAAGTCATGTCAGCAACAGAATCTGTGGAAGAACTCTGGAGAAGCGAAGATACCGGACATTGGTGACCTGGGAGGATTTAGGCAGCAGTAAGGAAAAGTGAACTTCGAAAAAAATCTAAGCTATGTGGCATGTTACACCTGAGAGAGAGAGAGAGAGAGAGAGAGAGAGAGAGAGAGGGAGAGAGAGACAGGGAGAGGGAGATGGAGAGGGAGAGGGAAAGGAGAGGGAGAGGGAGAGGCAGAGGGAAAGGAGAGGGAGAGGGTTGGGGGGGGGAGAGAGAGAGAGAGAGAGAGAGAGAGAGAGAGATACCGCCAAAAATAAAAAGACAGCATTTAAAGGTATGAAAGCAAACAGAATGAGTAACAAAGCTTCCAGTAAAGGGAAAAGGAAAATATTATTTGAACCACCTCAAATTGTATATAAAGACTGAGGAAGATGCTAAAGGCCGCTTCCTCAGAGACAAAGCATAGTTAAAGGGAAAGAACACAGGAGAATTAAAAAGCACAAGGTTGTCAGCAACGGGAGAGTCAGCATAGAGGACACATTGCAAGCAGTGCAGGAAGTAGCCTTGGTGGGAGGGGAGCATCTGTCCTGTAACTGCTTTCAATTAGAAGGGCTGTACACAAACACTCTCTGAAGAGAGACCCACCCAAGGGTTTCTTGATTTTCTGCTCACACATTGCTTGGAGAGAGACAAGCTGTCAAGAAACCATAAAGAACCATTTTAAGAAATAAATTGAAGCTTTCATCTCTTCAAAGATGTGTGATTAGAAAAATAAATCATATAGCTCTTTCAAACCACAGCCACAAAAATAAAAAAAAAACCAATATATACATCCTACTTGCATTTAATGAGATAGTGTCTAAAAGAGTGAGCTCTTGATATTTATTTTTATTTCAATCTTGAACTTGAAGCTTTCAATGGGCTCCATTGGAAGAATCAATTGACAGTTTACTTATTCTAAGAATCTGTGAAAGCATTTTATGCACATCAAAATAAGATACTAGGTAAGATAAAATGGAATGGTGTATTCACTGTTCTGATTTAACAGTAATGACAATCATTAGTTATAGCAGATAAATTAAATTAAATTGTATTTCACTCCCAAAAAGTAGGTATTAAATGCATAAAATAAATTTGATTTCAAAATAGCAATTCCCCTGACAGACAAGAATTTTATGTCACTTGGTACTTAAAATCACATATAATTGATTTTTCACTCACCTTCCTGTTCGCTGAAGTTCAGGTCCACTATGTCCTCCGTGGGGTTCAGCTTCCCCATGAGCTGCTGTTCCATTTGGTACAGCAGGAATTTTCCTCTTCTCCTGCAGGAAGTGTTTGAGTGTGTATATGTTTTGTTTTGCTTTGCTTTGTTCTAATTTCAGGCACTAATTGTAAATAACATTTTTTTCCTTGAAGCAATATGCAGAAGGCAAAGAACCCAGGCTCTGTTACTTACTTGCTGGTTGCCTCCTCAAGCTTTAGTTTCTTCCTCTGTTTAATGGGTGTAACATGAGAACCTATCTTATGGTGTGGCTGAAAAAACTGAATGAGGTAAAGAACATTTATTTATTCTTTTTTTTTTTTTTATGTTTGACAGGCAGAGTGGACAGAGAGAGAGAGAGAGACAGAGAGAAAGGTCTTCCTTTGCAGTTGGTTCACCCTCCAATGGCCGCCGCGGTTGGCGGTCGGCTTGCTGCGCTCATTCGATGGCAGGAGCCAGGTGCCAGGTGCTTCTCCTGGTCTCCCATGGGGTGCAGGGCCCAAGCACTTGGGCCATCCTCCACTGCACTCCTGGGCCACAGCAGAGAGCTGACCTGGAAGAGGGGCAACCAGGACAGAATCCGGTGCCTCAACCGGGACTAGAACCCGGTGTGCCGGCACCACAAGGCGGAGGATTAGCCTGTTGAGCCACGGCGCCGGCCACATTTATTTATTCTTTCCATTCATATTTATTAGGTTCCTGTGTGTGTCATTCAGCATTATAGATGTTAGAGTTGCAAAGGTGAGGAAGAAAAATTATTCTGTTATTAGAGAGAAACAAATAAATATAAGATTTGAGGTTGAGATTAAGTAGTCTTGAAGAAAAATGAAGTTAGGGAAGGAGAGAGAGAGAAAACCCAGGGTGAGAGTAGGAGAGTAGCCTGGAGTGAGGAAGTGTTAGGTATGGCAGAGTTAATTCATTAAACATTAACTATCATAATTAATTTTGAACTCTATACTCCTCTGGGATTCAAATAATAACTTCCATCCAAGGAACTCAAAGAAGTTGGCTAAAGAAAGCATTTTGTTGAACTATGACCAATTATCAACCATTTATGTAGTATTCTTCTATCATAGGTCTATTCCAACTACATTTGTCAGTGAGAATTTTTAAATATCAGGAAGTTCTAACTAAAATCCTGTCTATAATGATCTTTAAGCACAGAAATATGTTCAATAAAACAATTTTAGGAGCAAGTATTTAGCCTAATGCTTGAGATACCAACGTCCCATATCAGATTGCCTGGGTTCAAGTTTTTGCTATGTTATCTGCTAATGTACACCCTGGGAAGTTGCAGGTAATCACTGAAATAACTGGGTTTCTGCCACACACATGGGATACCTGGATGGAGTGCCTAGGTTGTAGATCTGGCCTGGCCCAGTCCTGGCTAATGTGGGTATTTGGGGAGTGAATCAGAAGATCGGAATTCTCTCTCCTCTTTCTCTTTCTCTCTCTATGTCTCTCAAATAAACAACTAGCAAAAAATTTCAGTGCTGCAATTGAGGTTTTTACTCGATTGTCATTCCAAAGTACAATTGCTTTCAATGTGAAGAAGAAAAAGTGACTCATGAACTGATCTTACTTAAAATGGGATGTTTACACATAATGATAAAGGTCTAAAACACGGTAAATATAGATTTTGAAATGGGCCTCCGCCTTGCGGTGCCGGCACACCGGGTTCTAGTCCCGGTCAGGGCTCCGGATTCTGTCCCGGTTGCCCCTCTTCCAGGCCAGCCCTCTGCTGTGGCCCAGGAGTGCAGTGGAGGATGGCCCAGGTGCTTGGGCCCTGCACCCCATGGGGAGACCAGGAAAAGCACCTGGCTCCTGGCTCCTGCCATCGGACGAGCGCGGTGCGCAGGCCGCAGCGTGCGCGTCTGCGGCGGCCATTGGAGGGTGAACCAACGGCAAAAGGAAGGCCTTTCTCTCTGTCTCCCTCTCTCACTGTCCACTCTGCCTGTCAAAAAAAAAAAAAAAAAAAAAAAAAAAAAGAAATGGGGAATTCTTTTTAATATTTTATAATCTTCCCAGACATATGGATAGATACAATGAAACTGAACCTCAAAAATAAAAGATATCTGTTAACTGATGAAAGAAATATCTTTCCAATTACATAGGATACATTAGAGAAAGACTTAGGAGTCCTCCATATTTCCTTCCCAATCACCTAGAGACATATTATATTGCTTGCACAAACTCAGAAAGCAAATGATATTACTTGGTCTTCAAGAAGCAAAGAAAAAGGGCATTTGTGTATGATCAATATCAATGAACACTGTGAAAAATATAGAAAATATTTTCCCAAAACATAGATATTTTAGGTGTTTTTAAAATGTTATACCCTGGGAATATACTAGTAGACAAGTCAGACCTATGGAGCTTACATTCCAATGGGGAAGGCAAACAATGAAAAATTAAACAAAGAACTGAATTAATTCAAAAGCATGTTAGAAAGAGTAAGAGCTATGGAAAAGGACAAGTTTAGAGCAAACTAAAGGGGGATGAGAGGTGGTGGGGAGGTGAGAGAGTGGCCAGGCAGACTCACTGAGAAAGTATCATGTGAGAAAAACTTCAGGGAGGTAAGGAAATTAGACAGGATAATAATGTGGGGATACCAAGGAGGAAAGAGAAGCCCACCATATAGTAATGAGGCAGTAAAATGGTGGGAGGACTTGAAGAACACAGAGCAATGAGGTCAGTATGGTTGGAGAGGAAAAAAGTGATAGGAGGTGACTTATCAGATGTACAGAGAGGCCTGACTGTGTAGATTTATTAGGCCAAGGAAATGCTTAGCTTTCATTCTCAATCAAGTAGGGGAAATTTTGCAGAGTTTTGAAGTGAGAAGTGGTATAATCTAATTTGGATTCCTCATGAGAACAGATTCTAATAGCTAAAAGCAGAAACAAGACAGCTAGTTAGGAGGTAGTTTCAGTAATACTATAGAAAGACAGTGGTGGCAGTAATAGTGAGAAATGGCATAATTCTGAATAAATGTTGAAGGCAAAACCTACAGAATTCTCTGGCGGAATGGAAGTCAGGTATCAGAGAAAAGAAAAGAAGTTTAGAGCTGATCAACTATAAGTACATGGTTAGCAGTTAGTCAAGATTGAACGATACAGATGGAGAAGATCAGTGTTTCTTGTTATATTTTAAGAAACATTATATTGTTTTTAAATATCATAAATCCAAGGAAGTATATGGGTACAGAAGTGAGAAGATCTACAGATCAGTTCAAATTGTCTACATGTTGAGCTTTAGATGTCTACAAGACAATCAAGTGGAGATATTAGATAGGCAGTTGGATAAATAACTCTCAAGTTTAAGGTGGTAAATATATTTGGAAGCAGATTTGAAGCTATACAATTTGATGACTTTACTAAAAGAGTGTGCATAAACAGCGTAGAAAAGATGACTGAGGACTGAGCCTTGCATCACTTCATCATAAATCAGAGAGAAAAGAAGGAAACAGCATGAGAAACAGGCCTGACCAGTAAAGTAGAAGAACCAAGAGGGTCTGGAATGTTGGGAGCCCAGCAACTAAAGTACACCAAGGAAAAGCCAGATGTCAACTGTCAAATACTGTTCACTGGTAAGTTCATCAAAAGGCAGACTGAGAATTGACCATGATATTTGATACTAGGTCATTGGTGAACTTTTTGTACTTTTCTAATGACATGATGGGACAAGCCTTATTGATACATGGGTTAAGAGAGAGTTCGAGAGAGGTACTGGTGAGTGGTATTGAGAATATTTCTGTGGAATTATGCTGCAAAGAGGAATTAAGGAGAAGTGGGTGAGTAGCTGGCAAGGCAATCATTATCAAGAAATAACTTATTTTTTTTAAAAAAATTAATGTATTAGAAAGAGAGAGACAGAAACAGAGAGACAAAGAGATCTTCCATCTGCTGGTTCTCCTCATCTCCCCTCAAAATGCCTGTAATGATGAGGCTAGGGGAAGCCAAAGCCAGAAGCCTGGAATTCAGTTTGGATCTCCTGAGTGGTTGGCAGGGACTCAAGTACATGAGGCCTCACCAGCTGCACTCCAGGGTGCACAGTGCAAGAAGCTACCATCAGAAGTGGAGCCAGGACACAAATCTGAGCACTTCAATATGGGATGTGGACATCCCAAACATTGCCTTAACAGCCAGGTGAATTCTTTTTTTACATCAGTGAACTAACAGTATGTTCTTTGCCAGTAAAAATTATATAATTCAGAACAAAATAATTATATAGAGGGAAATGAGAAATGGTAATGTCCTTGAATAGATGAGAAAAGTATGGGGTTTAGTGCCTAAGTAGAAGGCTGGCTTTGGATAATTCCTCAGTAATAATATATGGGAAGGCAGAATATGTGGGTGTAGATCCTGTCAAATGAATAGGTATGAGATTGGGAGTCTAGGAAGTTCTTTGTGAATTCTTTCAAGTTTCTCAAGGAATTAAAAAGCAAGTCAATATGTTAAAAATGGGCAGAAAGAATTCTGAAGGTTTGTGGAGAAAAGATAAATGTGAAATCATCATCTAAAGAGAATGATAGCTTTTGGAAAGTGTAGTTAGATGAACTTGCAATCGCAAAGGAACCACTTGAAGTATTTGGCCATGAATTTGTTTAAACCAGTCAGCATAGTTACATTTTCTTTCAGCTTCAGCTACATCAATGTAAGTCAGGGTAAAGAGTTGTATTCTCACAGGTTGTGGTTTGGATAAACAAGGGAATGGCATGAGAGAAAAACAAAGAAGATGAGAACACTACAAGGTAGTTGTAATGAATGATAGCAAATTATAGTGCATATGTTCAGGATTACCCCTCGAAGTGACAGCTTACTCTTCTCTTAACTGAAATAAAAAGTTTAAAATTCTGTGATTTTTAACATTTTCAAAAGAATAAAAACCATGGAAATTGCCCAAGGGGGAAATTATTATTTGAATGAGTATGTGATCAGTGTGCATAATATATATTTTAATTTATTTTACTATATCTATTAAGAGAAAAATATAGCTTCATATGATCTATTATTTAATTATAATGTTTTAAATATATTAATGTTGTAAAGAAATAGTTCTATCTCTAAATGAAACTCATTGCATAAGATATCCATTAACCAAACATGTCTACTTAAATTGAAGTTAATTAAAATTAAAAATTCAGTTCTTCAGTGGCATTAGTTGCATTTCTGGTTCTCAGTAATAGCCTGGTTATTAAATAGCATAGATATAGAACATTTTCATCATTACAGAAAGCTGCAGTAGATAGTGGTGATATAAATCAGTATAAACAGATTAAAGCATTTGTTCAAACTCAAATAAATAATGGAAGAACTCAAATGCCTTGAGTTTTAAATTCAATGTGCTTTTTACTTCTGCCTCTCAATACTCAGAATAAAAATTCTGATTCTAGGAAATCTCATAAAATAATGTAAAATAGAAACCTTTCATCCTTCAACTCGCCTCAAAAACACTATTCCTCAAAATGAAAGTGCTTTAAAAATGTTTGACTTCACCTTTAACATTTGAAGGATAAATTGGTGATATATTGACTTTTAAAGTCTCACTCTCAATACATTAATATTTTCAATGATTTTTTCCAAATAACAACAATTAAAGAATTTCTTATTACTCCAAGAAGCATTATATCACCTTTTGCAATATTATTAGGATAAAGATATACATAAGTATAGAAATTAGATACTCTACAGTCCTTAAAATTATTGCTTAAGCAATTTTATTTATTTTAGTAAGAAATCAACTGAAACTGTGTGGTTGCAGTTATAGAAAAAAGGTGAGATAAAGAAAGCAAAAATTATCTAACAATTATGAAATAATTTCAGGATGAAAATAGAAAAGCAAGATGTTTGTATATTTTCTTTAAATTGACCGTGGCATTGAAACAACCTTTTAAGCATTCATGGTTGAGTAGTACACCTGCTAATTTGCCCACCTCTGGCTAACCAAAAAAACTTCTCAGTCCAGGGTTGAGTCAATTAGGCAATCTGTCACTTTAGGTAGAACAGCAGAGTCAAACCAGATTGGATTCCACAAGGGCAGGGCCATAGGCAAGGGTGAATAAATGATAGTTGAGATGGTTGCGGGAGGAGATTAAGCAGAAACAGTGATGAAAATACAAGGAATAGACTTGATATTTGGTCACTGCTCTGAACAGTCACACATATGGTAAGAAAATGACTCCAAATATTCTTTATTTCAATCTTTCATGATTTTGTGATGGGTAGGATACACATTTAATTTTAATTAGAATTAGCAAATTTTAACTAAATTTAATTTTAATTAAAACTGCAAAATTTTAAATTTAATTTTCATTAAAATTGGAAAATTTTTGCAATTTTTATATCATACATCCTCTCAAAATTTATATAAGATTTATAATTTTTAAAAGCTCTTCCCAAATTTTACTCTGATTAGTAGTATTAGAATTTTCTACATAACATGAGTAAGCATGGCTTTGAATTTTCCTAATATTCGCCAATTTTAAAGTGATAGGCCAGTGATGGGATAGGCCATATTTTATAGTGTTAAAATTTTAATTTTTTTCTGGTGTAGTATCTTTCAACTTGAATCTAAAATCCTTTTGCTTACATGGAACTGCTAAATTTAATGGTTTATCATAAAAATGCCAAATTTCTCTGTGAGGCATATTAGGTTGTAGCAGATTCAAGGAAAATTTTGTAACTTCATGCTTCTGCTTTCTTAGAGGTTATAATTTAAATCACTTGAATATTTTGATGGATTCTACTATGTTATGACTTGCATTTAAATAATAACAACATACTGGAATTTTTAAAAATGTTTTTTCAAATATACATACCTGGGAAGGAACATTTTTGGGCGGCTCTATTCTAATGCTTGGGTCCCATTCTCCAGGAGGGAGAACAGTAACCTGATCCAGAAATTCATCAATTCCTGATACCAGGTCATTACGATCTTTAGCTTTGTAAGCAACATCATGAAATACCTATAAAAGGAAAACAAATGCCATTTAGAGTTAAAACCAATTAAAACTTATAATTTTTTTATTTCCCAGTTTTCTCAACCTGATTATAACAATTTAAGAAATAGGCAGCTTTGACTCTAAAATTTGAAATGTAAATAAATAAATAAATAAATAAATAAATAAAGTTATGTCTTTTGCAACAAAATGGATGCAATTGGAGATCATTATGGTTAATTAAACAAGTCAAACACCCTCCCAAAAAAAAATCACATTTGTGATATCATACCATGATTTGTGGTAGCTAATGTATATGGCACAAAAAAGTGAATATGTAAGAGTGAAATTGACAAATTTGATTTGATGATTGTTTATAGTCCTTGGCTATATTCCTGTAGAACAGTGGTCTTTCTACTTTTTACTTATTGAATACTATATGCGGCCGGCGCCGTGGCTCAATAGGCTAATCCTCTGCCTTGCGGCGCCAGCCCACCAGGTTCTAGTCCCGGTTGGGGTGCCGGATTCTGTCCTGGTTGCCCCTCTTCCAGGTCAGCTCTCTGCTGTGGCCCAGGAGTGCAGTGGAGGATGGTCCAAGTGCTTGGGTCCTGCACCCCATGGGAGACCACGAAAAGCACCTGGCTCCTGCCTTGGGATCAGCGCGTGCACTGGCCGCAGCGCGCGGGCCGCATCAGCCATTGGAGGGTGAACCAAAAGCAAAGGAAGACCTTTCTCTCTGTCTCTCTCTCTCACTGTTCACTCTGCCTGTCAAAAAAAAAAAAAACTATACGTAGTGAAGTATTAAACATATGCTTATAAAGTAAATTGAAAAGATGCCATCATGAAAATTAAAAGAAAGGGAGAGAGGAAGGGAAGTATCATTATGTTCTTAAAATTGTATGTTTAGGCCGGCGCCGAGGCTCACTAGGCTAATCCTCCACCTGCAGCACCAGCACACCGGGTTCTACTCCCGGTCGGGGTGCCGGATTCTGTCCCGGTTGCTCCTCTTCCTGTCTAGCTCTCTGCTGTGGCCTGGGAAAGCAGTGGAGGATGGCCCACGTGTTTGGGCCCTGCACCCGCATGGGAGACCAGGAGAAAGTACCTGGCTCCTGGCTCTGGATCAGCACAGCATGCCAGCCGTAGCAGCCATTGGAGGGTGAACCAACAGAGGGAAGACCTTTCTCTCTGTCTCTCTCTCTCACTGTCTAACTCTGCCTGTCAAAAAAAAAAAAAAAAATGTATCTAAATGTATCTTTAACATACATGAAATCTGGTCTCTTTGTGTTAATAAAATATATTTAAATGTAAGTTTATTTCATTAATTCACACAGATATCTATTTTTCTTATCATTGCAGAATGAACACTGAAATTTCTGGAGGCAAGGAGTGAAGAAGAGGAAACGGAGTACGAAAGGAAGCTTATTAAATTAGAATTAATGATTTAAGTTGGGCAAAGGTTATCAGTAGGTGAGTAACTGAGAATTTCTGGAGGAAGTCCTTGCTTTAAAACAGAGATCTAAATTTGTAGCATGATTAGAAACGTTAATAATATTTATACTGTGGCATATGAAAACTAATTTAAAGCTCAATTTTGTTTCTAAGTTTGAAAAAAATGTTATGTTAGTGTCATATTGGATATTCCAGATATATTTTTTATATACAGAAAGAATGTGTTTTTTTTATTTTCTGTCTATACACACACACACTCATGTGCACACACCCACATGCACACTCCCATATTCTATTGTGCTAGTCAGTCAAGTTGTTCACCATTATTTCTGATCTTCTTCTATACATATGAGAGGATTGTACTGCTTTGCCTTCTTTGAAATGTGGATTTGCTGTGTTCTGTTTCAGTGTTCACATGTCACTTCTGAATGGAAATGATGAGTACCAGTGTGTGACTTTTCACACTTACCTGTTGTCTGGCTTAGTGACAGAACTCTGGTCCAGATAAACTTTTACAAGTCTGTCTGCCTGAGTGAGTATAAAGAGCAGAGCCCCTCTGCTAGCCCATCAGGGTCATCCAACATGACAGAAATGAACTTTTTCATGTTAAGTCTCCAAGATTTTTGTTGGTTATTCCTGCAATATAACCTAATCTCTCCTGTTTGAAGTACAGAGCAATGATATAATAAGTGGGGAAAACCAAAATAAGGATAAATAAGAAAAGTTAATTTATATGAAACATCATTTAAATATTGATGATAATTTTCATGGTTGACATAAGATGAAATGGAACAAATATTTGAGGTTAGGGACTCATATTATTCACTATGCTGGCCTATTTTACAGCGACAGGACATCTAAAAATTTCCAGGAAAATTCTGCTTTCAAATGTTCTATCACTTTTAAAAGACTTGTTTATTTCTTTATTTGACAGACAGAGAAATCTTCCGTTTACCGGCTCACTGCCCAAATGGCCCCAGCAGCCAGGGCTGGTCAAGGCTGAAACCAGGAAATCCACCCAGGTCTCCCACACGGGTGGCAGGGCCCAGACACGTGAGACACCCTCTGCTGCTTCCAGGCACAGCAGCAGGGAGAATGACGGGTAGCGGAGCAGCCGAGATCCAAACTGGCGCTCACATTTGGGATGCCCACATCGCAAGCAGTGGCCTAATCCACTGCTCCACAACACCGGCCCCTCTCAATTCAACATGCTGACAGGATGATACACTCATTTAAAAGACTTTTTCTTGATTTTCCGATTAGAAACACTATATCAAATATCACACTAACATGATAAATATAGTTACATTACAATATCAAAAATATACTAATAGCTTAGTTGTATTTTAAGAAGTAGATTTTTAAAAATATTAACATGACAAGCCATTTATTCTATTATTAATATCCTCTTCTGAAGTCTCTAAGTGGCCTTGAAATCTGATCTGAGTACTTAAGAATTGCAAATGTTCTGAGTCTAGGATTTTGGTGTAATAAGTCTCAGTATCATTTGCACTCTCCCAGTAGACCCTGGGGAAGGGCTCATGTACATCAGACAGTCCTGGAGCCACAGCTATTGGTGTCAAAATCCCCAGTATCACTCAGGTTTGCCAGTAGGACAAAGAGACAGCCCCCCTTTATCCCTTAGCATCAAGAATGAGGCCCTGGCTATCACAATCCAGAGTGTAACTGTGAAGTCTCTGGGGACTGAAGATATACACCCTAAAAAAGCCCACATTAACCTCAAAGTCACACTTCTACTCCCTATGAACTGCTGCAGACTAGAGCACTGGGCAAGCTGATACTGATTAAAGCAAAGAACTCACTAAGAGGTTATGCTTCTTGGCTTACCTAGAACCAAAGCTAAAGCAACAAACCAAGTGATACCTGCATTCCCAGTAAACAATACACTCTTTTCTAATAAAACCTATTTCGTAAAGAAGAGGGACCATTAGACTAGTTGCATGGGTGTTGATGTAGGGAAATAGGGAAGATGAAGAAGCAAGGTATAAGGATGTCTCCAAAAGAACATAATGGTTCTCCAGAATTAGATCATGATCTGAAGGAAATCTATGAAATTCCAGAAATAGCTTTCAAAATAATGAATGTAAGGAAACTCAATGCAATGCAATAGGATATAGATAGACAGCTTAAAGAAACAAGGAAATCAATAGCTGACATGAATGAAAAATTCACTAAGAAGATAGAAATTATTAAGTGAACCAAACAGAAATTTTGGAGATGAAAACTTCAATGAATGCAATAAAAAACACAATTGAGAGCTTCAACAGAAGAATAGACCAAGTGGAGGAAAGAATTTCTGTCTGGAGGACATTTGAAATAACCAATCAGGCAAAAATGAAAAGAATGAATAAAACCTATATGAAATAAGGGGTACAATTAAGCAACAAGTTAGTTCTGTTATACAGATTTCTAAAGGAGATGAGAGGGAAAAGGGTGTTAAAATAAGAGATGAAAACTTCCCCAAGCCTTAAGAGACTTGGACATCCAGGTACAAGAAGCTCAAATTTCCCTTAGCAGATTCAGCCAAAAAAATCTCCAAGAAGATCTTCTAGTCACAATGTCAAAAGTTCACAAATGAAGTACAATGAGAAAATCTTAAAGACAGTCAGAGAAAAGCATCCATTTAATATAAAGGAAAACCAATATGACTAACATCAGACTTCTCAGCAGAAACCCTACAGACCAGAATAAAATGGGATGATATAGTCAAGATCTTAAAATGAAAAAAAAAAAAAACTTTCAATCAAGAATATTATAACCAGAGAAGCTATACTTTAGAAGTGAAGAAAAAGTAAAGTATTTCCCAGGTATACAAAAACAGAAAATTAGATAATTCATTACCACCAGACCAATCTTACAACAAATTCTAAAAGCAATCCTACATTAAAAGTAAACATGATAAAATGCATGACATTACCAAATTTACCAGTACCATGCTGTTTTGATTATAACTGCCCTGTAGTATGTCCTGAAATCTGGTATTGTGATGCCTCCAGCTTTGTTTTTGTTGTACAAGATTGCTTTAGCTATTCAAGGTCTCCTGTGCCTTCATATGAATTTCAACATCATTGTTGCCAGATCTGAGAAGAATGTTTTTGGTATTTTGATTGGTATCTCATTGAATCTATACATTGCTTTTGGGAGAACGGACATTTTGATGATATTGATTCTTCCAATCCATGAGCATGGACGATTTTTCCATTTTTTGGTATCCTCTTCTATTTCTTTCTTTAAGATTTTGTAATTCTCATCGTAGAGATCCATGACATCCTTGGTTAAGTTTATTCCAAGGTATTTGATTGTTTTTGTAGCTATTGTGAATGGTTCTTTCTTAGCCATGGCATTACCTGTGTATACAAATGCTATTGATTTCTGTGCTACTTTTCCAAACTCTTCTGTGAGTTCCAATAGTCTAATCTTAGTAGAGTTCTTTGTATCTCCTAAATAAAGAATCATATCATCTGCAAAGAGGGATAGTTTGAGTTCTTCCTTCCCAATTTATATCCCTTTAATTTATTTTTCTTGCCTAATGACTCTGGCTAAAACTTCCAGGACTATATTGAATAGCAGTGGGGAGTGTGGGCATCCCTGTCTGGTACCAGATCTCAGTGGAAATGCTTCCAACTTTTCCCCATTCAATAGGATGCTAGCCATGGGTTTTTCATAAATTGCTTTGATTGTATTGAGGAATGTTCCTTCCCAAAAGCAAAGCAATTTATAGATTCAATGCGATACCAATCAAAATAGCAAAGACATTCTTCTCAGATATGGGAAAAATGATGCTAAAATTCATATGGAGGCACAGGAGACCTCAAATAGCTAAAGCAATCTTGTACAACAAAAACAAAGCCAGAGGCATCACAATACCAGATTTCAAGACATACTAAGTAGATCTTCTGTATATAAAGATAATTGAAAACGAATCTTGATGGAGAATGGGATGGGAGAGGGAGTGGGAGATGGGATGGTTGCAGGTAGGAGGTAGGTTATAGGGGGAAAAGCTGCTATAATCCAAAAGTTGTACTTTGGAAATCTATAGTTATTAAATAAAAGTTAAAAAATGCCAAGCTAACTAAGATAAAAAAAGATCAAACAGAAATAAATTACATTGAAAGTAAGCAAAATACAAATGATCAACAAAGCAAAATGCTGTTTTTTAGAAGACCAAAACAATAGACAAACCTTTAGCCAGACCAACAGAGATAAAACACAAATAAATAAAATTAGAAATGAAAAAGAGACTTTAGACCCAGCAACACTGAAATACAAAGGATCATAAGAAGCTACTATGAACAAAAATGCTAACAAGTTGGAAAACCTAGAAAAAATGGATACATTTCTGAATCCATATAATCTATCAAGATTAAATCAAGAATAGGTAGAAAGTCTAAGCAGACTCATAACAAGCAATGAAATCAAAGCAGTAATTAAGTCTCCCCTCAAAGAAAAGTCCAGGACCTGACAGCTTTACTACTGAAAGACACAACATGAAAAGAAAAGCAGACCTATCTCTCTGATGGTCATATATTAAATTTTTTCAACAAAATATTAGCAAATGGAATCCAGTACCATAAGATCATATATCACAATCAAATGAGATTTATTGCAAAGATACAATGATGGTTCAACATTTGCAAATCAGTAAGTATCATATATCACATCTACAGAATGAAGAACAAAAACTATATGGCAACCTCAATAGGTGTGGAGAAACCATTTGGCAAGACTCAACATCCCTTCATGATTAAAAAAAAAAGCTCCACAAATTAGGTATAAAAGGTGCATACTTCAAAATTATAAAGGCTATATATGACAGGCCATCATCAATATCATACTGAATGGGGAAAAACTGAAAATATCTATATCAAGACAAGGATGTATAGTTTGACCAGTCTTACTGAATATACTATTAGATATATTAGAAAGAGCAATTAGGGAGGAGGAAGAAATAAAGAACATCAAAAATATCCATGTTTGCAGATGACATGATGTTGTATGTGAAAAACCTAAACATCCCACCAAAAAGATTCTAGAACTGATAAACAATTGCAGCAGCTTTTTTGTAAACCTATGATGAATTTGTCAAAAGAGAAATGAAAAAAGAAATCCTACTCACAATAACCATCAAAATCAAATATTTAGGAATAAATTTAATTACAGAAGTGAAAGATCTCTACAATGAAAATTATAAAACGTTGATGAAAGAAATCTTCGAGGACACAATAAATTGTAAATACATTTTCATTAATGGATTGGAAGAATTAATGTACTTAAAATGTCTATACTGCCTTAAGTAAACTACAGATTCAATGCAATACTTATCAAAATACCAATGACATTCTTTATAGAATGAGTAAAAACAATTCTAAAATTCATATGGAATCACAAAAGATTCAGAATAGCCAAAGTGATCCTGAGCAAAAAAATCAATCTGGAGGCATCACAAAGCAATCATAAAGCTATGGTAATTAAAATAGCATGATACTGGCATTAAAAGTGACACATAGAACAATGGAATAGAATAGACAGCCCAGAAATTAACCCATTTTAGCCAACTGATTTTTTTATAAAAGTACCCGGACCACACAGTGGAGAAAGAATAATCTCTGAAATAAATAGCATTGGCAAAACAGAATGTATATATGTAGAAGAATGAAATTAGATCCCTTTCTGTCACCATATAAAAAAAAACTCAAGATGAATCAAAGACCTACCTTTAAGATCTGAGACCATGAAATTACTAGAGGAAAACATGGGGAAACCACTTTTAAGACATTGGTGTGGGTGATGAATTTTTGGATATATCCCTTCAAACATGTTTTTACTACTCTTGGATCTATCATCTTTCATACAGTTTCTTTGAATGAACATTCAAGATCCTTGATAAATCCTGTTGGCATTTCCTTTGGAATTGCATTGATTTCTGCCACCACCATTGTTTGCCTCGGCTGTGGCAAAAGTGTCTTTAGTGGCTTCCCTGCTTTTATCCTTGCTTTTCCACAGTCATCTGAACACTGCACCCAAGTGATCATTTACGAATGTAAGACAAATCATGTCAATTCTCTACTCTAAACCTTCCATTTGATTCCCAAGTCATCTAAAGTCCTTGTATGACCTATAAATACCCTTCACAGCCTGGCATCCCTTATCTCTGACCTCATCACCTCCTGCTCTCTCCCTTTTCATTCCTGCCCAGCTGTTCCAGGCACAGTCTCCTCTCAAAGTGTTTGCCCTTTTTTATCATTTTGGTTGGGAAGGTCTTCCCTCAGTTATCTGTGCCATTTGCTCCCTTTCCTCCTTTAGGGTTTTTGCTGAAATATCTCTTCAACAAGACCTTCTCTGATCACTTTAATTTGCAGTTTTTCTCATCCCACCTTTAACTCCTTTTCCTGCTTTCAAGATTTTTTTCCATAGAATTTATTTTCGTACATCATATATTTTACTTATTTATATTTTAGTCAGTCTTTGTAATATATTATTGGCTCAATGAAAAAGACAGCTTTTTTTGCCCACTCCTGTATTCGCAGCATCTCTAAGAGTATGTGATAAACAATTCACATTCAATAAATATTTACTAAATGAGTTAATGAATTAACAAAATGAGTAGGGATTTGTTGTATAGAGACCAAGATCACAATAAAGTCACTATCATCAAGGCAATGTGACATTAGCACAGAGACAGATGATTGATTTTGGAAAGGCAGACATTTCTATCAAGTGAAAAAGAGATAGACTAATCAATCAATGTCACTGAGCCAAGTGATTATCTACATAAAAATGAAATAGGATCTCTACCCACAGCTCACATATAGATTGGGGTTGAGAAATAAGTATAAAACTCATTGAACATAAGATAGAATAATAAATTTATGAACTCAGGGAAAATAATAATAGAAATCTTAGAGACTTATTACCAAAACAAGAATAGAAAAAAATTATAGATGTTCTTCATGGGAAAAAAAGAAAGAAGGGGTATTTAACAATGTTACATTGCATATATAATAGAATACTTTGTAAATGATTACCTTACTAACAGCAGTCTCAGTAGAGTAAGAGTGGCAAAAATCAGACTGCAATAAGAGATGAAAGCTAAAATATTCAGAACCTAGTAGAGACTACTACTTCAAAATTCTTGAGATTCAAATGTAAACACTTATTCAATGGAAATGCTATGTTACATAGTAGAGATTCTAACTTTAAAGATGAGGAAGACTTGGAAATTCATTTCATGAGTATTTCTTAAGTAGCTAATATGCACTTGGGCATGCTTTCTGAATGAATAGCAAGGGATAGTGTTGACTTAAGATCTACAAAAGGGAGAAAATTGGCAGCTCAAAAATTCACTATAAAGAAACATTAAATGCTTTAGGAGATAAATATATTTACCCCGAATGCACATCATACAATATATACATGTAATGAGACATCGCATAGTACCCTATACACATATACCATTATATAAATTTTAAGACTTTCACATTTGTTTAAAATAAATGAAAAAAAACAAAATGAATTCATAAATACTTACTCAATATTTTTAAATTTTAAGTTCTATTATGGTAAATAACAACGTATGAATATGAACTGATGCTCTTTTGGGTGCTTGTTTTTTCAGAATGTAAAGGGATAACTACATTAGTTCAAATGCTCATAATAACAAATCATGATTCATCTCTAGTAAAGCTCAAATGTAAAGAAAATGGATTATTGGATTGACTGTACATAAGATATTTTAACAAAGCACATATGTATTCATTAACTTATTTTTTTAAAATTTGAACTCTTATTGATCATCAGATATTATGCTAAGTCTGAAAATATAAAAGGAAAAGATAGTCTGCCTACAAGGAGTTTACAATACAAACAGAAAAAAGACAGAGGTAAGCTCAACAAATACTAATTTGAGAACTTGGCAACATCAGGGCACAAAATTAATTTTAAGCAGCAACTTCTCTAACGAAATTCAATTTGTAATGCAATGCAATCCACAATTTTCCTACCAAATTAAACTATATAGAACAACTTATTCAATTGACTAATAATTAGATAGGCAAAATAATTGTTCCACCTGGGCTTTGAAAAATAAATAAAAGAATTCCTTTCAAAAACTTACAAACAAGCTTTATAAATCAGTGTCCTATTATAATTGACATGTCCTATTATAATTAACAGCTCTACTCTCAACTTTTTGGTTGGGTTTCTGCATTTCCATCCCATTACTCATAAAATATTACAAACTGGGGCCGGCACTGCAACTCACTAGGCTAACACTGCGCCTGCGGCGCTGGCACCCCAGGTTCTAGTCCCAGTTGGGGCGCTGGATTCTGTCCCAGTTCCTCCTCTTCCAGTCCAGCTCTCTGCTGTGGCCCGGGAGTGCAGTGGAGGATGGCCCAAATGCTTGGGCCCTGTTCCCGCATGGGAGACCAGGAGGAAGCACCTGGCTCTTGGCCTCGGATCGGCACAGCGCGCCGGCCTTAGCAGCCATTTCAGGGGTGAACCAATGGAAGGAAGACCTTTCTCTCTGTCTCTCTCTCTCTCTGTCTCTCTCTCTCTCTCTCTCTCTCACTGTCTAATTCTACCTGTCAAAAAAAATTACAAACTGTCCTAAGTTGAGCTAACCTTTAAGACTAAGGAACTCCCATCCCAGTTTTCATTAGATGGCTGATTCTCATTCACAAATTAGGTATCTCTCATTAGTCAAAGAAATTGATGTAAGTCCATTCTCTGTTCTCATTCTAACATGTATACAACATGAATATTTCCCTGTTCTATGTCTGCTTGATTAGATAAACAGTAACTTTGAAATTGACATTTTCCTACTAAGAAAATCTTGATTCCCCACTTGGGAAAGAGAGAATGAGAAGGTGAAAGAAAACCCGGGCATTCATGCATTTCCCTTGACATAACACGCTTCTTTCATCTTATATCCCCTATATCTTATAGGTAATGTACCATCCTTATATCTTAGAAGGGGAGAGAGTTTATGTTAGAAATATACTAAAACATGAAATAAATATTCCTGAAAGTAACAGTATTCATACTTGTAAAATACAAAAAAGAATATTTTTTGTGATACTATGAAAACACATGATATTAGTATGGAAACACTAAAAGCAAAGATACAAAGAAAGTCTTTTCATAGAGTTCTAGATCAGGTGTATGGGGCTAATGAAGCTTTTTATTCATTCTCCTATCTTTTCTCAGGTTTAGTAAATAGAATGTTTCTCATTGTAGTGAATTCAATAGTGTCCTCCCAAAATACATGTCAACCTGAAAGCTCAGAATATAATTCTATTTGAAATAAGCATATTTGCAAATATAATTAAGGAAAAAAAGGGAAGATGAAATCATCCTGGATTAGGGTGTGTCCTAAATTCAGTGACAGCTATTTATAACATAAAATGTGAAAACACGAAAACACATGGCAGAACAGCACCATGAGCTACCAGAAGCTAGAAAGAGTAAGAAGGGTCTTCCTGTAGAGCCTTCAAAGGGAGTGTAGCCCTGCTGATACCTTGATGTCAGACTTCTGTTCTCAAAAATGTGAGAGAGGAAAAAAAAAAAAAAGCTTAGTGTTTCAAGCCACACAGCTGGTGGTAATTTTTTATGTCAGCCATGAAATTAATGTATTCTTAAGTTGGTTTTTTTTTTTTGGAAATTGATGAAAAAAATGCTTTTTTTTTTTACCAGTTTTTGTTTTCCTAGAAGTAAATATCAATAGCTATTTCATATAAAATCATCAAACATAATTTGAACAGATAAGAATTTAGATTGAATCCCAAGCACAAGTTCAAATTTTCAGATTTCATAAACAATGTACAATATTCACTGGTCCTTATTATGGAATTTGAAATATTTTTCAGCTATGTTGAATAAGAAATATTATTAAATTATTTAGATGATATCCAAGAAAATATTAAATTCCTTTTGTTCATTTACTCTTGAATTTTAAGTTAATGCAAACTTTTGCATCTGTTCTTTCCTTTAACAGGAAGTAAGAACACATTTCTGTATCATACTGGGGAGTATAAATCAAAGAAAACAGTTATATACTACTACATTTATGTTCTGTTCTTATTTTTAAGATCTTACATTTTTGAGAAATATATCTCTGAGAAGTTGATGAAAGCTCTTTCCAGTCCAAAAAAAAAAATCCACATACACATTTGCTTATATAAGAAAATGTGTACGCTTTAGGAGGGAGATCACTAAACCCTTGAAATCTATCTACAGCTCCACTTAGTTTAGATTTTTAAATTGGGGCCAGTGTGGTGGCATAGCAGGTACAGCTGCCACCTGGCAATGCCAGCGTTCCGTTTCAGTGACAGGTCATGTTCCAGTTCCCTGTTAATGGCCTGGGAAAAGAAGGGAAAGATGGCCCAAGTGTTTAAGCCCCTGTCATCCATGTGGGAGACCCAGATGAAGCCGCTGGTTCCTGGCTGCAACCTGCCTCAGGGCTACCTGTTGCTGCCATCTGGGGAGAGAACCAGAGACTGGAAGAGCTCCACCATTCTCACACCACCACCACCACCACCACTCCATGAAACTCCACTTTTAAAAAAATACTCCCAGGTTAAGAACATCTGAATCTACATAAGGCAATTATAGAGATGTGAAAGATATTCTGTAGTTTTTTGGTGTGATGTGTACTATTAGGTAAACTATCATTGTTTTTTCCTTATACCTTGAAAGTACTTTGCTTAAAACATGATTTATAATATTGACAATGATGCTTACTTTGGCAGCACTTATTCTATGAGGAATATTAACATATTCTAATTTAATTAAATGAATTTTCTTAATATGAAGTTTTAAAATATTATATTCATATGCGTTAATTTATTCTGTGTTCAAAACAAATTTTCCACAAGGAATTTTTATAGCAGAGTATGAAGGCATGGGAGAAATACAGAGAAATCTGATTCAAAGTAAATTATCATGAAAACAGGATCTCCAAAAGTTATGTGTCCCTACTAGGAGAGAATGATCCAAATAAACTTAAAAAAATACCTCATCTGTCATTAGGGTTGCAATTGATCTGCCAATCTCATGGTACTGTTGACCCTTTCCTAGGGGTCCCAGAAGAATGAACAAAAATCTGTAAAAAAGAAGAAAAAGAAATGTTTCCAGAAAGAATTATAAAAATAATGTTAGTAGCACAGTATTACTCATCTCAAAGTAATTAATTAAATGAGAATTCTGAAATTCTTTCATGGTTTTTAACAGTTAATTATTATTTTGAAACATTTTACAGTGACTGACTCTAATGCTTAAGATTCTTGAGCAATGCAGACATATGGTTATTTTTATCCCAATATTTCCCCAGTTAGTTATCTATATAGCTTATGCAGTTGATACTGAGAATTTTAAGGATTCTAAAGTCCTTAGTGGAAGCAGGTGGGAAATTAAAATATGTTTCAACATTTCTGAACTAGAAGGAAGAAAATTCAGCTGTATGAAAAATAGAGAATAATTCAAAGGGGGAAAAAGAGGTAACACAGGAGTATAAACAAAAGCAGAATATATGGTCAAAAATAGTAGGTATATGTAAAATTTATATTGCCTATAAAATTATTGTCAGGAATCAAACATCAGTTAGGCAGATAAAATGAGTTAATAATCTATTAATTCCAATGCTAGGGAAATAAAATTAGCAATTGTACTATAATACTCCATCTAAATTAGCTTGAAGTTCTGGCAAATTCATCATTACAACTTGTACTTTTAAAGAAATCAATATGTTCTCTAACTTTAGAGATGTGGTAATTGCCCTGTCTCTGAGAAGGTCAATGCTTCAGGAAAATTGTGAAAATTAAAGTATGCCCTACATTCTGTGGTATAATGATATGATGTTAATTTGTTAAATGGTTTATGCTATTAAATGTGAAGACTAATGGCTTTATTAGGTGTTCTGAAGTAACTACTATAATTCAATCCTTCATTTGGTTATGATTTTAAAAGTTTGTATATATTTTTACATGAGGCAGATATTATACAATCATAATAGGTTATGACACTAATTTTTTGTGTCAGTGTTAACTGACTCCAAGTCAATCTGTATTATATAGGAATATCCACTATACATTAAAAACAGAAATAGTCTACTATAGTAGCAGATGATTTATCAACTATCATAGCTTCAAGTAATCTCTTAACCTATGGTATCTTGCTATTTTTCAGGCTTCTATTTCATGGTTATTTTTAAAGCCCTCAAAAATTATTTTATGACATTTCTATGTGTTGCCAATATATTCATGGCATGCCCTTTTGTTCTCCTAAGAAGGGATAATTTGGAACCCCGAATAAATTGTTTTACCTATCTTAGTAATCTTACGTCTGTCATTATTCTCTTTGTCTAACTTATCTGCCATTTTTCACTTTCTTAACTAAATAGTCTACTCTTTTGATTCTCTCCTTACAGAGTCACTCTATGGTGCCCCTAATTTTTCTTCCATTTTTCTGTACACATTTGCAATGTGTGTAAGAAAACAGGTCACCTAAACCTGATATTTCTCAAAGGGAGGGCATAAAGTCCCATGATGACTTTTTTTTAGCCCTGCAAATTTTTCTTTTCTGTTCACTGAAATACAGGAACTATTACTGTCGTAAACAGCTACCATTTACTCAAAGTTCACCACACACCCTCCTGATTGGTAGAATGCAATGACTACTTTTATTACTGAGAAAGAATTCTATACTTCTAAAATAATGTCTGTATAATTAGTACATTTGACATCTTAAATCTGAATTCCGGGTTCCCAGAAGCTCTGAATAGTTTATAGGTTGTGCATTAAAAAATATACTCTTAATCACAGTCAGCTGCACTTTGATACACTCAGTCCATCCTTCTCTTTTTAAAAAGAAGTTAGTTTGTATCAGAATCCTCAGTATCCCTCCACCAGAATAGACAGAAACTTCTCTCTATAACCTGAATGGTAACTAAGTTCCTCTCTCAAACCAGAGTCCCATAAAGGAATCCTGAATCTCATTCCAGCCAGCTGAGTCTTAGCAAAATGAGGCCTATCTTGGCTGATCTATTTCATATCTGTGGAATAGCTAATCCATTATCAAAGCATGAGTGATATCATTTGCTATGTTTTGAGTTAAGGACAGAGATCTACATAGGGAACTTATTCGACAAATCTAGTTGCCATAACACCTGAGTGTTTATCATTTTATCTTGGCTAAGGCATTCAATGTTTGGAAGAGGAAGCACTCTGGATTCATGAGACAGCCCTAGTGTCAAACACAAGCCTTCAGCACGTAGGAAATGGGGCCCTAGACGATATGTTTCACTGTGAATACAAGACCAGAGTCAAGGCTATCTGTAGAGAGGAATCATATTTAATGGTGGCAATTGGGGAGAAAACAAGGTTCCTGAATAAGTTACCGGGAACCTGATGTGCCAAGGAAGTCAATATTCAGTTTATTTCATCTTTCTTTCATTCTTTTTTTTTTTTACCATGTCTACCCATGGAAAGCATATATTTATAAAAACAGGGAGAATGATAACGTTACTTAATTGCACTAGAATTTTGAAGGCCTACCCTTACATAAGCAAAACTGTAGAAACTGATCTTTGAGCTAGACCGCATTCCCATAAAGAATTCTCTTTCATAAGCAGATAGTTTAATGTAATCCTTGAGGAATTTACCTAAAACATAAAAAAGGGCTTGTATAGTTAAATAGATGAGCGTACCTCGAGGTGAGAAGCATGCTTAAAATAAAACACAGATGTTTGAGAGGGAGGAGGAAAGGATAAACTTATTATTCCCCACAAATGAAAAGAGACAACTATTTTGTGGGTTACATGTTAGTTACTAGCCAAAACTCCAGTGGGAAATGATATTTAATCCTCATTTTTCCCCAAAACAATAGCTTATGGCAAATTTTCAAAATGCTCTTCTACTTTTTACCTGGTTGGAATTGGGACTTCGGCCAGTCCTTGAAGCAAGACAGCTGGCGACAACCTAACAAACGCCACTACAGTCCTATCCAAGAACTCCAGTTCTCCCACTAAGATGTTTGACGCTTCAGCACCTGGAGGGATTTTTTTCATAAAATGTAGATCGACCTGTGAGCATTGCAAAGTAAATAAAAGGATATCAAAACTGGAAAAACTGGATAAATCATATCCTAGCAGGATGCTTCACATAAGATAATCCATCTATATCTATATAAAGACACCCAACATCTCATTTGCCCTTTTGTCTATAATAATAACTTTTCCTTTACTTTTGTGTTATTTTAATTTGACATTAATAAGATGAATACTTCAGATGTTTATTCATAATTCCTTTTAGAAGAATATTCGTTAGTATCAGAAACCTTGAAATTTTAGGTGGGACAGTATATGCAGTTAAATTCACTTTAACCACAACTTAATTAATATTTGTCAATAGATTTAATATCTTCATAATACATTATCTTAAATTCTGTATGATATATATTTCAATTAATCCTCAAAATATGCATACTTCAAAATATATGTAAGCACGTTTCTCTTTATAGAACAATTTATGACTTTAGCCTTCATATTTATTACAATTGCCCTATATTCTTTACATTCTGTGTGGCCTGATAATTCTTCAACTCTCTACTTTACCATCTGAGAATTTAGATTTCACAGAGTAAAGAAAACAAGAATTAAAGCATTAATATTTGGAGCTGCTGAAGTGCCATATTTGAAGTTCTGATATGAGATGCCTGTGATTGAAATGAATGCACATAAAACATGAGTGATCATTAACAAGAGAGGGTATAAACTGAACAAATGAAGTTCGACAAATGAATGTAAAATATCTTTAAGAGTAGATAGCACTTTTGATGAATAGGACCTAAGTAAAAACCAAGCACTGACTTCAAAATAAATTTTATCAGGCCTATTTCTTGTTTCTGATTCAACTGAGTTGCTTTTTATAGAACTGTCTTTAGGGGAATAAGAATTTATGTGCTATACTAATTGGTTTTATGCTCTGTTAATGAAATGGGGACCAACGATTGAAGCAAGAATAGCCAAGAGAGAGAAGAAAGAGCTTTGGCAACTATAAGTGAGACTGAGATATTTTTAGGCCAAATATTTTTTTATGTTTGATGATTTGAGCATACTTTTCCAAGAAGTTTAAAATTTTAAACTTTTAGGAGTACCTTAGAAAATCCATAGCCAAGTTACTAACTGCATTGCTTTCTGAAATTGAGACCTCAGTAAATCTATTTAGAAGGCTTATAACTAATTCTATAGCCCAAGGTATGGAATATACATTTGATCACAAGGATAAAATATAAAAAAAAATCTGTAGTACTCCATCCATCAAAAAATCACATAGAACCAATATTATATTTTATTTTTAAAAGATTTATTTATTTGAAAGAATTGTATATAGAGAGGAAGAGACAGACAGAGAGAGAGAGACAGAGAGAGAGAGAGAGAGAGAAATCTTCTGTCCACTGATTCACTCCCCAAAAGGTGACAACAACCAAGGGTAGACCAGGCCAAAACCAGGTCTCTTACATGTGTTCAGGGGCCCAGGCCCTTGGGCCATCCTCCACTGTTTCTCAATCACATTTGCAGGGAATTGGGTTGGAAATGGAGCAGCTGGGACTTGAAGCAGAGCCCATTTGGGATGCTGGGGTCACAGGCAGCAGCTTTACCAACTATGCCACAGCATTGACTCCCCAATATTATGTTTTAAAGGAAAGGAAGAATTATTTAACAAAGCAAAGTTGCCTACAAAAATATAGGATAATTATAAATTTCAAATTTTAAATCTATAAATATACCTCCAAATATAAATTTAAAAAGCCAAAAAAATACATTGGAAATGTTATACAACGCAAATCAAAACCATAATGAGGTTTCACCTCACCCCAGTTAGAATGGCTTACATACAGAAATCAACCAACACAAGATGCTGGTGAGGATGTGGGGAAAAAGGGACACTAACCCACTGCTTGTGGGAATGCAAACTGGTAAATCCGCTATGGAAGTCAGTTTGGAGATTCCTCAGAAACCAAATATAACCCTACCATATAACCCAGCCATCCCACTCCTTGGAATTTACCCAAAGGAAATTAAATTGGCAAATAAAAGAGCTGTCTGCACCTCAGTGTTTATTGCAGCTCAATTCACAATAGCTAAGACCTGGAATCAACCTAAATGCCCATCAACAGAAGACTGGATAAAGAAATTAAGGGACATGTACTCTATAGAATACTACACATCAGTAAAAAAAAAAAAAAAAATGAAATCTGGTCATTTGCAACAAAATGGAGGAATCTGGAAAACATTATGCTGAGTGAAATAAGCCAGTCCCAAAGGGACAAATATCATATGTTCTCTCTGATCGGTGACAACTAACTAAGCATAAAAAAGGAAACCTGTAGAAGTGAAATGGACACTGTGAGAAACAGTGACTTGATCAGCCCTTGTCCTGACTGTCGAGGAATAATTTACTATTTTTTTTCCTTTTAGTATTTTTTGTTTTACTTAATACCATTGATTGAACTCTTTAATTAACACACAATTATTCTGAGGCATTTAAATTTATCTGAAAAGTGATCCCTGTTAAATATAAGAGTGGGAATAAGAGAGGGAGGAGATGTACAGTTCAGCACATGCTCACTCAGACTTACCCCTAATGACAGAGTTAGAAATGTGCCAGGGGATTCCAATTCAATCCCATCAAGAACATAATCTTTTAATTTATAGGCAATAAAAGTGTTTATTTGAATAAGTTAAGTTTTGTGAACTTCATTATGTAATATGGTTTAAGATTTAAAAGCAAGATTTTAGAGTCAGAGACCTCTAGCCAGAGTGGCATGGAGGAGTGCTTTTGTATTTAGTTTTCAAGGTAAGAGAAATGCACACATTAAAAGTACTTTAAAATGTAATGCTTTACATTTTTACTATAATGCAGTTTCCCAAGAAGGGAATAAAAGATGTTCCATATACTATTTTCCCCATGAGAAAACATAATAATATAATCTTCATAAGGTTTTTAGGGCCTAGGAGAATGAACAGTTCACCACCCTACCCCACCTGCCAGTGGTATAAACCAATCATATAATATTAATATACTGAACCAGATTTTAAAATAAGAAATGAGATTTTAAGAAAATTTATAATTGATAATCAAGGTGAACTGTATTAGTAATACCTGAAGCTTAAATTTGACATAGAAATCTTTCTTTAAACTCATTTATTACTCCACACATGCTGTGGTCTTGAGTATTAAAGTCTGTGACTCAGACAAGTAGCAGTTAAAAAATAACTGCCTTTAGCTGATATTTAATTAAATCAGGAAATTAATAGTATATGTTAAAAATAGTCTCATAACAGAAATGATATGATTTTTTTAAAATTACCCATCTACTATGTAATTGATACCAATTATTTAGAAAAGTATCAAAATTCAGAGAATTTAATTCAAGAGTAGTAATTGGACTTAAAATGTAATCTATTACAGTTACATATCAAGGGTAGTCATTAAGCTATATTCTTCCTTGAGCAGGCATGTATTTGGGAGATAATAAATAATATATTATCTAACTATTATCATCTATATCTGTATATTCTATTAATCCTGGGTAGCTATATATTTTTATATTTTTGTTACTAAATAATCCTTGAAAAATCTTATTTGGCAATATACTTTTTCAATACAATGTTCAAGGACCATGACTTAACATTCATAAGATTGTAACTACCTAAAACAGCCTGGGGACCTAGGTTAAATTATGATAATCCTCAGTGGACTAAACACTTGGAATAGACACAGAAATCCTGGCATTTTCTGATCCTCTGAACAGGATCTTGCAGGAACCAAGCTACACTCTAAAGTCTAGATTTGCACTCATGCTTCTGGGTACTCCAAACCCCACTTTTACACTAAGAAGGGGAAGATCTTTTACTTTTAAACATTCAAAATGTGAATGAAAAACAGTTGTATCTCAAGGAAACAAGATCATACAGAAGACCACGGTGGAGATAGAAGTGTCTGGGCAAGGTACATACCAAGAGATGAAAGAAAAACCGACAGAATTTTAGGGAGAAAGTTTAACCCCTATTCCCATTTTAAAGTTCAAGAAATTTAAGAGATCCTCAAGAAGAACTTATGTCTGTTTTTTTTTTTTTTTTAATTTACTTATTTGGGGGCCAGCGCTTTGGCGCAGCAGGTTAAAGTCCTGGCCTGAAGAGCAGGCATCCCATATGGGCACTGGTTCTAGTCCCAGTTGCTCTTCTTCTGATCCAGCTCTCTGCTATGGCCTAGGAAAGCAGTAAAAGATGGCCCAAGTCCTTGGGCCCCTGCACCCACGTGGGAGACCCGAAAGAAGCTCCTGGCTCCTGGCTTTGGATCAGCGCAGCTCTGGCCGCTGCGGCCATCTGGGGTGTGAACCATCGGATGGTGTGAACCATCAGATGGAAGACCTCTCTCTGCCTCTTCTCTCTCTGTGTAACTCTGACTTTCAAATAAATAAATAAATCTTTAAAAAGTTTACTTATTTGAAAGCCAGAATTATACAGAGGGAGGAAGTGACATGCAGACACACACACACACACACACACACACACCACACACACACAGAGAAAGAGAGAGAAAGAGAGAGAGAGAGGGAGAGAGAAATCCACCACCCACTGGTTTACTCCCCAAATTCCCACAAAGGGTACAGCTGGGACTGGCTGAAGCCAGGAGTTTGGAACTCCATTTGGTTCTCCCACAAGGGTGGTAAGGGTCCAAAATATTTGGGCCATATTCTGCTGCTGCCCTGGGCATATTAGCAAGGATCTTTTTAGGACATGGAGTAGGTAGAACTTGAACTGGTGCTCATATGAGATGCCTGCATTGCCGGTGATAGATCAACCCATTGAGCCACAACTCTGGCCCTGAGAAATGAGGTCTTGAGAATAACTGGCCAGTGATCTTGAGTAGCTCTCTTAATCTCTCTGGGATTTGGCTTTCTCACCAACTCAATGAGAGGATGTCTAAGGTTTCCTACAGTTCTACCATGTAATAATGCAACTCTTTGTAATACATTTTACATTCTAACAATAGAGGCAGAAGAAAGTCTTCTGTACACAGAAAATTATGTGAAACCTTCTTTGGATCATTTGAAATAGGAAATATATGACCTCCATAAAATAGCTATCTTCTATGGTCAGTTTGTGAAACAAAGAAACATATACTGTCTTGACACATCTGATTCTTGAATACATTATAAGAAGAGCTAAACCCTGACAGCTAAGATTATCCTTGAATGAGTAAATTTGATGGGCCAATCCACGGAAGGGATTCAATATATGTAGATAACGTATAGGATCAAATCACATGAAATGAATAGCCTTTCTTTAACTTAACTTCTCTAAATTTGATGGGGTGTGGAAGCTACATATTAAAGCTTCAAATACCTAAATGGACAAAGAAACCTAGAAATTAGCTGAGCTATGATAAATTCATTGATAAATTGAAATCATTAAGCTAAAAAATGTTTAACTTCCACTTCTGCAATATCTAGTAGTAAAATCTGTTTCCACAATGATAAATCACAACTGTTCTTTCCAAACCCTACTTCTCTACTTTCTCAAGCTGTAAAGAGTTCATCTTTTTTTTTTTTTTTTATTTCAAAACTAAAGGCCTAAATGTTCTTGCAGGATACATTCAACAAATACATCCCAAATACTCTTCAAGACACTAAAGACCCAGTAAAGATCAAAACATATTAAATCCTGGTCCGGCATTTGACACCCATGTTTCCAGTATAACTAACAACAGTATCCGTAGTAGTACTAACATTTTGCTGAGCACTTTCTATTTGCCCAGTACTCTTCCAGGCTCTCTTTTTATATTATCTCATTAAACTCTACAATGAAACTGTAAATAGTTATTAATCATTATTTTGTAAGTAAGAAAGCTGAAATTTAGAAAAGTTCTCCAAGATCAGACAGCTTACAAATGATAGAGTGCGGATTAAATAACTCTTTCTTAAAAAGCTATGCTCTTTCCAATGTGTCATATTAAAGACTGAGAAGACACCTGGCTAGCACTAAGCAAGAGATTCTAGAAATTTTAATTTGGTTATTAAAACAGGAATGCATAAGTGAATGGAAATGCAATGAAGAATTAAAGGATTAAAGGAAGAAAATCTATTTTTCACTCTTTCTGTACTCCTGATTGTTGTGAGGAATCTGAAGATGAGACAACTGTCTCCAGTTGGCAATATTCCTTTATGTTCCTAAGTGATAAAGAGTATTTATGAAGGATGCAAAGATAGGTCACACAACTTAAAAAAATTAATATGGAGATAGAAAATTCAATGTAATAGGTTTATATTACTTTTAAAAGTTAAAATATAATAGATTTCAAAGGATGAACTATGTGGTTTATAATCATTATTTTTTGAGAATGTTAAATTTGCCCTTGTTAGACTGTTAATGCTTGTATAAATAAACAAGAAACTTTTATGATTGCTGTTAAGATATTGTTTCAATTTAAGAATGTCAGAAATTAAAGATATAGTAGTTTGTGACAATTTTATTCCAACTTGCAGATGAATGAAGATGTAATGTTTTAAAAGGTAACTTTTAAAGTGGCAGATGGAATACATTTGAATTGACCTTAATATTTGAATCACATGCCTCCACACAGTGAAATGAGCTTTGAACCACTGTAGAAATATATCCCAAAAATGCCCTCACCTCTCTCTCTTGCTGGTGTGGAGGTCCTTTTTCATGCCTTTGTTTCATCCCACATGGACTAGTTTGCCCCTTTTGTTGGCCTCCCAGTCCCTGCACGCATAATTAACAGACTTAAGCTGGTACACCATGCTCCCACAGAGACTCCGCCAGGCACCAGAGAGCATGCACATAACTAGAATTAGATCATGTAGGCATTGACATGGGGACTGGAACACAGGTCAAAGGTTCAGAACCTCGATTCAGGTTATTTCCTTTACGGCTGCTGCCCATTCCCACCTCTTCCCACTGTTACAATTATTGCTAGTATTAAGGGAATTATTAAAATATTTCACTAAGTTACTACTCAGAGTTGCAGCCACTCAGATAAGGAGAATGGTCCACCCTCCTTTTTTTTGGTCATATTGAAACTCCTCTTTACAATTCTTACTGTGCCATAATGTAACAACAGTGCATATACAATACCAGGAATATGTTAGCCAAAAGCACATTATATTCATTGACTAATTATTTTCTCAAAACAGATTCTGTCTCAGTTAGAGGTATCCCTCCACATACTCAGTCCTTAATACATTTTTATTCAAAACTCTGTACAGTTTTACCTTGTTTGCACAGGATGTCCTTACACTAATGCCTTTCTCTGTATTATAATTACAATGAAGCATTATATTGTGAAATGCTTTCCCACAAATAAAGAAAAATTAATTATGAAAACAAAATGAGCAACAATTTTAAACAATATCTTAAATTTCTTTAATATTCTCTATAAGGTTCTTGTTCTTGTTATTGGAAAAGATACATTCTACCAAGTGGCTGAATACTGAAGATTATGAGTAAAATCCTGTGGGCTTAATGAAATAGAAATAATAATTTAAAAATTTGACAGTTTAAAGCTTTGGCTAAGAAACAAAAAAAGTACATGTAAAAAATTGTGCCAACACCTTTTAAAATGGGTAGTAATCTCTAATAGCAATTTAGCAGCTTACTTAAATGAGAGGGAAGAATGCTTACCTTGCTAAAATCAACAGTGCTGTTTTCTCTGCTAACATCATTTTTGTTTTCAACACTGGCTGGAGCAGACTGAGGAGAGACAACCTGACCTGCTAAAAGAGATTGTTATTACAGAATACAAACAATTACTTACATAGTTCTAGACATATTGAGTGAAATATGAACTTCAATTAAAACTAGACTAACAGGTTTCTTAATGAGTTTATGATGTGAGCATGAAAGGTCAATATAAATAGATTTATATCAATATGAAAGTTCTTATTTATCAGTTCCAGATAGAAATGGGAGAATTCAGTTGAGAAAATTGAATTAAATTTACAGATTAAATCTCTAAAATATTAGTCTACACAGAGAAATCATCTATGAAAATACCTAAATACAACTATGAATTTGCAATAATTTCTAAATACCAATTAAAGCTATATAAAAAAGACAAGATAGATGTCTGTTAAGATTTCAGCTCAAACTGAAAAAATTTAAATGTAAAGCATAAGAAGACAAACATTTGTCTGAAAATTGCACAGCATGCTTTTAAATTTTTATTGCATCTAAATAGCCAAACAAATAAGAAAAGGTTATTTGGCAATAACTTTTAGAGATTTCTGTAGGTGGGATTCAGTTAAAAGTATGGTAGATAGATTCTGGGAAACTTCCACCAACTTCCCAGAAAATCTATGAATATTCTTCCCCTCTATTAGGATGTACCTCCTCTTTCCTGAAACCATCCATGTACTGTTAAATACAGTTTACAGATGGGACCATCCCCTCTGCACTCTGTGATGTGAGAAAATATCAATAAATTTGAATTGTGTAAGTTTTCCATTAATGCTAACTGAAGATTATTTTGCAGTTCTTTTTCACATATTATTTTAGTGGATGGTAGAGCTGGAAATGTGACAATGACTAGATAGTTTAAATTCCACCATTCACTATGAAATCTTTTTTTTTAAGATTTTATTTATTTATTTATTTATTTATTTAAGAGGTAGAATTACAGAGTGAGGGAGAAACAAAGAGAAAGGTCTTCCATTCTCTGGTTCACTCCCCAAATGGTTCCAATGACCAGAGCTGAGCTAGATCTGAAGCCAGGAGCTTCTTCTGCATCTCCCACATGGGATGGGGGCACAAGCACTTGGGCCATCTTCCACTGCTTTACCAGGCCATAGCAGAGAGCTGGATCAGAAGAGGAGCAGCCAGGACACAACAGGCACCTATGTGAGATGCCGGCGCCCTAGGCGGAGGCTTAGCCTACTATACTCACTATGAAATCTTACTTGCAATCACAGGCAATCTGAGATCTGTTCACAGTTAACAATTAAATGACAAAAATAAACTAGATTTACTTATTTCAAATGTATCCCTCTTCTTTAACTTCTTATTTTCACTTGCTATTTTTAGGGTGAAATAAGTAATAACAACCTAAATTTGAAGCTGTGCCAAAATACATTTCTTATCCTCATCAATCTTAGACATGGAAATTATTCTCCCCACCTAAGTCTCCTTTCTACCTGACTTTCAATTTTATTCATGGATGCACCTGTAGTCTCATCTTCTCAAACTATTGTAATCTCTCTAAAGTCCATGTGCATATTTTTAAAACAATATTTTCTTTAAATTTTCTCCTCAAAACCCACTTGTTCTTTGCTAGGTAGAAATTAGCATGTGATTAAAAATATTACTTACTTTAAAATGTTATCAAAGTTTTGCTTCTGGAGTATAAAACCTCTTAGGCAAGATTCATTTATTAAGTTACACTTTTTAAAGACTTAAAATTGTTGTATTGCCAAACTGTAATAAGCTTAAGATTCATTTACAACCTAAATATTTCTATGCTAACACTAAACGAACTAAAGTAATATATTTAGTGAAAACAAAAATCAAAATAATTTTGAAGCATATTGACCTCAAGCCATGGTCACAAATTCTGATAAGAGTATTTTCCAGGGAAACAAATAAACTTCAAAGAAATGTCACATAAGCCACATAGGCTATTCTCATTCTCCCATTTCTAACTGCAGTGTGCAGGTATGACTGTGAACCATTCATTAGCAGCCATTCAATTTACCATTTTAAAAAACCTCTGACATAATGCATTTGTGCTACTAACAGATGTCTTCAATCACCAGTTTCACATCATTTCTCCATATTTTCATGAGTTACAAGGTCAGATATATTTAAACATAAATTTATTTAATGTTCTGTAAAACTGAGCAGTGAAACTGAAGTTATGAAAAAATAAAACAAAAAAGTATCTGCTTTCTTACAATAATTTATTTCATGTGGTATAAAACTATAATTGTTTAATTCTGTCAGCAAACATATATAAAAGAAGAGTGAACCATGCGAAAAATCATCAGCTTTGAAAAGATTTAATTGGGTAGAAAATATACTGGAACTTAAAATTTGAAAATTTTAAATGTTTATGTATTCATTTGTACACTTCAAGCAGAATATGTCATAAAGTAGCTTCAGTTCATGCTATATGTTTAAAACAATGACACTTGTATTTCCTCTTGTAATTAATTATAATTAGTATGGCAATATTATATGTACTAGTCATAGGGATTAAAATATTTTGAGACTTCTTGTGCTGTGCTATTGTTCTAAAAGAATACAAATTTTTGTAAAACACTATCTTATAAAGTTAATAACTGGGAAGAGATTTAGAAAGCATTTTCTATGACTATTTTCAGGAGCTGTACTAGATGGCAGGAAATTCCCTTCTAGGTTCCACATATGTTTATTGAATGTGTGCTATTAAGGAAAAAAGTATTAAAACTACCAGTCTATGGTAGAGGAATATAAACCACAATTTTTATATCTTTTATTTTTTTGGAGTAGTAGTTAGTAGTAAATATAAGTAGTTAAATACATTTAATTGTATGAGAAGTCCTGCAAAGTTTAAAGAACATCTCAAATCTTGGTATAATTTCTAAAAATATATAATTCATTCAAGAGAAATATTAAATGTATGGATATTCAATGTATTTTTTGACAATTTGGAAAGAGACAAAAAAAGTATGTGTATTATTACTTTAAAATGAAACAAGTTTAGTTTGGGATATTTTGAAAAAAAACAGAGGTCTTTAAATAAAGCTTGGAATTTGATTTGTTATAATACAAAATTAAAATTCACATAGGAATCATGGTCCAGAGAACTATTGGATACAAAATAAATGAAAATACTTTTTAGTTCTATTATCAATTAAAATATTTGTCTTATACTTATCTATTTTATATTTCAGTTACTGCCACCATTCAGAAGATGATGGACTTGGATTTCAAATTAAATTTCATTAACTCAAATACTATTATGTATAAAGAATCAATATTATCTGCCCAGAAAAATAGTATGAAGTTAGGATTTAGTATTTACATATGTGTGGAAGCTTTATGAATCAGAATTTTATGCTTTTTCTAATTACTATCCCATTATTGTAAACATGTTTTTGCTTATTTCTTTGTATTACTTTTACTTTGCCCATTGATCACCACCCATATGTCCTGTAAGCGAATGTCATTGTAATGTTAAATATCATCTAAATGAGTTTTAAGTATGACTGTGAAAAAAGGCATTTGAATCAGTAGTCTTAGTCCATGCAGAATAAAATGTTTAGAAACTGATGAAAAAGTGAGTATAATTAGTATCAACTGATTAGTGTTTAAGACTGTTCAGGAATGGGGAATGTCCAGCCCATGGGCCCTATAAGACCTACAAAATCATTTGGTCTACTCCTGCCAAGATAACATAGGCAAGATTCAACATTAAATAGATCTATAGTAGGTTAATTTTTAAATTGATAATTTTGTTTGATCCACAAGTGATGTTATAAATATGCAAATGGCCCTTGGAAGAAAAAAGGTTTTCCACATCTGATAAACATTTGAAAATCATCCTTCTCTACCACAGTTTGTTTTCTAGCTTGTTAAATTAAAAGAATTCTTCATCTTAAATACAAATTATAATTTATTTTTATATTAGAAATTAATGTATGAATTACATGATATTCATATTAGCATCTATTTGAACTAGTACTCTGTGAATCATTAATTCATGTTTTTCCTCTGAACTTCCATGTAGGGATCATATATCAGTCACATAAAGTTATTAAAGGACATATATTTTTCTAGGGAAATTTATAAAAGATGTAGGACAATCATAGGAGAAAGCTGACAGTAATTCAAACTACTGACTAGGGAATGTAAGCGCCACGTTTCTGCTTGCTGTAAATGTTCTCAAGGTCTACTGAGAGACTGGCATGACAGCTTCCTGCCTCATAAAGTTTTTGGGGAGGAACATGAGATTACATAAAATATATTATTTCACAATTTTATGAAATATCAAGATTATCAAAGCACCTGATTGAAACAGTAAATATGTTCTCAAAGAATCTGCTGAATATTATAGTAATTTATTTAAGTCCTAGCTATAGTTCTCTTCTTTAAATAAATTATGTACATGTGTATTGTAAAAGAGCAGCTTTTAAATTTCTATTTAGCCAAATTAAAATCAATAGAATAACATATCACTTAAGTATATCATTATTTACAGCTGTGAAATCCACTGTAAATTGTGTGCACTAGAAGGAAACTGGGATGAAGACATAGAGGTACAAAACTATTAACCTAGAGACCAAGCTGGTTTACACTACCTCAGAAACCTTCAACGCATTTAGAGTACCCAAAGGGTAGGAGATGAGGGAGGTACAGAGATGAGATGAGCCTGTTAGAGACAGACACAAGACAGAGCAAAATAAAGAAATATAAAGATGAATGACAAACTTACATACATGTGTAACAATACATTTATCCATGGGAATAGAAAACATAAAGAAAGAAGGGCTAAATATTTAGAAAATGTTGATTAGGTGAGCTACACTTCAAAATATGAAGCATGCACATAATTAAACTATGAGAAAAATCAGTATGCCTAAAAATCACTAATGCACTAAATAACATATTTAAACACATCATACTATAAATATGTTTGCTGTTAAGATGTAGTCTAGACATTCAAAAACTCAGTTACAGCAATATAGCCTCTGAACAGACCCATCAGTTGCATCAAAAACGTCATATTGATTTTCTTGGAACAGTGAGCAATGTCTTTATTAAACAATGTTTAATTCCTTCATCTACACAGATCTTTTCATATGTTTTCTCTCAGGCAATTCTAAGAGCTATTATTCTAGTTTATTTTCTTCAAAGATAGAACAGTATGAGGGATAAAATTGAAACCTTCAGTATCTTATTTATGAAACTCAGTATTTAACAAACAAGGAAGTATATAAGTATCTAAACACATGTCAACACGAAGCATCCAAAAATAAAAAGTAAAGCATTTGTAAAAGAAATGAATATAAGGCAATAAACCAGACTTCCAAAAACTATAAATATAAGTCATTCACAATACATATGTGTACATTGCTTTAGGGGCTGGAATCTACCCAGGCCTAAACAGTCAACATATACCCAGTCCTTCCAAATCTAAATGTTCTCTGAGAATCTGTAGCTTTGAGCAGTAAATTAGAGATTTTCTGCTGTGCAACTCCTCTCAAGATCCTAAATAAAAGCTACAACTAGAAAGTATCGAGATTAGGAAGTAGGAAAGATGCATGAAGGAAAAGGTACAGAGTTAGAAATTATTAGTAAGGAACATAGTGGAATGAAGACACCAATACCAACAAAACTAAGATTTCCATATTATTTTCAGGAATGTAACATTTATCACAAGGGTGATAAATTTTAAAATAGGTTCGTAACCCAAACGTCTCAATATAAATAAACATATGGATTAAGTGATAAATACAACTCCTGGTATATTTTGCTTCCTAGGTCACTTATAACAAAAATCCAATACTTATTTTTAGAAAATAGTTTCAGAGAATTATTTGAACATTTTTGATACATTTGAGTACTTTCCATCCTTACCATTTAAGGGTTCTAATGTCAAAGTAGATCTTATTTTTCTATTATTTTTGCTGTTGTTTTGCCAAATGTAACTGTCACTTTTTATTGAAACATCAGAATCAGGCATTCTAATTCTCACAGTTTTGATGCTTAATGAAAAGTGAAAGTTAAACACAGCATGGCGGCATTAAAAATGCATGGTGAATCCATAGCATCTTGCATCTTAGCCCTGAAGAGAATGTGCAGAATACCAAGGAAAGAATTATACAAAACAGTAAACTAGTGTATTTGGATGTGAGATTGACAAATCATTTCAAATCACTAAAAAAAGTTATGAACAAGAAAGTATGGAGTTGTGGAGAAGAGGAGCAAAGAAAGATACTATTTTGTTCATCTAATCTACACAATGTGGGATATTCACATTTTAAGTACAATGTCTGAATGTTTGACTTGAAGGAATACATTACTAAGGAAGCATGCTCTAGGAACAGGCAATTAAGAAAGAAGAAAACCTATTTCATGTGACTCTTTTAGATTTCCTTATGTGAGCATCAGTCATTCGCCAGGGAATTTCTATTGCTTTGACTCTAAAAGAAAAATACATTAGACAAAAGGAGGGAACTTACTTCTAGAAAGAAAAATGTGTTCTGTTTTCAAGTTCCTAGAAAATATTCACTTTACTTAATTCCTATTCTATAATCTTAAAAGAAAAATACACCCTCTTTGCATAAAACATTTTAATGTAGAATATTTTTAAAATGTTAAGAATTACCCTTTGGCATGCTTTGAAATCGTTTTGTATCTCTGTATTAATTTACAACATTAAAATACCTGGCATATTCTGAAATAGATATCAAATTTATATTTATGGTTATGAATTTCACATTGTTTATCTAGTAGAGATTGTCAGATTTTAGAGTTCATAAGTAGATTGAGAACCTTAGTAGTAAAGGTCTTTCACACTTTTCCCCCCACTTCTGGGTAGGAGATTTATTTCTAAATTGGTGAAGTCTATACATATTTTCAGAATTCTCAACACACATAATTATGTAAAGTGTGTGAGGAAGCTAAAACAGAGTCATAAGGAAGTGTTATAAGCCTAGGCTTAGAAAACCACTTACTGACAGCATACTCTACAACAATACTTAATTGGATATATGAATCTTGTTATAAATGTTTCCAAGATTTTATTGCCCTAACGTATGCCTCGGAAAGATGTGTGTGTGTTCAGATAAAGGCTGATCGTACAGATGGTGAAAGAAACACTTGAGAACCACTCATATTCTAGGTTTTGGAAAACTAAGCCATTTCCTGAATAAGACAAAGGAAGCTCTCAGAAAATCTTGTATCTATGTGTGTCTATATGTAAACCTGTGATTTGTGGCTAAAATTCTATCAATTCTTCTTATGATGAACTGAAGGTTAAAGCAGTAAGGCAGTATCTATGTTTGCATGTTATTACAATAAACAATTAATCCAGTGAATTCCATACCCTCTTTCTTCAAAAAATGTAACAAAATTTTTGTATAGTAAGCATTAACTCAAGGAAGTTTTGTTTATAAATTTGAGTAATTCACAAGTTAATATCCTTACCTCTTAAATAAACACATATTTTATTACAGACATATTTTATTGTCTGATTCCAGTAAAAAGCAATGAAATAAAGACTAAAGGCTTTTTCTCAAACGTGTTTATATTCTAAGAAAGTTTATGGATATATATTACTGTAAGATTTATTTATTTTAAAGGCAGAATGACACAGGGAGAGGCAGAGGCAGAAGGAGAGGGGAAAAGATCTTCCAGCCTCTGGGTCACTTCTCAGATTCACTCAACCAGGTCTAAGCCAGGGTGAAGCCAGAGGCCAGGAACTGCATCCAGATGTCACAAATGGGTGACAGGGGCCCAAATACTTGGACCATCTTCTTGCTGCCTTCCCAGGCACATTAGCAGTGAGCCGGATCAGAAGCAAAGCTTGAGTGCTTTGAATGACTTAAATCAGCACTCCGTTATAGAATGACAAGCTTCATAAGCTGCAGCTTAATTCACTACACCACAACACTGGCTTTTCATGAGTGTATTTTAATAAGTTTTTATAGTCATGTACACATAAGTCTATAGTCAAATTGGTAAATATCACGTCTGTTTTTTTAACATAACCAAACACTAGAATCATAAACATAATAAAAAGCACTAAATTTATATCTCCCAGATTATAAAAGCTTTTATTTGTCATTTTTATTTTTCACATCATTTAAAGCAATCTGTGATTTAGAATATAAGTGTATTTTAAATATATGACATTAAGCAAGTTACATATCCTTAGAGTGGTGAATGGACTCTATAAATAACAAGTTGGCATAGATGGTAACACTTTATTTGCGCCTTATATATACATAACTGTAGATTTTTATATAATAACAGTGATTTCAATAACATGTGGTCATTGATAGGTCTTAAAAATCAAATGAATATTTGAAAAATAATTTTGCTGTTAAGAATCTATTCTGGGGCCACTGCAGTTGTGTAGTAAGCTAAGCCTCTGCCTACAGCACCAGCATGCCATATGGGTGCCAGTTCGAGACCCAGCTGCTTTACTTCCAATCCAGCTCTCTGCCATGGGAAAAGAATGAGAAGATGGCCCAAGTGCTTGGGCCCCTGCATCCATGTGGGAGACCTGGAAGAAGCTTCTGGGTGCTGGCTTCAGACTGGCCCAGCTCTGGCTTTTGAGGCCATTTGGGAAGTGAACCAGCAATGGAAGACCTTTCTCTCTGTCCCTCCCTCTCTGTCTGTACCTCTTCCTCTCAAATAAATAAATAAAATCTTTTTTTAAAAAAAAAAAGAACCGCCGGCGCTGTGGCTCAACAGGCTAATCCTCCGCCTTGCGGCGCCGGCACACCGAGTTCTAGTCCCGGTCGGGGCACCGGATTCTGTCCCGGTTGCCCCTCTTCCAGGCCAGCCCTCTGCTGTGGCCCGGAAGTGCAGTGGAGGATGGCCCAGGTGCTTGGGCCCTGCACCCCATGGGGAGACCAGGAAAAGCACCTGGCTCCTGGCTCCTGCCATGGGACAAGCGCGGTGCGCCGGCCGCAGCGCGCCGACTGCGGCGGCCATTGGAGGGTGAACCAATGGCAAAGGAAGACCTTTCTCTCTGTCTCTCTCTCTCACTGTCCACTCTGCCTGTCAAAAAAAAAAAAAAAAAAAAGAACCTAGTCTATATTCTGAAGCAAAATTACATCTATGTATCCTAAAGCTTTTTTTTATATTTTTGTGTATATCCAATTCAATAATATGAAAACTGGTGAAAATTCCTATATAAAGCAGTCTATAGAAAACTCAATTTTCATATATTTATATTTAAAGCATTTCTGAAGCTCTTTTTCACTCCCAAAAGTAGGAGTGAAAAATCTATAAAATATTCCATGATATCAATATGTGTGCTTTAATCCATTTGTGATATCAGAGTCTTTCCAATAAAGCATTTGAAAACACTGCTAATTTTTATATTTTAGAACTGGAAAACTTTTATAGCTGATAGAATTTAAAAATTCATGTCATCTGCATGGTGATTCATTTTCCTTCATGAGACTAATGGAAAGGATGATGATAAAGGAGATTCCTAAGCAATTTCTTTGATGTAAATGACGAAGGGTTCAACACATGCCAAGGAGAGAATAAAGTGCGAGAAGGATAAAATAGTCTGAAGCATAACCATAGTAAGTCACGACTGCTAGAAAATGATAGGAAACGATAATGGTCATCTGTGTTTGTATGTGAAAACAGAAAGCAGGGTGGCACATAGAATGTTGAAATTGCTACTATGTAAACAGTACTAAACCCATGAACTAGAGTCAAACTTAATTTGTGTAGAGCCACAAGCAAAGCACTGGCTGGTCTCTAATTGTTACTGCTGGTGGAATCTGTGCACTGAGTAACATGGAACCCATTTGTTTTTCCCACAAACAATAAGTTTTCATAACTGTCTATTGTATTCAAAGACCATATACAGCATAAATCAAAACAATGCCTTGCGTTCTCAAGTTACGCAATAGAGAATCAGGCCTTCTACAGGATTACTAGTTGCTCTGTGTTTGTTGCATTTGAACCTGTAAGTTCTTACTTCATATTTTCCCTTTATATTGTTTGGTGAACCTACCAGAAAACTTAAATGCTTTGTTAAAATTTCTACAATTTTATACTGGGTAATAAGACTATACATGCAATTATATTATATACATATAAATATATGCACATAAAAATAAACAATTCTACAGTAATCTGAAGTTCAAGAAATCATTTACAAATAAAATTTATATTAAATGACATAGAAGCACCCTGATATTTCAGAAACCTATGGCATACAAATATAACACAACAGCTAAATACTTACCATTCTTATCCATGGAATTTGGTTCTGACTGTTTCTTGCCAATATCAGCAAAAGAGCGGACAATGGGAATCCTGTTGGTGAGTTTTTTCTGATTCTGGTGGTGATGCTGTTTCATCAGTGCCTCATGGACTCTGTGGCGCACATCTTCATTCAGCTGACCTGAGCTCACTTGTTGGTCAAGAACCATATCTGGGGCAGAAAGGCAGGAAGAATATGAACACAGCTGTCACACATGTGCCAGAAGTGAGCAACTGATTTCAAATAGGCAGACCCTAAATACTATTATTCATCTTAAGATAGGAATGAATTCTTGGGGGTGGTGGTATTGTGTAAAATGTTAAGCTGCTGCCTGCAATGCCCGTATCCCATATCAGAGTGCTGGTTGGGGTCCCTGCTGCTCTGCTTCCAATCTACCTCCTGCTAATGTACCTAGGAAACCAGCATGGGAAGGTCTGACTCCTTGGACCCCAGATACCCATGTAGGAGACCTGGCTGGAGTTTCAGGCTCTTGGCTTCTGACTGGACCAGCACTAGCTGTTGTAGCCATTTGGCAAGTAAAGCAGTAGATGGAAAAATTTTTCTCCCTGTCTCTTCATCTCTGTCTGTAACTCAACCTTTCAATAAATGAGTCTTTTAAAAACAGAATATAAATAAATAAATAAATAATAGGAATGCATTATTTTCAAAATCTCTAAATATGGTGTTATAAACTGAAGAATAACTTTTTCCTATTGAAATGTTATATAAGAAAGACGTGCAAATTTTCACTATAAATCATGCAATTAATTTTAAAGGTATACTAATTCTAGATTATTTTTTTAAAAGATAAATTACGTTGAGAAAAAGTTTCTTTGTGTTTTCCAGTATTCACAGAGAATAAAGCTTCTTCCCCTCCTAAGTGTAAGGTTTAACCTCAGGCTGATTTTCCTTAGGGTCATAATGTGATTGCCAGTCATGACTAGAAACTTTGTTCGCATCCAGCAAGAGGCTAGCTTTTTGTGACTTTCTCTCAAAAGAAGAGTTATTTTTCTCTTGGCCAGAAAAATTTCCAAGTCTAGCTGATAAAGCCCTCTCCAATTTAAACCAATCTCTGTCAAATAAGATAATCAAATGATTCAAATCATTCAGGTGCGATGGATCAAGAACTACCATTCATTCTGGGGTTCATTCTCAAAATCAGAGTTCAACAAACTTTTTGTGATGATCCAGATAACATCAGGGTACTTGAAAAAAAATTGTGGTAATGGAAAGAAAAGATAATCTTATGTTGGTGCAAAACATTTTGAAACCCATGTATCAGAAGGGTCTTCAAAACACTCATGGGAAAGGCCCTTTAAAAGAAAATTTCCCAGGCCCTCCGGGGTCTGTGCTGTGGCACAGAGGATAATGCGGCCACCTGCAGTGCAGACATCCCATTTGGCACTGGTGCGAGTTTCAGCTGCTCCACTTCTGATTCAGCTCTCTGCTAAGGCCTGAGAAAGTAGTATAGGTGGCCCAAGTCTTGGGCCCCTGCACAGGCCTGTGAAGACCAGAGGAAACTCCAGGCTCCTGGCTTTGGATCAGCTCAGCTCCGGCCTTTGTGGCCAATAGGGAAATTAACCAGTGGATGGAAGACCTCTCTCTCTCTTTTTCTCTCTCTCTCTCTCTCTCTGCTTCTCCTTCTATCTCTGTGTAACTCTTTCAAATAAGTAAATAAATTAAAAAAACAAAGAAAGAAAATTTTCCATGGATTTCAAAACTTTTTCACCAAAATAAACTTTGAAAATTATTTTTCAATGAACTTGCTGAAATATCCTCACAGATATTTTAGACTTGTAGGCCATATGATCTCTGTCATAGCTACACTACTTGCCTTTATAGCACAAAAATAGCTGCAGACAACATGTACACACAAAAAAATATGGTTGTATTCCAATCAAACCTTTTTGTGGCCACTGAAATCTGAATTTGATATGATGTTCCCATCACAATTTATTCATGTTGCTTTTACCACTTCTCAATCATGTAGTATATAATCACCATTCTTAGCTCGAAAGACCTACAGAAACAGGCAGCAGGCCATATTTGGAGTATGGGGCATGGTTCACTCTATCTCTTTTCTTTTACAATAGAAAGACATAGACTAAATAGTGGGGAATCAGCCATAATATATACCTGAAATGTTTGGAAATTAGACATTATAATTACTCCAAAGGATTCTTTGAATTCTGAAAATGTATACTATATAAAAATATATAAATCTATATTTTAATTATTTGGAGATAAGTAATTATAATTTTCTGAATTAATATGAAATGAATAAACTGGTAAATTATTAACATATATAACATTCTATTGAAATCTTGCTAAGATAGAAAAATATATAAAATAGGTATTATATACTTCATAATGGAAGTTATAAAGTAGGTTATTCTATCCACAAGCCATGATTAGACTCCCCAGTTTGATATACCAATCAGAATAAAAGCAAACCATGCATATGTCTATGATTTTTAATTTCTACTAATGCACAATCTTTCTAGACTTGAGCACTAGTCACTAGGTTCACAGTTTCTCAGAGATAAGGTCTTTATTTGAAAGATTTATGTAAAAGACGGTAAAATATTAAAAGAAATAAACCAAACCACTCATTTGCAATTAGTTGCAAAGAAATACACAGTAAACTTCGAGGTATATCTGCATCAAATAATATCTTAATGACAGAACATTTAATCATTTTGATTTAAGAGGTCCTATTACTTATTCAGGGAAAAATATAAGTATCAAATGGAATCTGATCTAGTAATTATTTATACTGCTGTCTTCTCCACTATAATATATATTAGTATTAACCTGAAAGTAGAAGAGGATAATGAACCATAATGGCTTTGGGCCCAGAGTCAGGTCATGCAATATCAGCAGGCTATGATGCCTGCCTAACACATTCCAGAATGCTAAAGCCCAGAGCCAGAAGCTGGATAATAAGAGAAGAAGCAAAAAAAGAAAAAAGATCAATAGATTAATTCTTCTAACACTATTCAGGCTCTAGAGGAACTAGTAGCATTGATGTGGAAAAAAAAATCTCACAAAATGAAAAATCATTTTTTATCTTAATCAGTTAAATATAGCATCCTGACTACTAAAGGCCCCAAGTGGTCATGAGTCCTTACAGATATTATATAAATTTAAGCTTTTTTCCAGAATATCATAGAAATGTTTTTGAAAACTCATTGAACTTCAAAACCTAGTAGGGGAGGAGTAGGCAACGTGAAGGCTAAATTCCAAATTTTGATTGCCAGCAACAAGGAGTATGTGTACTAAAACATGAACTATTGGGGCTGGCAGTGTGGCGCAGTGGGTTAAGGCACCAGCCTGCAGTGCCAGCATTCCATATGGGTACTGGTTCTTGTCCCGGCTGCTGCCTTTGCCATCCAGCTCCCAGAAAGCAGCAGAGGATGGCCCAAATTGTTGGGCCCCTGCACCCATATGGGAGATGTATAGGAGGCTCCTGGCTTCTGGCTCTGATCAGCCCAGCTCCAGCCACCTGGAGAGTGAACCAACGGATGGAGGACTTCTCTCTCTCTCTCTTTCTCTCTCTCTCTCTCTGTATCCACCTCTCTATGTAACTCTGATTTCAAAAAATAAAATGAATCTTGGGGGGGGGGGAGAACATGATCTATCATAGAATATTTACTTTCCAGGTCAAGGATTGTTAAAACATAGGTATATTTAAAAATATATGATTACCCCATATCCCCATATTTGTGGATTATATTTAGATCACACTGGATTTTCCTTTGATAGGTTTTTTTTTTTGCTGTTTCTTTTTTTTTTTATTTAATAAATGTGAATTTACAAAGTGCAACTTTTATATTATTGTGGCTTCCCCCCACCCAACCTCCCTCCCTCCCGCGGCCCTCCCTTCACCCACTCCCTCTCCCATCTCGCCCTTCATCGAGTTTCATTTCCTTTGATAGGTTTTAAACAACAAAGGTTTTTGTGTGGTTTGAAATTATGACTGGCAATTTATCTATGGTATTAAGTTTGGATTTATTTTAACTTTTCACATCACTGATAGAATTAGGCTAAAGAATATAGGATACAGAGGAAATATTTACTCTATTGTTCTTTGTAATTCTGAATTTCAAACATAGACCATAAAATTGCTTGTGATCTAGTTTGAGTTCTGGGCTCTTGGCTTTGGTCTGACCCAGCCCTGACTATTGCCAGCATTTGTGGAATGAACCAGCACGTGGAAGATCTCTCTATCTTATGCTTTTTCTGTCTTTCAAATAAGGTGAAATAACTAAATAAAAAGTAATATATAAGTATGTGATTATTTATTTTTAATACAATTTATCTCTAGGTCAGAGTAAATCATCATAAGAAAATATATCTGGAAAATTTGGAATTTGAAAAGGTTAAGTGATATTTTGAAGGATTGTGTTCCCTAAAACATTGGAAAATGGATACATTTTAAATTAACTTTATCCAAAAGAAAATCCGACTTTAATTATACCAGAAATTCTTGACAGACCTGCCAGACACAAATAGAATTTTCTGCTACTAAGACTACAAAACTCTCTTACAGGAATTATATAAATCTGTTAAAAACATATCAGAACATTGATGTAAAAGTTTTTGGTCTTTATATTATAATAACTGGATCATATTCCTCTCTTAGAAAATGTCCACAAAACATTAATCCCACAGAGCTTGTGCATTTACAAAATACTAGAATTTAGAGCCCTTAAATATAAGCACTTACATCTAGTTTTGGGGGGCAGATACTTGCCCTAATATTAGGACACTGATGGAGATGCTCCCATCCTATATTGAAGTAGCTGAGTTTGAATTCCGCTTCTACCCCTGATTTCAGCTTTCTGTCAATGTGTTCCCTGAGGGGCAGTAGAGATGGCTCTAGTGGTTGGGTTCCTGGCACCTCCATGAGAGACTAGGATTGAGTCCATGGCTCCTGTCTTTAGCCTAGCCCAATGCTGGCCTGGATGTTGCAGGTATTTAGTGATTAAACCAGCATGGGAGATGTCTGTCTGATTGCCTGCCTGTCTGTCTGTCTGTCTCTGTGTGTGTGTGTGTGTGTGTCTCTGTTTCTCTCCAGTATAAATAATTGATTTTTTTAAAAACATACAAAGATGTAGATTTGACTTTTGGAAAATTAAACTAGTAATTAATATTTCAATAACTGGCTAATGGGAAAATAATGAGAAATGGGAGCTGAGGAAAAATGTTGCAAGTCTTATTGTTAATCATAAATTATCATAAAATAAAATATGATAAATTTATGATTACATATTAATTGGAGGAAATTATTTGCATATCTTTCAATGTCATCTATGATATATTGGTTTCTATACATCCTTTATAAACTGGAGGAAATGGCCTCCAACCTACATCATAAGTGATATCATATATTATAATAAAATAATAATAGATATGAAAATACCTTGCAAAGTTAGAAGTCCTAAAAATGTAAAGTATACTTACTTATTACACTTTTACTAATGCACTTCTATTGCCATGCAGTGAAAACAGCACTGAGTAAAAAATAAAAAAAACTGTTAAATTTTTGGTAGACTACTTCAGTCAGAAACAAGCAGACTACTTAGAAGAGCAGAAAGAATAATTAAAAAAAAAACCTAGTTGGGGTATCAAGTCTCCCAATGAGCTACTTACATTGTAAGGATAGACTTCAAGAGAATGTAATTTGCTCAAAAAAGTTTTATTTAACACAGTTAACCTTCACATCTCTGCAGAACTGAGTTTGGGGAAGGGGAGCAGGGTTTTGGAGGAAAAAGCATAATTGTAGACAATAAAATGAACTAAGGTGATAAACAAAAGAATTTTAGTCAAGTTACTGGGAGACTTCCTAGGAGGAAAACCTTCCTGGGGAGGGAAAGCCTTAAAAATTACGGGCTTTAAGAAATGTTTAGGCTGTGTGAAAGGTGTGTTCTTAGGCTAATTTTGCCAGGTTGAGGAATTTGATAGCTTCATAATATATAGATATTCCAAAACTTACTTGGATGAATCTAGTTTCAAAGGTAATGCCATAACCGGGTTAAGCAGCAGAAATTAACTCCTTAGGGTAAGAATTTTCATCATTTGAATCTTTCTTTTTATTTATAAAATAAGGATAGCACTAATAACCCAAGCTGCAAGTTTAAGCCTTGAAAAATAGTAATATACAAAGTTAAGCATTTCCTAAACCAAAATACTGTGAAAAGTTCATCCATTTTATTCTTAACTAAAATACAAAATTGTTTGATACAGGCATTTGCTGCAGAAGTAAAAATGCCACTTAGGACATATACATCTCATATCAGGATTCAGATACTGGCTTGCTTCTGATCCCAACTTTCTGTTAATGTGCACTATGGAGACAGCAGGTGATGGCTCTAATGCTTGGATCCCTGCCACCCATGTGAGAAACGTGGATTGGATTGAGTTGCCAGTTCCTGGCTTCAGTCTGGTGAAACCCTGGTTGTTGCATGAATTTGAGGAGTGAACAAATAAATTGGAGATATCTTTCTCTGTCTCTGTGTCTCTCTCTTTCCTTTCAAATAAAGTGGTTAAAAAAAAAAAAAAAAGCCCCTATATTTTCCCCAACAGAAGTTGTAATTTAATAGAAGGAATAGTGCTCTTGAGTCTGGGTCATGAAAATTATTTTCTCATTGAAAGATGGGAATGATCCTTATTTTGTAGGGCTTTTCTAAAGATTGTAACTACATTGGATACACCATTATTCTGACACAATATTCTCTCATAAATGATTTTTAAAACACACAGAGTATTAGTGGTTTTTATCCTCATCTCTACCATATAATTAATTATTGAAGTCTCCCATTAGTCCTACTTCACATATATATTGCATATAAACTTATTTTTTCTCAAACTATATCTTTTAAAAACTGCCTTAGTCTTTGTTTTAAAATCTCCTTTTAAAAATTGCCTTAGTCTTGTCTTTGCTTTAATTTTAAAAACTTCTTCAGTTATTTCATTTACAATGTTTAAAAATGTTTCTGGCGAGAGTGGGTGTTGTATTATCTTGTTTCTACCAAAATGTTTGTCTTCCAGATCAAAAGATAGAGGCCTTCTAAACTCTATTTCTATATCAGTTATACACTTCCTAAATACAGCTGCTTTGCTATGCAGCCATAATCGAATGCTAATACAAGTCATTCATCCCAGGGGCTGGGCACAGTATTAAGCTATAAAACATATCTCATCTGTGTGACTTGGCTTCTCTGGAATTCAAGAGTTTGAATTCAGTTTAAAATAAACGGTCATACTTTTCTGTGTCCATTCTCAAATTTTCTTAATTTTTTTTTCATTTGGTTATTTTCTGTCTGAATATTGGAAAGCCAATCTCCAGCTTTACACTTTCCCCTTCCACTTTCTGTTGCTGACAGTCTAAATGTGGTGGTCAAAAATAGATTCTGAATGGCAGTCAAAATATCTAGGCTCATGTTCTAGACTTGCCGCTGACAAACTAGACCATATATCTCTGAGATTTAACTTCTTTTACTTCAAACACAGAGGTAGGAGAAAATGACTTCTTAGGCCCCATACATAGATCATGTGAATTTGTTTTCCAAAGTTCACACCTGGATGGAATTATGAGAAAAAAGCTGTACCCAAAATCATCTGTGCCCATGGTAGTAAAGCAGACTTGGGGGAGAAGATGTACCTGCGATTTCTTCTAAGGTGTTGGCATGCATGTCCAGCAACACAGTTCCATTCAGAGTACAACTTCTCAACTCAAACAAGCTGTGCAAGGAAAGAGTGGCCACATAAGGCTTGCTCCACCTTTCTCCTCCATCTTCCACATCTTCTTCGAACTTCAACCACCTATAAAAAATGAGTATTGTTATCAGAACACTGGATATTATATTGTAGACAAATGATCCTTTACCTCAATAGTAAAAAGTAGAAATAGGAAGATATTCACATTATTTCTTGGTTTCATATGGCTTGGTTTCACATAGCTGAAGCTAACTCCATTTAACAAGCATTCTTTTTGTAATACAAGTATTTTTGAAAACAAAGAAAACCAGTATTTTGTTGACATGTCTGCTCTGAAGAAACATTTTAATAAAAATGCTTTAAAAAGTGTTCACAGTTAAACTGTTACAGAATTAATAGAGTATAATTCTTTATGGAAAGATAATGGTAAGCAAATAATAAAATGAAAGCATACTCATTTTTCATTAGAGGGAAGTCTTATATCTAATGTTTTAGTCTCTTGATAATTTTTCCACCCAATTTTTTTTATTATTTAAAAGCTTTTATTTAAAGAATATAAATTTCCAAAGTACAGCTTATGGATTACAATGGCTCCCCCCCCATAACTTCCCTCCCACCCTCAACCCTCCCCTTTCCTGCTCCCTCTCCCCTTCCATTCACATCAAGATTCCTTTTCAATTCTCTTTATATACAGAAGATCAGTTTAGTATATATTACGTAAAGATTTCAACAGTTTGCCCTCACATAGCAACACAAAGTGAAAAATACTGTTTGAGTACTGGTTATAGCATTAAATCACAATGTACAGCACATTAAGGACAGAGATCCTACATGATATTTTTTAAAAATTGATTGATTTTCTATGCAATTTCCAATTTAACACCAAGTTTTTTTTTTTATTTTCAATTATCTTTATATACAGAAGATCAATTCAGTATATACTAAGTAAAGATTTCATCAGTTTGCACCCAAACAGAAACACAAAGTGTAAAAATACTGTTTCAGTACTAGTTATAGCATTACTTCACATTGGACAACACATTAAGGACAGATCCCTCATGAAACATAAGTACACAGTGACTCCTGATGTTGATTTAACAATTTGACACTCTTGTTGATGGCGTCAGTAAACTCCCTAGGCTCTAGTCATGAGTTGCCGAAGCTATGGAAGCCTTTAGGGTTCGCCGACTTTGATCTTATTCCGACAGGGTCATAGTCATTCGATTTTTGGAGGAGGCTAGTATAATTAGGGCCCGTTCTTTAGGAAAAATCCTGATTAGGCTTGTTTGGATGAGCTAGTGATAACAATCACTTCCTGGGAACTGATTACATGAGACAGGATTTCAGAGCCCCATTCTCTGGTGTCCTGCCATCAGGTGGAAAATAGGAGTGTTACTTTGATATCTTGATTCCAGATGGGAGATCACTGAAATGAATAGTGAGTAACACATTGAATTCTTTGTAAGCAAGATAAATATAAGAGATAAAGAGAAACCAAATATTCCACTTCTCTGGTACAGATCATTCAATCTCTTAAACCTTTAGGGACTTGTTTTCTATTCCTGGGCCCTGTACCTGTATGGGAGACCAGGAGAAGCAGCTGGCTCCTGGCTTCGGATCAGTGCGGTGCACTGGTTGCAGCGCGCTGGCTACAGCGGCTACTGGAGGGTGAACCAATGGTACAGGAAGACCTTTCTCTCTGTCTCTCTCTCTCTCACTGTCCACTCTGCCTGTCAAAAAATAAATAAAATAAATAAAAATTAAAAAAAAAACTATTTGAAGCCCCAAATCACTTGTTGGTTTACCTTCAAGGCTTGGAATTTTACAGATTATTCCTTTCTACACAGCTAGAGATATTTGATATTAGTGATTCTTTAAATTTCCCAGCCCTTTACAGGGCCATAATATCTATAAATCATGTCAGGGTCATTAACACTGTTCATGAGCTGTAAGAGTCTGCCTACCTCTCCGTGAAGAGTAGGATGTCACTATCTGACTCCTTTTTAACCTCTCAGACCGTGATTAACTCCGGACTATGAGTCGGGAGCAGAAATTATGCATGTGCTGCTCCCAGACCGGAGTACTTAACTGTGAGATGAGACCCTCTGACACCATCAAATTATTAGATAACATTGGAGAAACCCTGCAAGATATTGGCACCAGCAAAGACTTCTTGGAAAAGACCCCAGAGGCACAGGCAGTCAAAGCCAAAATTAACTATTGGGATTGCATGAAATTCAGAAGTTTCTGTACTGCAAAAGAAACAGTCAGGAGAGTGAAGAGGCAACCAACAGAATGGGAAAAAATATTTGCAAACTATGCAACAGATAAAGGATTGATAACCAGAAATCAATAAACTCCACAACAACAAAACAAACAACCCACTTAAGAGTTAGGCCAAAGACCTCAATAGATATTTTTCAAAGGAGGAAATCCAAATGGCCAACAGACACATGAAAAAATGTTCAAGATCACTAGCAATCAGGGAAATGCAAATCAAAACCACAATGAGGTTTCACCTCACCCCGGTGAGAATCACTCACATTCAGAAATCTACCAACAACAGATGCTGGTGAGGATGTGGGGAAAAAGGGACACTAATCCACTGTTGGTGGGAATGTAAGCTGGTAAAGCCACTATAGAAGTCAGTCTGGAGATTCCTCAGAAACCTGAATATAAACCTACCATTCAACCCAGCCATCCCACTCCTTGGAATTTACCCAAAGGAAATTAAATTGGCAAACAAACAAAAAAAAAAGGTCTGCACCTTAATGTTTATTGCAGCTCCATTCACAATAGATAAGACAGGGAATCAACCTAAATGCCCATCAACAGTAGACTGGATAAAGAAATTATGGGATATGTACTCTACAGAATACTATACAGCAGTCAAAAACAATGAAATCTGGTCATTTGCAACAAAATGCAGGAATCTGGAAAACATTATCCTGAGTGAAATAAGCTAGTCCCAAAGGGATAAATATCATATGTTCTCCCTGATCGGTGACAACTAACCGATCACCAAAAAGGAAACCTATTGAAGTGAAATGGACACTGTGAGAAACAGTGACTTGATCAGCCCTTGTCCTGACTGTTGATGAACAACTTAATACTTTATCCCTCCTAGTTTTTTTGTTTGTTTGTTCTACTTAATACTATTGGTTGAACTCTGTAATTAATAGACAGTTATTCTTAAGTGTTGAAACAACTGAAAAGTGATCCCTGTTAAATATAAGAGTGGAATAAGAGAGGGAAGAGATGTACACGTTGGGACATGCTCAAGCTGACTTGCCCCAAATGGTAGAGTTAGAAACATACCAGGGGATTCCAAAAAAAAAAAAAAAAGAAGAAGAAGAAGAAGAAAAAAAAAATCTTTGGGGCCACAGTTTTCTGTTCTGTAAAATGAGACAATTTCAGCATTTGGATAATTTACCAAGATCATCCAGCCAGTGACTTTGTCAAGCCATGATTACACAAATACAAGGTTTTTTTTGTTTTTAATTTTGTCTCCCTCTATAGTCTATGCTTGTTTCCTGACATAATACAATTAATTGGGTTGGTCTGTGTCATCTCAAGGATTTAATGTTAATACATATAGTAGAAACAACTGATCTAACTTTTAAATTAAAACCTTCCCCAGAGCCAGTCTCAAGTTAAAATGTTTTTTATTCTCTCCTCTTGTAATTCTGTCTACATTTGTTTCTTTCATTATTTACTATATAGATTTTTACTGTGTAGATTTTTTGTGTGTGACTAAAACTCAAGCATCTTATTCTGTGGAATAGCCTGTAATGGAACTTTCCACAAGTGTGTCCCCAGGGGAGTGGATTCAACTCTCATTAAGTTTTCTAGCACCTTACACACTGCTGATACGTAATGTAGCTTTCAGAGGAAAAAGAATGGCAGCACTTATGGTAGTGTCATTTTGAGTGAAGAACCTAGTTAGAGTTGAACTCTGGTTTAACAGGCTATTAGGTGGGAAAGAATACTAGGGTAAGGCAAGGGCCTAACATTTTTTGAGAGAATGTGTTTTTTGTCTATGAGAAAATGTCTTTAAGTAAGTCTTCTAGAGTTACAGTACTTTCACTCCTAAATATGAAATTGCTTCTAAAATGTTACCTTTAACATTTTATTCAAGTAAAAAATCCTGAAGTTTTTGCATATTACTAAAAATTCTTATTGTTTCTTGAGTTTTACTCTATAAACTGACCCATGAAATAATATTGTACATAAGTTGTAATAAGGTAAATCACAAATTTATTTTTAAAATATTTATGAGACCTATTATCTATGTAAAATGATACATTTAAATGTTTTACTTTTATACAGTAGTGAAGATGATTAAATAAATGGCAACAGGGCCTGCGCTGTAGCATAGTGTATAAAGCTGTTTCCTGCAGTGCTGGCATTCTATATGGGTGCCAGTTCGAGTCCTGACTGCTCCACTTCCTATCGAGCTCCCTGCTAATGTGCCCGGGGAAAGCAGTAGAAGATGGCCCAAGTTCTTGGGCCCCTGTGCCCACATGGGAGACCCAGAAGAAACTTCAGGCTCCTGGCTTTGGATATGCCCAGCTCTGGCTGCCACGGCTATTTTGGGGAGTAAATCAGTGGATAGAAGATCTCTCTCTCTCTCTCTCTCTCTCTCTCTCTCTCTCTCTCTCTCTCTTCTTTCCACTCTCTCACGCTTTCTCTCTGCTTCTCTGTAACTCTGACTTTCAAATAAATAAGTATTTTTTAAAAAAGTGATATCTACAACATTTAATTGTAGCCCCCTTAAAATTCTCAAAAAATTAATTTTAAGAATCTCAAGAAGATGTCAAGTATGTGTGTTTGTGTGTGTGTGTGTGTGTGGTTGTATGCACTTTTATCCAACGTATAGATTGACATGGCCTCCAATATCAAGATCAGAACTATTCCATCACAAAGGAAGTCTCTTTTGCTACACTTTATATTCTCAAACTTCACTCCATTTCAGTTCACTGGCAACTACTAATCTATTTTCATCACTATAGTTTTATTACTTTGAGAATATTACCCAAATGGAGTCATACCATTTGCAACTTTTTGAGATTAACATTTTTTTCTCTAAGCATTATGCCTTGAGAACCATACATGTTGTGGATATCAATAGTTTGTTCTTTTCTGTTGCTTAGACATAGTCCACTGTATGAGTGGATGTATCAGAGTTTAACCATTCATTTATGGGAGAATATTCAAATTATTCATAGATTTTCCTATTACAAATAAGGCTGCAATGAACACTCATGCAGAAGTTTTTTGCAAACACATATGATTTCACTTCTCTGGGACATTGCCCAAGAGTGCAATTGCTGGGTCAGATTGTAAATGCATGTTTAGCTTTAGAAGAAACTGCCAAACTTTTCCATTGTGACTCTGTCATTTTACACTCAAATCATCAATTTAAGAGCGATCTAATTTCTCTGCACGTTAACAGCATTTATTATTATGACTTTTTTATTTTATCTATTCTATTAGGAAGTCATTGATATCTCTTATTAGCTTAAATTTGCATTTTCCCAATGATGAATGACATTGAAAATCTTTTTTATATACTATTTGTCATTTGTATTTCTTTTTTCATGAAATTTCTGTTTGTGTCTTTTGTCCATTTTTCTAATTGATTTATTTTCATATATTGGACTTCGAGAATTCTTTCTATATTATACATATTCTACTTTTGTTGAATATATGGTTTGCAAAGACTTCCTTCTCATCCATAGCTTATCTTTTCATTTTCTTAGTAGGATCTTTCTTAACATGAAAGTTCAGTTTATGACTATTATGTTTTTGTTGTCATGTCTAAAATGTCATCACCACGTCCTGAGTCCAAAAAATTATCTCATATTTTTTCTAAAAGTTTCATGACTTAATTTTTATATTTACATTTATATTTATACTTATAAATTTATTAATTAATATAAATTTAAAGCCTATATTTATATTTAAGTTTTATATTTGTTTATAATCTCATTGGAATTAATTTTGTGTACATGGAGAGTTTAGAAGAATTTTAATTTTTGTCTATAGATTTCCAATAGCCTCAACAATATTTGTTGAAAAAGCTCCATTTATCAGCTTTGTCTTTTGTTAAAACTCAGTCGTATTTGTGTTGGTCTATTTCCAGGTTCTCTGATCTGTTCCATTGATCTGTGTCTATCTGAAGGGACATTTTGAAAACAAACCCAAGAGGTATGTTCCTTCCTTTACATAATTTCCTTCAAACTGGGGGCTTGGTTGTTCTAGAAAAAGCCTACAGTCTGGGAGTTCCAAGAGTTTGGTAGTTAAAATGACGACATACAACTTATATGCATGGATGGATTGATGTATGCATAGGTTTTATGGGTATTATAGGAGGAGGCAGAAGGTACTTTCCATAAAAAGGAACTCACAAGTTACAAATATCAAGTTACTAAAGATACTAAACATTTCAAGATTCAGTGCTTCATGCCAATTCCAGAGTGATGCCAAAAACTTTAAGAGATATTTAAATGAATGTTTTAAAGGAATTATAATTGAAAATAATATATATATAAATACATGTGTATATCTATCATTTCTGTTTTTTTTGTTTAATTTCTTGCTTCAGAGATAGGCATTAACACAACTAGCAACACACTAGTACCTGTTTCAAGATGTTAGGTTAATAAATATACTATAAATTACAAAAATACCTAACTGTAGTTAATGATCTAAAGTGCTGTAATGTGTTTCAATTTTTGAATAAACTCTGCTGTCATCTGAATAACAAACCAAAGCAAACAGGAAAAACATTAATGATATGAGTTGAGGCAATGCAATTGCATAGACCAATTGCATGATTACTATCTACAGAGGGGGGCAATTGAAATCCTGAGCAGATTATTTTCATTTCCTTCAGTATTTCTAGCTCTGCTTTGATCCATGATTAACACATGGTAGTCTCTCTCTACTAAACAACATTAAATAGGTGCTTTATGAATTCTTTGAGGATTAAGTCAATGATAATCTCTGCAATACTCATATTAAAAATACACAAAATAAAATTCTTCTGTCAATTAGAAATAAGTGTTCTAGACAGTTTAACACTTTGTATGCTGTTGCCACTAAGTCAGTTTAACTTTTCTAAGAACTTTTATTCTGAGTCTACACAGACAGGAAGGAATTGTACCTGGGGGAAGTAACAGGTATGTCATGACAAAACACCCTCTTTTAGGAGAGTTGTGGGACATGGCAGGTGAGGGTACATGGTTAGAGAGAGGCCAGAGAATAACAAATGTAATAACAGAATTAACTATATTAATCTTAGGGGGAAATGAAATACATCAAAATCTAAAATTTATACAAATAAAAATTTATACAAATAAAATCCATGTTATCATCACATTTCAAATTCTCCTGAAAAAAATCCGGATGACGTCAACCTTTACTAGTTTTGACTATCTAGTTCCTTCAGAGCATCAGAGGCCTAACTGCTACCCCTGCTTTGCCTCTTCTAAGCTCCTTTGTGGGAAGTATTTTTAAAGGGCAACCAAAGTGAGTCAAGCATGTTGTTGCCACGATTTCACAGCTGTGGTAGCTTTGCTCACTTTTCTATTAATAATGTTCTATGTTATTTATAAGCAGGACATTGTAATTGTGTTGATTTCATTACCCTCTTCATATGGCTTCTTTCAGAGTTTTAAAAAGTGAACAGCTGGTTTTCACAAACATTTATTAAATAATTATTCAAAAAATTAGCTTCAAAATTTAAAACTTCTCTTAAGTTTAATTTGGCAACAACAGTGAGCATGAATTATTCATGAAGTGATATGTGACAGGTGCTGTATGATAGAATATCCTTTTTGTTTCAGTTATTAGGAAAGAAAATTATTAATCCCACCTGGAATACTAACAACATATGAGAGAGCTATAGACACACACAGGGAGAGAGAGAAAACGAGAAGTGCTTAGAATGATTATGCTAATAATTTATTAGAATTAAATTGCATTTGAAAAATCAATCATGAATTAACTAAAATTAGCCTTTTTGATGAACTATGGCAACCAGCACAAAATCAATTATGCCACTTTAAAACCAACTACATTTCTAAGTTCTCAATAAATACATTCTGTTCTTCCCTGAAGTATTGTGTCTCAGCCAAAATTCATCTATCCTCCTCTTCAATGTCTGTTACTATTTTGATTGCTCATCAGATGTCTCTCCGAACCTCAAACAGCTGTACCATGCATAAGGCACCAGAAGAATAACTAAGAAGACAGGTTCTAATATCATTATACAATGCAAACAATTAACCAGATCATCTCTTTTATTCTTTATAATGAAAAAGAAGTACCTTCCAGGGGTTTAGGATAAATATGTTATTCGACTTAATCCATTAAAACATGATAAAATTTTAGCTGCTCAAGTGTGACAAGTCAAAGAACTAACTTCAGAGTAAGCATTTAGCCTATCAAAGAAGACATGAGTCTGCGTCCCACGTCAGAGTATCAGAGTTTGATTCCTCAGCCCCAGCTCCTGAGTCCAATTTCATGCTAATATAGACAGGCGCGATGGATCAAGTAATTGGGTCTCTGCCATCTACACTGGAGATCTGATCGGTTCTGGCTCAGTTCTGGCCTCAGTTCAGCTCTGATCCGCCCATTTAGGGAGCGAGCCAGTGGGTGGGAGTTTCTCCTTTGTCTCTGTTTCTCTCTCTCTCCTGTTCAAATAAATAAGCACTAAAAGAAAAAAAAAAAAAAACTAGATTCTAGTGTCACTTCTGCCATCCCCTAGACTTGAGAGTGGGCAAATTATAAGGTAGTTACTGGTTTCCATTTAATCTGGAAAGTGAAAAATTGCCAACTGTTTTAAGAATAATAGAGTGACTCATGCCAAAATATACAGACCAATCTTCTCAGTTTCACTATGTAGGATAAGGAAAAATAAAGGAATCCAAAAGAAATGCCTCCAAAAAAGTACTTAATAATAGATTACAGTGACTCTAACCAGAGCTGTCTAAGGTTCATAATCACCATAGCTCCCTTCTGGAAACACCTGTTTCTTATAACTAGTGTTAAGATGCTTCTTGCTTAAATGGAGGTGTACATTTTATCTTCCTTATCAACAACTTGAAACAGCAAAACTTCTATAACTAATGTGGAAAAAGATCAGATATTGCTTTCTTGTCACCACACAAAAAAGATAAGCGTGTATATTATCTTCAAAATATTCACATAGATTTTGATGTAGTTGAGGAACAAAAGTACAACATTCTTAATTTTAAAATTTACCAGATCATGTCCAGCAATGGATGAATGGATAAAGACAATATGTTATGTAACCACAATGAAATATTATGCAACCACACACAAAAAAATGAAATCTTGAAAGATGTAACAAAATGGATGGACCTGGAGGTCATTTTGCTGACTGAAATAATATAGACACAGAAAGATAAACACATTTTCTTTCTCTCTCTCATATGTGGAAGTTTAAAAAGGTAGATCTGAACTTAGAATATTGATTACTAGAGGCTAGGAAGAGTAAGAGGAAGGGGAGAAAGAGTGATATTGGATAACGAGGGATAAAACATAGTCATATAGGGGGCCTGGCATTGTGGTGCAGCAGGTTAAGCCACTGCTTGCAATGCTAGCATCTCATTTCAGAGTGCCAGTTAGTGTCCTCGATGTCCTCTTCTGATCCAGCTCCCTGCTGATGCACATGGGAAGAGAACAGAAGATGGCCCAAGGGCTTAGCCCTACCACACTGTGGGAAATCTGCATAGAGTTTCGGGCTCCTGGCTTCAGCCTGGCCCAGCTGCAGCCATTTTGAACAGATGAAAGATAGTGCTTGCTCTCTCTCTCTCTCCCCCCAACACACACACATACACACACACACACACACACACACACACGGACTCTCTCTCCCTCTCTCTCTCTCTCTCGCTCTCTCTCTCCCCCCAACACACACATACACACACACACACATACACACGGACTCTCTCTCCTTCTCTCTCTCTCTCGCTCTCTCTCTCTCTCCCCCCAACACACACACATACACACACACACACACACACACACACACACACACACATACACACGGACTCTCTCTCCTTCTCTCTCTCTCTCCCTCCCTCCCTCCTTCTACCCTTCTCTCCCTCTCTGGCACTCTGACTTTCAAATAAATAGAAGAAATCTTTTCTTTTTTTTTTTTTTTTTTTTACAGGCAGAGTGGACAGTGAGAGAGAGAGAGACAGAGAGAAAGGTCTTCCTTTTGCCGTTGGTTCACCCTCCAATGGCCGCCGCGGTTGGCGCGCTGCGGCCTGTGCACCGCGCTCCTCCGATGGCAGGAGCCAGGAGCCAGGTGCTTTTCCTGGTCTCCCCATGGGGTGCAGGGCCCAAGCACCTGGGCCATCCTCCACTGCACTCCTGGGCCACAGCAGAGGGCTGGCCTGGAAGAGGGGCAACCGGGACAGAATCCGGTGCCCCGACCGGGACTAGAACCCGGTGTGCTGGCGCCGCAAGGCGGAGGATTAGCCTGTTGAGCCACGGCGCCGGCCAGAAGAAATCTTTTCAAAAATCACGGAGTAAGTTCTAATGTTCACATCACAGTGGGATCACAGTGGGGCAATTATAGTTCACAATACTGTATGAAGAACCAGAGAGGAGCTTGTAGGCTCCAAACAAGGAAAAAATAAGGAAACAGAAACACTAATTGCCTGATTTGAAAAGTTCACACTCTGTACATAAGTTGAAATATAACATTTTATTCCATAAAAATGTACAACTTTACATGTTAATAAAAATTTTTAAAGATAAAAAATTAAGTAAAAAATTTGCCAGGCTATAAAAACTACTTTAAATTTAATTGTGTATTTAAAATATTATAATAAGAGGCATCATATGTAAATCAGTTAATTCACATAAATTTTTCACTTAAAAGGGTAATTCACATGGAATAACACACCATCCACATAATCGAATTCAAAACATTGTATAAATCTACACAACTTATATGGAATATGTCCCCAATATATTATTATGTGAAGTGATAAATATGGCTAATGTGAATCACACAATACCTATTCTATAAACTTAGAAAAAGGCAGCACTTATATATAGATCTAGGTATTTATATATATACATATAAGTCTAGGTATTTATATACAGATATAGGTATTAAATTCTGAAGGAAAGACATACAAGGAACTGTTACTGTGATCACCTTTCAAAAGAACTACAATGAATAAGGGTAGAGGAACATATTTGCTTTTCTACCTTCCCATACTTTTTGAATTTTAAAATATTGGCACCCATTAATTTTGTTGTTTTAATGGTTAACAGGTACTAAAATGTAGTCAGATGGAAGTAAAAGGGTTTTGGTGTTCCACAGCACAATAGGATAACTAAGGCTCAAAATAATGTGGCATAAACTGTAGAAGAAAATGAAAGAGAAGTTGGGAGGCTCCAAGTACAAAGATATTAAAATGGAAAAATGGAAAAGTTAATTTCCTGGTTTCATTAGCTTATGCTCCGAATACGTGTTGATATATTGCACTATACTTCATAAAAGTATAAGTATTACATATTAAATCAAAATTTAAAATAATTTTAAATAGTTTAAAAATAAATTTAAAAATTGTTAAAAGAGATGAAAGTGGTGATAAACATTTTGATTGTCTTCTATTTACTTTTGATATTTTTTAAATAAAGGAGAGCTATATAAAGGACACTTAAGCGGGTGGCTCTATGGCTCAATGGGTTAAAGCCCTGGCCTGCAGCACTGGCATCCCATAAGGGTACCAGTTCACATCCCAGCTGCTCCACTTCCAGTCCAGCTCCCTGCTAATGCACCTGGGAAAGCAGAGGAGGATGGCCCAAGTCCTTGTGCTCCTGCCCCCGTGTGGGAGACCCAGAGGACGCTCTTGCCTCCTGGCTCAGATTGGCTCAGCTCTGGCTGTTGCAGCCATTTGGGGAGTGAATCAGCTGAAGGAAGACATCTCTCTCTCTCTCTCTCTCTCTCTCTCTCTCTCTCTCTCTCTCTCTCTCCTCTCTCTCTGTAACACTCCGTTTCAAATAAATAAATCTTTTTTTAAAAAAAGAATACTCAAAATACATCAAACAGTAATTAATTGGACCAATATTATTGAATGGATGGTGGGACTGTGAGTAGGAGGGAGAGTAGGGTGGGAAGTATCACTATGCTCCTAAATCTGTAAATATGAAATACATGAAATTTGTTCACTTTATATAAATGAGAAAAAATTAATTCATTTTCATGGTTGAAGATACAAGTCCACATTAAATCTATGTAGAAGAGTTAAGATAATGAGTAAATGCAGACATAAGTTTAACACGACCCATTGGAGTATGTGGTTTTCAGAAAGCTGTTGTTATCTAAGGAGCAGAAAAAAGTTCTGTTGATTGGAACTGACCATAGAAGGGATAACCTAGTAGAGCAGCAAGATCTGTTTCAATGCTGTGTTTTGGGACATCTGGCTCCCTCTGCTAGTAAAACCACCCCCTCTGCCTTTCTGCCATAGGGAACAACCTTCAGGAATCACCTCTTCCAGGGAAGCTGTGCAGAAACCCTCCTTCACCTCTATGGTTCTCAAACCAGAAACTTGACGTCAACTGGAAATTTGTTGCAAATGCAGGATCTGAAGTTCTACGTCAAAGGCCTATTTAACCTACATTTTTTTAAAAAAGATTTATTTATTTATTTGAAAGGCAGAGTAACAGAGAGAGGGAGAGACGGAGAGAGAGAGAGAGAGAGAGAGAGAGAGAGAGAGAGAAACAGATCTTCCATCTGCTATGAATTACATTTTTGACAAGACTTCAGGTGATTCATATTCACATTAAATTGGGGAAGCACACCCAAGGTACACCCACATTTTTACAGCATTTACAAGGTATTTGTCTAAATTCAACTGAGATTGTTAAAAGCAACATTTAAGATTTCTGTTGTTGTTCTATAACCATTGTACAAAAGACCCTCCATAAATGATTGCTAAAGAAATAAACAAATGAGCAACAATGAAGGGAAAGCAGAATATGATTCAAAAATGGACAATGGACCTAAGTGGACATTTCTGAAAAGAAGACATTCAGATGGTCAACAGATGTATGAAAAAATGTTCAATGTCACTGCTCACCACACAAGTGCAAATCAAAACCACAATGAGACATCACCTCACTCCAGTCAGAATTTCTATTGTTACAAAGACATAACAGGTGTTGGCAAATATGTGGAGAAAAGAGAACCCCTTGCTTTGCGGGAATGTACAACCATTATGGAAAACAGCATAAAACTCCTCAAAAATTAAAAATAGAACTACAAATTATCCAGAACACACACACACACACATACATCCAAAGAACATGAAATTACTCTGTTGAAGTGACATCTGCACTCTCATGTCCATTGTAGCAGGATTCACAATAGCCAAGAAATGACAATAACCTAGGTGTCCATCCACTGATGGATGGATAAAGAAAATATGGTATACATATGCAATAGAATACTACTCAGACATAAAAAAAGATAAAGTCCATTTGTGACAGCATGAATGGACCTGGAGGTCATTATGGTAAGTAAAATAAGTCACACAGAGAAACACAAATTTTCCATGACTTCATTCATGTGAGTAAAAAACAGTTGATCTCATAGAATTTGAGAATAGAATGATGGTTACCAGAGGTAGAGCAGGGGATTAAGGAGGGATGTGGAATTGTTGGTAAACAGGTATTAGGTTATATTTAGATAGGATGCACAGTAGGATGATTATAGATAATATAATGTATATTTCAAAATGCTAGAAGAATTTTGAACATTTTCACCACTAAAACAGATATATTTTTGACAAGATAGATATGCTTACACTCATTTTGAACATTATACAACATATGTAAGTATCAGACATCACATGTACCACATAAATATGTCCAATTTTTAAGCATCAGTTAAAATTTAAAAATATTTTAAATGAAAGAAAAGTAAACAAAATTTGGTTCATTACTTTTTAGTAGCAATTCATCAGTTATATGGCATATAGAAATATTACTTGCAAATGACAAGTTAACATTTAAAAAGATGTTTAGAAAAAACAGTATGTTTAAATGTACATACACCCTAGAAATACATTACAAATATTTTATTCCTACCAATGGAACATGAAACCCATGATTGTACCTAAAGCCTCTTATGATGAGCTTTGCCCTTCTTTAAAAAAAAGCCTTACATGCGAATTAATATATAAGGTCACTAATTTTGTTGTAAGCCAGCAGATAAAACAGTAGAATAAATTACTTTTAGATTTCTTTTGTTTTTCTGTTGACACAAATTATACTACTGTCTTTCTTTAAGACTGCAGCTGTTGCTGGCTCTGTCACACTGTTTACTATAATTACTGCTTTCAGATTTCATGACCTGTATCCCAGGCCAGATGAGCAACTTCAGAAATCAACAACAATCATGGATGTTTACAAAATTATTGCTACTAGGAATCTCTTTTCCTAACAACATGAAAACTCTTTAGTACGGCTTCACCTTTCAACAAAAGTCCTCACCTTGCTGTTTCTCGCCACTCAGCATCCTCACCTTCTCGCCAACAAATCTCATCCAATTCTGTGAAAAGGTCATGAGGAATGTGTTCTTCGTCATCATCCTCAGTTCCCAGAATGAACTGTACTCGCTGCGACGGGGTATCTAGGTGAAATCAGAGATGCAGACATGTATTACCTTGACTCTAAGCTCACCAGGTTCCAGTCACTACCTGCAACATCACCTCAAATTCACACTTCCCCTGCCCAGCCATTGCAACACTCAGCTAGTGAAAACACAGGAATTAAAACCAAATTTACATAACATTGAGGCCAGCATAATTTGGGAGCATGAATATTTAAAATGTAATTATATATTATCAAAAATAAAATCAAATATGATCATTTTTTATTTTTATAACATTCATGGCAACTATTTCTGTTTCTCACACATGTATAAACATTTTCTCATCATATATGATATATTCTATGGGTAATATTCAGAAGTGTAGATTATGATAAAATTTACTTACACTAAAACTATAATGAATATAATTCACAATATCCCTTCCCTAATCTCTGGCAACCTCTGGTCTGTCTGGTTTATACTGCCATAGTTTTGTCTTTTCTTAAATGTCATGTAAGTGAAAACTGGGTATGTTAACTTTTTGAGACTGGCTTTATCATGTAGCTTAATGCCTTTGAGATTTTGAGATTCGTCTGTATCATTGAGTATATCAATAGTTCATTCCTATAATCCTGAATAACAGTCCATTGTGGGAAGGTACCACATTTTGCTTTTGCATGCACCTGCTGAAGGATATTTGAGTTATTTCCAATGTTTCTCAACTATGACTAGAAATACTGTAAGTATATTTGTGTAGGTTTTCTTTTAAAAAATTATTGATTTGAAATGTAGAGTTACAGAGAGGCAGAGGCAGAGAGAGATAGAGGTCTTCCATCTGTTAGTTCACTCCCCAGATGGCCGCATTGGCTGGAGCTGAGCTCATCCAAAGCCAGGAGCCAGGAGCTTCTTCTCGGTCAGACATGTGGGTGCAGGGGCCCGAGGACTTGGGCCATCTTCCACTGCTTTCCCAGGTCAGAGTAGAGAACTAGACTAGAAGTGAAGCATCTGGGACTCGAATCATCACCCATATATGATGCAGGCACTGAGAGAGGCAGCATTACCCACTATGCCACAGTGCCGATCCAGTATAGGATTTTAAGTAAATAGAGTTTTTATTTTTCTAGGATAAATACCTAGGAATAAGACTGTATGTTGGGGGCCGCCGCCGTGGCTCACTTGGTTAATCCTCTGCCTGTGGTGCCAACATCCCATATGGGCACCAGGTTCTAGTCCCGGTTGCTCCTCTTCCAGTCCAGCTCTCTGCTGTGGCCAAGGAGGGCAGTGGAGGATGGCCAAAGTGCTTGGGCCACTGCACCCACATGGGAGACCAAGAGGAAGCAACTGGCTCCTGGTTTCAGATCAT